>CM070517.1:38460068-39060068 GCA_036346375.1 Guadua angustifolia
AGATTGGTGACGGCGAGGTTGCGGCCGGTGCCACTGCCATCCCGGATGAGGAAGGCATTCGTTGAGAGCCGCGGCCGGTGCCACAGGCATTCGTTGAGAGCCGCGGCCTACAGTGCGCATGCGGAGGAAGTGGAAGAGGACGCGGCCCTTGATCCCAGGCCGGATCGTCCGAGCGAGCCTACGGACGGACCGGATCCGTAAATAGCACGGCATCACTACAGTACTGGCTAGCGCTCCCATCATCTTGCTCAATCAATTCCTACCCGAATAATTCAAGCAATGCGTGCCCTAAGTGTGGTAGCGTGGGTAGCATCTCCCTGGACGCACAAGTTCTTTGCCATCCGCTTCACCATCAAAGACAAGCCCCGATGGCCAGTTCCATTACTGGAACGAAACAAAGGATTATTGTAATAGCTATAAATCCATTCATGTCACACTAACGATGATATATATAGCATAAGCATGTATAGGTCTCGCATGAAAACTAACAGAGGAACACATTTCGCGCTGTAGATTACATATCATTGGTCTAATTTACGAATTCATCGTTTATCTAGCCAATATATATTTTTATTTTACACGTTCTCTATCGTGTCTGGGGAGTATGGAAGCTCTCTACTATGCATGATGAGCACGGGAGCGTGTCAGCCACTGTGGCAGCAGGTGCAGGAGTAGCCGGCCGACCGCAGGAGGGCGTGGGCGAGCATGGGTGTGCGTGTGGGCAGGTGAACACGTGGGCGGGCGAGCACTACTGCAGCGGTTAGGGAAGGATCCAAATTTGTAAATACGTGTGTGAGAGAGCTAGATTTTTTTAAAAAATTAATATTCGTGGGACTAGTTAAAGCGATGAATTCCTGATTTACTACCGCTTGATTAGTAGTACTTCATACAGCAGCTCATAGCAGGCACTCAGAAACAAGGTTGCATGATAACATAAAACATTAGAAGTTATAGGAGAGAGAGACTTCCGAGACTCGAGGGTTATTTTTTTCCCTTTCGTTTTTGGAACTGACTTCCAAGACTCAATTTGACAACATAGCACACACAGCAGCAGCAACAAAACAACCTAGCTGATAGTATTCTCTTATTCTCTAACAGCGTTGGTCTTCACAAAAACAGAAGCACCAAGAGCAACGCCAATGCCGCCACCCAGTGAGGCCCTCGAGTTCACGCTGCGAATTCCGCCGGGGGTCGGGCCGACAACCTTGTCTTCCGGTATGAGGTCGATCTATTCCCTGATCCTTTATGGATGAAAACAGGATGGATCGGATCCGGTCCTGAATCCAGTTTCGACCGAATCTAGCTCCAACTCTAAATCGGACAGAAAATATTCAGCCCGTTTTGACGTCAATCCGGTTCTTGAAGCTTTTGCTGTTCCGGGCAACCACCCATTTCATCTTTTTTTATACATGGAGAATGAGGTACCACTCGCATCTTTATGGTGCGTTTCGTTGAAACTAATGATCGGAGCATGGTAGTCTTGATCCATGTGGAACTACTGGCACTCTTGTGGCTTACGTGTATCGTTGAAACTAAATGATTGGAACACGTCGACTCTTAATCTGATGGATGAAATTGACCTGCTGCATTCCACTCCTGTACTTTTCTTTTTGACAATTGCACAAATATTAAAGTATGAATAAATGTTAGATAGTGATTAAACACCTCTCTTATTTTTTTAGCGATCTTCAATGCTTTTCTCTTATCTGAGTTGCACAAATCTTGAAGCAAACGAAGAAGTATGTAATCACTATGCACCCTTCGTTCATGCTTTAATATTTGTGTAATTGTCAAAAGAAAAAAGAATGGAAATTGTAGGCCTGAATCTCCAGTCTTCTGAGTTCTTGCTTGATTAGATTGGATATGACTGGCACAGCAAGTCAGCAACCAAATTGACAGTAGTCAGTTACTACTGAATATTGATCGACTACAACACGGTTCAGAAGTTGGAATTAAGGTATGCGCGCATGTACGTCGCTACGCACTTTCGGACCCGATGGGGAATATGTCGAACAGCTTGGCCCAGCCGCGCGGCAAGTACGCCGTCTGCTTGAGCTCGGGCGTCTGATCGGCCATCTCCGCTGCCTTGAACCTCACAAGCTGCCAGTCCAGCAAGGCCCTGCATGTGGCGACCCAGAAAGGATGTCGATCGACCGCATACACATTGCATGTAAAGAACTTCATAATTCATAGGAAGAGAGAGCACATGGCGTTACGTAGCAGGGGTAGTGGGCGGTGCGCGCGAACCAGGAGCAGATGAAGTTCCCCCGCCAGCCGGACGCCGTCGGTTAACTCGTTGAGGATCTTGAGCTGGTGGACAAACTCTACGAGAGTGTTGGCGGTTGGCCTCGACGCCCGCTTCGTCGCAGGGGCCGACGAAGCTGAGGATGTACTGGAGCTCCGCCCGTCCGCCGGCCTGCCTCCACGAGCTCCATCGGTCCCTCAGACCCTCCTCCTCACGTGGAAGATCAGGCACACCTTCCTGTTCACCCTGAAACTTATATCGATTGAATCAATCAGTCCATCTACCCAATCGTTGTAAGGAGGTTTCGAGCATGTGTACAACAAACACTTCATAGGCGTCCTCCAAGCAGTTTTTCCAGAGGAAGGAGAGGAGTCGCGGGAGACTGAGGCGCGTCACGCAGGGAGAACCAAGGGAATGCCCCAGCGCGCGCCTGTCGGAGCCGGAGCGCTCGACGCAGGTCCCGGCCATCTGCCCCAGGAGAAGATCGTCTTAGCTTTCCTGAACTCCGCTTACGCGCCGTGCGGGGAAAATTGGAGAGATTGTAACTGCACTCGTCTGCGAGAGCCCATCGAGTCGGGACACCCAAAAGATAAGAATCGAGTACACGTTACTACTCTCACATTTGCTCGCTGTGAAACTCGTACCTGGCTCTCGACGGCGTTCAGCACGTCAGGCTCCACCACCTCGCGCACGAGGCGCCCGGTCAGGAGGCTCCGGATCACGTCAAGCTGAAGAAACCAACCAATCAGCAATGTTCTTGTTCCAATTTGACACCGCAATATTATTAGGTGTATATTTTTCAAAAATTTCAGTTTTAAGGTATTATCATTGTTAGGTGTATATTGTTCCAATCCAACAGCTGTCATTTGTTTATGTGTTTTGCTGGTTCACTTGGGCTGTATAGGCTGTGTCGTCAATCTGAAATTTTGACCCGTTAACTGTTGGGCTGTTATGAAATTTGTGGGGTGTGTTGTTTCAGCTTTAGGTATTGTTGACGGTCAAATAACTTTGAAATATCGACCCCTCAACACGAAAAGTTCATGATTAGTACACACAAGTAGTTCCAAACTTTGGTAGTGATGCGGACAATCTCATTCTTTTGTATACATGGTTGTTAGGATCAGCTTAGCATAGAAATTTAAATCAAAATCTGTTCACTGTAACAAAATGTTCAGGGATATATGCCAGTAAAATCATGGACTTGCTACTTTAATAACAAGACTATGATAATTGCTACATTGACTAGCTTTCATCTGTATAGCCAACTAATCAACACCGTTAGTAGTGATTGACTCCTCAAACACCTTCAGTTCAGTAGTTCTTCTTACTGAAGCAATTACTAATTTCAGACCTAAAAAAATAGCAGCATCCTACTGAAGGTTCTGCAAAATAGCAGACTTTGAACATCTAAAGATGACAAAATAGGCACTAGTGCTGAATGACCTTCCTTTGATTCTTCTAACTCATGCAAATAGATGACAGTATAAACAAAGAATGATAACCTAAAAGACAATATTATTATACTGACTAAAGTCAAATCAAACATGGCGTGAATGCGCAATAAAATGCAAAAAAAAAAAAAAAAGAAAAGAAAAGAAGAAAACCTAGCATATATAATTTCAAATTGAGAAGGAGAGACAGAAGAAATTATTGTTACCGAGGCAGAATTGAACCTTCACTATACCACTACAAAAGATAAAACAAAAGAAATTATTTGAAGTTAGACAAAATTACCTTAACCTTTGTTAAACAACACAAAAGACACAGACACAGACAAAAATATCCTAACTTAGAATACTAAATAGAAGTATTGTCCATATTACAAGAATCACATTAAAAAAGCATATTAGTGTTGCCATATTGAGTCCTATAATTGTTCTTCACCGGTTATGCTTTCTCTTCTCTTCTTCCATATTTGCAATCAAGTGCATGGATGGCAGAATAATAGAAGACTCTGTCTTTGAATTTTATTTAGTTTTCTTATTCCCCTTTTTTGGAGATCGGCTTGATAGCTGTTGATTATGTAATTTGGTCGTATGCTTTCTGCAGAGACCGGAACTTGCTCCTTTATCTAAAAAAAAATATTTGCAATCAAGTCAGAGATCCATCCGGCTGCTATGACATGGGATGTAGAAAAATAATGGCCAAACTAACACATGCAACCTTGTGAAGCAAAGCATTGGAACCCTACATAAAAATATAGAAACAAATTAAATTCCAACCTAGACAGAATATAACCAATTATGTGTGAATACTCACAAATTACTAAGACATAAAGAACGAACTAAAACGTATACTGAAGTGTATTGAAGTTTATTTGAATAGAGATATGAAAGATTGCACATAATTTGAACTAAAATTGCACACTATCACTGAAAGTTAATTTAAACTTCTATGCAAGTTTTCAAACCGACTAAGAAAGTTACATTTGGAGGCTATGGCACACTATGACTGAAATAATGTAAAGTGTAAATAATGAATATGTACTTCACACTTTGCAACTTCACTTCTAAACTGAGTAAGAATAGGTACTGTCACCTTAGGATATACCTTTCAATCACTATTATTAATTTTCAGCAAGTATACTTTGCCTCTGGAGTAGCTACTAGTGCTAATATATTTGTAATTCTTGCATCTCCATTTCACATTTCCTCTACAGTCAACATGGTTCCACAATGGAGCCTTGATTTTGGTGTTTTGCACCTCTCAGATGGTTAGGGTTATGCTTTAGTTGGCTGAGGTGGGTCGAGTTGTGTCATCATATGTGTCAGATACGTGTCGATGAAGTGTCAAAACTGTGTCGAATATTAAAATAGTTTATTTTGGCTATCTAATTATCCAATACATGACCAATACATGTTGAGCGATGTGTTGGTGTCACATCCGTGTTGGACACATGCTAGACACCGACACGACACCAAACCAACATGCCGGTCCTACATAGATGACACTAATAAATCTTTACAAAGTTTTGATATACATATGAAAATAATCACAAAAGTTTAGATGAATCTAGGGTATGACATTGTGTTGGACCCAGGAAAACACCCCTAAATCCTCTATGTATACTCTAGTATTCCAAAGAAATCTGGTACATACAGTAGAGATGATGTAACAACATATCCAATACACTTTATTAATATTTAAAGTTTACAATATGAGTGGCATGCAGATCGAATAAAATAACACAGCGAAAGTAAAATAAAGCAGTAATAAGCCCAATAGAATTAACACAGACAATCGATTGGGGAAACGACCTAGTTCTCCTGGTCCTCAGCATCGTAATAAATCTCCTCTAAAACAATAAATGAGTAAGGGTGAGTACTAGAAGTACTCCACAAGTTACATATAAAATGTATTTTTAATGTAAAGATGACAAAGGAAGGCTATATGGTTAGATTTTGCATAAAGCAGCATATTTCCAATTATTCTGAGTAATTTTCAAATGCATAAATTTTACTTAGAAAATTTTATTTCCAAACATCTTTTATCGCATGATCCATCATAGTAATGAACCAATTCCCCCATGATGGAATCACTCCATCAAAATTCATTTTTCTAAAATTTTTAAAATATCAAAATCTAATCATGAAAGGCCTACTCAAAGATACTCATGACCGCGGATGTGGTGATTAATTAGTTTTATCTATAGAGGTTGTATAACTTTACCCATAAGATATGATCGCCTCCTTTTGCCAAAATCGCACTTTCTTTGGTGTGCAGCAGAGAAAATCACGACAAGGCCCCCTATAATGCTCCATCCATATAGCTATGTCCGCTAAGATTTCACCATTGAAAGGGCTAAAACCACCCTAGTCAGAAGCCACCTCTTGCGCTGAGTGGCAGCCTACCATTGAAAGGGCTAAAACCACCCCAGTCAGAAGCCCTCTCTTGCGCCGACGCCGAGTGGCAGCCTTACACCACCCCACTTTTAACATAGTGGCATGACTGTTCATGGTATGTTTCAATACGGAATACCAAGTCTGTTCCATACCAGACTTGTGGAAGTACGGTAACGTTTTAATTTAGTAGTTCATAGACCGGTTCTTAATCGACCAAAGTAGGCTTTCAAATAACCCAACAACCACCAATCCAACTATTTTCGCCATCTAAGCCACCTTTTAGATTATCATGACATTTACTGTAATCATAAAGCATCATTTTACATTTTAATAGAGATGTGTTTGGCACAAATTCCCCAAAATGTCCTAATTTTAGTTCTAAGCATGTATAAGCAAATTTCTAAATATTTTGATATTCATAACTTAGGGTTATAATAACACAAGGAATTCAAATTTAAAATGTGATTATAATCAATCTTGTCATATTATACTTGGTAAAATTACACATGCAATAAGCTAGGTTCAAAATGATAAAAAAAATGTTACTTGTCTTGCACGATGCATTGGTGCTCTGAGTCGTTGATCTAGTACTTTTTCTAGTACTTTGAAATCTATATGTTGAAAATAGCCTAAGTTCAATTAAAATTCAAAAATAACATAAATAACTAGATTAGGATTTCAGATAAATTTAGGAAGAAAAAAAGAGTCAAACGGAGTTTGAACGAAGGAGAACGATCCTTTTGAATCTCAATAGGTTTTGCATTTGTTAGGATTTAAATTTTTTTTTGACGAATCTATATAGGTTTTGAATTTGAGTTTGATATCGTGCCTTGAACGCAAAGACCTAAAAGCTCGCTTGATGACACTACTCTCTAGTGACAACACACAGCAAGAAATTGGCTATGACAACTTCTATACTAACCACCTCACTCCTTCCTTATACTCCTTCCCTATCCTCTCCTCCTCCCTTTCTCTCTCTCCCTCTCCCCTGTCCCTCTTTCTTTCTCCCTCCTTTATCCCCATCCACCATCCTCCTCCCCACTTCTCTCTTGCCCTCTCTTCTTGCCCTCTCTTGTTTGACAAATCACACTACTAAAAAAGTAGCTAACATCGAAAGCATCTTAACAGATGAGCTATGTCGTGGGTCAGTTTGGAACAAAAATCACACTGATTATGACAAATGAGCATGAAAACTCATCTCACAACATTTGAATCTCAAGCTACATCCAACAACAAGAAAATAGACTGTCATTTAATTAATTGTTAAGCAATTGAGAAAATAACAAGACCGATATTATTAGGAAAGGACTAGGAATAAGACATCTGATGGAAAGCATCCCATCAAATGCGTTGACTCAACATCCTTTAACAATACATAAAACAATTATAATCATTGCGTGCACCAAAAATGCACAATAACAGTGAGAATGTCGACAAAAAAACTAAATTGGATGAAGTCATGAGTATAGAACGTAGCCAGGTATTAAAATGGTTCAGACATTTTAAACAAAAATTTACAATAACACAACACTTCAACATTTGAAAGGAATAATTACAATATTTTACAATTACTCATACAACAACTAGAAAATATTTATAACAAAATGAAATATAAAAAAATTTAAAAAAAGAAATGTGCAACAATTGGCAATCTTCTCGCAACAATAGATCATTGTAATAAACAACTAAATGAAACTATTGCATCAAATACATCTTGCTTTAATATTTTTGGTAAGATATAATGCAACATAACAAAATATTTCTTGCAACAATGAAGAAAATTTGCCACAACAATTTCCAAAACTTATGCATCACACATCAAGAGGAAGGAAGCAACAATGATGACAAGGAACAATGATGACAAGGAGCCAAGCTCGAATCATGAGGATTAAAACCATTTGTTGAGACTTGAGCCAAGAAGAACTTAACTCAAAGTTGAGATAGTACAATGTGGTACATGCGAGTTGAGGAAGGAGCAGGCGGCTTTAAACGTGATCTCTAGGGCAATGAAGTCGAATGGTAGGTCGTCAATGCGGTCCCGAAGGTAGAACTGTAGCTCACAGATGTACCTCTACACCGTCTGCTCTACCTTTGTGCTGCCGCCGATGTTAGGGTTGTGCAAGACGAGCGCCTCGTCAAGTGATGATGCACCTTATCAGCTCGAGATTACAGATGATGGTGCGCTCGTGGCTGAGTATGGCGGAGGGGTAGACAAAGAGTGGGTTGATGCAATGGAGGTTACGTGCGGGCAGATCGAGCCACCACAAGAACGCTGGCTTGGTGACCTCCACTGGGTATGAGGATTGAGAGAGGAAGAGAAGAGTAAGTTCGTGTGAATGGTGTTGGGAGCGATAGGAACGAACGAGTAGATACACGGGGATAAAATCATCTAATTTTTTTCTCCTTGTCATGACAAAATCAGGATAGTAGTGGACCGTCTGAACGAACCGTGGGCCATGGAATTAACGGAGCGCATACGATGAGAATAGACATATGCTTAATAGCAATCCTGATATTATTAATCGGAAAAGCTAGTTTGCGTTTGAATTGGACAACGTGTTGCAATTTTGTTCAATATCCTGTACCGACCACGTAGACGATGCTCCAGATGAAACGCTTATCGCGAGGGACGACTCGATGATCTCCATGGAGACGAGCGCACCTGTGATGCCGCAGACCCTCGTGTCACGTAGGCACGCACCACGCCGATCTCTGTCGCCAGCCCGATCAGCCCGCCGGTGATGGCGCCCAGAATCGTGCCAACTGCAATGCCACCCACGCGCGCGCATGTCACGACTTACAATAGCTCGAGTATTGGACCTGTGACGTGACGACGCACGTATTTCCCTGCCACGAATACGCATGTGACGAGGCCCTGGGCGACTCGACCGGCCAATGAGCCGATGTGGCCGTTAGCTTCCGCCGGCGCGGGGATGTCGTGACTTGCAGGGATTGCACGATGGAATACGGACTTGGTGGGTGTCCATGCCGGGCCGCCAGCGCATTCGGCCAGGGATGGGAGCAAATCGAATTGGTGTGGCAAGAACTATGGGAGGGAGAACTGTACGATCGATGGAGACCACGGTGGAATTAAAAAAATTTCATCCAGGTATATACTTCACACATATAATTTTATAGTCTTGTATAATGGTTTTACATCATCATAAATCTAATACATATATTCAAAATTTGCTTAATGTATAGCACAAATAGTTCTATGGTCTTAGAGATTCCAAACCACCAAAATCAAAGTCAATTCAACCAATAAATTTAATCTATTGAATTAATAATATCCTATATTTTTAAATTTTTAAAGATACCAATACATACCTAGCGTAGAGCCGAGATGGAGAATGTGGGGATGCTATGTTATGGCCTTATGGGTGTAGTGTGGGTTGGAAATTTTACATGCTTAACAACAGACGTGTCGTGTTGGTGTTTTAACCGAGAAGGTATGCGGTGGGCGTGCTCTGCCATATCAGATGCGTACCCGCTCCTATTCTGACATCAAGTCGACCCTACGTAAAGAACGAGATGGAGCATAAGATCTGGTGTGAACATTAGCGTTTTTGCCAATTCAGTTAATCTCTCTTTTTTATCATAAAAATGGTGAGACGAATTGAATTGGCATTTCTCATCAAGTTTTGCAACAATCAAAATTATCTTTTCGTAGTACTTGCACATAAGGATTGAAATCTTGTTTTCACTCTAAATATCATCTGTAGCCGAAGAACGAAATCTAAGTGAGATGTCGCCATTTCAAACAAATTCCAGATGAAATGAAAAAAAACAGAATTTGAACTCTAGTTTTTTCCCACCGGTAAATTGGAGGCATGAAATTCAATAGAAATGAAATTAAATTTTTTTGAAATTTTTTGGAGATCACTGACACATTGATGATGTTTTCATAAAAATTTCAGATAATTATGGAGCCCGTGGAATTTTTAAAAATTCAAACGTTACTATTATCCTAATAAAACGCTGACCGGCAATTTTGAACCGAACGAAAAAGGGACAAACCTCGTTAGAAATATTTGTAATTTTTTGTGCATGATTATAACATATCATTAATCTTTCCATAAAATTTTTAGGTAATATTGAAGCTTGAGGGATTTTTAAAAATTTAGACATTGGTGATGTATGGATGAAAAATGGTTGAAAGTACGTTAGAAAATTTTGAAATTTTGATTGGATGATTGTGATGCATCATTAACCTTGCCAAAAATTTTTAGATGATTATTAATTCGTGAAGTTAGAAATTTAAATGACATTTTGATTGAAATTGGATTATAAGAGTCACAATTGCAAACAATCAATATATATTTGCATGACAATTAATAGGTATGAAATAAAATTGATACATATGACAATTTATCCCATATTTGCATCGCAATATAATCAATGTTTATTTGCATCATGTACCTACAATTAGTATTAGTACGCCTGTAGTGCAAACTCCACCTCTGCGTTATCAACAATGACCTCGTGATACCTCCACTCGTGCTGTTACTTGTATTCTTCCCGAGTCATATCCTTGTAGCCGACATAGACTTTCAATGTTCTAATGAACCATCTAACCACTATAATTCTCGAACTAGCTAGTAAAGGTACCTGACACTGACAGGTGAGTGTCGTGCGTATGGATTGGTGTATAGATCCGTGTAGTTAAACGGACAAGAGATATTTGATCCGTCATAACTCATGTCATGCAGTTTCACCCCGATCTCCTCCATAGGGTATTGAATTGTACTCACAATGCTTAATTAGGAAGTCCAAATGGTTGGAAGACTGGCTGCTACACCATAAACCTGCATCATCCTATGGTTGTCTTTTGTTTACCCACCCTCGCTACTCGACGTCCTTCCCTTACTACGGGCTGCTTCTATAAGCCCCTCCTCGGAAGGCTAACCCCTCATGTGATCTGGTGGCGATTATGGTCGTGAGCGAAGCGCATAGTATACTTGCCAATTTACATTTCATTATCGTTGGGAGAGTCTGTTTTTGTCACTGAGCTACTACTGAGGTACTATTCATTATAAGGAGGTGTATTCGTTTTACCATCACTACCGATATTAGGCTTATCATCAGTTAGCTCTTTTCCTTTTCCTTTAGGAGGCTGGTTGCCTGATAACTTCTCCAAACCGCCTAAAGCTCATGCCAACATGTCGTTATTGGCGGCGGCGTTATCACGCTTTTTTCCTTTTATGCGTATTCACCACCATGTACTCAACCCAACCAGAGGTTTTTCCACCTGTGGTCAATTGGAAGCAATATTAATACCGTTGTGAGGTTTCGACATACATGATTCACAAGTGGAATAGAAAATAATTACATTGGTTACCTGTGGCCTTATTCATTTCTTCCGGCAGGATGGACTCACTAATCTTGCTGGGAAAGGTGGGTCAATCTCACTGTCCTCGTCCAGAAGGGACTCCCCACCAGATTTGAATTAGTCGAACCACTCTGCAAAAGGGTCCCACAGGCGAAGTCACAAGATTTTATAGTGCATGAACACGAGCTGTTGGAGCTTCACATAACTTAATCGGTTCCTGACCTGCTTATGCACTAAGGCAAATGTGCTCCAATTACACTCGTAACCACTCGACGATGCGTCTTTGTGACACCAACCCGCAGGCGTATTACGCAACATTGGCGTCTTATTCCCAAACGCTATCAACTCGTTGAGCTGTAGGCAATACAACAAAAGAAAAGTGCATCACTTAGTTGTAAACAACAACATAAAAATAACTGAAATTACGTACTTACCTACCATCATACGGTCATCGATGGTGCTGTGCTATGCAAGCTGAGTAGCAAACTGTCCTCTACTAAGATGGTATATATCAGTTTTCCGTATGGCTTGCATCGTGGTACCGTCGTTGCACCACTCTCAGACCTCAAACCTGGGGTCAAACCTTGGCACCTAAGGTAGGCTTCTTCTTTAAAGGCCCTGATGGCCATCTTGAGCTACTTCTGCTCGGTACAGTACTTTGTGGCCAAAGTGACCCAATCGTCGCAAGTCTCCTCCTTATGAAGGCGCACCTCTCCTTCTCCTTCTTCTTCTCTCGACCTCCATAGAGGTTCGTGAGTATGGTCTGCCTAATCACTTTAGGCACGCTTGAGCAACCTTCACATCGCCAAATGTGACCAGATGTTACTTTAGGCGGGTCACCTTCTACCCTTCATAACATGCCTACAATAGTTACACTTGACCCGATCCGTCAAGACGGGCTCCCCATGCTCCCATACAGTACCCACGATCTGCCATCACGAGAACGCAAGAAAACACAAAATAAGTAATCTTGCAAGAAGTGGTAGTGCAATTTGGTTTAATTCAAAAGTATGATATTTTGTTCTTTAGTCACTATACACTACCTAAAACTTTTATCGTAATCAAACATGCGCATGAATATAGCATGTTCTTTAGTCACTCCTTACTACTCAAGCCGAAACCATGTGAGAAGGAACTGAACAGAATGAAAAAACAATCGTTAGGTGCATGCCAATGGGAGTTCATTGTATATCTAGACATGACTAGTTCCTTGAGTGATATTTCTGATACTACCTGACCTCCATCATTTTGTCGTTGATAGTTGAGAGCTAGTTGATATAAATTATCATGCATGTGTGTCCATATATCGCAAGAAAAATAACTCCAAACCTAAACTCATAATTTAGTTTTTCATCCATTTGCACTGGATAGGAAGGAACTCAATAGAATAAAAAAAACACAAAAAAATTTACCAGAATGAACTAAACAGGATGCAAAAAAACAGAATGAAAACTTCACCTGGAATCCCGGTTGCCGGCCGAAATCTCACCAAAATAGGCCAAGATCTGGAGTTATACTGTCGGAGAAGGGCAGAAACTAGCCGAATATGCTTGGAGATTGGCCGGAGAGTGTGTAGGGTCGAGGATGCGCCTAGAAGGGGGTGAATAGGCGTTTTACGAAATTCAATCGCTCACTAAACAATTCGCTCTAATACACCCCTAAGTCAAAACCTAATCAAAAATATATGCGGAAGCAATAAATAGGTTTTGACAATTAAAACCTAAATCAACTAGGCTCACTAGTGCACTAACTAAATTATGTCTCTACACTAGAATTGCTAAATTGAACAAACAACTAATACTAAGCAATTCTAATTACAATCAAGCAATTGAACACTATACAATAAATGTAAATACTTGAGAGTAAAAGAGACAACCGATATTTTTCCGTGGTGTTCGGAGACTTGCCGGTCTCCCCTAGTCCACGTTGAGGCAAGCCCAACCACTTGGACCGGCTCCCGCTCGAGCACCCGCCTCTTTCCACTAGTCGTGGGTTTTCACGCTTGCGCGTAGGCTCAACCCGAACCTTCACAAACTTGCCGGGGCTTCTCATACCTCGAGAGCTCCCGCGCACGACGCCTATGCGTCTAGGAGTCGGCAACCTCCAAGAGTAATAAGCCGCTCCTCCGCTTTGAACTTCACCGAGCACAACGAATACGCCCCCGGTGATCACCAAGTGCAACACATGCACAAGGGCTCCCTCAAGTGCAACACATGCACAAGAGGTCACTCAACCACTCCCTAATTGCAACACATGCAATTTGTGCTCTCACTTAAGCTCAAGAAGCAAATTGAGGAGTGCAACACATGCAACCACCTCCCATAAAACTCACAAGAACACCAGCACCTTGCCACTGCCCCCCAAGGTCTCCTTTTATAGCCCAAAGGAAAACTAGCCGTTTGGGGGCAAAATAAGCAAATCAGCAAAATCGAGTCTGACCGGATCTCGGTGGTCCGCCAAGCCCTCCTGAACCAGCGGTTGGATTTCAGACCATTACACGGCCGGTCCGACCGCACGCCACCCGGTCGCACCGCATGACCGTCCGCACGGACTCGACCGGTCGCAGTCGCCCAATAAACCAAAACAGACCTCCTTTGGAAACACACCGGCCGGGGCGGTCACACCAGAGCCGGTCCGACCGCACCACCTCCGGTCGCACCGCCCCTGACAGACTCCGAAACCTGTTTCTTCGCAATCTTTTCTCCGAAAAACCAAACACCATTCTTTGAGCCTCTAGATAATCAACACATGATCATACACACGTGCAAAACCCATTTGCACCAATTTAGCTCATGCTCAAGGAATTGCAACCAAATTTAAAACATTTATAGCAGACTCCAAATCTATTTGCAAAGCGTATTAAGCAAATCAAACTCGAGTTTATGAGATTAATCCCCTAGCCATGTGAAGGTCAACATGAAGACCTAGTCAACTTGCCAACACCGTTGCAAGCCCTACTCACATGCTCTCGGGATTAGGACTCATAAACCTCGGTTTATTCGCTGTGAACTTGCAAATAACTCAATAAACACATTTCATGCTTGAGCACTACTCTTTGCAACACATGCAAAAGTCTAGCTCCAAGCAACACCAAATCAAAGTGCATGAACTCTCTAATTGCAACACATGCAATTCTCTAGTTCAATGCAACACCAAAACCAAACTTCATACTAAACCAAATCAACCGTATGAGCTCTCTACTTGCAACACATGCGAGCCTCTAGCTCCATACAAGCACACAAACACAAAACCGTGCTTGAGCTCTCTCCTTTTGCAACACATGCAAAACTTAGCTCCAAACAACCACAAGATTTTGAAAGATTGTTTTGAACGAAACCAAAACATGAGGCTTCAACATTTGCAACACATGCAAAAATGAACTTCACGCAGAAGCCAACGCTTTGGCTTATCCTATTTGCAACATATGCAAATCAAAGCATTATGCGAAAACCAAATACATATGCTCTTCCTCTTTGCAACACATGCAAATCAGAGCATAAACCAACAACAACCAAGCATAAGTTTAACCCATTCGCAACACATGCCAAATGGTTAACCCTCATGCAAAACCCAAATCCAAATGATTTGAGCTCGAGTGAACGCGGATTGAGATCACCAACACATGATGAAGCTCAAGCTAGGAAACAACCCCTTTTAATAGTACGGCGATAAAAACTAGACTCAAAGTCTACAAAGTCCTTAGCCTATCTAATTATACCTTCGCCGTCGTACGCAAGCAATCCCCTTTGGGGTCTTTATGATCTTCACTTTGATACTCCCCCGGGATCATCACTCGACTCTTCTCTTTGTCTTCGGGATCTTCTCTTGACGCCTATCTCTTCATGATGCCGTCTTTATCCCGTTCTGAATCATCTCATCCATCTTTGGACCTAACTTAATCACAACTCATAAAATAGTTAGTCCAAGATGCACGGTTATCTCAATTATCTCCTGCACTCTATTAACACATAATGGATGCCTTTATATCAATTGAACACAACCTAAATCAATTTGAATGATTTAATTGTGTCTTAAGTACAATAATGCAACTCATGCTTTATTATACTTAAGAGCTATTCATTGTCCTTAATTAATCAAGAACACCATCAACACATGATGAAATGTTCTTTAATGGTTATCAAGACAAAGCGAACTCAATTTAAATTATCATTTAAATTGATATGAGTATATATTAACTACACAAGTTTTCATATACTCATGTTGATGAAAAGTAATGATCCATTATATGTAAATTATGTGGAAATGATCATTACTCTAAATTATCAACTATAGAATACACCCACATGTATATGTGCATAGATATAATTGACTTGGACATAATATGCACATATTCAATTTGATCGTATTGGAGTATATCCTATATTACCATGAGTATACTTATAACTAGGCAATTCAAATATATACTCAAGGATTTAGTTTTTTTGTCTTGATCCTTATATGTGTTAATAAAGAATCAATCAATACAAAGAGACTTTCAAGTTAAACTACAAACTCCCCCTAGATATGTGCGTCCATGTGATATATGGATTGGAAAACATGATGCACATTTGTGGTTAATATAATGGGGAATATTCATACTTTAACTTGAATCCAACGTATGCAATTTATACTAGAATGAATACATATACATACCTTGAGTTTTTCATTTTTCAATGCGATGAGACTAATCAAGGATATTCTCAATAAACGAGTTAGTCTCGATATAAGATTTGTCATTAATAACAAAATCACATTAAATGGATAATCTCAATATTAGATTTGTCATTAACACCAAAACCATAACTAATGAAGGTTGAACTTACAGAGTGCCGGCGACAGTGAGGACGCAAAGAAGAGGTCTCGGGCTCAGTTGGTTGAGTGAGTGGGTGAGAGTAAAGTAAGCGAGAGAGTGAATGATTAAGTCTTTCCTAAAGTTAGTGCTAATGATTCACATAAATAGATTAAGTCCTCAGTGCTATTACGCAACAACAGCTCTAGCCTAGCAGTAAGGTCAAAATCATTCAATCAGGAGGTCTCAAGTTTGAGTCACAAGTTTGGCACTTTGCTTACAATTTTTTTCCATACTTTCGAGCATGCAGAAATTATGAAAATTTTTGTGGATAGTAGTAAAGCGTATGTAGTGTTCTCATAAAATTTTTAAGTTATGATCAAACCTAACAAATTTTTAAAAATTATGAAAGTATTATTTCAAAGTTCTCGGACTTTAGAGTGCATGCTTCTATAGTATATAATTTTTTATTAAGCAATCAAAATAGGTTATTTTTTTTTGAAACTTCTACAGAAGAGTTCTAAGGTAATTTTATAAAAATCCGACATCATGATAAAGTATGTATAATTTTATAAAAATCCGATAGTGTTTATATAGTTTTTTAAAAATGTATCAAAAATTTGGTTTTTCAACAAATTTTCATTCAACATGGCATAATTAAAGGTTATCGATCAATTTCCGATCAAATCTGGTCATCAAATCATAAATTCCGTTCAAATACCGAGATCTCGTTGAGATATAGTAAGATACTGTAGCAATTCTAATAATTTTTGAATTTTTTCACTCTGATCAACATCTCAAATTTCATCCACCTCTGGTAAACGAGATTTCACAAGAAATCGGTGAGATTTTGATCCTGCTTGCGCGTTAACCAGTCAACCGAACGTGAGTGCACGGCGGAGCCTGGTAGAACTGGTTCATCCAGAAGCTGAGCAGGCTGAGCTCCATCAGCAATTTAATGGAAAAACGTCACGCTGCCGTTTGATGGGAAGCGAAGGTGGTTGGGAAAACCATCACGCCGCGGCAGCTTTAACGAAACGAAAGCATACGGTACGGTTCATGATTCAGGCGATTCTTCCCTTCTCGGGCCTTGCAGCTGATTTGGACAGGCTCTGCTCGTCGTCTCGCGCCGTGGCGATCCCGGGACACGGAGAATCTATTACCGCGCACGAAGTGGTTCATCGTAGCACTCCGTAATACGAGAAGCAGATGCAATATATTGAGACACGGAAGTTTGCTCTTAGAGAGGATCAGCATGACAATTTATACGACACACGCACGGCAAATTGGTACCTAGTCGATGCATGGATCGGTGATAACCTCAGTTGGGAAACTTTTGGATTTTGTACAAAAATACGTCCCGTATTTACAAAAATATATAATATTCGTGTATATTTGCATAAATCTCCACCAATTTCGAGATTCGAGGTAGCGAAATTGCAAATTCGAAAACAGAGATGGCGAAATGCATGGTTTCGAATTTTGAAATATCGAAATTGACGTATTTCGCTAATTGAAAAATCGAAATCGGGTATTTTCCAACTCACATGGCGAAATTGACTGGCATACGTGGGCACTTTGATTTCGCCAACTGAGTTGGAGAAATTGATTGGTGGTCAAGCGGAGACCGAGGCACTGAAAAGCCTGGCGAAAAAACCGGCGGTCTGTCGTGCTTTTATGAGGGTGTGCTCATGGCGTGGAAAAAGAATCAACAGCTCACCGAGGCTAATAAATCTGTCTCTCTTTTGTAGGTGTATGCGCTTGCGGAGGGAGCTATAAATTGAGACTTCGGAGGTTGGTGAGCTCACCGAAGGATTGAGAAGTAGAGACGGTAAGAGATTTCTGAATTTATTTAATTCGCAGAGTGGTTAAATGGCCAGCGAAGAGTTTATTTTGCGAGTGGTGAGTGGTGAGGAGCTAATTTGCGTGAAGAAACGACTATAGCATTGTGCGGCGACTACAGTGCAGGTATTTATATTAGTTGTAATTATGTTACAGTTAGAAGAAGAGTTTATATTACGGTTAGCGACATATTGATTTGTTGTTGTATTGGCTGGGTAAATTTTTTTAGTTGTATTAGCGACATTAATTTATGTATTTGTTGTAGCAATTTATTTTTATGTAGTTGTTGTAGGGACTTATTTTTATGTAGTTGTTTTAGAAACTTATTTTTGTCTAGTTGTTTTAGCGGCCTAATTTTTTTAGGTGTAATAGCCACATTAATTTATTTATTTGTTGTAGCGATTTAATTTTATGTAGTTGTTTTAGCGACCTAAATTTTGTGTAGTTGTTGTAGCGACCTAATTTTTTTGTAGTTGTATTAGCGACATTAATTTATGTATTGTTGTAGCGACTTATTTTTATGTAGTTATTGTAGCGACTTATTTTTATGTAGTTGTTTTAGAAACTTATTTTTGTGTAGTTGTTTTAGAAACTTATTTTTGTGTAGTTGTTTTAGCGGCCTAATTTTTTTAGGTGTAATAGACACATTAATTTATTTATTTGTTGTAGTGACTTAGTTTTATGTAGTTGTTTTAGCGACCTAAATTTTGTGTAGTTGTTGTAGCGACCTAATTTTTTTGTAGTTGTATTAGCGACATTAATTTATGTATTTGTTGTAGCGACTTATTTTTATGTAGTTGTTTTAGAAACTTATTTTTGTGTAGTTGTTTTAGCGGCCTAATTTTTTTAGATGTAATAGCCACATTAATTTATTTATTTGTTATAGCGACTTGGTTTTATGTAGTTGTATTAGCCACCTAAATTTTGTGTAGTTGTTGTAGCGATCTAATTTTTTTGTAATTGTATTAGCAACATTAATTTATATATTTGTTGTAGCGACTTATTTTTATGTAGTTGTTACAGTGACTTATTTTTATGTAGTTGTTTTAGAAACTTATTTTTGTGTAGTTATTTTAAAAACTTATTTTTGTGTAGTTGTTTTAGCGGCCTAATTTTTTTTAGGTGTAATAGCCACATTAATTTATTTATTTATTATAGCGACTTAGTTTTATGTAGTTGTTTTAGCGACCTAAATTTTGTGTAGTTGTTGTAGCGACCTATTTTTTTTTGTAGTTGTATTAGCGACATTAATTTATGTATTTGTCGTAGCGACTTATTTTTATGTAGTTGTTGTAGCGACTTATTTTTATGTAGTTGTTTTGTCTAATAGACTAAAAACAATTAGGTACTCATATTTACCGTATAAATTTGCAACAGATGGAAATGTTTGCTAGAATATATTTGAGGAACTTTCTTTGTTTTTGCACGGTAGGGTTGTGACGATACAGAATTATGAGCACTTAGAGACAAGACTAGATACTCCAAATAATTTGGCGAACCTTAAAGCATATGTTGTGCGTCTGCTTGGTCTGGACCCGTGAACCCACAAAGTTCGTCTAGAGGGGGTCCGTCCACGCTTTGTTCCGAACAGCTCTGTGGTGGTGTACACACTCTTCCTGTTAAGGACTCATGATGCATGGGATCTTTATGTTCGGAAGGCAACAAAGGAGAATTTTGAGGTCGGCGTGTATGTCGACATTTCGGCCCGACAGAACTCTGCCGAGGCTGGGACAAGTAGCCATCCTCCCGAGCTTGCCGAAGTGCATGTACCTCATGCATGAGGCAGCACCTGAGGAGGAAGGACCGTCAGCGCTCAGGAAGTCGAAGGTAACGAGGCGAGGTGGATCGCCTGACATGAATGAAGAAGATGGGGAAGCGGTGGAGAGGCGGCGGACCACGATGACCCGCTCCGCCATAGAGTATTTTCGTGGGATCGGTCGACTTGACTGTACCATAGCGGATTACAATACCTTATCCGTGTGGGGGTACCAAAGAGGCGACATCCAGCCGGACACCGGTTTGGGAGCAAGGTGGAGGCCATCCACTTCCTAAGTAACTATCTTTATTACGACAAGGCGAGAACACGAGCTTTTGAGGTGCAGGCCGACCGCTTACGAGGTTAGGTGCACGAAGTACCCTCGTGTCCTTCTTCGTTCGAGTACACAAACCCAAACACGATGAGTTCTTTGTGATTAGTAGACCTGAGCTCATACGTGCCGGAGGAGTCGATTAGGAATATAAGCGGCCTTGTAGATCGAGGTTCATAGCGCAACTCCTAGTGACCATCGTTGGGAAGGACATAGGGATGACCCCTAGTACAATAACGGAGGAAGTTCACATAAGAACTGGGATGGTCATCACGTACAACACGATTTGGAGGGTGAAGCAGAAGGCATTGAAGATGCTCTTCGGAGGGTTCGAAGAGTCCTTTAACTATGCCCCTAGATTGTTACAAAAGAGTCCTTTAACTATGCCCCATATTTATATAAGTGCTAATATATATTTTCAAAATCAAACCATTTAGACAAAAGTCAAAATTTTGTATACTATTAGTATTCTTGTGAAAAACTAGTTGCAAAATATATACAAATGCTTTTGAAATGTTTTTCAAAGGTTTTGAATTTGCAAAAACTATTTTACAAAGAAAATGAGTTTTAACTCCAAAAGCTAGTTACTAATATCTTGTTTTGGATTTAAACCTATAATTTTCATAGATTAAATGTAAAATGATTTTGAAAGTAATTCCAAAACAAAAATTCTATAGTTGGTCATTCTCAACAATTCTTGTGTTCAAAATATTTTCAAAATACCAAACTAGCAAAAGTTATTTGATTTTGAAACTCGCCGAAAAACTATATTTGACCCATAATGGTCATATTATTGCACTTAGTGAGTTTCTCCGTTTGGACCGGATCTTGTGTAGTATCTTGGTTCAAAATGGTATCTTAGACTCATACACAAAATTCAAGTATCTTGGTTCAAAATGGTATCTTAGACTCATACACAAAATTCAAATCTCTATATCTTATCCCTTGCTTCATTTGAATTTTTGTGTTTTTGGATTTTGGTTTTGCCTCTCTATTGTTTCTTCAAAAGGACTATTTAAGTCAAAAGTCAAAAATATTGTTTAAAATGCCAAAATTTATGAAAATCTTTATAAAAGTTCTCAAATATGTATTTTAAATGTTTTGCAATGCTTTCGGAGTAAAAATTCCTATTTTAGTAATAAAATAGCAAATTTGGTCTCAAATGGATCTTATAGGATCTTGATTTTGTATTAAATGAAATATTTTCATATATTAAAATCTATTGAGTTTTTGAAAAGGTGGTCAATACAAAACTCATAGGGTTGGTTATTTCAAACATTTCTTTAGTTCAAAATTTTTCCAAATGACCAACCGTTCAAAAGTTATAGCCATTTGAATTTGGCCAAAATCCATCAATTGACCCAAAATGACCTTTTCTTGCATATTGTGAGTTTTGCTATTTCGATTGGATTTCTTTGAGTATCCTAACTTGAAATAGTATTTCTAACTCATTCAAAGCTATGAAAGTTCAAATCTCCATTAATTTCAATTCGGATTGCATTTTGAGTATTTGGTGGAAACTTAATTTCTTTTAATGCCATCAAAGCGCAATCTGCCATATCTTTTGAAAGAAATGTGATTTTAAGGAAATTCTTTTTGAGAAACCTTCTAAATAGCTCAAATTTCATTTCTGGAATGTTTCAAACCATTTGGACTTAATTTGAAAAAGTTATGGCTTTTTCTATCTTTTGATCTTATTTGGCATACTCTTGCATAAAGTTAGATTTTACGATTTGAATGGATTTGATTATGCAAATTGGCTTATAAATATCTCTCCAACTTATATGAAGCTATAGAAGTGCATATTTCCATTCAAAACTCATTTCGTTGCCCTTTTGAGGAATTAGTGAAGATTCTTATCCTTTATGTGTCACCAAGACGGCGGTGTCACCAAGAGTTGAGGACTAGGTCAAGATCGACTTGGCGTGGAGATCATCGGAGAGGATGATAAAGTCAAGGTTGATAGGACGAGAGTCTCATGAGTTGAATCGAGTCAAATTGGACAAGGAAAAGATGTCATCAATTATATGGTAAAGGTCTTCATGCACCAGCATTAAGAAAGAAGACGGCAAGTGACTATTTCTAGACTTGTATTATCTTTGATTTAATTTGAGTCTAAGGATTGCCGTACTATTAAGAGGGATGTGACGTCGAATGACTTTTAGATGTGTCAAGTGCTCAAGTGATCCATCCTTGTGAAACTTAGAGAAAGAGTGGTGTTGGTGGTGCCGGAAAGTGAGAGTTGTAGATCTCCCTTGGATTCTTTGTGAAATCTGTATTTATCCTTTAAGATTTGGGTAGTGAGATCTTGTTAGTTATGTAGCCCTCGTTCTTAGCTTTCCGTAGAGTCCAATATCACTGAAATCGAAGTCCGGAGTCAAAAATTATGTTTGTTTTCGTCGAGCTGCTCAATCCAATCCGGAGTATCCAGATTGAGTCCGGAGTATCCTGGTTAGTCCTCTCGGCTAGGTCAATTTGGAGTATCCGGGTTGAGTCCAGAGTATCCAGGTTTTGCACAGTCCCAACGGCTAATTTTTGGGGACCTCTATTTAAAGCCCCCTCCTTCCCATCTTCAAAGTGGCCGTTACTCCACTGATTTGAGGGGTTATCCTCTTGTTCTTGTGCCCCAAAACACCTCTTTACCCTTAGACCTAAGTGATCCCCTTTGTGAGAAGGGTAGGGAAGAGTTTGAGGAGTGAGGTGTTAGATTGAGTGTGATTTGAGTTGTTGAGCACTTGATTTCATCTCCAAGCTTGTTCTTTGTGAGCATTTGTTACTCTTGGAGGTTGAGGACTCCTAGACAGCTAGGAGGTCGCCTACGAGCCACCGGAGCTTTGTGTGGTTGGCCATGGGAAGTTTGTGAAGGCCGATTCCGCCTCCGTAAGGGAAGGAATCAAAGGAGTGAAGACCGTGCGAGTGCATTTGTGCAACAGGAGGAAGAGGGTTGAAAGAGACCCGGCTCAAGTGTGACAAAGCCTGAGGCGTAGGATCCCTCAAGGATCCGAACCGGGTGAAAAATCATAGATCTCCAAGTTTGCTTCTTACTCTTGCTTTAGTATTTGATTTTGAATCGCCTCATTGAGTTTTTACGCTAGATCTCTACTTATTCCGGTACACCGTAGTGTTAAGAATCGCGATATTGTTATTAATGACTAATCTTATATCGAGACTAACTTGTTTGATTAGAATATCTTTGTTTAGTCTCAGGAAAAATGAAAACCCAAGGTATGTTTGCGTTGTATACTTTGGAGTCAAGTTAAAATATGAATGTCCCCGTCATATTAACCACAAATGTGCATCATGTTTCCAATCCATACATTACATGGATGCACACACTTAGATAAGTATACTCATGGTAATATAGGATATACTCCAATATGATTAAAAGTAAGTATGTGCATATTATATCCAAGTCGTTTATTCTATAGTTGATGATTTAGAGTAATGATCATTTCCATACAATTTAGGATCCTCAAGGATTCGAACTTTGGTGAAAAATCATCGTCTCCAAGTTTGCTTCTTACTCTTGCTTTAGTATTTGATTTTGAATCTTGAAATTGCACGATCTACTTCTCTATTGAGTTTTCCGCTAGATCTCTACTTATTCAGGTACTGGTAGTGTTAAGAATCTTTGTGTTCAAGTAGTTTGATTAAAAGTTGAAAAGATTAAAATTTCATCTCGAGGTGCCCAACGAGATATCACATAGTGAGCCTTTGAATCACCGGATAGTCGGGATATACTGGAGTATCCGAACTAAATCTCGGACGATGCAGGTTGACACCCTCGGAAAGTTTAATTTAGACTATCCGAATATAACCTCGGACTATCCGAACAACTCGGACAGTCCGAAGTATTATTCGGACATTCAAGTTTACGTATTCACGCAACTTAGTTTTAATTTTTTAAATTTGCCTATTCACCCCCTCTAGCGACATCTCCTCCTTCGGGGCGTGCCCCTCGGCGTGAGGGCATGGCGGCGTGCCCATCGGGATGGGGGCACAGCCACGTCTTTGATGGCGAAGGCGCGGCTGTCCATGTCTTTGAATGAAGGGGCACTGGGTTTCGAGCACGCACGAAGACAAGGTGGATGTGCCTACAAAGGACTCTTGGACAGAGAGGCCAAACCACCACTTGTTTCTCGAGAGGCTTCCTGCAATCCTTCCACATATCGAAGAGCTTCTATGGCCTATCCTTGAACTCCGTCGCTTTGCCAAGAAAAGCCCGGCAGCAGGGCTCCGTTGATAGAATGCCCGAGATGCAATTCCATAATATTTGAGGGCATGTCACAAACCCCCTGACCAATTTCGATTCTTCTTGGTGCACGAAAAACAATGAGGTCGATTCTCTGTCCTTTTGAGTTGTTACCATGTGTTCCACTACCCTGCATTCCTTCCGTGAAATCACCGGGCATTAGGTCCCAACAATTTGTAGTTTACGGGCTTGGGAAGAGGAGTACGAACACAACTCCACATTTCGAGAACCATTATGCCAAGTCGAGTCGAGCAAAGCCACTTACTCATGGGCACATTCCCCGCCGCACCTAGACCACGAGTACACATGAGCGATGGATCGATGAATCGCAATGCCTATGCTCCTGCCACTAGCCAGCAGGTCTATCCATGGAAGTGTGTGAGGTGCGGCAGAGGCGCCTCAAAAATGTCAGGGAGCGCGGCCTCGTAGCTAATCCCGAATATGAAACGATCGGTGGAATGTTCGTTTCCTTCCTACGGATGTCTGTGCCACTTTATCCATCTTTATTAGTGTTAATTTCCTTCGATCTTGCATTGTCGCTGCATTTCCTTGTAACCTATGTTGTCCGTTACATTAAATAAAGTTCGAACCAGGATGTTAAAATCTTTCATGGCTTCCTTCTTATGCTTGGCATACTTCAACTTGAATCTAAACTTGATATCATTTAGGGTGTTTGTCTAGACAAGATTTACATGCAAATCTAGTTCTAAATGCGATTTTTTCCAGATTATGCTAGTACATATCTTGAAGAATGATTCTGGGATATTACCTCAACATTTTTCATTTACACGTGACATTTTACTGGCTCCCCAAAAGGCTTAAATGATCAAGCAGTGCACATCCTACAATTTGTCTAGAAAAATCTGGAAATACGTGAAAGTTTTGTGCATTTCTGTGAATACGTCGAGTATGCTATACAAAATACAAAAAAAAAATTCTTTTTTCACATAATTTGTCAGTTAATATTTTTCCTGCAAATTTTCGCAAATTCGTTTTCTAGTACTGTTTCTGCAAACTTGAACAAAACCGATTACCGTTTTCGCGCCTTGGTCTCCGCGCCAGCCCAGCTCAATTTCTCCAACTCAGTTGGCGAAATCAGCTCAATTTCTCCAACTCAATTGGCGAAATCAAAGTGCCCACGTGGCGGCCAGTCCAATTTCGCCATGTGAGTTGGAAAATACCCGATTTCGATTTTTCAATTAGTGAAATACGTCAATTTCGATATTTTAAAATTCGAAACCATGCATTTCGGCATCTCAGTTTTCGAATTTGCAATTTCGCTACCTCAAATCTCGAAATTGGTGGAGATTTCTGCAAATACGCACGAATGTTGTATATTTCTGTAAATACGGGACGCATTTTGTACAAAATCCAAAAGTTTCCTCGTCAGAGTTGAGATCGCGAATTGAAGCCATGGATTAAGTGGAGTGCCATACGTCCACCGGCAACTCAACAATAGGGCTAGATATCGAGCTTAACAAATTATTATCGAGTTTCTTTCGAAATTGATATAGTTTGATGTAAAATTATTTTATATACCATTTAAGTGGTTACATCAAATTCGAGCTAACGAGCCATTATCGAGTCGAGCCTCGTTAACTTTTTTCACTCAAAATTATCTTATTTTAATTTTTAACCTATCGATTACTGTAATTAATGAAATTTTAATTCGAACTCTAACTGAGTTTTTTTTTCAAGCCATATTCAACAGCCGACACGGCGATGAGAAGCCCATAATGTACTCCTCCCATCACCGCCCCTCGTTCGTTATCGGAAATGAAAGCTGGCAAGGCGCCGACCAAGGACTGTCCCAGCAGCATGGCAGAACAAAGGCAGTTAATGTCCATCCGTTAATGTCCATCCGTAAATTTGTGACTTGTGAGGTATTCCTTCCTGTCACAAGCGAGTGACGTTTTTGACTTTTTAAAGCCACCAAGGTGATACTTTAATCACAAAAGTTATTTTATCAAGGGCATCCGCAATGGTGCCTAGTTAACTATCTATAAGAAATTCATATCAGCATCTATCCTATGTAACAAACAATTAAATGAAGAGACAGAGCGCTGCTATCTATAGACCTGTAGATTATCTATTAATTAAATGAAGAAAGAGAGAGAGAGCACTCTATTAATTAAAAATAGCTATAGACATCTATATAGATTCACCTTTACAAGGGTTTACTATAGTATGATATATAGATGATATGGATCTTACTATAGAGAGCAATTATCTTTAACCATTGCGGATGACCTAAGGGACGCTCCTACAGTAAATGAGTTATAAAATGAGTATATATACGGTAAATGCATTATAAAATTATTTTCCATGAAAAATTCATTTATATTATTTTGTATATCCAAACCATATGATTTAAATAATATATTTGGTCCGAAATAATAGAATTTTACTGCAGGTATTCTAATATGTCGCTTTTTTTTTGGTACCGGAGAGAGTAGTAGTAAAATTGAATCATGTACCATCAATCGATTGACGACACTAATTATGCGTGCTATTGTGATGACTAGCGTAGTTTCGCGGTGTAATACGTCGCTTGAGTTGTGTTTTTTCGTGGAAACAATTTTGTTTTTTCTGCGGTGTTTGTTTTGAAATCATCGAGAAAACGTGCGAAACGGTTGAAAGAATACAAACGTATCCGCGTTTGTGCTAAATCGAAATGTCCTTTTCGTGAAAAATAACCGGAATGATCCAGACGTGACTACGTTTTTTTTGCATTTATTTAGGGTCCTTTCACGAAAGATTCGTGATTTTTTTGAATTAGAAGGCGCTCTTTATAAAAAACCGTGGACAGAACCTATACGTAATTACGTATTTTTTTTGAGGGATCTACACATGAAAAGGAAAAATCGAACTGAGCCGCGCCAGCCGTGCGTTTTTTCGCGGAAACAATTTTGTTTTTTTCGACGTTTTTTAAATCGTCGAGGAAATGCGAGAAACGGTTGAAATGACACAAGCGCATCCGCGATTGCGCCAACCGAGCCGAGCCAGCTATGCGTTTTTTTCGCGGAAACAATTTCTTTTTGTCGGTTTTTTTTTAAATCGTCGAGGAAATGCAAGAAACAATTGAAAGGACACAAGCGCATCCACAATTGCGCTAAATCAAAAGGTCCTTTTCGTGAAAAATAGTCGGAATGATTCAAACGTAACTACTTTTTTTGTATTTATTTAGGGTCTTTTCACGAGAGATTCGTGTTTTTTTTCTAAACCAGAAGACTCGCTTCGTAAAAAACCACGTGAAGGATCTACACGTAATTATGTATTTTTTAAGAGACCTGCACGCATAAAAAACAAAACGAGCCGAGCCGGCCGGGCTATGTTTTTTTGGTATTTATTTAGGGTTCTTTTACAAAAGCTTCGCGATTTTTCGGAACTAAAAGGTCTGTTTCGCAAAAATTTCGCGGCGTAATATGCCGCGCGCGTTGTTTTTTCGAAGAAATAATTTCGTATTTTTTGACGTATTTTTTTTAAATCATCAAGGAAACGCGCGAAACGGTTGAAAGGATACGAACGTAACCACATTTTTTTATCTATCTGGGGTTCCCTAACGAAGGATCCACGATCCTTTTCGTGAAAAATAGCCAAAATAATCCAAACGCCATTACATTTTTTTATTTATCTAGGGTCCTCTCACGAAAGAATCTCGATTTTTCTGTACCAGAAGATGCTCTTCGTAAAAAACCGCGAAAAGGACCTATATGTAATTACAAATTTTTTCAGAGACCAAAATCGTGAAATTTTTTTGAGCCGAGCCGCTCGGCTCGTTGCAACGAGAGGCGCGGAACTCTTAAGAAATAGTAGGGGTATTATTATTAACTGAAATACCATGGTTTGTATTAAAAGAATGAATCCATCACAAGTACACTATACATTATTGAGTCCGGACTCCGGAGCCCGGAGATACTGGTAGTACTACTTGCCTGGGCAGAATATGCAGGTGAGGTTGCGGCGTATCATGATGGAGTCAACACGGGCGTCGGGCGTATGCAGGGAAACGGAACTATCCATACAACAACGCTCGAGTTGGTCCGCGCTCGATCTGTTGTGGGTGCGGGTTAAAGTTTCTCAACCTACTAACTGCCTCCAGTTGATCCATGTGCGCATTCAATCTCACAGGGTGATAGCTACACCAGATGCACCCATATACCTACGCACTCTGCAAATTTAAACTTTCATCCTTCCTGCGATTATTTAATACTCAATTCATTCCTGAATATAGGATGTTTTACTAGAATTTTGGGTTTCAACCTAGACGCACGTGAAAAATGACCAGGTCAGCTTCATTCGATCCATTCAATTGCTTAATCAATTCAATGCTTAAGTTAGGTTGTTGGCTGCACATTCAACAGTTGTGCATTGTGCATGCATGAACCATATGGATGTAGTAGACTAGTAGTTATTGGTCTTTCGGGTTGTGATTGGTAAGACAGCTTTTAAATACCATGGTACAGATACGAATCGTTTTGAGATATGTGCAGTTAAATTTTGAAAACTTTGGCTACGATATCTTTTTAAATATTTAGATTGGACGTATAAAAATCATATGTTTATATTTACGTCGAAAAGCTTATCATAATATTGTAATTTTATTAGTTTTTTTACTATATTATAATAGAAATTGGTGGTTAAAATTGTGTTTGAGGGACCGTTTCAATATACAAAACGACATGTATTTGTAGTTGAAGGAAGTATTATGAAGGAAGAGCAGATAAAGGAAGAACGGTGAAATGTTGTTTCGAAACTATAGAATAGCATGTATTTAGAAATAAAATTTAAAATCTAGAATGATGTGTATTCGGAAACGTAGGAAGTACTGATTATGAAAAACTTGGAATTAGAACTACCACTCCCTTTACATCTTTATTTATAGACACGTTGTTTTACTAGTATATATTTATTGGGTACACTTTATATATAGGGGGTATATCCAGTGCAATCAGGCTTTTGGTGTAATCACCGTGCAATCTAACTAAGAAAAGTTTCAAAAAATTCTGAAAAAAATCATGGATATACATCTCATCTTACCCCATCTACATATAAAATTTCATGATCAAATTCGTCCTATGTTAAGAGTAATAAAAAAACAAATTTCTGACAAACTTGAATAGTTTAAATGCACCCCAAATTTGTCTTTTTTGTAACTTCTAGCATAGGACGAATTTGATCATGAAATTTTATATGTAGATGGGGTAAGATGAGATGTACATCCATGATTTTTTTCAGAATTTTTTGAAACTTTTCTTAGTTGGATTGTACGATGATTGCACCAAAAGCCTGATTGCACTAGATATGCCCCCATATATAAAAGCTACAAACAATGACATATCTTTATATACCTATACTAATTGAACACTCTGAGGATGCTTCGTTAACCTGAAAAATCGATCCTTCTATTTAATAGATCTGAATTATAACGATTTAGATTAAAAGAAAGAGACTATATCAAAAAAAAATTGTCCCAGCAGCATGGCAGAACAAGGCAGTTAATGTCCATCCGTAAATTTGTGACTTGTGAGGTATTCCTTCCTGTCATAAGCGAGTGACGTTTTTGATTTTTAAAGCCACCAAGGTGACACTTTAATCACAAAGTTATTTTATCACGTAAGGGACGCTCCTACAGTAAATGCGTTATAAAATGAGTATATGTACGGTAAATGCATTATAAAATTATTTTCCATGAAAAATTCATTTATATTATTTTGTATATCCAAACCATATGATTTAAATAATATATTTGATCCGAAATAATAGAATTTTACTGCATGTATTCTAATATGTCGCTTTTTGTACCGGAGAGAGTAGTAAAATTGAATGATGTACCATCGATCGATTGACGGGCACTAATTATGCGTTCCATCGTGATCATATTGCAAGTTAGTGGTATATATTATCTTTACTGTTTCTAATTACGAGTTAGTGACGGTGATCCGTACTCCTCTGAACATATCCATAAAATCATCATTGTCTCGGTCTTTCAATACATTGGTGAACGGAGAAAGTTTTAATTCGGTTAGATATGCTTGCATGTGTGATTTGCGGCGTATTAGACTCTTATCTTAATCAGCCGATTCTTTTTCCAAATACTGCACGACCGATTCTTTTTCCATATACTACATGCATACAGCTTCGGAGTTACCATATGCCTTTGAGTTGCCATATACATTCTTTCCATTAAATATTTACTTGCATGTGTTGATAAGATCATTTTTTTTCTTTTTATCTAATCACGTACAGACTTGATTCCAACCGACCAGTAGCATACGCACTACTATCCATGACGCGACTAGAGAAGTTTGTTATTTTTATCTATACTAATTCTAATTAGGAGTTGGTGATGATACGTCCATTTTCTACCCTCACTCCGACATGTGCGCTTTTCGTGCACTCACGTGGCTGAGTGGGAAGCGGGTAGTGGCCACCCTGGTAGATTGGATTGGATCATTCCATCACAAGAGGTAAATGAATATGCATGACTCATTTATTGCTTTCCTTCTCCCATTGATTTGGCACTCAAAGCGACGGTGATTTCTTCTGGTGATTTTCAGATTGGATCGATTGATTCCCTTCTGAAGGAAGCAGATTTCCTCCTCGGTTGTTGAATCTATATAACCCCGCCACTTCTTGCCTCTTCTATAGATGTGTTGAGCTTATCCATTGAGCGGAGGTAATGGGCGAGATAGGCTGACGACGCTGCTGGAGCTCGTCTCGGTGGATGATGTCAATAGGTTGAGAGAGGCGCTTGCGGGAGGCGAGGAGATGGTGGAGCTGGTTGGTGGGGTGGGGCTATGGTATGACTGGAGCAAGGCGTACAAGCCACACACGCCATTGATGGTGGCAGTCACATACGGATGATGCCTACTTTTTCAATGCTTTTGCGCCCATGAGGCAGTAGGCGATGTCTTTTTCGGTCGGTCGATCAATCTCGAATTCTGGCGTGACAAATTTATAATCCCAAATACTGTGATGTTATTATTTAAGTTTGTGAAATTAAAGATAATTTTAAGCTCAAATTTGTAAACAGATGCTTGGAATTTGTATACTTCGATGAATTGATTTAAACATTTAATCATTGCACGTTCAAATTTACAATACCAAGTGCTGATGTTATTATTTAAGTTTGTAAAATTAAAGATAATTTTAAGTTCAAATTTGTAAACAAGTGCTTGGAATTTGTATACTTCGATGAATTGGTTTAAACATTTAATTATTGCACATTCAGAATGAACATTATTATTCAGATAATATTAGCGCTCTTTGCAAATAATTTTTTTATTGTAAATTGAGTTAATGTTGTATTGCACGGATACATAGCTAATACATATGAGTTCGGAGTCTGGAGATACCGGTAGTACTTGCCTGGGCAGAATATGCAAGTGAGGTGGCGGCGTATCATCATGGAGTCAAGACGGGTGTCGGGCGTATGCAGGGAAATGGAACGGATTATACAACACAGGGAATAAAATTTTGCCGAGATCCTCGGATATCAGGACCCAACGAATTTTAAATTACCGGGCGAATTAAAAATTTTGAAACTAAAATGAACATGATTAGGACAGTAACCTTGTTAGATTTTTATAAATTTTCTTGAGTGTTATCATGATCTAATTTTTTTTGAGAGATTAAGAATTGTCTCAGTACCATTTTATAATTTTTTTTAAAAATTTTTAACTTTGTTTGTTTAGTCAATTAAATTTATGCAAGTACTGGACTTCATTTGTTATTATATTCCAAATATCAAAAAGAAAAGAACATTAATACTATTGTTCCTTGTAAGAATTTTATAAATTCATTGGTGTGTGATCATAATTAAAAATTTTATGAGATCTTTATAATTTTCTTATAACCCTTCTGTAAAATTTTTAAAAATTTTAAACCTATTTTATTAATAAAAAAATATATATATTGATTATCGGACTTTTATCAAGACATAGCAATGTCGAATTTTAAGAACTTTTTGAAGTATGGTAATCACATGAGACTTAAAAAAACATTATTGATATATTAGGACCATACATAAAAATTTTCAAAATTTTTCAACGTGGTTTGGACCATTTTTCAATTTGTTCAAATTTGGCGGTAAGGTTTTTATTAGCACAGTAGCACTGTCTGAATTTTTAAAAATTATTGAAGCTTGATAACCATCTGAAAATTTTATGAAAATATTAGTGATATATCAAAATCATGCACAAAAAATTTAAAAATTTTATAACGTGGTTTGTACTATTTTTCATTCGGTTAAAACTTGCCGGTCAACATTTTATCAGGATAATAGCAATTTTTAAATTTTTAAAAATTCTACAGATTTGATAATCAGCTGAAAATTTTATGAGAACATCTTTGATATGTCAGAAATATTGAAAAACAATTTCAAAATTTTTTGACATCGTTTGGACTATTTTTCGATCAATTGAACAGGTGAAATTTTGGATTTTAGACCGAAATTTAGGTCAGAAAAAAACAGGATTTGAATTTTGCTTTTTGAATTTTAACTGGACTTCATCCAAAATAACGAGATTTTACCGGAATTTTGGATTTCAGTCGCCAGGCAAAATTTTATCCAAAACGAAATTTGAATCTCGATACAACAACGCTCGAATTGGTCCGCGCTCTATCTGGTTGTGGGTCAGTGGGTGAGGGTTAAAGTTTCTCAACATACCAACTGCTTCCAGTTGATCCACGTGCGCATTCAATCTCATAGGGTGATAGCTACACCAGATGCAACCATATACCTACGCACTCTACAAATTAAAGGATATTAGAGATTTAATTTGTATGCTAATTACAACGCTAAATTCTAAAAATATTAAAATTAGTAATAAGATCTATTATTTATCTTAATTATAAACTTTGAGAAAAATTTTACATTAATCAAGAAAGTGAAAAGATTTAGCTCTCATCTAACAAAACCAAGTTAGAGTGGCTATCACATACAATCCAAATTAAATGACTCAAGTGATTTTTCTAAGAAGCTAGCCCATACAAATGCACGGGTTATTGACTAGCCTTAACAAGTGCGATATATATATATATATATATATATATATATATATATATATATATATATATATATATATATATAGGTATTTTCTACTTAGAGTAATTACTCTATGTAGTAAGTAATTACTATATAAGATCATCTAGGAGAGTAAAAGATATTTTTCCTATATATATATATATAAATTTTTCATGCGGCTCACTAGTATCTTATATATTAGTATATACCATTTATGATTCATATATATATATATATATATATATATATATATATATATGAATCAAATATGGATATATCAAAATGGATACTCTAGGTGTCTCCACTATAAGTATATCGCTTAAATGATGTTGTTATACCTCTTTATCCTTTTGAACATATTCTAATCTGATTATAAGACACTTCAAAGTGAGTTCCATGAAAAATTTAAATCACGCTCCACTTTTCATAGCATAATTTGTGTATACATATGGAATAATGTATATAGCAAAAATAAAGGGCTTCGATGAAATTTTTTTCAACTATATCGCATTGGAATATCTTATAATTATTGTTGAAGTATTCTAAAAGTGATAAAAAATATAATATACTTATTTAAGTGGTATTTTAAAGGTAGGAGTATGTATACCTAAGAGTACAGAAGAGGCACACACATGCATACGCTAGTCATTTGTGCGTCTTGCAAATTTTGGATCTAAATATCACCTATATAATACGCTACTGGAATCTTTTACCTGGCTGAAGCCAGGTGTCACTTTGTAGTTTTTGCAAAAAAAAGCCCCTCCGCTTCTTCGAATTACAGATAGGTCCCTGTAAATTACGAATAGACCCTTTGTGATTTTTTGTGAGGGGAAAATATTTTTTCTCGGATCGCGTTTAGGTCCCTCTCGTGCTGTTTTGCAGAAAACACCTCCCGTTATATTCAAATCACGAGCAAGCCCTTTTCTAATTTTTCAGAATAGCGGACAGGTCCAAAAACGTAACAAACAGGTCCTTGCTCCTTACGTCTAGGTCCTTTCTCCGTTTTTTTAAGAAAGATAGACCCGAAAAAATTCAAAATTCCGTTTAGGTTCCTACACGCGGTTTATAGCTAAATTGGAAATCACGTTTAGGTCATTTCATCAATTTTTTTCACACGGTTTTCTAAAAAAACGGAAAAAACGGCTTTCTTAGAAAACACAGATTCGTCGAGGGTTTATAGTTGAATTGGAAATCGCGTTTATGCTTTTTTCGTCACGGCGCGGCAACGCGCGCCAACTCAACCTAGTAGGAGTAAAAGGTACCGCAAGCTCTAATAGTATAATTGTGCATCTGTATTAACAATATACAGCGGTTTGGTTGGTAATGTCAAGGTGGCTGCAGTATCTTGCCATTGTACGGTACACCAGATATCTGTTTCGTCCTGTTTAGTCGTTGTGTCTTCTTGGTGCGTTTGGTTAGGTGTATGAGGGTGAACCGAACCGTCCTGTATAGGATTTGATTCTGTCTTTACGTTTGGTTGGTTGAACGGAACCATTTGGTACAGGATGAGATGGTACAGATTCCTGAAATATTTCAAAAAGATGCCGCACCATCTCGTACGGGAAATTTGGCTGAACCAATCGGTCCAGGACAGAATTGTTCACTCACACTATCCCTCAAACCAACCTCATTCTTCAATCTAATCTCATCCCTTCAATCAAACATCATCTCATACCATCTTGTATCATTTCATTCAAACAACCAAACAAAATCTTGTATCATTCTATTCAGACAACCAAACATCTTCCCTGTACCATCTTATTTAGGATCATCCCATCCATCTTGTACCATTCTATCCCATTCATCCTCGTACACCCAACCAAACGCACACTTAATGGGCCTCATGGCTTGCTTTTCTCATCAGTTGTACAGCGTAAGGCTGTGTTTGTTTAGGCTTGAGTTTGAGGTTATTTGGCTTCTAGACCTCTATAAGTCATAAGCCAAAACAAACAGTATTTTTTCAGCCAGACGGAGAGAAGAAACTCCAACCCAATTTGCATTACGCGAGAGAAGCAAGGGAAACGATGCTTCTCGGGCTGGCTGGAGCTTCTGAAAATCTCACTTCCCTGGTACCCTTACAATTTAACTATTATTTATGAAAAATTGTCATCCTCATCCAGCTCCAGTAGGTCAAATAGTTTCTTTCAGCTTCAATAGTTTCTCCTTCAGCACCAGTCTAAATAAATACAGCCTAAGTACAGCTAAATTGATGATGATTTGTTGATTGGGTCGGCGATTTGATGGAAGTAACGATAACCTCTGCTTTTGTACATTGATCCTCGTGCATTCGATCTCTCTGGGTTTCACGACTAATTTAAAGCGGCGGCGAGCGATGGTAATGACACCGCTGGGCCCCGTACGTGTAGCATTCATTCTCAGGCACGACGTTTCTCAGCCAGGTTTACAATACCGAAATGCTATGGAAATTCACCGACAGCTGATTTTCGTTAAAAATCATTAAAAATTGAATGGTTTCAAAGCCAAACTCTTTGGACTTGGTAATAAATTTTTTTGAAAATCAAACAGATTTTCGAGTGGTTTCTACGGGTTTTCTTTGAAAAATTAGAAAAAAAGGGAAAACAATTCAAAGCCGATTTTTGAACAATTTTGTAGATTTTCAGCAATTTTTACCATTTTTTATTGGTTTACGCCACATAAAAATTCCTTATTTTAAAAAATTGGACCGATATAAATTATCGAGCTGGCATCTGCCTGTACTACACATCACATTTGTCCAAGCTTTTGCCGTGTGTAAAAATACTTTGATTCTACGCCTCATCAAGAACAAATTCGACCTGCCAGTCTCGACTGCAGTTTGATATGGTACGTACGCAGAATGCTGATGATTCGTCTTTGATTGTCTAGCTTGTGTATGCATCTTTCCAGACTTCCCAGTGTTGGAAACGAATGGAATACGAGCCAGACCAATGGTCTAGCCACATTAATTATATCCATCTGTCCAAAATGAATACAAATTATAGATTGTACCGAATACGAGGATGGGATTTTGTAAGGCTATTCTCAATACATGGTTACATACTCATTTAATGCATGCCACATAAGTATTTTTGATGATGTGATAAGAGAGTTAAGATGGGAGAGAAGAAAGCTGTATCTTGAGGAAGATACCACTTGGCACGAAATCATAGACATTGAAACTTGAATCATCTAAGTGGCCCACAACTCATACTCTCATACACATCTAGTATTTAATTATCTTGTGGGAACTAAGAAACAATCCATGATATCATGTATTGGGATAGTTGGATCTTCTATAATATTATATGACATGGCAGTTTTGGATATTGTGACAAGATACAATGCACTGTGAATAGCCTAAGAGCAGTCCCAACCCATGGTTTCCATGAGCAGTGTCTAGAGGAGAGAGAAATCAATAAACCAATGTATAGTTTCCCAACCCATGGTTTCTATGAGCAGTGTCTAGAGTAGAGAGAGAGCAATAAACCAATGTATGCACCACAAACACAGCTTGGTAAGCGCGTAGGAATGTTCAACCCCGATTTTGCTCGTTTCTTGTGTCTTGGTACCTCGTGCCGACCCAGTTTCTTGCATGAGACACGGTTTTTTTGTTTTTCCTTCTCTCCCTTCCTTAATTTCTATGCTATATCAGATTTTTACTTAGTTGGCAGCGTAATTAATTCTATAAACACTAGTTGAGGTGGAGGGTTGGGACTGCCCTAACGGATACGATTTCGAACCAAATATACACTCACTTCGATCATAATTTCAAGTCCAGCAGTATGTCGCGCACGAACTAGTTCCATACGTGCATTAATTCCAACACCGTATGCGTTTGCCTGTTTCGCATCGGATCTATATTAATAAGATTATTAGCATATACGTATTGCTCCATGACAGGGGGGTCAACACAAAGGAGATCGATCGATAGCCAACGCAAGAACAGATGGTATCGTCAGGGAGGTGGCGTGATAATCATCTGGTGTTTGTGTAGTGGCTGGTCGGTGGCCGCGGGGATGACGCCGCAGCGGCCGACGGGCTGCAACGTCCCTCCCTCGTACTATATATGGGTGCTGCAATGTGTAGCGGCTTTGCAGGAATTTTTTTTTATCGGAAATGATAATTTACGGTCGGCCGTAGGAGCCGTTCCATGACCACCACGTCTCATAGCGCAACCTCTCTTACCTGATACGTGTCGCACGCTGAGAGAATATTGGAGCACCCAGATCAGTATTTGCACGATGGAGGGAAAGAACACGCGACTAAATGCAATGAAATGATCCAAATCGAGCAGATTTATTTTTTTTGTGAGTTGATTTTTTTTATTTGAGTTTAAATTTTTTGAGTTGAATTTTTGGATAAAATTTTAAATTTTCGGAGCTAAAATTTTTTGACATGAAATTTTATAGTCGAAACTTTTCGAACTCGAACTTTTCGAGCCGACACTTTTCAAAACAAATTTATTTGAACTGAAATTGAAAATTTTTGAACTGACAATTTTTTAATATAAAGTTTTTGAAATTTCCCGTTCTAAAATTGCCTCACTTGAAAATTTTTAGTTTGAAATTTCTCGAGTTAAAATTTTCCTAGTTAAAAGTCCTCGATTTGAATTTTTCTGAATTGAAATTTTCCCCGTTGAAAGTTCTCGAGTTGAATTTTTCCAGTTGAAAGTTTCTCAAGTTGAAATTTATTTTTGAAAGTTTCGCTTTGAAAAAACTTTCGGTTTGCAATGTTCTGACTATAAAATTTCAAGTCGGAAATTTCAACTCATAAATTTTCAAATTCATCCAAAAATTTAACACAAATAAAAAATTACCATATTGCTCTTCGTCTTGCATGCATGGCTAGCGCCCCAAATGCTCTTCATTTCCGTGTGTGTCATTTACTCATTTTCATGTGTGACATGTTTCGCATGGAGAATGGCTTGCGGTGGGAACCCACAGAAACGTGGGTACAAGCGATCGTAAAATAGTCGTTCCAAATTTTATCGCTTTTCTTTTTTTTTTTTAAATTTGGCCAAAAGCTCTCGTATTCAATATAGAAGGAGAGAACAACAGCCGGACTACAGGCGCACACCTACCCATCCACACACACCCACGCACATGCCCCAGCACCTGGTCCCGATGCGTGCCCGGGCGATCCGAAGAATCGAACCCGGGCCGGCTGCTCGCTCAACTGACGACGCTAGCCACTCAGCGCTCGCTCGGTCGCAATTTTATCGCTTTTCTAGAAGTTTTTTTTTTTACATACAGGTACCATGTGAAAAAAAAGCTTCATGTTGTAGTTAACAACTGCACAATCATAACCATCTCTTCTTGATTCATCCTCTTCCAGTCTTGGTTCCTGCAACTAGTAGACATCACGGCGGCACAGCGGACACTCGGCATGCCACAGGAGCCAGTTGTCGATGCACATCAAATGGAAAACGTGGTAACAATCAGGCAATCTCCTGGCACTCTCACCGGTTTGGAAATCCTAAAAATGATCGAACATCATCTTGTCAGTTGTACGGTGTTTTGAAATTACGTGTGCAGCAGAAAGAAAGAGCTAGCTAGCTAGCTAGCTCAGGTGACGTAGCTGCTAGAGTGCTGACATGAAGGCAAATGGGGCAGGTGGTTTGCCCTGCAGTGGCGTCGCCGTCGTCCATACTGAACTTCATCACCGGAAGGTTCTCCACGGCGGCCCTAAGCATACGCACCACGGGGTAACTCGGTTCAAACATGTCACCGCTCTCTCCTCGACCAAACCGCGGCTGCATCGCATTCGCGTTCACCTTAATGGCACAAAAGGGTGTAACCTTCGTTAGCGCATTTCAGTTCTAAACACAAAATATATATGCTAGGAGAAACAAAATCGTTCAGATTTCAGCTCTTTCTTTTTTTTTTGACGGAGAAGCATCAGTGGAGACCACTGTGCGCGCGCGAACCAGCGTTCGAACGCTGGCCGGCGAGGCGAGTCTCGCCCTCGCTCACCAACCGGGCGTAGCCCGGTTCGCAGCTCTTTCTTTTTCTTGGAAAGGAATTCCCTTTTTTTTCCTTTTATTTTTATATTTAGGTTTCGACAGAATTTGTCCTGTTCTATTGTTTCATCTTTTTCGCACGTCCAAATCGAAAATTTATGGCATGGTAGATTGTTTCAGTTCAACATTCAGAAATTCCTTTGAGATTTTAGAATCAAGTACCTGGCTATCCAACACTCTGGTTAAGGTAGGGAACACCGAAGCGCGGAGGCGGCGGTTGACCACAAGGTTACGGAACTCAAGAAGCTGAGGAACTTAGTTAATTTACACATGACGAATTCGCAAGAATTACTGCGGTTGAAAACGAGTAGTTCGTTGAGTGCTAACCATGCGTTGGATTCGCGAAGCCATGGAATGCTCCTCGCAGCACCATATCTTCACGATCGACTCGGCAACCTCCACGGAGATGAGAGCTCCAGAGATTGCTCCGACCAGCGTCCCCTGGATCAAGCCATTATCGTTGATGAAGCCTGACAGGAAACCAACCATGGCTCCAAGGATTGTACCAGCTGCATGGACGCATCAAAGTAAGAGCTAAGAACACGCTTGATGCATAGAATCGCAGCAAAATTGTAAGGCAAGCGTGCGTGAACCGGAAAGTCGCTGCAACCTAGCAAGTAAACTAAATCACGATGCAAACGAAAGTAGTAAACATACGCGACAGCACCTGTCCCGAAGATGCCGGCGACGAGGCAGAGCATTATCCTGCCGGCGAGTCCCGTGGCCTCTAAGCTCATCTTACTTCCCTCCCTGCAGGCTCCTGCGTACGTGTGCGCCCGAGTTTGAAGGGAAGGGATCGACAATGGAACAGCAGCGAGCTTCACTTTTATTCTCTCAGCTCCGAAGCCGCTGTGCCTTCTAATACTGACATAACCTGTCTTCAGCATTCATATATATTAACCGATACAACAGACAATGTCACAATCATATTGAGCTAGAAAGCATGATACTCTTATTTAGTTATGAACACGGGTCGTCCTCTTTTGAAGTGTATAAATTTCGATGCAAACGATGTTGGAGATTGTAACTACACTTTTATATATAGGTTAAAAGTGTAACTTGGTGCGTGTTAGGGGGGAGAATATTTAGCCCTCTTACCACACATAATGGCTGGCGGCTCGTCATTAGGCCGAAATATACAGAGCCGACCAAGACGGTGGTCTTGAGATCGAACACTTGCATTCATCCATGAAGTTTCATCCTCGAAATTAAAATTAAATACGAGTAGTTCTTCCATGTATTACCCTAGCTAACAAGGTGGATCGCGCACTATAGGTGCATCATTCTTAAAGCATATTTAACTAATTTGGTAGTACAAATCACATTTTTAGAAAAATAGATCGTTGCAAAACTTTATTTATGATATTTTAATATGATATATTTAGGAGAAAATATATTCACTCTATTTCGAAATACTTGTTATATGTGATCGGAACTTTCATCTCCAAATACTTGCACGGCAAAATAGTAAACGTAGTATAACATAATATTTTTTATTTATATCATCATCTTTTACTTTTATTATTGCAATGATTGTCTCCTTCTTTCGATGTACTTCTTTTAGTGTACATTACATTTCTTATATCGGTGTAGCCGAGTAAACACCTGTCAATGTATCGCCCTCTTAATCTTTTTATTCCATGGAGGTCCACTAAATAATGAGTCAAAATATTTTATTTAGAATTTGTAGTCGATTTTATATTTTGTTCGTGATCGTAAAAAGCTTGTCATATATATATATTAAATTCCTTACTTTTTTTTCTCAAATTAGCATATTTCTAGAATTTTAATTAGGATTTACTAGTTAAGGACTAGATGTTTTGCTTTTTGTGAGAATTTGTAGCATATTCCTATTTTTGTTAGAAAGATCCAATGACAGTTGCAATTAAGATTCACCAGACTAAGAGCTACTCCCTCCGTTTTTTTTATAAGGCGTATTTTGACTTTACATAAGTATTAAGGTTGCGTTGAAATTGAGAAAGATACGAGAAAAAATGACTTAGAAGCCCCTAATTAATTGTCTTGGAAGATGAAAGATATACTTTGTGTGGGTGGTAATGAATAAATGCATATGGATGAGAGAAAATAAATAGAGGTACAGAAGGAAATGTCTCATAAATTTACATACAAACCTTACATTTATAAGCAAGATCATTCAAAAAATAGGCCTTATAAAAAAACGGAGGGAGTAAAAGTTTCCTTTTACGAGAATTCCTAGCTTATTCATCTCATTCTTAGCTGCTCCCTATGAACCTTTAATATATTGGGATCAAGGTGCTTTCTACTTTTCTTTTTTACAGTTACATAAATATTAAAGTATGAATAAAATAGATGATGATTATTTACCCTTTTATTTACTTTAAAATTTATACAATTTGTATTAGAAGAGATAGTACAGAAACTCTACTTATAATATATAATAAGAATAGCACAAAAGTCTTGAAATATCTCAAGGGACAAGGGGAAGGGGGTAAGTAACGAGGATCTAACCTTTGGGAAAGCACGGAAACAGCTGACTTGATTACTGATTACCCTCTCTGAGGCAACCTGTGACCCTTCTTTAATTCCTGTGTTGGCGTGCCATCACATCAGACGATGCAATGTCGCAATCAGACTATTTGAGCAATCCCAGGATCCTGCATTCCTGCTACAGCAAAATGTTGTTGGCTGGGAGTATATTATTAGTGAGGGTTCCCGTGTAGCTACGACGTACCATACAACTTTGGTACCCGTCGAAGTATGAACACCATAAGATCACAAAAATGAAACACTGATTCAAACTGTGCTACAATGCATCGAGCGGCTCGGCAATAAACCCACTTGGTAAACAGTTCAAATGCAAATTTAAAAAAATTTAAAAAAATTAGTAAAAGGTGTTAAATTTTTTTGAAAATTTTGTGTGAGATTCTGAGATAATTCTAATGATTTTATAAAATTTTCAGATGATTATCAGACATGTGCATTTTTAAAAAAAACTGACAATGATACTGTCAGAATATGTGCTCTTCAATTTTTTATTTTCTAGGGGCACAAAATAAAGTCTAATATTTCTTAAATTTTTAGTGTGATGTTCAAACATAATTATCATGATTTTGTAAAATTTCCAGATGATGATCAGATATGTGTATTTTTTAAAGATTCTGAATAGTGCTACTATCATTGTATATGCTCTTCTGTTTTTTATTTTATATGGGTACTAAATGAAGTCTAATATTTTTAAAATTTTAGTATATGATCCTTTGGCACTATTTATGGTTACATTAAAATTTTAGGATATAATAAATCTTGTAAATTTTTATAAAAAATCTCATCTTGTCTTTGTTCCTTTTCATTAGTTGTTGTTTTGGATTTTTTAGAAGTAATAAATGATTTCAAAAAAAAATTCTCTGAGGTGTTTTATGGATTAATTGGGATTTTTCTTTCAATTTTTTAAAATTTTTCTTCGGTGTGCTGAAAATCGAAAATCAGTGAAAATTGCTCAAAAAGAAAAAAGTTAGTCGAAAATCGAAGAAAATCGATCAAAAATTGGTAAAATCTCTTGATTTTCATTTTTTTCGCCGTTGTTTGACCGCCGAGTTCAAAATTTTGAATTCAAACTTCTTCGATTTCGATTTTTTCTCGGTTATTACCGATTTTCAAAAATAAAAATTGTTCGAAAAATCGAATTTTTGATTTTGTTAGCCACCCTGCTTCTCTACGTGGCTACCGTGTTGACGCCACCCCTCCTCTTTTGACAACGCCTTCCTTCCATTCTTCCTTGTTGACGATGGCTCCGACGTATCTTCTTAATATGAAAAAGAAGGAATTCAGCGGGGGTCGTACAGTGTCGGATGCAATTGATGGCGGCGGCGGTCAGCCGGCTTCGCCGGAGAGCACGATAGGCACCGAAGAGCCGCTAACATCGCAGTAGTCAAAGCTGATACGTGAATCGCGGGGAATACCCGATAGATCAAAATTGGAGTATTCTTCTCAACAAATTCCTACGTTTACGTACGGATACCAGGGCTCGGCCAGTTCACACACTTCGTTCGTATGTAGAAGGGAGAAGGCTAGGTAGGAGACGAACGACTCTCGCAGCCTCACCATAGACCTGCACGGCCATTTCGCGTCATTGTTGAGAGCAAAGAAGCAATGGCGATTGATTGAGAAAAGGGAACATCGATTGCGCGCAACCGGTGCAGAGGCCATGCCTGTGGCCGGCCGGGTCAAACGTGCAATGAACAGGACGGTGATCAGGCGGCGAAATCGCACACACAAAGCCCACATGTCTATGGAGCGAGATGGAAAGCGAAGGAAAGGGGATTTGCCAAAGCAAGAAATTGACGAGGGACGATGTGACGAGGATTAGAATTCTGTTATTTGTTTGTGCTCTTAAATTAATTGTAACTAAACACTGTTAATGGACCTGTAATACATAAAGTCTATAATATATTGACCAAAGCCCACCTTTATCCTAACGGTTAAGGCTCTGTTTGTTTGGGCTTAGGATTTTTTATTTATAGCTTAAAGCTATCTTTTTGCTTAAACAGCTTATAAACAGTCTGCTTTTAAGCCAAGCTAAGATATTTGTCATCCTGGCTTTTTGATAGGTTAGACGGTGTAGCCTATTGTTGGAAAGTCTAAAATACCCTTTGCAAGATCCATGTTATGCTGTTGAAATCAGGATAAGCTGCCTGGCGCCGATTTTTGCAAGATTGGTGGCTGAATTGACCGCAAAGTATCCATTAATACTTTTGAACTTTAAAATGTGTTGTTTGCATACCATAATGTATGTAACTACAGTTAATTAGTACTATTTTTTTATTCCTATGTTGATGTTTGTGATTCTTTGAGTTTTGCGGTTTAATTTAGTTTCTTTTCTTATTGGCTCAGTAAACTGAACTTTCTTGTTTTGATATGGAAATATTCCGATTCCATTAAACCATAGGTGCAGCTAAATCGCTGACCACCAAGGAAGATACAGCATAACAGCACCCGGCTCCATATGAGATCGCTAAGGCATCAGCTACTTCATTACAGGCTCTAGGGCAATACATCATGGAGTAAAACACCATGTCTGAACAGATCAAGGTAGTCGACAAATTATAAACAGCTGCCGAATTGGCACAGAAAGGGACAGCTGGGTCAACTGAGTGGCCACCAGACTCACCACTAATATATTTGCCATCCCAGTATTCATGACTTAGCATCCCATCCCGGACAAAATCTTGTTCTACACTTTTTTTAGATAAAGGATTGAATATCCGGTCTCTGCCAAAGCATACGACCAAGTTCATACAAAATTCGATGACAAATATCTATAATGTAAAATGAGCAGGACAAGATCTGGAATTTAAAAGCCTAATCTATAATTGCTTCTCCATTCATGTTTGGCGAAAAGTTGCAATGTCACAATCTCCAACGCCGTGCTTGCCTGTCGGATCTTCTCCCTGTTATGCTCATGCTGCAATAGTGCCTAAAACCGCAACCAATATGTTCTCACGAAGATAACTTGCATAAAAGTAGTATGTTTTGTTTTCTCAAATACAATATCATTGCGTGTACACCAAATAGCCCATAACATGGCCACACCCCCAACAAGAATTAATTTTCGAACATCCTTCTCAATGCCTGTTAACCAATGACTAAGCATATTGAAAATGGACTTTGGCGGTGATAAACCAGTAGCTATGTTCTACACTTGCATAGTTTAATGCTTCATAGACATCTAGAGAAGAAGGTCCAACACATTGCACATCCAAATTTGATTAGAGTGATGCGTTTCATCACCACTCAAGTAATCAATCTTCTCATCATCCATTGAACATAGATCCTTGAAAGATCTGCAACGAGGCCCTGGTATCTCAGAATCAACAGAACCTTCTTGATCAGTACTAGAATTATTCTGAAACACAGCAGATTGTGATTCCCTGTCATCCTGCAAATTCAGAAAGAATTAATTCTATAGTTTTAAGTATTTGAGGCAATTCAAGAAGAATTAATCCTATAAGTTGACACCATCCTGACAACACAAGAATTAATGCCAGAAAAGAAAACGTCGATCTCAAGCATGTGCTACTAAAAAAGTAGTACTGAGTAGTGACACCTTTTTAAGAAACAGGAGATACAAAAAAAAATTAAGAAATTTGTTATCTAAACTTGATGTGTTAGAATTTATCTCAGGTTTAGGAAGGATTCAGAGTTCTGGATATAAAGAGTTGTATTGCTGGAAACTGAATAGTGTCGTATCCGGCTTGGTCTCTGTTAGTTGAGTCCTTTTCGAATTTTGTATTGCAGATAGCTATCCATATTGCTTGTATTCTATAGCTTATATAAAGGAGGAGAAAACCAGAAAATCTGCAGTTGTAGTTGCAGCACAGATCATGTTTTTGCATCTTTGACAGATTTGTGAATCCTGAGTTTGTTCTCTGTTCTCTGGTCCAAGCTTCAGGTTATTCGTTCAGAAGTTCAGAAGGAAGCTCCTGGGTTCGTTGCTAAGTTCAGAAGATCCGAAGTTCAGACGTCATTATGTAACTTGAAGACTTTCAGAATGTGGCTCTATTCTTCTGAGTTCAGATCATGGCCCTGTTTTTCTGAGTACAGATCGTTGCTCTGTTCTTTCGAGTTCTGAGCTCCTCACTTTAGAGTTCTCTAAGCGTTTCTTTAATTTCAGAAATGATGATGAGCTCTTAGAAATATGTCCAGAATAAAGGTTTGCAGATGTCAGAATTGTATTAACTTTGCAGATGTCATAATTGTATTAACAAAATCTAACAGGAGAGTTATTATAGAAGTAATATCGGTATGTAACTAATCTCATTCACGAAGACATCTAGAGAGTAATAAAATGTCAGTACGTCATATATGTAATGTATGGGGACATCTAGAGAGTAGTAAAATATATGTAATGTCAGAGATAGTAGAGATCAAGGCCAATATTCATATCAAGTTGCTGCTGCTGTTGCAACGTAGCAATATATGCCCAGGAGTAAAGAATACATCCTAGTGGATGGTTTGCATTGCACCACAACTAGCTAAACATTAGGCACTTGCTTAGGACCCTATTGCATCGGTTCTTGCTAGTGCACTAAAAGAAATCTGTCCGATGTGTAATCCGGCACGGTAAGACAGATTATTAGTTAGTTTGGCCAACTAACTGATTAGCTTAGCAACATACAGGCGTACATATGATGGTTTGCAGGTGCTTCTCCGACCAAAGCGCAGAATAACTATTCTACGCTTGGGAGCAGAGTAGTGCTTCTGTATGGGTGCATTTGGTTGCCTGCATGTACTTAGCCTGGTTCGTACGAGACATGCGGGATGGTGGGAGACAGGTTGAGTGGGTGCAAAATGGTTTGTTTGGTTGATTGTATGTGTTAATTTAGGTTGAGTTGAGACGTTGTTTGGTTGGATGCATGAGGAGGACGGAGGGATGGCTTGATGCTGTTAGAAATCGACACGCAAATAGAACGAAGAAGATCAAACCAACACAGATCGGGACACAAGATTTAACGTGGAAAACCCCTCCAATGCGAAGGGGAAAAAACCACGGGCGTCGGCCGGCAAACTTCACTATTTTCGGGAGTGTTTACAAAACGCCGGAGTGAAACCTCGCGACGGCTTACAAGATGATTATATAAGGTAATGACCTAGGTCAAGAAATTCAAGCCTCCCGGCGACGGGCCTCCGCTCCGCTCCGACAGAAGTTAGCCATCTTCTCCTTCTTCTGAATTTGGATCATAATTCAACAGATGCAAGAGAAGTTGTTTGGTTGGTTGCATCTTATTTGTTTGGCTGGTTTTCTGCTGATTTTTTCCCCTTTCCATGCGGTCTGTCTTCTGGTGACTTGCATTGCTGATTATCGCTTGAAACATGACCAGAAGCAATTTTTTGAAACATGGCCAGAAGCAATTTTTTTTGAAACATGACCAGAAGCAATTTCTTGATATCTCACTCAAAACTTTGGAACATGGATCAACACAAACAATGTACAACACTTATAGAGCTCACTCATATATGAAAAAATGTATGAGGTTCATCAAGATTACCAGGGAATGACATTTTCCGAAACTAAGCATCAATTAACATATAATCAAAATACTCAAACCTGGACTGAACAAAAATATACATTCCTGCATTTACATCATTGACCTAGTATAACCCACAAAGGTAAGCAACAGTTGATGCAACCAAAATAAGCACACGTTGTGCCAATCACCTAAAAATTGAAGGTTCTGAAGATTAGAAAGGACAACATATTTATACCAACAGAATTAAGCATATCAGTGTTTAATGTGCAAGGACCATGGTCGTCTGGCTTTGGACCTGATCCCTGCCTTTTCTCTTCCAACCATTTCTTTGCTTCCATTACTGCTGCATTACATAGCTCAGGAGATGTTTGGAGAGGAGAGCCGGGAGAAAAGCGATCAGATCCAATACTAGAGAATGTAACTTATCCAGGGAAGTTCCTATTGTGACTCAAGGAACGCCAAGCTAGTATGAACCAGCTGACATAGACAATAAGAATTAATAATGAAGTTCACTATTATTAAAGTCCTAATGAACAGATTGAGTTCAGAACAGCATATATTCAGATCAGCAACAAATATCTCAATTAGGATCAGCAGATTAATATCTCAATTAGCTAGCAACTTTACCAACCGAACCAAGCAGTGTGAACAGAGTAGTGTCAAAATATTCAAATCAGTAGCTAGCAAACTAAACAGAGCAGTGGGATGATAATGAAGTAAATATTCAGAATAGTAGCTAGCAAACTGAACAGAACAGAGCAGTTATCTCTTTCTTATTCCTGCAAATTACAAGCATCCAATTCAACATAATATACAGAAAAAAGAAACACTGCTATATATGAAGCATTATACTACCTAAACTAAATGAAATATTTGTCACTTGTATCGAAAGATTACAAACTCAACATCCAGACCAGCATGAAATTCAGTCCAGAGCAGAAGTTTCTTCCATCAGGATTTCAAGCATATAACACCTAATTGCAAGTATCACATATTACAGAATGTCATGTTCATAAAAGATCAATGAGCAGTAGCAGATCAAGACAGCCTCAAGGTAGCTAGTAGCCATTCTCACAAATTAATTCAAAAATGGAAGGAAGAGGAGTAAGTAATCTCACATTTGCTACTGAATACTTCAAAGGAGGTCCATTCCAACTGATGTCTAAAGTATCAGATAAATTAACCATGCCAACTGTAACATCATATTGTCGTTGAATGCAAATTGTCGTTGAATGCAAATTGTTCCTTCCAACCCACCCCAGTACCCTGTTGAGATGTATCTTACAGTATCCATATTTACCATACAAGTACTACAAGCTAGTACAGCAATCTGGGATAGCCAGGAATGCAAATTGTTCCTTCCAACCCACCCCAGTACCCTGATGTTCTGCATTCTTAGACAAGACACCAAAACAGGAAGCTCCAGGCAATAAAAGGAATATGAATTACTTGGTCCGATGATAGCATTTTAGTTGTAATATAACACACAGCAGAATTTAGTTCTTACCCACAACATAGTATCATTGTGTCATAACACTGATAGAAAACATAACAGCATCTGCTGATAACACCAGAACATCAAAATAAGCAACTAGCCAAGCTCGATATTACAAACAATTAAACTGATGCTCTAGCACAAACTGCTTCAGACAACAAATGTGGCAATGCCAATCTGGTGTGTGAAGTACTTGAACAATTTGTTGGTGACAAATGCTGGTTTCTTTACACAGAAATTTATGGAAGGTCTGAAAATTTTAAATATTTGCATGTGGTTGATATATCTGAATGGGTGAAAGAGGGAATTTAATTCGATGTTGGGACTAGGTGCCAGGAGCATATATCAAATATTCCTTTTGTTTTGCCAGTTCTATAAACTTAATGTGTCAAAGTGAAAGCATGGTCATATTTAAGTTTGTTTCTGTTCATTCCAGGTGGCAGTTAAAGTTGAAACTCTCTCTGGATTCACCAACTCAGAATGCAACTGCTAAATATCCATTCAGAATGCAATCCGATTCAGATAAAATAGAACTAAATATCCATTCAGAATGCAACTGCTAAAGTTTTTGAAACCTTCTCTTGAGATAACAAATAAGATAAAGTAATATCTACAATTCAGAATGCCAATTTCTCATTTGAGCCAAGTCAGATTCAGATAAAATAGAACTAATATACGGATTCTTACAGAGTATGGACTACTTGTGTATATTTACTTTACCTATCACAAGGACTCTTGGTCAGTGTTTTGCCGTGGATCAGTTCAAATCAACCACGAGCATTCAGTTCAAATCATTTGGACTGATCCAAAATCAGTTCAGATCAGTGTTCAGTTCAATTTACTTCAGTTCAAATGATCCAAAATGAATTGAACTGAATGATTTGAACTGAATGTTCAGATCAGTGTTTAGCCAAAACACTGATCCACGGTAAATCTGAACTCAACGATTGATTTGAACTGATCTGAACTGAATGCTCGTGGTTGAACATTTTAGTCCAAAAGCTGAATGCATATTTAACCAAATCCATGAGTGGCACGACAAGATTTGTGGTGCCAAAACACTGATCCAACCACGAGCACAACCAAAACACTGATCCAATCCTAAAGACAAACCCTAACCAATAAACCCTAATACCAAACCAAGAAATCAGATCAACAAAACCAGATCTAGAGGTATCAGGAGGGAGGTGAGAAGAGGACGGAGGTTACTCGCAATGCTTACCGATGTGGTCGCTGGAGAGCTTGAGCGGCCGAGGTGAGCGGAGGGAGGCGAGCGGATGAGGATGCGAGCGGACGAACCCTAGACGCGAGCGGAGGCCCTCAAGCGTCCTCATCCGGCAGGCCATCCCACGATGCATCGGACGGGCTTGGACGCGAGAGAAGCCGGAAGTCTGCGTTTTTTCGGTCCAGAACGCCAGATGCAACGCTGCACCCACTGGGCCGAATTTCTCGAATGAACAGTGAACCAAACAGTAGCATGACTCATTTATACTGCACCCACTCATGCCATACAAGGCATATGCAGTGAACCAAACACGCCCTATATGTATGTATGCATGCATGCATGCATGTGTGTCTATATATATACATATACATATACATATACATATACATATACATATACATATACATATACATATACATATACATATACATATACATATACATATACATATACATATACATATATACATACATATATATACATACCACTACAGAAGCGATATTTTTAAATGGTAGTGAACCGACGATAACAAGGGTTTCGAAAGCGAAAATAGCCATTTTAGGCTGACTACTACAAAAAAGCAGACGAAACAAATCCGACGAAAAAGCAATAATGTTTTGGTAAATGGATCACGATTTAAAATAATGTATTTTCGGATAACCTAGCCGATGAAAGAACAATCCGATGGTCATGTAGTTTTTTCGTCGGCCTTAATGTAGCCGAAAAATGCTATTAATTTAAATGCCTAAGCCAAGAAAACCGAAACTAATGGCGATATTTTAAATACGGCATAGATAAAAACGAAAATCTTGGACATTTCCCGATTTTTTAAGTAAAATCAAACCGAAGCGAAACAATCGGGATTTTCCCCATTTTTTCGCTCGGCATAGATAGATAAGCGAAAATCTTGGACATTTCCCCATTATTTTCGTTGGTTGAACGTTTGGCTGACGAAAAAACTGGACATCTCCCTAGTATTTTCATCAGCAATGCCCAAACCGACGAAAATACTGGGATTTTCCCCATTTTTAAATCGGCAAAGACAGAAAGGCGAAAATCTTGAGCATTTTTCGATATTTTCGGTAAAATGCCCAGCTGACGAAAAATCTTTGGGACATGCCCAATATTTTCTCATTACTTTCGCTTTTCTCGAGGCTTTTCTGCGTCGTTAAGCTTTTCTCAGAGGCTCAGTAACGGTAGTCCTACACGAGTGATTACTACGAGCGTCGTCCCGTCGTTTGGAGCAAATGTAATCTGCAGTTGAGTTTTTTATTTATGTACATGGAAAGGATGGTTGCTTTGCATCGACCAGTTGTTTGAAATATATGACTTATTCCATTTCCGATACAAATTAGAGTGATGTTCCCTCTATATCTCTAATAAATATATAGCTTTACTTTATATTCTCTACATGCATGTATTGAATATAGTGCTTATAGATAGCCATTCAGCAGGAAACAGATATATTAAACATTTACCATTAGTCACATATAGTCACGAACACAGAATTAGCACATCCAACACAACACATTCACATCACATACTCAAGTCATATTACAAAAGATCTAACTATCAGGGTTGTTCGAGTAATGTGCACTACCTCGAGACGCGAAGAAACCATCGACATCCGGGAGCTTTATCGGCGTCAGGTCGAACCCTATAGAAAGGACATATATAATTTGATGTTAGTCTTGAATTGCAAATAACTAGAAAAAATGGAAAACTATATGTATGTACTGCTTGGTGGTGGAGGTGGCGGGGAAGTCTTGAGGAGGAGGTTGGATCTATGCAAACCCGAGGCGAGTCCCCATTTGCGAGAAGCATTCCTACATAAGCAACGTGTTAGATCTCATACATTCGGTGTCTAATTAAAAATTGTCTAGCTAAACACTTAATCACTAAAATTGAACCTTTTAACTTACTTGTACAAAGGATGAAAGTACTCTTGTTGCCTTCTCATATTTCTCATCTCCTCCTCTGTTGCGCTAGGTGCTCTCTTTGTCTTTGTTGCCTCGATTGTTCCTTTGATTGCAACAGCTCTTGATGAAGCCTTGTCTCGAGAGGAGGAGCGCGCTGCTTGTGATGATCGTGGCGTTCTTGCTTGGCTCAAAGCAACGTTAGAGTCCACAACGCCATTGAATATTGCGTACCTTCGAGACATTAGAAACCAAATATATTCATTAATTGAAACTAGACACTCACAATCATATCATAATTTCCGACAACTTTTAGAAGGGCGAATGATCTCACCTTCCATGTCTCTTGCCTCTACTGCTCTCGTACAACGCCCCGACATCTAGGTCTTCCCTCCTCCAGTTGTAGTCTAGGCCATGGCGTCAAGCCATTTCTTCCCCATATTTCTCCTGCATCACAATGTTGTTAATACAACAATTTGAAAAATCAGATTACTTCATAATAGAGTAAACAACTTACAAGCCTCTCGATCATTTGCTGGGTGCATAGCCGATCAGTATGTAGGATCCTCGCCTCTGTGTCCCCGAACATATGTCTCTATGTAGTAGGGGCAACGCCACTTTCACCTCCACAATCGAAAGTTAGTGCCATGCATATGAAATCATAATGAAATAATTATCTGAGACATACCATGCGCCGCTAAGCGTAGGTGTCCATCGGCGCCATCTGGGTGCGAGCAGGATCACCGCCTCTCGATTGCCTCTCTTCTTGTTCGACTTGGCAACAAAAGCGAGGGATGCCCAGTATGCACAAAGAGCACACCAAGCATCGGGGCACTTCAAGAACGGGGGATGGCTACTGCAGTACTAGCCCTCGCGTAGGTAGATCTGGATGCCCCAAGCTTCTTGCTCATCTTCTCTCGCTTCACCCTCTTGTAGAACATGCAAACCGCTGGATTCTTGCATTGGAGATCATGTCCTTCACCACCTTTGCATTGCCTTGTTGAACACCTTGTGCGCCTTCTCGCGATTGGCAGGGACATCCTCGTCCAGCAAGCGGTACCTCTCCTACAACAACAATGCTTAAGTCAGCAAAATTCAATCTATATGTATGAACTATACAGAGGTAAAGAACTTACCCAGAAATCATGCCACACCTCATCAGCAACAGTGTCGTGCCGGACGTCAATAGCCAACCTGTAATGCTCCCACTTAAGGGCCGACTGTTGCACACCGTTGATTTCCACCAAGCCTGGGTAGTGGTGGCGGCAGATGGCTCCCAGGACGGAGTTAACCTGCCTATGCTGGTGGCGTCCCTCCCACACCACGTCATCCCATTGCCTACATTTCATGAAATCAAACTGATTAGTTATACAATAAATTGCAAAATAAATTAGCAAAATTAACTTACCAGTCCCCACTAGAGGCGATCAACCTCCGCAACCTATGTTCAACCGCTTCGTAAGGCAAATGTATCAAGAGATGTTGCATGACATTCATAAATCCGGTGGAAATACATTCCATCTTGCATACAAGCAATGGTATTTCTTTCTTTAACTTTTGCATCATCTTCTTCGTGATTTCTTTAGCACATAACCGCGTCAGAGAAAAACTAAGCTCGCTAACATTTTCCACAATTCATCCTTGAAATAGCCACGAAACATTACGGTAGAAGTCTTTCCATGATGATGCGGTAATCATGGCTCTTAAGACCATTTAGCTTCCGGTCTTGACATTCACCGCACGCCTTAGGTTAGCTGCATAACCATCTGGAAATTTGATAGTTTTCATCCACCAGAGCACTTATTTCTTCTCTTGAGGTTTAAGACAATATGGAGCTCGTGGCATGGCTATTCGTCCTCCTGAATCTTGTACGATCTTAAGTGCTTTGGCCGATCGCAAATCTCAGCCAAGTCTCTTCGTGCCTTAACATTATCTTTTTTTTGTCTTTCACATCAAAGCACATGCTTATGATGCTTTCTGCGACATTACGCTCTTGGTGCATGACATCTACATTGTGCATAAGAATCAATGCTTTCGCATAAGGGAGACTCCATATTGCACAAATATGAGTCCAATTATGCTCATCTTTGAAACCTTCGAAACAGTCATCTGTTGGTACGAGTTATTCGTGCAGCAGACTATCTCAAAGACCTGGTTAGACGTTTTGGCGGGCCCTTTGTAATAGTGGTATCCTTCCGAATGCAGTACTAAGTCTCCTAAAAGGGTGATTATGCGGCAAAAACCGTCGATGGCAATCAAAGAAACAGAACTTTCCACCATGTCGTACCCGGAATGCATCTAAATTAGCCATACATATGGGACAACAAAGTTGACCATGAACACTCCATCCAGCCCATATGCCATATGCTGGTAAATCATGGACCGACCACAAGTATGCAACACGCAAGGTAAAGTTTACTTTACCATAGCTGTCGTATGCTTGTACCCCTATCCACAACTCTTTCAACTCTTCAATTAACGATTGCATGAACATATTAAGGTGCTTCCCAGGATGATCAGGATCCGGTATGACAAGGGCTAGAAACACGTACTCATCTTTCATGCATAACGCAGGTGGTAGGTTGTACGGCATAATAAAAACCGGTCAACAAGAGTACGGGGTGGCACTTGTGCTGAAAGGTGTGAACCCATCTGTCGCCAACCCTAAGTGAACATTCCTAGGGTCCCTTGCAAAATCGGGGTTGAAGCGGTCCAGTGCCTTCCATGCCTCGGCGTCTGACGGATGCACCATCACTACCACGGACACCTTCTTTATGCCACCTCATATGCCTAGCTGTTTTTTTAGATAAGTATAACAGTTTAAGCCTCGGTGTGATTGGCATGTAGCGAAGTTGTTTCGCCGCGACATTTGTCATCACCGTTATCCCCTCATCATTTAACACCTCGCATATCTACATTTTTTGCAGAATAGACATCGAGGTTCGTTGGCATATTCCTTCCAGAACAACATGCAATTTGACGAATACTTATAACAGAGGTACCCCACAACAAGGTCTCGATCGGGTTATAAGGGACCCTTCGCTGCGCCATGGTCTCTGAGGCGCACCGACCGAGCCACGGTCGAGACTCCTCGCGGCCCACAGCCGGGCTTCGGGTCGGGGCTCCCAAGAGCTCCGATCGGACCGTAGGACGGGAGTGCACGCAGTCTCTGACCAAGCCGTTGGTCGGGGCCCCGGCAAAGTCCCGTCTCAGCAACTCCGGCCACGTCATCGATCGACCACGAGGTTGGTCAACCCCCGTCTGAACAAGACCGCCGTGCAGGGATAAGCGAACCTTCCCAAGGCAACGCCAGAGGCGCCGCGCGGGTGGCGCCTGCTTCTGACAAGCACACAGAGGACAGGAGCGCGCCTTCCCAACGTAGCGCCGCTAGCTAACTCTCTGAGATAGGGCATAGCCGGCTGAACACGCCAACCCATCATGACATATATGGGGACACATCCTGTCTCAAGACCATGGCCGGATTACTAAGGAATAGTGCGTCGACCTCTCTTCTCTCTCACGGTCTGTGTAACTTTGCTCCCTCCTCTTATATAAGGAGGCGGGACCCTCGAGGAGGGGCTCGCTCGCTCACGAACACCGCCCCCGCCATATCGCATCTCGCTCCCGATCCGCGTGAGGTTCGGGGTCTTGGCTTCCACTTGACGAGCAGCTAAGGGCTGTCCTTAGCCCTCGCATGTAATCCATCATGCTTTGAGCAACGAGATCTACCACCACAGACTGGAAGTAGGGACGTTCAGCCCGAACCAGTATACATCTGGGACTCCTCAGCCCGATCCAGTATACCTCCGAGGCTCTATGAGTCAACCATCAAGGAGAGGAGCGCCTTGCCCTTGATCTACAAATCGTCTGCGGTTTCACGAAACACCGACGGTTAGCGCGCCAGGTAGGGGCCTCGCACGCCATCGTCTTTGTCTCCGGACTCCCAGTCATCTCCTTGGTGGCCTCCTCCACCTGCGACGGTGCGTTCTCGATGCGGAGCCACACCGGAATCTTCCGGAAGTGCCATCAGAGCGGACCAAAGAAGGTGGCCCCCGCTCGCCGTCCGCGAAGGTGTCTGCGGTCGCCATGCCGCGCCAGGGACTCCCGTGAGGAGAGTCCCTCGCCGCTGTGGAGGTCCTCCGGCCCGGCACCGTCCAACTTGAAGATCCCGGTGGGCGCATCATACCCGGCGTGTGGGATATCAAAAAGTTAAGGCAACTCTACCTCAAAGGGCCTTTCCATTATCCCCACATCTTTTCTAAAACCCTTTGGGTCCGAAGTGTTGCACGACGGCCTGCCTCATGGTCGCCTTTGCGCCATCAAGAACCTACATGCGTGCAGCAGAGCTTGCCCCGTGACCATTAGGACCTCTCAAGGGAACCACCGTCGACCAGTCTTTGCGGTAGTGGCCTCTTGCCCTCGCCCCTAGCGGCTGCGATTGCAGTAGTGCTTTGTGGGAGAAGAAGTACCCTGTAGCAGCCCTTGGTCGATTCAGGGAATGCGTTAGCGATCGCGGCGATCGTTGCTATCTTGGCGTTATCCTCAAAGGATTGGCGCCGAGCCCCACGCCTAGCCACCCGCGGTTCCTAAAGGCCATGGTCATCCGTGGCTAGTCATGAAGGAAGGATCGATATATATATATATATATATATATATATATATATATATATATATATATATAAAAGGCATATGTCCAAAACATCACACCACATGAAAGCAAAAGAGGAGGCGCGCGGAGATTCCCTTAGTCGGAGGGTCGTTGTCATCCGAGTATCCTTTGCTCGTTAACACTTGTCGCCAATACCGCCACCTTTTCGCGCCGCTTTCTCACACCTTGGCGTGTCGGGCTTCGTCTCCTTCGATCCGGCGGCCAGCGCCCATCGGATCGAAGGTGGCATCATGGCCGCACAATGCCGCCACATGCTCCGCCACGTCGGCGGCAACTTCCCGCCCCTCGCGAGAGAGCGCTCGTGTAAGGAGGGGCGGTCGGTCGGCGTGCATGCCGGGTAAGACCGAAGGCGTATCCCGCCGGGGTGCGGTCGAGCGGCTCACTCAGTCGTACCGCGAGCGGTGCTAGGCTCCTCCCCAAAGCTTTGAAGGCAGGCGAACATGGACAAAGGACCACGCGCGAGGTCCGGCGCTCTTCACGTGGCGGGCGATTCCGCCTCGGCGGCCTCGGCCCGAGCCCGCTGCAACTGCGCCTCCTCGCGTGCCTTAGCGAGCTCCTCCCGAGCATCCTGGGCAAGAGCCATTGCTGCGCCCGCCTCGCCACGTGGGAAACGACCCTCGCAATATGGGCATCAAGGGAGGCCTCCAGCCTCACCAATGCGGCCTCCAGGTCCGTCGCCCCGGCCGTCGTCAGCAGGGGATGACTCGGGGCGGTCGGAGGAACGCTGGAAGTCGCGCCTGCCTCCCTCGCCTCGGCAGGCGGCTGCCCTCGGCCCGACCTAGGCGCTAAGAAGGAGAGGAAACAATTCAAGATGCAAAGGCAAAATCGAGGTCATCACGAACCCCGACAAAGTGCACTTACCCTCGAAGGGGATCCTAATCGGAAGGCCGACGGGCAAGACGATCCGTCCCCGTCAAGCAGGCGGGGAGGCCCGACATCGGTGCGAGGCCTCTTGGCGTTGGAGCCCATGGCTTACGCCGCCTCCTTTCCAGACCCTCCGTCGTCACAACCGTCCAGACATCTCCGTCCCGAGGTACGACCTTCCTTTTTTAAGGCGGTAGCAGGGGACGAAAAGGCAAAATTGGCAAGGGATCGCCGCCGAGCACTCTGGCGGCCTTTATGGGGGCGGCGGGCGGGCGAAAAACACGCCTCGAGCCGCACGTGCATTAAATCCACGCCTTGCGCGACGCGACGCGCCTCTCCATCCCTCTCTGCGCGATCGAACGCGAGGCGACAGAAGCGTCGCCGGGCGAACCACGGTACGGCCCTCGACTTGACCTGGACCGTGCGACCGGACAGGCGGGCCCAAATGGGCCGTTATGATCACGAGGAGACAAGAGGTCAATTCACCCGCCATGGCCAAGCGACGGGCCAAAACCACCACGACGTCTTCGGCACGCAAAACAAGAAGTTAAGGCAATCTTTTCCCTAAAGTTTCCTCCGCACGCATTTTTCATTCCGAGTTTAAGCGCTATGTAGCGATCACCAACTTGATCCCCACACACCGCTCGGCGGTTGCTTTTCTGGTCGAGTGACCCGGCCGGCTATCGGTCCTCCCGGTGGCAACCCTCTCAACCCGAAAGGCCATCGGCCACGCCCCGCAGCCCGCGGTTGCGAAAGCGCTTTGCGGAAGAAGGAAGTGCCCATGCGGTGCGACTCATAGCTAGTCGGGAACACTCCTCCCCCACGCAAGTGCAGATGAGCGCCTTGTACTTAAGTTCCTACACTCGCACGGGTCAGGCGACCCGGTCGGCTATCGGGTCCTCCCTAGCGGTAGTCCTTTCGACCCAAACACTACGGCCTATGCCCAAGCGGCTGCGGTTGCGAAGTAGTGCTTTGCGGAAGAAAGAAATACCCGCGTGGTACGATCCACAGCTGGTCGAGAACACTCCTGTCCCGTGGCGAGCGCAAGGAGAACACTTCGTTTTCGAGCCCCCCTTCTTCGTTTCCTTTTTTCTTTGAGCACTCCTAAAAGGTGTTAACATACCGACCCAGACCTGTATAACCCCCGCGGTTTTCCTGGCCATGGTCGTCGAAATGTTCATCACCCCTGAGGAGCACGGAGAATAGGAACCGCCTCTGAACGATCGACTAGCCGTTTGGTTCCTCTACAATTATAACCCGGCTGCCCGATTCATAACGTTTCAGAAGCGTCAGCGGCGAGGGCGAAACTACCCTAGCACCCGCCGCATCAAGTTTGTAGATGCTTACTCAAGCACGTGCCGACCGGACAAGCATCGACCAGTCGATCGCCAATCAAGCGGACGTCGCCAAACCGCTGGTGAGATGTGTCGTCCCCGATCATTTCGTTTCGCATTTAATTTCCCGCGTACATTAAATGCTTGGAGGGACGACGGGGTATTGCTCCGGGCGAAACGCCCGGCGACCTCAAAGTTCCGCCTCGGATCGGTTCAATCGGTCCAGCAAAGCTGAAGCCCAAGCGAGCCGCTGCTGCCTCGAGGTGGCGAGAGGGCTTGAATGCCTCACGATTAAGACCTAGCCGCTGGTCTCAAGGCAAGATCCACCAAGTGGATCTCCGCCGACCCCGCAAGCAAACGCGAGCGAGGGCAAGTTCAAGGCGAACCCCGTGGGTCATTGGTTGGGTTGGCGGACGACCTAATCGCCTTTAGCTCGTATCCGAGACCATACTTCAAACTCTCATGGAGCCCGAAAGGGCAGCGCCCAGTACACCGAATTCTGAATGGCTCGGGTCCGATGGGATTGAGTAAAGAAAGGTTTTTATGGGTTGCCCCGGTAGTCGGACACTCGACGCGAGGATCGTCCGCCGGAGATCGCCACGATCTCTGTGGCCCACTCGGATAACCCGTTTGTAGCTCACGAGCACGGTGTTCGCCGACGTATGGCGAACACGCTGCCGCCACCCCTCTAGGTCCCACACCGCGGGCCAGGCGCGACACGCGGGACCGACGGCCTCTCCTCCGCAGATTGCCTCGCCGACGAGGACTCGGATGGATGCCCTCGCCTAGCTCGACGTTAAACCAAAGACGACTAACTCGCCCGACTACGGCATTAAAATAGCACTAACTCGCCCGACTACGGCGTAAAAATAGCACTAACGCGTCTAGCTACGACGTTAAACAAGCATTCGGGAGCGGAACCTCTCGCGAAGGCATCTGGACCTCCCGCCGACCACGGCGGCGTCTAGCTACGACGTTAAACAAGCATTCGGGAGCGGAACCTCTCGCGAGGCATCCGGACCTCCTGCCGACCACGGCGCGTCTAGCTACGACGTTAAACAAGCATTCGAGGCCGGAACCTCTCGCGAAGGCATCCGGACCTCCACCGACCACGGCGCGTCTAGCTACGACGTTAAACAAGCATTCGAGGCCGGAACCTCTCGCGAAGGCATCCGGACCTCTGCCGACCACGGCGCGTCTAGCTACGACGTTAAACAAGCATTCGGAGCCGGAACCTCTCGCGAAGGCACCGGACCTCCTGCCGACAACGGCGCGTCTAGCTACGACGTTAAACAAGCATTCGGGGCGGAACCTCGTGAAGGCATCCGACCTCCTCGCCGACCACGGCGGCGTCTAGCTACGACGTTAAACAAGCATTCGGAGCGGAACCTCTCACGAAGCATCCGGACCTCCACCGACCACGGCGGTCTAGCTACGACGTTAAACAAGCATTCGGGGCCGGAACCTCTCGCGAAGGCATCCGGACCTCCGCCGATTACGGCGCGTCTAGCTACGACGTTAAACAAGCATTCGGGGCGGAACCTCTCGCGAAGGCATCCGGACCTCCCCTGCCGACCACGGCGCGTCTAGCTATGACGTGAAATAAGCACCCAGCGCCGACCGACCCAAGTTGGTCGGCCACGGCAAAAACCCCGATCGCTCGCCGATCCACCCGGGCTCTTGGGCTACACTGACCGGTGCTCGCCTTGACCGGACATAACCTATCGACCCAACTGATCGAATCCTACACTACTCAACGAAACCCACTGCTCTACGGCATGGTCGGCGACATCGAAGGGTCACAAAACGAAGCCCGTGCAAGCAAAAAGACGATTACATTCGAACAAAGCACGGGTAACATTCAACTACCGTCCGCCTCCCAAAGATCAAGAATGGGCGTAAACAAGAAAAGCTAGGCGCCGAAGGCCACGGACCAGCCGGACGGAGGCGTCCTCGCTCTGGCGAGCCGGGATAGCCGGTCAAGCGTCAACAACGGCGGCGGTATCACGATCGATGGCGTCGAGCCTCACCCGTTCCGTCATGGCGAGGTCGAAGCCCCCCCAGAGCTCCGCGAGGAAGGCCTCCTCGTCGCGCCGGGCGCTCGTCCCTAAAGCTAAACGCACCGGCAGAGCGTTAGCGGTATGAAGACGGCAATCAAAAGGAAGCCATGACAACCCCAGCGCCGAAGAGATCAAAGATCTCGATGAAGAGCATCTACTCGAGACCCGCTTCGCGCGCCTTATAAACACTCTCGTGGCTGAAGCCGAAAGCAGATCCAAGTTAAGGAAGGCATGGGAAGCCGAGGCATCGCTGCGGCTGCGAAGAAACTATGTCGCAGAATCGAAGGTCCGTCAGGAACGCCGTTCGGTCGGCCGAGCTACCGATTTAATACTTATAACAGAGGTACCCCACAACAAGGTCTTGATCGGGTCATAAGGGACCTTCGCTGCGCCATGGTCTCACGGAGCGTCGACCAGGCCAGGTCGACTCCTCGCCTACAGGCCGGCTTGGTCGGGGCTCCCAAGAGCTCACAGCAGACCAGCAGACGGAGTGCACGCAGCCTCGACCACTGCCGCTGGTCGGGGCCCCAAAAGTCCGCCTCAAAGAACTCCGCCACGCTCATCGATCGACCACGGGTTGGTCAACCCCGTCTGAACAAGACCGCCGTCAGGATAAGCGAACCTTCCTAAGGCACGCCAGAGGCAATGCCATGGGCGGCGCCGCTTCGATAAGCACACAGAGGACAGGCGCACCTTCCCAACATAGCGCCGCTTAGCTAACTCTCACCGACAGGTATAGCCGGTTGAACTCGCCAACCCATCATGACATATATAAGGACCATACCAAGACCGCGAGCCGGATTACTAAGAACAGTCGTCCCAACCTCTCTTCTCTCTCACGGTCTCTGTAACTCCGCTCCCTCCGCTTATATAAGGAGGGGCAGGACCTCAGGAGGGGGCTCGCCGCTCACGCAGACACCGCTCCCCATAATCGCATCTCGCTCCCCGATCCGAAAGCGAGGTTCGGGTTCAGCTTCCTGCAGCGAACAAACGCTAAGGGCCTGTCCTTAGCCCTCGCATGTAATCCATCATGCTTTGAGCAACGAGATCTACCACCACAGACTGGAAGTAGGGACGTTCAGCCCGAACCAGTATACATTTGGGACTCCTCAACCCGATCCAATATACCTCCGAGGCTCTATGAGTCAACCATCAAGGAGAGGGAGCGCGCGGCCCCTTGATCTACAAATATGTCTGCCGGTTTCACGAAACACCGACACAATTATCTTCGCAAACATCAATCTTCTCATACTTCATCCCAAGGCCGGACAACAGTTTCTTCGACTGGTACATGTCCTTCGGCATCTTATGGTTTGGCGGAAGAATATCACTGATCAATTGGACCAGATCGTTGTAGCAATTGTTTGAAAAGTTATATTTCGACTTTATTGACATGAGTCGCGTCACGACCGCTAGGACGGTCACGTTGGTGGAATCATGCAATTGCTCTTCCGAGGCCGAAAGGAGGCTATAGAACCTTTGAACCTCCTACCAGCTCTTCTTCTCGAATTAACCTCAAAATCCCTACCAATATCATTCATCATCTCATCCATCCTATCTTCATCCTCATGGTCCGTCTCAATGGGCTGTGCCTCACCATGCTCGTACCATGTCATATAGTCCGGCATAAAACCAAACTTGCACAGGTGACGTTCCACATCCGACTTAACATGCCGAGCAAAGTTTCGACACTTGTTACAGGGGCACTTTACAACACCACCTGCAGCCCCTACGAACGCATTGTCCATGAACGTCTGTGTGTTGACCCCCCATTCTCTTGAATGTGCCCCCGTCTTACTCCAACCATCGTACATCCATCTTCTATCATCACCCATTATGGACGCTAAAAACGAGCAACAAGATCAATCACAGTGTGCTATGGTTTGCTAACAAGAGCTCTACTAGAAATATAGGTCCTAAACTCACCAAGAATGGACGCCAGAAGATCGGGATTTATGACGAGCCTTACGGTCGAATGGATTTTAGATAACCTCATTGTTCTCCAAATGCACGCCTAGTCTTGGTGCATCGGAGAACAACTAGATTATGCTTTGCGAGATTTCGCTCGGACCATTGGGCTAAATCTATAAACCCTACGTATGCTCTAGCGTCCATTCCTAGGTCATCCAAATTAAATCGATAATTCGAACGCACACCTCACAAGTAAATGTGAGATGCGCCATTCCCAAATGGGTGACGCCTAGGCTTGGCTGACCAAATCGATTCTACTTAATAGCTAATCAAGCAATATTATATAACTCATAAACAACTAATTAAGAGCTAATCATCTAATTGACCAGGTTTTCTTGTTTGTCCACTGTCCTCCCACCGATTTACGAACAAAACTGTAACACCCCGACGCCAAAACGCGCCACGGATGCTACCAAAAAACCCTGAACAACTAATGACACCGCTACGAAAGGACTGGAAACAACCTCTAAACTCTTAAAACCGGATTAAAACTAAGCCACCGAATTTTTACAAAATTTCGGCATGACCTCTCTAGAAAGTAGGACATCCACCCAAAGCAGCATGTAAAACAATTGCAGTTATATGATATCATTCTAGCAGGTCCTTAGTTAACCAATCACACAACCACAAGAAATTAGGAAACTCCACCACGAGATTATTATAGGACAGGAACTCATTAAACATAACCGCAAACGGCCCTCACAATAATTTTTTTTGCTTGAGCTATTTACGTTAGAACTATAAATCAACATAATGGGAAAGTGATGATGCAAAACGTGATTGTGCTACTACCCCCTTCCATGCATGCCGGTTTCAAGGTACCTGCAACCACACAAACAACAAGCGTGAGTCGATGACTCAGCGAAGTACACGGGAGTAACAATTCCAATCTATCATAAGTAAAACAAGTGTTTGCCCATAAGAGCAAGTAATACAAATGAAACAACATCCAGACAATACGCATGTAAACTAATAACTCGATCATAACAAAAAGAAAATTACCGCAATCCAGTCATCAATTTGATAATAAAACCAATCAACACCAAAGAACCATTACTCAACGCTAAATCACAACGTCTCCTGACTCAACCACTCCGATTTCGCAACTCAAACCATTTTCATCAATTTCAGCTGAGTTCATAACTCGACTTCACTCCAGGATCTTCATACAACATAATTAGCAAGACAATGAAATGTGCTAATTCATCGAATTCAATTCAATCTCCCCTTTTTGGGTTGAGTCCATGACTCAACCATCCTCTGTTATAATCGCAATCCATATGACATACCATTTGCCACAAAACTCATTATTAAAGATGCAATGCACATGAATGCTCTTTTTCGATGCATCGCACGATGATTGCCGAAAGTGCCCACCCGTCGGTGTGCACCCTCACGTCCCTTCCATCCCGTGGAAGGTGCCTACTCTTACTGTCTCGCTCCCATTCACCTCGATGAATGAGACTACGAGGTAGGACTTTCGTGTTCACTACGGGTGAACACAGAGACCCGCATCAGAATGGGTCGCCTCTTCCTTTAATGAATGCACAATGCAATTCACATGAATGAAATGCAACTTTTGATCCATTGCCAACACTAACATAACCATAACCACATACATAAATATAGCCGATTCTCACATTCATAAGTTGCCAGCGGTACTAGTCTAATCAGATTCAACAATAAGATATGGCAACACATTACCGCGTTTCTGTCATGCAATTAACACAATTAATTTCAACTACTTCATAATCTTTTAATCGATACGCACACATACTCAATTCCATTCCCCAGACGGGGCACAGTTAAGTACAACTGTTGTAAATTAACCACGAGGATCCACGTACCCCATACTCGCTACTCACTGCAATATTAACAAAGGTACAGCAACTCACCGAGATTACGGTTTACTAGAGACCACTCGAATCCAACAGATAATCACATCCTCGAAGGGACGATCACCAATATAACTCACACTTGCCACAATCAATAGAAATTAGCCATGAACAGATAAATAATAACGAACAACTCAATTAGGCACACAACTCGATGTACTTGCCTTTACCGACGGAGAATGGAGTGGCATACGGTTGAGGCCACTCCCGACAGAACCTCCCCTGCAGATAAACAACACTCATCCAACTTAAATTTATGCACACTCGATAAAAACGACAGAAGAAATCAACTCTTTTGCATAACATAGGTATAGCGATTCAATCCCAAACTCATTCGGGGGAGCAGAACAAGCAAAAATCCACGAATTCATGGATCCTCCACATGCCAAGATGTGACAAATAATCTATGCCTCATCTATAAATCAGAGTAGTATATGAACTCAAACAACACAACTAAGTCCCTGGTTATTTCATCCATGTAGACAAAAGAATTGAGTAATAAAAGAGCATGCTTGCATATCAATTGGGTTCAAGAGTAAGCACTTCGCAATCCAAATATGGATTCTGAAACTCCAATTCTTGAAATGGAGTAAAAATGTATACTCAGTGTTAAGGGTTGCGAGAGTCAAATAGATTCTTTACATATGAAATACTCAAGATCTTAATCCTATGAAATCATTTAAACTCTGCCATGGGTAAGAACATAAGCATAAAACAGTGATATCAAGTCAAATATATGTTTCATCTTAGTGCTAAAGTTTTATTGCTTTTGACAGAAACAGCTGCAAAACAACAGACTAACTCAAGCAGTACCAGCTGATCATAAAAAGGGCAACTGGGCATCCAAGTAAACCTACAGAGGTCCATATACATGTTGCTAAACGCAATCGAGTTAATCTCATGATGCACACTGCAAACTGTTTTCATTCGAACGGATTCATTTACAGTGCATTTCGGAGACCAATCCAGCATGTGCATTTGGGTGACTACAAAGTCAAGTTTTCATGCAAATAAGTTAATAGCAAACTAAACAACCAAACTTGTTTTGCGTTGGCATACATATCTTTACTAAGCACAATATGAAAATATTTAACACACTGAAGCAAGCAAGTTTAATCATCAGGGACAAATACTTCAGCATTTCATCACCTACAAATTTATTCATGTATCTTTCCAAACCATATACGTCTCCAGATTCATAAGGGATTCTTTACATATGTGCGGCAAGTGTATAAATCATAGCAATCAGACATCAAGCTAGTAATTAAAACCAATCAAACCACCGTCTCGAATCGGCCCACATGAGATGAGTGGCACTTCCTATAATTTTAAAGGTTCATAATATAAATTTGCTAGAGGGTCCACCTCCCAACCATTTCTTTCATATAGGTGGAGAGATACCTCAAAATGAATTGTGCTAACTAAATATGAAGTCAAATACCCTAAATGTATTTTCTGAGAATCAGGAATATCAACATTCAAAGTTTGGAAAACAAAATGTATACACAATACTATACCATATTATGCCACGCAATTTCACTCTTATTTCTTTTTACGTAAAAAAAGTCAATTTGTTTCTGGCACCATCTATTTATCATCTTATTAAAGCCTAGAAATTATCATGTTAACCGGTGAAAAAGGAAAAAGACCTACATCATCGATTGTGGTGGATCCAAACTATAGCAATCTAGATTAAAAGAAAGAGTCCACTTCAAGTACATAAAAAGAAATTTTGAATAAAATAAAATAAAATTAGTAATTTTATTTTCATATGAATTCCAAAGTAAAATACCTAAATAAATATGATTCAAATAACATTTTAGAAAAAATAGAAATTGGAGTTGTAATGAATTCCAACATAAATAATGGAAACTCAAAATAAAAACAAAATAAAATTACCAATTTTATTTTGATACTAATTCCAAAGTAAAATCCCTAAATATCTATACTTGAAATAAAAATTAAAGGAATTTTGAAAGTGGGTTCATATATGAATTCCAAAAAATAAATGAAATTTAGAATAAAAAATAAATAAAATTTGTAATTCGATTTCCATACAAATGCCATACTAAAGTCCTTAGAAACTAAAATTTGGAATAAATTAAATAAAATTTAAGCAATTAGATTTGTACATGAATTCTAATAAGAAATGATTGATATTTGGAAAACATAAAATAAATTAGCAATTTGAATCCATACGAATTGCTAAGTAGAAAACACTAAATAAATATAATTTATAAATAAAACTAAATAGAAAAATAGCAATAAACAATAACGGAAATGGGGTGTAAAAAACAAAGAAAATATTTTGATTTTGATATGAATTCAAAAGTAGAAACCCTAAATAAAAAGTCATATCAATTAAGTAAAAATTCATATTAAATTTGTATACACATTTTGAATTTTAATTTGATTTTCATATAGATTCCACTATAAAGTCCTAAATAACGAAAATTTGAAATACTTTAAATAAAAGCATAAATTCAATTTGTATACAATCTCTAATAAAATATAAATGAAATTCTGAATGAAAAAAATATATAACGTTGAGAGCACCAGTGGTATCAAAGGATACAACGAAACAGTGCAATGGTGTCTATCCGTCTTGTAAGAAGACACTGACCCATAGGAAAGCGAAGAGCCAAGGCAGAGGAGTCAAAGATAAGGACAATGTCATGCTGCTTACCTTAGCTGTGCAACGAGGACAATATTGCGTTGCTCACTAGAGCCATGGAAAGGAAAGGAAAGCAAAGGAAAGGATAGAGTCAACATAGTCAACAGCCACAATGGTAAGCGTTGATCGTCGGTGTTGTTGAAGCAGTTAGTGGCTAAAGAAGCTTAATGATGGCGAATCTCTAGCAGAGTGGAGATGAAGCTTTGCTTGGAGATAAGCTATAGATGATATAAGGCCATTTGGTCGCTACGAGAGTGCTATTGCTAGTAAGGGCATGATTTCATCGGCGATAGCGATAAGATTATTCATATTGTGAAACAACAAATAAAGTAGACATGCCGACATCAATGGAGATGGGAGGTCGCCACAGCTAGTGTGAAAGTTGCAACGATGAGTTGGCCAATATCGAAGGAGAGGAGCAGCCGACATGGGAGAAGAGGCATTTAACATGTATAACATCATGTATGTATGTATGTATGTGTATATACACACATGCATCCACATGAATAGAAATATGGTCGTACAGAAGCATAGGAGCAAAAGGTCATACTAAAGATGGCATAGCTATTGGGAATAGACATGGTGCCACTGAAGAGAGTGTGATTGGTGTCCCTAACAGGGACTAGTGATGGTTACACGTGTCTGCGTATTTGATGTCACAAAAGTAGCATTAAGTAATAATTGAAAAGAAGTAAAAGATAACTATATGCTAGAATATTGTATTGGAAGGGGTAGTTTCTGAGAGGGATCAATCAAGAATTGAACTTTCTGTTAGAGATTGAAATAGAAAAGCAAAACTGGTCAATAAAATCTACTTATAATTAGGATAAAAATAAAACAATGGACATAGACAAATAGTGCAAATACCAGTATTGAATATGTGAACAATATTTAACAAATCTTGCATCGTAAATGCAAAAACAACCTTGCTAGTTTTCTTACAAAACATCGTCTATTTTTTGTTTGTCAAAATGTGTAGAATTGACATTGTATAGGGTATTATTTAAGCAATTTGTTTCTAGCTTGACCGTGAAAAAGTGTGTTTAGCTTGCTAAGTTTGTTCTATATAATGAGCACAAAACTCTATTTCTATCATGCATACGCCACCGTTGGGAACAACTACTCCGGACAATAACTAATTCTTTAGTGAGGATGCATCCGGGTGTCGCCACATGTCACCTCTCTTTCCCTCTTCTCAAACACAAAAAAGTTTTGATCCAAAACTTTTAGATGAATAAAAAAACTTCAGTTCGAAAAATTTTAAGTAAAAAACTTCCAATTTAGAAACCTCTGATTCAAAAACATTCTATTCCACCGAAAACTTTTGGTTCAAAAACTTTTAGTTTGAAAACTTTCGAAATGGTTAAAACACTTCCTATTCAAAAACTTAGAGGAAAATTTAAAAACATAAGACTTTTTTGAGCTTGAATTATAGGGGATGGAAGAGACAAGAGGATGAAATGGGATGCCGCCAAATGTCATGATGAGAGAGTGTTTGAGAGGGAAGTGAAGTGGTAAAAGAGATAGAGGGGAATAAGATTGCCACCATATGTTGCAACCAGAGACACATTCTAAAATTAGGAAAACCATAAGCTTGTAATACAACGCAATTACAATGGTCACACCAACTACTTTATAGAACTATAGATGCATGGGTGGGGATCAGGATTTTAAAAATATATGAAAATCGCGATTTTCGATCGCATTGAGTCGGTTTGACATTAGAAACCGGTCCAATTCAAAAAAATAAAAAAAATGCGGTGTAAACCGGTTAGAAATTGATGAAAATCGATTGCCAAAAAAATATGATTGGTCGGTTGACTGGTTTTCGTTGAAAATTTTTCAATTTTTTTATTTTTTGTTCAAAAATTTTGATTTCAGAATTATTCGGTTTTCGACGATTTTTAATTGATTTTTGATTCGACATTGCCGATTTTGGAATTTCGATTTTCGGACGGTTTTTTATATCGATTTTTTAAACCCGGATGGGATCACTTGGGCGTGCTCCGCCAGGTCAGCCCGGTAGCATTATTTTGGTGTTCCGCCATATGTGATGTATATACGTACATTAGTCGTACATACATACGACCTAGCTTGGCCTGCATCTACTGGTATATATATATGTTGCCTTCTGTAGCGTACAAGTTGCAGCTAGCTAGCTAGCTTGATCGATCGATCGTCACCATATGGATTTATAGTGCTTGCTACGGTTCATTTTTAATTACGTGGAGACAAAGTTTCTGTGATGATCCGTGTATTTATATGCTCGATACATATAGTTTACGGATGATAATTAAGAGAACCGATCGACCTGAGAGCTAGCTGCCTCGACCAGAAATGCAACCACTCGGTCAGTGTCATCTGGATGCATAGTGATTAGCGACGAATCAACCTGACGATGCTACAGAGTTACTTCCTCTCGTGTCTCCGTGCCACAATGAAAGCGTGCATGAGACGTTTGAAAGTCGAAACCCGCTTGTTTGATCCTCTCTCTAAAAAAGTACAGTAGAGCCCACCGCTCTTGAAATCTAGGAGTCTGAGGACTGAGGCTTAGCCCAGTGCCCAGTGGTATGCGAGGTGGATGGGCATCTAGCTGATCCGAGTTTGAGTCATGAACTTGGTGTTTCTCGCAGAGACGAGCGCAGGCGCATGTGTGTGCGTGTGGAGAGGTGTGTGCGCGCGTCTATAACTCGTCTGTATTTCTTTCTTCTATAATGCATGCGATGCTCTAGCCAATTTTTTGTTTTTAAAAAAAAATCTAAGAGCCTGGAACCGGCACTGACAGTCTATGCCTGGGTAAAAATACATCAACCCGGCGACTCGGAGTGAGAAGGGACCGGCGACTCGCCTGGCCGGCCGATTCGCATCACCGGCGTCGGGAGCAAACGGAGAAGAAAAACAGCAGGTGCGACATGCCGCGACGGCCCAAAGGCCGAAACCGGCGATCAAATGCCGTACGCGCGCGGCGCGCCACGTAACCCAGACCTCGCAGTCGCGTCCGAAACAGGCCCGTGACATGCATCGAGCGTCACACACATCCCGCAGCTAGCCACGGTCGGCTCGGCTCCGGGTCTCGCGCTCGCGAAACTACTATGTACGTCCAACTGTAAAAAATTCGTAAGAATTTTTACCGGAAACAGTACGATTTCAATAGAAAACAAGAAAAAGAAATAGGGAGTGTATAGATATCATCCGAATGTTTTTATCTTAATTAACATCCAAATTCACCGGGCCGTTAGATCTAACATCCTAATTCACCAGGCCGTTGGATCAAATCATAGGATCGGATGTGGGCCGTTGGATCTAACATCCAAATTCACCGAGCCGTTGATCAAATCATATGATCGGATGTAATCGACCTAAAATTAAGCCTCATGAATCTCAACAACGATCTAATGGTTCAGATTTGGGTGATTTCAACAAAAAACATCCGGTTGATATTTATCAAATCCCAAAGAAAGAGATATGTTTGAAACGGAGCCTAAACGTGCAATGCAATGGCACTATATGTATGTGCTTCGGTGCTTGCAACATGTACGGGAGCGTCGGCTATGCAGGGCTTACCGGCTGCGACAGGTGCTGCTTTGCCTGTGAAAATTATGGGTTTCCTTCCGTTCATGATCTTACTGAAAAGGACAAGCAAATTCACGCGTTCCAGTACTGGTGCAACGACGTACTCGCATCGCAGATCCAGCGACATCGATCGAAGCCTCTCATTCACACACGCTTGGCATGCACAACACGGTCACAGAATCGTATCGCTGCGTCGTCGCGAAACAAAATGACGGATTGCCAACGACGCCGTGCCATTAATCGTGGCGTCGCGGCGCGCCCACTCCAACCAACATGCATATGCAAATACAACCAGACCCAGCCCGGCATCACGTAGCGATATCGTCAAAGCAAAACGGTGCGGCGCGCGCTACTTGCCGGCGACGCCCATCTCCAGCCGCCGCCACCGCGCGTCCCGCACGGCGGCCTCCTTCTCCGCCTCCGACCGCCTCGCGGCGAGGTCGTCGGCGCACCGGGCGTACAGCTCCGGCGCCACCTGCTCGAGCAGGCCCTTGACGCTGGTCGTCACCTGCTGCACGCACTTGCTCCAGTGCAGCTCCAGGTTACTCTCCATGCTCGCTACGAACGCCGGCAGGATCTTCTCCATCACCCCGGACCCTGCGGACGCCTTCTCCAGGAACCGCTCGTTGTTCCACACGTACAGAGCCCTCTCAGCCACCTGAAATGGAGTTTTTTAGCTAAGTTGATGTAGACTTCACTTGTTAAAATGTCACACCCGAGCAGAGTTCGTGCCGTTTTAATTCATCGAGGACAGAATTATGACTGCTACTACTACTAAGAAAGAAAAAAAGACGACCTCTCTATGACTGGATTACACGACAAGAAAAGAGCAAGTGGAAATGGAATCATCACTTTATAAAGCTGCTTTACTGAAACCCTGAATTAGTTGGTATATTCAGATGCAGGGCAGAGCACAATTCTCCATACCAAGGTCGCCAGTCACCATATTTTCCCCACAGATTCAGTGAAGGGATGCATTTAACATTGGCAATCCAAGGTCATGTTTGGGAACCACATTTTGAAAAGCGAATGCTTTGGAACTGCAAGATGAAATGGGTTGCAGAAACGTGGAGTTTTGAAACTGAATTGCACGAACCCTGTACATGAATCAAGTCGACAGACCAAAGTGATATCACTTTATAAAGCCACTTTATCGGAACGTGTGGATCAATTGCTGTTCACTGGCAGCAAACTTTTTTTCCCCACATGTACCCAACCATCGGGCAGAAGTTGATCACTGATGATGAATCTACCCAAAAAGTTAAGTAAAGCGATATGTTTAACGGTATGTCCGGTGACCACATATCTGAAAGCGAACCCTCTTGAATCGAAAGATCATGTCGGGTGCAGAGGACTTTCTGAGCCTAAACATCACAACCAGATAGAAAACCACTTGACTAAAATATTGATCGTATAGTTTTTTTTGGCAAAATATTGATCATATAGTTAGTGTGAAGAAATGCAGGAAACTACATTTGCCCACATCTACGGAATTATATGCAAAAAAAGAAGTAGAATTACAGCGAAAATTGAGCAAGTTGTGTTGAGGCAAGCGCAAACCTGAGAGCTGCAGCTACTGACGCAGCGGGCAATCCGCGAGCAGATGGGCACGGCGAGCTTGTCGAACTGCTGCTGGTCGAGGATCTCAACGATCTCCTCGAGCTCCTCGATGAGCAGCACCTCCTTCTGGCAGTTGGTCGCCGGCCATTGGCGCAGTATCCCCTTGACCACGGCGTCGGCGAGCCCGGGCTCCTTGTGCACGAACTGCAGCACGCAGTAGGCAAGCTGGCGGTGGTACATGTGCACCCACCTGGTCCGGTGCAGCGGCAGCAGCACGCGCAGCAGGAACGCCCGGTGCTCCTCCTTGAGCGGCACGGCGAAGCCGTTGATGATGCTGCCGCAGATCTCCAGCAGCTCGCCGACGCCGCAGTGCCGCTCCGCCGGGGACGTCTCGTAGACGAACCGGAGGAGCGCGGCGCTCATGGACCGCCGCATGAAGGCGCGCTCAGTCGTAAGCTTGGAGTAGAGCTGGTGGTAGATGGTCTTGAGCCGGTCGCGCTCCCGGGGGTCCTCGGAGCTGAACAGCGCGACGAGGCCCGAGAGGAAGGCACGGTCGACGTGGTTGCGAAGGGTCCTGGCGTCGGCGGCGGTGACCACGGCGAGGACGTCGTACACCAGCTGGAGGTGCGGCCACGACGGGAGCAACACCATCACCGGCACCTCGTCGTCGAACACGTCGGAGGGCAGGGTCAGATAGGCGGACGGCGGCATTGTCCGGAACAGGTTGGCGGAGATCATCTTCAGAAGCGCCACCATGACCCGGTGGTCCAGCCCAAGCGGCTGCTTCCCGCTCGACCGGACGGCGGCGAGCACCTCCTCGAGCCTCTCCCGCTTCGCTTCCCGCTCCTCCGCGCACTCGTTGGCGGCGTCGACGAACGTAAACAGCCGGTTGCACGAGTCGATCTTGCCGATGAGGCTGTCGGCCTCGGGCTCCGGGGACGGCGGCGGCAGCTTGGCCGCGCCGGGGAGCACGCTGTCCGGCTTCTCGAGCTGGAAGAGGTGCCTCAGCGTGGTCGACCTCTTCTTGGCGGACGGCGCCCTCGGCACCTCCTCGGCCGCCGCACCCATGACTCCTTCCCTGGATACCTTCGCTCTCACCTCTCAATGAACAGTGGCTGCACTCGCAGAGGGGTCACGGGAGGAGCTAGAAAGAGGCGGGCGAAACTTAAGAGGAGACGACGAGGCAGGAAGCGACCAAACGGGGCGATGGTTTCGCTGCGCGCGAGGCGGATAGGGCTTGGAAACGCCGACCGGGCCGCGCGTTGGAGGGGACGTCGTCACGTATGGGCGTTGCTGCCTCTGCGTTGGTCGCAGCTGCACGGCACATCCAATCTAGGCTTGGCTCGGCTCGTCTCGTCTCGTCACCTTCGCTTCGCCTTGCTCTGCTTTGCTTTGCCAGGCCGGGTCTTATACCAATGTGCACGGTTGGAGCCTAGCGCTTGGACCCGTCCAGCTTTAGGGTTTCGGGGCGCTGGAAAGCAACGCGGAGATTGTTGTGTCCAGAAATTGATCCAGACAGAAATCCACCGCGTTGGATTTAGCTGGATCGAACGGATGTTAGCTACCTGTGTTTATTACGGCATGAGTAGGCTGGCCAATATAAGTCCGAAATGAAAAAAAATGTTAATGAGACTTGATTCGGCAGTGACTCATTTGCCTCGAATTTGAAATATTTACTTAAATAATAAATAAAATAATTTTATATCAAACTATATTAATTTTTGAAAGAAATTTAAAATAGCTTATTACTCGATAATAGATCGTTAAGCGATAACCAGTCCTACACGTCAATGAGGCCGTGTGGCCCTTCGGTTCACAGGTGAATCGATTGGCGAGAACGTGAATCTGTGACTGAAACAGATCATAATTCATATCCAGTGTTGACTGAATGCTAAGCGCCTAAGCCCACTGAAGATGAGTTAGCAAAAGCAAACAACAGAAAGACACGTGCTAATGCTATTATTAGGACACCTAGCTTGGTGCCTCCACGCTTCTAATCAAACAAAGTGGCAAGTGAATGAATAAACAAAGAGGAGGGAGGTGGTGGCAAACACAAAAGATGAGTGTACCAATCGGCTCCTCCCAGGTTAATCAAATGGTGACAGTGAACCAAAGCAATGGGATCTGAGAAGAAGCTGGCTGCTCTCCTCTCACTTCATACACATACAAGTTTATTCTAACCAGTTTGCTCCTATTTCATTTCGTGCAAAACATCTCCTGCAAAACATCTCCTGGTGTCCGGTTGCGGCTCATGCCTGACAGTATCCCGGGGGTTGCTTCCAAGCAAAAGATGCCCTGCGGCCATGTGCTGCTCGCAAACTAGGATGCTTTGGCAAGCTAGGAATGGATAGGCGAATCAAATCAGATGGCGTACCAGTGCATGCACCGGCCGAACAAGATGCACCGTCCATTTGGTGACGCAGCAAACGATAACAGCAGCACAAAAGCTCATCATCGTGCATTAGATGGAAAAATAAAGAACCTAAAGGAAAATGTTAGATGAAGCCAATTGTTGGAATTAATTTTAGAATTAATTCAATTGAAGAAGTCCATAGGCGTAGAACTTTAGTCCCATATTATTTAGCTAGGTGTTGGAAAATCAACTTATAAAAAAAAATCTTGTCTGGACTTAGTACGAGTTAGTGCCAAAGCTAGAGGTATATATGGTTGATTATGTTAGGCTATGTATACACGCGTATGTTTATCTTGTGACTCATGACTTTGCACAACCGCGACGTGTTAAGTGTGCTTAACTTTTGACACATGTAATGATTATGCCACATCACTTTACATGTCAACTGCCGATGTGGCACCGCGGTCTCATAGATACACACTCTTATGCGGTTAGGCCGTTTGCCCATAACGCGAGATTTTAAAGGGCGGTTCCTAAAATTGTAACAGTTCAATTTAAGTTATCGTGAGGCGGTTTTGATTGGACACGCCTTCATAAGGGAGACGTCCCTGTACATGAGTGAAGGTACACGACGGAAAAACCAATCTTTCTTCCTTCGGCACTCATTACTCCCTCCGGTGCTTACTGCCACCCGAGCCATTCTGTTGCTTCGCTCATCGCGCAACAAGCGTGGGGAAGAGCAGTGTCTCCAATCTGACGCCGGCCTTTGACGACAGAGATCGGTGAGTAGGTTTCGAGAAGCACCACACTGCATGATTGCTAATCTTTGTCTTCGATCGTCGCATCACTTCTACGCAGCTTCCTTTTTTCATCAAGCCCAATATAAGTGTCTCGGATTGACTAGTTGTTGGTCCAAACAATCTTGCTATTGTGATTAAATCTGATGTGAAAGCATACTGCTATGATAGTATTGTTCACCTTAATGTATTAGTTGGGCTATCTAACATGTGTTGGCGTGCTTATCTTACTCGCATGTTATGTATTTATTGAACCTTTGCTGGCTGCTAGTAATCTTACCGTAGACGCAATTTTTAACGTTAAATTTTTATTGTGTAATTATGGAATTAAATTAATGTTATGCCATGTTAATTTTCTAACACCGACGGCATGCAGTTTCAGAAAGGTGAGGCTGCAGCATAAATGACGCATCTTAAGTGGCAAAAGCAGCTGTGCGGGGAAACGGTTGCAACTTCAGCAGTCCCTTCGGGACCATCCAATCAAAAAGTGACAGCCAAATCCGCAAGGAAATACAATGCTGATTCTTTATTGTAGAATATTACTATAGCAATTTTTTTTGCTGATCCGGTCGTCCGTTGCCTCGATTGGATGGCTTACGTCCACAGAGACCACTTAAGTTGTAGTCCTCGCAGAGACCGCACTCGAACCATTTCCGCTGTGCGGTGCCTACCGACCGGTGAGTTTAATTTGTCCTATGTAGATCATAAATATTTGTTTGCATGTTGTTCGTGGATATTTTAACCATGTATAGGACGACACAAGGAGATTATTGGTTCTTGACAGATGATGTAAATACAAGCACCCTTCAATGGTAGTACTGTATGCAGATGCGACTACAAGGTTCTATTATTACGGTTTCAGAAAGTTGGGATAGTAACTCAGATAAGCATCACTCATATGTGGATAATCCATGGAAACAAGGATGCCTATGATCAGCCCGTGACTGACAAGAGTGATAACAGTGTTTGATTCTATGAGCCCGACAATCTGTCAAACCGGCTGGTATTCCATATGCAAAATGCATAGCAAGAAAACGGACACAAAACATGTTGCACCTAGTTAATTTTGCAAACGAGAAAATATAATGCACAATTCACTATTATAAGGACAAACGGCTCTGCAGGCAAATACACTGCACTGGACACTGCTGGTTCATTCAGTCAGTGAATCCAGAGTATACAAACTTTTCAAGCTGAAGTGAGACTACTGCTAGAGAGAATGTATGCAGTTACAGATTTACATAAAGAAATTAGTTTAAACCGCTAACTCATAATCATAGGGCATAGGTAATGCTCCCATGCTATTAAATTAGGCATTGAGTTTAAAGCAGTACAAATTATGTGAAGCAAGTACTACTGGTTTCTGCATGGTACGTTTCAGCGCATCAGTTTAAATGAATGCCAAACCGTGAATCCTCAAAATACTAACTACTAAATGATTGGTACATCCTAACCTAAAATCTTCCATAAAACTCAAACAATTTGGATGGTACAATATCACCAAATTAGTGTGGTACAACTTTCTGGAATATGACTGAAGAAAGAATAATACAGTCAATCAGATACAGCTGAGTGATTGAAATTGAGAACATTTTCAGAATTTGCAGTATCAGAACTGCAATGCTAGTTTGGCCACCGAAATCTAAAAGAGAAGATTTGACTATATTTGATTACTAGATCCAACTTTTACTTGTCCAACTCTGTACCACTGACAGACATACAAAGGCCAACACACTATCATGCTACCTACCCGTAAGGAAGGACCGTGACCACATTAGTGGACCAACAGAATTCTTACCTTAGACTAATTATACAAGTCGCCACAACAGTTTTATGAAATTTACTCGACATAAAAATCAGGAAGCAGATAGTACCCCCCACAATGCATCATTAGCTGGTCGGCTGACGAAACCCCGGTCGGCCATCAATTCCACAAGCTCTTCGTGCTTCTTGAGCTGGCCAGCCTTCCTCAACAGGATCAATACCATATCATACACCGGTTTTGTGGGTTTAAGGGCTTTCTCCTCGACCATTTCCCTCAGCGCTGCGTGCGCACGTCTCCAGTTTCCCCTCCCGCAGAATGCCTCAATTAGAGCTGCATAAGTGTTCACGTTTGGCTCCACCCCTTGTGCATCCATGTCCTTTTTTATCCTCAGCACCATGTCCATTGACTTCTCTCTGTTGAACAACCTCATAAGCAAATTATATGTCACGACATTCGGCTTGCACTGCAGCTCCTGCATCCGTTCATACAGTTTCCGTGCAGCATTTACATTGCCGAGCACAAGCACCAGCTTCAACATGGGGTTGAACGTGTGGCAGTCAGGAATACACCCCTTGGCAATCATTTTTGCAAGCAGTTTCATCGCTGCATCAAGGTTGTTCTGCCCCTTCCCGCAGTGTGTCTCGATCAAGAAGTTGTATGTGATAATATCCGGCTCACACCCGAGCTGCCGCATCTGGTTGTGCACCTGCAGCACCTGCTCAGAACGCCCGGCCTTAACATGAGCCCGCATGATGGCATTGAAGGTCGCTGCATTTGGCGGGCATCCAGACTCAATCATCTGGCATGGGAGCTCCTGCGCACGGGGCACCTGCCCTGCACGGTACATTGCATCGATCACAGCAGTGTAGGTATACACGTTCGGCGTAATCCCCGACTGCTGCATCTCAGCGAACACCCGCTCCGCCTCATCGAGCCGCCCGGCTCGGCACCAGGCGTGCACCAGAGCCGTGTAGAGCACAACATCCGGTGTGAAGACAGGCTTGTAGCTATCGAACAGAGCCTGGGCCTCACTGGCAAGGCGCTTCTTGGAGAGCGCACCAAGGAAAGAAGCGAGCGTGGCAGGATCAGGAGCCCCGGCGCCGTACTCCTCCATGCGGCGGAACAGCTCGGTAGCCTCTGATGACATCCCCGCCCGGACGCACCGGCGAATCAAGGCGAGGATGACCTGTGGCGAGATGGGGACGGAGCGCTCGCGCATTTCGTCGAGCAGGCGTCGGGCGAGTGGGAGGTGGTGGTGCTTGGCGAGCAGGTCTATCATATCAGCGTAGAGTTCGGGGAGTGAGTCGGTGGGAAGAGACGGGAGGATGTGGTGGAAGAAGGCGAGGGCCTGGGGGAGTGGGACGCCGCGGCGGAGCGTGAGGAGGCGGCGGAGGAGGTGGAGCGGGAGGTGCGGGAAGGGGGAAGGGAGGAGGCCATGGAGGGCGGACGAGAGGGAGGGGAGGGATTCGATTGGTGGGGAGGCGGGGAGCGTCGTGGACGGGTGGGCGCGGTGGTGGTCGAGGAGGGCCGCGTGGATGGCGTCCAGGAGATTGGTTTCGGCGGGCGTTAGGGGCGGAGGCGAGGCGGGCGCCGGCGCTGCGGTTTGCTCCGTGGCGCATAGGCGGCGGAGGAGGAGGAGGGAGGTGGGGGAGAGGTGACGTCTCGGCTTGAGGAGGAGAGCCATGGCGCAGCGGAGGCGGGTTAGCTGCTCGCTTGCGGCTGCCGGCGAGTACGTTGGAGTAGTAGGGTTTTGGTTTCGAGTGTGTTGAGTGCATTGCGTGTCACTGTTTTGTAGGAGTTTTTGGAATGGAAGGCCTTAGGGAATTTTCGGCCCAGCCCATGAAGTGAGATTGGGTTTGGCCCATGAGTCTTCTTACACTCTAAGCATTGGAGTCGTTCAGGCCAACGTAGGCTTGGGCTGGGCTGTCTGCACGAGTGAAGGTGCCACGATGGGTGCCATCACCAACGCGTGACGTGGACCCGTTGCTTGACGCTTGTTCGGGGGCCAATCAGCAGCGGTGGCGTGAACGGTACGGACATAGCTGACGTGGGTGATCTTATCATGAGAAAGCATGGGCTGTGAGTTAAAAATTGTCAATTCAAGTTTTGTGTGCGAATCACGAAAATGCTTACAAGGGTTTAGACTATAAATATAACCCTACCATATAAAATAAATTAATAAAAGAGAAGAAAGTCCAATTCCATTATGTTGGTGTTCATCTATTGTGTAATTGATATTCGGATTTGATCGAAAGTAACTATTTGTTATTAAACATGTTATCAGGGTCTCCAAGGCTATGTATGTCGCCAGATTCTCTCTTTGCCAGTCGTCTTATTTCGATTGGATTAATCCTGCTGATTAATTAATGCTAGTTCCCCAGATCGGATCCGTCTTTAATTGCTAATCACGTTTCTAAATGAGATTACTGTTTATAGTAGCTTGATCGTATATTAGACAAGTTGCTGTTCGGGATTGGGTTGAACCTGTACACAATTGCCGATGGCATCATGGCCAGTGCTTTGATATCATGATATGGTACTGTCCACCCCGCTGTCACGGATGTCCATGACTAGGGGTGAAAACGGATCGGATACGGACGGATAATAGCTTTACCATATTTGTTTTCATATTTTTTTCTCGGATACGGATATGGATACGGATAGTTCGGATATGAATACGGATACGGATCGAATACGAATCGAATCGGATACGGTTTCGAATATTTATCGAAACATGATAACCCCTTAAATTGTACATAAAAAATCAACAGAAACACATAACTAATTGATTTGATCAAAATATTATTGAAAATTGAACAAATATAAGCATTTTCATTCACTTAGACAATAGTTAGATACCATATCGCAAACAAAATTATATAAGGTTTAGTTAATCACACACATATGATTAGTTCATCATACACATAGATTAAAACACAAAATAAAGGTAATCTTTGCTCGAAATACAAATAGAAGCAAACACATAACATACTAAATGTTTGATAATACTTAGATATCATATCTCTAGGAAAAGTATATAATAATTACATGTAATGACTCAAGATTTATAATCTTAGTTGAATTATGTTTAAAATAACAAATTATGTATTTATGAGTTTTATGCATTTTTAGCTACTTATTTAATATATTTTCCTATCAAGAATAGGAGTTTTTGAATTTTTGAGAAAAATGAAAATCTTATAAAATCTTGAAAATAATTTTTTAAATGTTATATTGTTACTAGCACTTTCTCAAAAAATTCATAATTTTTAAAGTTGGTTTGCTAATTTTAATAATTAAAACTTTCTTTAGAGATTAACTAAATTAGAAAACAATTCTGAAATTAAGAAACCTTTTGGGTCAAAAGAGTAGTCTTGGCCCACCCATATGCTATCCGGATATCCGACCCACTATTATCCGGATTATCCGAATCATATCCGTATCCGATGGATAATGAGCTACCGAATCCGTATCCTATCAAAAAAATATCCGTATTCGTATCCGATCCGATACTATCCGAAAAATATCCGATCCGACAGAATCCGTATCCGAAAATATCCGAATCGGTCGGAAAATATCCGAACCGTTTTCAACCCTGTCCATGACGCTAGAGTCTAGACACCACATATTCGATTCTTTGAAAAATTAAATATTTTCAGATTTTAACTAAAAAAACTAAAAATATTATGATCATAGCTGAAAACAGTGTACTCATTATTTGCGCCAGAAGATCCATCGTAGTTCTTCGTATAAGTGCTCATATAATAATAGAGGATACTTTTTATATTCTGAGTCTCGTCGTACCCTATTGAGTTTCAAAGGGTAATTCTTCGTATACCACTGAAAGTTAATCTCATTACTTATATATTATTTATTGTGTCATTGACATGTAGACCCTAACACTACATGTCACTAACACATTCATAAATTTCCCCCAAATTTCAGTGACATATGAGGAATTAATCCTAAGTTTCAAAGACACATCTAAATGGTTTACACGTGGAAACATATAACAAGAACGGTACAAACCCCTTAGAGATTATAATACTATATGAAGCCTCGCACGAATGTGTTTTTGCTAAGAAGTGTGATTTGTTATGTCCAGAAGTTATATGTCATTAACATTGTTGATACTCCTACAATTATCTATAAAGATGATGCTACTTGTATTATTGCACAAATACAAATGTGTTATGTTAAAGAGTAATATCACAAAGCATATTACAACCAAACTTTTCTATCCTTATGAACTCAGAAGAATGGAGAGGTAAGGGTCCTACAAATTAAGTCATATGAAAATCTAGCTAATTTATTCTCTACGTCTTTGCCAATATCCTGTTTCCAAAGATGTGTTCATGGCATTAGAATGGGACGACTTAGAGAGATGCAGAGTTCATCTGGAGTAATTCCCTGTATTATAACCCTCGGTACGATCCCAAAGATGCTATCCTAATCCAAAAGATTGCAAATTGCACTGTAACACCCCGGAGCCCATACGCGCCACGGATGCTACCAAAACCCTTATTCACTACCGACACCCCTCGGACTCACATAGGTCCAGAGGGTGACCAACACACGATAATTCTCCACAACACAATCAATAGAACCGAGAATTACCAAGAAGACATAAAAACCTAACACCCATACGAACTTGATGAAATCAACCACTAACCTCTAAAAACTGGATTAAACTAAGTCACCGAAATTTACAAAATTTGGCATGACCTCTCTAGTACAGAGGACATCCACTCAGAGACAAAAGAACAATAGCGCTTATAATATCATTCTAGCGGGTCCTTAGCTAATCAATCGCACATCCAACACATTTAATAAATTCCACCACGACAAACAATACATTACAACCGCACTAGCTACAATCCGGACTTAATGAAGTGATTAAACAGTTATTGGAGACTGAAGTCGTGCACGTGTTGCTACTCCCAACCCGACGAGCCAACTTCAAGTACCTAAAACAAGAGACAACAAGCGTGAGTCCAAGACTCAGCAAAGTGCAATCAAACATAAAAGTAATGAATTCGATTAGAATTACAACGACTTCAAGACATACAGTAATAGTTCCTTTACTTGACATCCTTAAATAAAGGGAGCAATTTGAATTCATATAACTTCAAAACGTAAGAACAAGATTACTTCACCATTTTCTATAACCATTACTTAATTGAAATTATCCAGTTAAAGAAGCAGAAACTAACCCTACCTACCACATCCAACTTGGAAACATAAATAAACCTTACTCATGCCTCAACAATCATTTCAGGATGAGTCCACGACTCAATACTCAACCTGTCATTTCCATTCTCATCAATTAACATTTATCAATTGCAACACACAAGACAATGCTTTTATGCTCTCATCCTTTTTCTCTTGAATCATAAAATGAATGCACCATGCATGCTCATAATGCACATTGTCATAGCGTATACCGGTATAGCTGAGTGCACACCCGTCGATGTGAACCCTCTCATTCCCAACCATCTCGTGGCGGGGCCTACTCTTACTGACTCGCTCCCATCCGTGGATGGGACTACGAGGTAGGACTTTTGTACTCACTACGTGTGAGTACAGAGGCCCACATCAACATGGGTCACCTCTTCTGTAATGAATGCGAAAAAATATGCAAATGACATGAATGATCTACCCGTTTCATCCTATTTCAACTTCATAGACATGTTTATAAGCACGGCTAACCCGAATATAAACACACACATTATCATTTAATCGCATTCATCACTTTATTATTTGCATCAACATAACCATACTCATTCGTACAATTCGTAATGCAATGCAATAAATGGGAATTGAATAACTTACTTACCAATTTGCTAACATTCATCCATCCTCATCACCATACTAAGAACAACTTCCAGATATGCTATTAAACGTAACTAAATCATTAGAATTTTCATAATCTTATCGCAAACAAAGCATTTAACACCCTAATAACGCTCTAGGAAATGCACTTGCCTTTTACCGACAGAAAAATGAAGCGGTATTTGGAATCTTAGCGCTCGCATGACTTCCCAAGATTAAAGAAAGCCTGAATTTAGAACACATACACATAATATAACTTAAGACAACAAACCACATAAATAAAATCACTAGAACTAGTGCCATTTAATCTCAGGAAGATGCAACTTGAAAACATGGGATAGCCGATTTGATAGTGTGATAAAATTCACAAAACAAGAAGTCAAGTGCAAGCTCAAATCACAATGAAATCAGATGAAAAACATTCCACAAACTCGGTCCATGGAAACACCATCAGGTTCACAACTGATGGTTCTCTACTTGGTGTTTGGTAGTCTATTGATCACAGTTTAATATTCAACATTAAATGCAAATAAAGAAGTAGAGTGGATAGACCAGAGAAAGATCTATTAATAATATAGTATACAGCCTTTTCTAGGCTAAACGCATCTTAGAAACACCAATAAAACAAACATGGTTGGTCAGATAGCATACGGATCCCACACACATGAGCTTATCCTGTTGATGCCAAAGATGACTAGAATCTGGTATTCTTGAGTTCTATGGCCAGTCCTCGAATTGATTTGCCCTATTAAACACTTACTTGTAAAGCACAAGACATTACTACAAGCTATTGACTTCTCTGACTTCGCCATATCTCTTTGTGTGAAGATACCCAAACTTTATTTTCAACATTTTTACATGGTGACAACAAGTTGGGTGAGAGAATGGTTAAACAGATTCAACTAGTATAAGGCAGTACAACATCTGAAGCTTTTTAGTATTTATGCATCTATGAGATAATCTCCCAAGTAGAAGTCCAGAAACGAGTAAAAACTGTGTTCATAACTCCTTGTAGAGCATTGATATATGATGTAAAAGTAACACCCCCAATCACAAAATTTCATTTTGTCTTTCATAAGATTTAGATCACCTTGACTGGGTTAGCAAATTGTCACAATGCAAACGATTCTATCAAGAAACCACACACACAGCAACATTACATTCTCAAGAAAGCCTAACTAGGCATTTTATCAAACACCCTACATGCAATTAATTTCCCCCAAAATTTATACCTCAAAGCACATCCATGGAGGAAGGAGGAGTCTTTGCTGGCTCAGGTGCACATGGAGGAGGGAGGCGCCACCGGAGGCGCCGAGGAGAGTCTTGGCGCAGACAGTGGTGGCGACGCCGAGGGGGCCACGAGCGGCGACAGCACGGGCGAGGCCGGACTGGGCGCCAGAGGCTTTGAGGCGCCGGGCGCAGCAGTAAAGGCATGGGTGGCCGGGCGCAGAGAAGGCGTGAGGCCCGGGCGCAGCGGATGGAGGCCTGGTCGGCCGTAGGCGCGCTGCCGGGAGCGACGCCGGCGAGGCTGGCCGGGGAGGCATCGCACGCAGCCCAGAGGCGCCACGGAGACTGGAGGAGCTGGGTGCACGAAAGACTGAGGAGTCGGCAGGGACAAAGCAACAAAATATCCTCCCTCCAACAATGATAGCCACACAAAAGAATAAGGGAAGAGAGAGAAAAAATAAATTAGGAGAAAAGAAATGAAGACCCTCCAGAGAATCAAAAATCCAACTTTAAATCCTTAGAGCGAACCAAATAATTTAATTTCTTGGCGTGAAATGACAATTGCCAGGATAAACAAACTTGCCGTAAAACTATACGGCTCGGTAAAACCTCAAACCGAAAAACTAGAGCAAAAACCAAAACCTTTAACAAAAGCTTCAGCTGCGCGACGATAAATATTTTCTCCCGAATAAATAAAAAGAAACATTGAATCACGAAGATGGGATCATTTCCGGCCGACAACCCTAGCAAAAGAGATTTGCGGTATTACATGCACTCTTTTCCTCGGTGAGTTTTAATTAGGCAACAAATGTAATACATTTTGCGAATAAAGTGTACTCTTATCTCTATTTTTTTTCATTGGTTTTTTAGATGAGTTTTTATTAAGCATATGCATTACACGGTGTTCGTAAAAAAAAAGACATTAAGAAATATCTATTTTAGTATTTGTAGACGAATCCCAAAACTGTGCTCCCCATGAAGCTTAGGTTATAAATATAGTCCCTGTTGTACAAAATAATTAATAAAAAATCCAACTCCCCTATTTTGGTGTTCACGTATATTGTATGATAGTTATTGGGATATTCTCATTTCTATTGTTTGTCGGATCCATCTACCGTGATTATCTAATACTATTAAACAGTGTTAAGGTCCTATTTATTTAGGTTTAGACTTTTTGACTTATAGGTTAAAGCCAGTTTTTTGGTTTAAACAGCTTAAAAGCTAATAACTTTTGTACGTATAGAGGTAGGTAATTTTATCTAATTTTAGTATTATTAGTCTAAAATCAATCATCAATAAGTTAAAAAAGTCTCTCTCCAGTAGCTTTTGGCTTTTAGTTATATGAAGGCTTATAGCTTTTGAAAAGTCCAATAAAAAGCTACTTGTTTATTTAAGATTTAACTTTTTAGTTTTTAAACCAGTAAAAAACCCCAAACAAACAGAATCTAAGTCGAACGGTCAGTCTCGACTCTCGAGAACGAAGGGTGTGTATAGGTGGGACCATTCCGTGCGTGCGTCATGGTGTATATGTAGTAGATCTGTGCCAAGTCATTTTCATCTGTTCCGTGTAGACGGCCAATGCGATTCGACGATCAAATCAGACAATCGGTAGTGGAAAGGGTGATGTATATCTTCATTGTAAATGCAATCTATATCTATATCATTCAACATGTATTGAGGTTTGTGTCTTAAAGTACTCCCCTTTTTCTCTCCTTCACTTATTTTAAATTTCAAATTGTATTGAATAGTGAAGATATGAGTTGTAGATACAATAGGATGTACAAAATCCCTTTCCCACTGTACATAAAAAGTCAGCGCAACTAACTAGTCTACTACTAGTACTTGTTCTACATGTATATCGGTCGTACAAGAATATTCAGACGTATGTATATACTCAATTCAAACTAGACCAGAGGAAAATAACATAGGACTGCCAACTCCCTCTTTTAGTCAGTCAGCGCCGGCAAACAGAATTGTGCTGATGGTTAATTTAAGGTAAAGGCATGTTTGGTGGACTAACCTAATACCAGGGGACCGATGGAGTGCGCATAAAAGTTCACCGAAAACGTTTTCATTGCCCTCAATTAGCCATTTATTACTTTTCTTAAGTACTGAGACAGGTAAATCTACCATTCATTACTTGCGAAGAAGTATTCCACATTGTCACTTTTTTTCCATGGCGTAGCATATACTAGTCCTTAGAAATTTTGAACTCTACTCGCATCTCATCCGTCCAATTAATTTCCTTATCACGATGAACCAATATACGGCAAGCATAGGAACCTAAACGACTAAACGTAAGACACCGTTCGCTGATTCACATATTAGGACTCTGCAGCAGAGTAGGAGCCAGGTCACCTGTACCCCGGCAGCAAGTCGGCGGCCACGGTCCGTCTGACGCCCGGGCGCGCGTGACGACGAAGCGCCGTGCGCACCGCGCACCAACCGCGGCTGGCCCGTGGCCGTACCACCAAACCACGTTCGGTACGATATCCAGGCATGCATGTCAGGCCCCCAACTGAATCCACCCAGATTTCAGTGATTCAATCGGGACCTGCAAGCCCGCCGCCGCCAGAATACAGGAAAGTAAGCTAGGGTTCTACAAGAACTAAAGTAACTAGCAGTATATGTGGAAGGTTCTACCTTTTCCATTCCATTCACCAAATTTATACTCATCCGACTTACAGCGGTAAAAGAAAAAGGTTTCACATCTCAAATCGTAAGCAAACAGGTAAACGAGCGAAACGACAAAACAACGAGTTAAACCACTTGATAATTACTGTTCTCGACGGATCACCGTTGGATGGGGCGAAACCCGCCGCAATCGCCATAAAGCCGTTGATGATCTTTAAACTTCTCTCTGTTCGATCTTCTCTTCCTCTGTTTTCTTCTGAATTTTCCCGCGTTCTTCAACATTCAGACTCCAGCCACCACAGTGCCTGACAATACCCCCTCCTCAAGCACAAACTTGTCCTCAAGTTTGAAATGTTGGAAAGTGCTCTGAATGAAACCAGTATCCTCCCAAGTTGCATCTTCTTCCGCCAAATTCCGCCACTGACTAAGCCATTGTGTTACAGTGCATCTCTTCCTTGTTATTATGCGCCGATCCAGAATAGCAACAAGTTCAATCTTGATTCGCCTAGAGTCTGCTGGTAATTGCAGTTTACACGCAACAGCCCCAACTTTACTCATTACTCTGAAAGATCCAGAATATTTAGTCCTCAACAGATCAGCAAACCTCTTCATTGTGTTTTGAGCCTGATTTAGATTCTCTTCCAGCTTCCTTAGCATCCTTTCTTTTTCCTCAATGATGATTTCAGCCTCCTCTGACACACACCATTTTGCCATTTTTGATATTTCTAATGACATAAGCAAACCAGAAATCTGTATATGCTTTGCTTTGATCAGTCGGCATACAGGACGTTTTCTGTCCAAGAATTCTACACTTCTTCTCAGTGACGACCAATAAAAACCTTCTTGAGTTTGTGATTGAATAACTTCACACTGAATGATCGCCAAGAGCGATATGTGACATGCATCTAACAAAGACAGACTCGAGGTTACTCTTGTCCCCGCATACAATAGGCCCTTGTACTTACAGATTCCGGTTTCCATTCTGTTTTTGCCATTCAAGTCCTCACCATCTGCGGTCGCTCATGACTTTTGACACCTTGGCTTACGGCTTAAAACTAGCTTCAACAGTAGTACCCCATTCTGGAATAACATAACTGATTGCAGCGCACTTCTCACTGTTAGCAATCGAATGATCCACTCTTGACAAAGCCCCTGCTTCAACTAGTTTTTGCGAAGTGATGAATTCTAAGCTTTCTTTGCTCGATCCGATTGTTACCGAATTGCGAAAGATAATGCTTCCAATTTTCTAGAGCCTCCAGGATGGCTATTGCTTCCTGATCACGATCTCCTTTTGGAGGCAAGCCAACCAGCTCAGCAAACACATCCGCATAATAGTTTAAGATTTCTTCTATTTTGGGACTTAAATATTCTTCAACAATCTGATTGTCATTTCTCAGCATATTTAGTTGTATAAAGAGTCCACGTACTCTCTTTCTTACCATTTTCTGTAGTTTACTTGCAGTCAGTAAACAATTGTCACTGGGCTGCGTGCAGACTTGGAATTGAGTTCTGTGACCATTTTTGTTTACTGTCAACAGCTTCTCGTTGAGGTCTAACTCAATTGGGCTATAATCATAAACCCAATCGGCTTCAGGACTGGTGTCATAATTTCCCCGGTTCGGTAGTTTGAATGTGGTAATAAACAAAGTATCCTGGATTTTAGACTGCAAGTAATCTACCTTAGCATCCGTGATCAACTCTCCACCACCAGCCACCATTACTCTCCTCTGGGTTATACGACTGAGAGAGTAACCATTTTTCACTGCGAAGTTATAATTCATAAATGAATATGTACTCTCACTGTCCACTAGAGCCAAAGATTTCATACTCCCAATATACTTCAACAAGGAAAAAGTAATTGTGGCATCCACTCCATGAGCTGCATAAGCTAAGATATACATTAGATGTTCTTCAATATCCACTACCACTTCCTTGTTTGGACTTCCAGGCGCTGTAACAAATCCCGACAAATCTGCTTGAATATCCTTTTCCTCTGTTACCATGTTCTGTTCCTCACCACGCATTAATAAGGTGTGTAAGGCATTGCTGAGTGTACACTGGCGCAAAAGCCCTGGTTTCCATGGTTCATGACAATGCCACCACAATTTCCCAATAGAAGGGTTCTTCTGTGAGAATTTGCCTTTCAGCTTACTCGGAGATGAAGCTTCAGTTTTTACAGGAATAGTGGCTTTTTGTCTGGCTCCTGCCCCTGAAGAAAAAGATTTCCTGGCGCTAGCTGTTTTTTCTTCCATCTTCACATACCAATATACTTCAAGTAACTCTCTCGGTGGTTTGCTGCTAATATTATACTTGTTTTCATTCTTGAGTTTCCCAATAAAACAACTCAATAAATAATTCTCCTGGAGATATAAGTGATCGCATTTCACCAATTCCACACACTTTTCGAAATAATCGATATACTTTGCCACAGGACTGAAATGCTTGATTCCCTGCAGCTTTCCTACCGCATTAGGTGTACTGTCTTCTGAAAATCTATCACAATGGACAGCACAGAAGTGAGACCAAGTCACTGACCCCCATGGTATGCCAATCCCCTTCAACCATGTGTTAGATCTGCCAACTAAATACTCAACAGCCACATTAACCCAATGTTCATGTGGAGTACCATCCATTTCAAGGAATTCCTCACATTGATCAACCCATCCATTTGGATTATCTCCCTTAAGGACAGACAATTCCAACTTGGGTCCCTTGATACTCGCTTCAGCATATGGATGAGACCGATTAGTTTTCTCACTGGCCGAATTTCTCTGAGCCTCCTCCAACTGAACTCTGGATAGTGCATAGGCTGCGCAAAAGTGACTCCACCATATCGTTTCTGATTGGCCATATAATGAAAGTCTGAATGACGATCACCAGATAACGACTGTTCTCATTACCATCTGCAACCCAAAGTTGAATTAGGCGTGGTGAGTTTGGACCAACTTGAGTGTCTACTACTCCTCGCTACATCCCTCGACCATGACTGCTTGCATTGGTCGATTTGCATCGATGGATTCATCACCTTGCACCACTTCTTGAGATCTTCTTCATAGTAAGGATCTTCATCCTCCATTTTCTCATCGACTTGAGTTCATTATGGGCATCTGTGAATGATCTGTGGCTCATCTTTTCCTCACCCTCTTTTATCGGTTTGTCACGAGAAGTCTGCTGAGTGATCAATCCAATGAGATCGGGTAGTCGCCGAAAAGGTTGGTAACTCAAGTTTGGGACCCTTGATAACAGCTTACTGACATCTTGATGAATGCTATTATACTCCCACAATATAAGTTTCTCTGGGCATCAATTAATTGTACTCGAGGATAATGCATTTCTTTGAGCCATTCTGCTCCATTGTGTATGTTCCCTTGTGAACGGTAATATTGGGGCAAAACAGGCTGGCAATATCCAGGGTTGTGTTGACCACCACCTCTACTACCAGACTGATGATCTTGATGCATCTGATTAGATACTTGACCAGGTACCGCACCATGGAAGCTCTGCTGTGATATAGCCGGATGAAAATATCCCGGTATAGTTGGACCTCCCGTTTCCGTATGAGTTTCGGTCTGCGTTGGATGAGAGGTTTGAGGCCTCACATCCATTCCTCCATTTCCCCCTCGGTAATACTGGTAAGTTGATGTTCTGATGGATGGTGAAAAAATGGAAGGAAGCGGGTTCGCCATCGACTGACTTCCTGTGACCCCAGATACTTCCAAAGAACCACCAGAACACCCCATAGGAAATCCCAACCGATTAAACTCAGAAGAATGTATTGGTATGTTACCTCCAGCATTTACTGATGGGCTGTTTTGATCCATCACGTTGGACGGTGGAATACTTCTGGTCATTAGCAGGTTCTTGATCTCTGCTATATTCCCCTTCATCACCACCACATCGCCTTTTAATGACTCCAGATCGACATGGATCTTCTTAATCTTCTCCTGAACAGCCATCTTCAAATCAACACCAAAACCTTCACGAATCAAATCACCACGCCAAGGATCTTCAGTGCTCTGATACCAATTGTCAGGCCCCCAACTGAATCCACCCAGATTTCAGTGATTCAATCGGGACCTGCAAGCCCGCCGCCGCCAGAATACAGGAAAGTAAGCTAGGGTTCTACAAGAACTAAAGTAACTAGCAGTATATGTGGAAGGTTCTACCTTTTCCATTCCATTCACCAAATTTATACTCATCCGACTTACAGCGGTAAAAGGAAAAGGTTTCACATCTCAAATCGTAAGCAAACAGGTAAACGAGCGAAACGACAAAACAACGAGTTAAACCACTTCGGTAATTACTGTTCCTGGACAGATCACCGTTGGATGGGAGCGAAACCCTTTGCAATCGCCACAGGCCGTTGATGATCTTTAAACTTCTCTCTGTTCCAGTCTTCTCTTCCTCTGTTTTCTTCTGAATTTTCCCGCGTTCTTCAACATTCAGACTCCAGCCACCACAGTGCCTGACAATGCATCCAGCCGCGGTTACGGTCCGTGAGCACGGTGGCCATACAATTCAAGATTTTTTTATAAGGTATTAAGTTATCTATGTATGAACATAGTAGTATCAAGAAGCACTTAAAGGGTGAAAGTAATCAGAGTTTAAAATTAATCCAATGGAAAGTTATTAGTATGAGTTGAGGATGATAAAAACTCTCTGCAGTTCGGGCGTGCGGTTCGCGGATTTGGTCTCGGTCGTTTCGAGACGCCAAAGTCTCCCGTTCGACGTACGTGCACGCGCCGGATTCATCCAGTCCGCGTCTGGATCCCGTCCCAGCGCGGAAAACGCTTCGCCCGTTGGCTGGCTGTTTCGCCGTGAGATTTAACAGCTCCAGCGCGAACGTACTCCCGCGCGCCGTTTCTCTTTGACCACGCGACGCGATTAGTAGCTCCGCGATCCCATCAGGATTAGTAACCAACCTTTCGTTCCGGCCGGTGTGCTATATATATACTCCCCTTGTGGACAAGGGAGAAGGAACAAGCGGAAAAGCAAAAGGCGATCGAGTTGGGCAAGAAGCTAAGGCTATAGCGTTACCGGTCGGGCACGTGTGCTTGCATGTTGATGGAGAAGCAGCAGAAGCACGCGAGGTCCAGGAGCTGCACCGGCGGCGTGCTCGCGTCGTTCCTCAGGTCCACCGCCGCCTCATTCTCCTCCTTCCCGTCCCACGGCAAGTCGTCGTTCAACCACCGCAACGCCTTCTCGGGGCCCATAGTCTCCATCGTCCCGCCGGAGGCGCGCGGCAGGAGGAAGGGCAGTAGCCGCGGGGGGCACTCGGGGTACCGGACGCCGGAGCCGTCGTCGCCCAAGGTGTCGTGCATCGGGCAGATCAAGAAGAGCAAGTCGAAGGCGAAGAAGATAAACCCGTGCGGCAAGAACGGCGGCGCCTGCTCGCTGCCGCCGAAGCCGCCGGAGGGCCGCAGGCCGAAGAGCTCGCTCTTGAAGAGGATGTTCTTCCGGCGCAGCAGGTCGCAGTCGAGGTCGAGGGACGGGTTCAAGGGGAGGGCGACCACAGCCGTCGCTGCGGCACCAGCGCCTGCGGGGCTGGGGCAGATGAAACGGTTCGCGAGCGGGCGCGCGGCATTCCAGGACTTCGACTGGAGGGAGGCGGAGAGGAGGGGCTGTGATGACGATGAATATGACGAGGACGAGGGATTCGTGGCGTATTCGGCGCCGCTGGTGCTCGGCGGCGGGGTGGTGGCGTCGGAGCCGAGGAAGGAGGTGAACCTGTGGCGTCGGCGCCCCATGTCTCCTCCCACTCCACTTCAACTTCCCTAGCTACTAGCAGTAAACTACTATACCATGAAATTGCATACTTGCATGCATGTTCATGTCTAGGGGATGTCTATGCCAATGTCTGTTCTTCAGATTGTACAGTCCTACACTTCTATGCGATGCTCACAAAAAATATAGTTTGCTTTTGTAATTGCGGCGCTTGTCTCTCGAAGGAATTAAAGATGGAACAAACAAAGCAATCTGTTACTGTTTGGCCATGGAAATTGCTCTTCGTTTCATCTGTCTTCTTTCCCATTTTGATCTTTCATGCAAATTAGAGTATGTACTACGATAGGGATACGGCACGTGCTTGTCAATTCAGAATTCATTAGAGGAGCTGCGAGCATTAATCAGGATCTGCTAGTGCACCGTACCGTACCTTCCGATCGACGTCAGACGGCATGCATTTTTGTGCATTGCCCCTTCGTTGTTAGCCATTGGCGTTCAAAGATGAACACCTACGCATCGCTTTGCATAATCGCATACAACTTACTTGGCCATGTATAATTAATAGTAGCATATGTGCACATCCCTTCGGTCGTTCATATCATTGTTTCATTTTTTTTCAATATGAGAAAATTAGCCTCCTCTTTTGAGAAGATTCTTCACTTGATCGGTGTTGTCGCCGAAATAGTCAAGATGATGACGTTGCTTGTTCTAGTATGGCATGCTCCCGTGCTGTCCTAGTAATTAGCAGTTCAATTTCTCTGCACATGTTCTCTCGAAGCCTCTGGCGTGGACGGATGCGGATCGAACTACTACGGAGGTGTAGGCTTTCACACGTATAAATCTACGGTATTGTACAATAATTTTATGATATCATAAATCTAATACATAAATTTAACATATATATTTAAAATTTGCTAAAATAAAATACAAATAGTTCTTGGGTCTTAAAAAAAACTCAAATTAAAGCCAATTCAATCAAGAAATTCAACCTATTGAAAAATGAATCTTATAGCGTTTTTAAATTTTAGGGCTAGATCTGCCCCCTGTGGGCGTGGAGTTCTGAGAAGTTTGGTCAGCAGAAGTTAGCGCTGAAAACTACGTACAGAGGGGCCAAGAAACTGGCATACATGATCAACTGGTAATGCAGGGTTAAAATATACAGCGACACAATTGATCTGGACAGATATCCAATTCCGCACACCCTACCCATTCATGATCGATGCACCACAATGCTTGTCTAGGTTTCAGCAGAAAGTCAGCACGATTGTTCATGTTTTCGATGCATGACCATGTGCGCACTACAGGGAAAAACAGTAATTTCGACAGCCAAAACCGTCCACCCTAGAGACAAAGCCGTCCACCATATGTAGGGTCGACAGCTGGCCGTCCACCTTAAGCCGCCGAAAGTAAGTGGTCGACCATAATATTAAATTCGACGGGCGGGCTGTCCACCCTATTAAGGTCGACAGCCAAATATAGGCTGTCCACCATAATAAAGCTAAGGTCGACGGGAAAAAGTAGCTATCCAGTCTAGACTAGGGTGGACAGCCTTTTCGTGCTGTCGATCATAAAAATAGTAGGGTCGACGGCTTTTCCGCGTGTCGTGTACGATTGTTGTAATCAATACAGTAGCAGAACCAAGCAGACAAGAATAAAGACAAATCTCTAAGCCCACTATTCCTATATGGAATAAACACTCCAAGGCTTCACGGATATCCATTCATGTCCGTCCGAAAATATGGTAAATAGCAATTCCTACACCACATAATTTCTATGCAGTTAAAATACCTATGGATGAATTTGACATTAAAATTTCAAAGCCTTTTTGTGTTTTTACCTCGGGGTGGCGGCGGCAATGGGGAGGCTGCTGTCAAGGCGGAGCGGCCCTTGAGTGGATCAGAAGGCCATGTGCTGTGGGAGGGCCCTCAAGCGGGAGGGGCGGCAGGGGGAGGCGGTGGCACACGCCGGAGGCGGTGGCCCTCGGCAGGCCGAGGCTGACGACCCAGGGAGGGGCGGCACCTCCGGCGGGCGAGCCGGGCGGAGGAGAGGCCGCGGCCGAGCGCGGCCTCCGGGCGGGAGGCGGCCGGGCGGAGCGCGGCTCAAGCGAGAGGCCTCCGGAGGAGCGCGGCCTCCGGGGAGAGAGGCTCGGCCGCGAGCGGGCGGCAGGATTCGGCGAGAATTCTGCGACCGACTAGTTTCGCCAAACCGAATGGGGATTGAATCAATCGGTACCCAAATCTTGGTCGAGGTAAAATGACACTTAAGCATGGTCGACGGATGGTCCGAAAATCCCGTCCACCCTAGTTTTGGTCGACGAGCCAATCGAGTCGTCTCCGGTAGTAAGTCGCTCTTAGATCGGCGTATGATCTCCTCGAACTCAATTCATCCTTCGCGGACCATGTAGCAAATTTGAAGAATATTCCACATCAATGTTCGCACTCAACTCGTCTCGCTCGCGGCGCATTCATCTCGCCGCCTCACGGATCGATCGCCGCCGGGCTTTAGCCCGCCGCCGCTTTCACCTCGAAGCAAAGTCTCATCGCGCTGCTTTCACCGCCGCCTCTCGTCCGCGCCAGTCGCTGACCTCAGTTCGGCCGCTTTTCGGGACTATCGTGGCTTCGACCTGGACGGCTTCAATGCTTCGCTCTCATTTCGCGCTCGCTACCACGCCGACAACAGGTCATTTACCCGACGAGTTCCGCTGGCGTCTTTAAGCTCGCTGTCACAGCCGCGACCAATCGCCGCTGGCGGCCACTGGCGCTGTTGACGCTGCGAAGGCGAACCGCCATTACCAAGGCTGCCACCCGGGCGAAGAAGCACCGCACTCGATCGCTATTTTTGCCGCAGCTTGCTCGTGAACTCCAAAGACGTGAACAAGCACCAGAGGCAACTTTGACCGGATTTTTTCATCGAGAAGCTTCGTGAGGAACAACTCGACTAGAAGTGTTTGGCTATCAATGCAAACTTCGTGAAGAAACACAAGTTTGTGGACTAGAAGTGCTTTTTTTTGCTTCTCAAGACTCCAACGCTTCAATCGGGTTTCGATGCGGTTTATACGCATCAAGACTATACATCCGCTCGTGTATTTGTCTTATGTTATTGTGTGCATCAAGACTACACATATGTTGGTATTTGTCTTGTATTATTATGCGCGATTGAGATCGTGGTTGAGATCGCTTGTATATATCGATGAGGTCGGTCAATCGCTTCATCCTCAAACGAACCTCATCTCTGAATCCAACTTCATCCTTCCAACCAAACATCATCCTCGCACCATTCTGTACCATTCTATTCAAACAACCAAACATCATCCTTGCATCATCCCGCACCATTCCATCCAACACTACAATGACCGCAACCCGTTAGTGGGCGCGTTAAAGCTAGGCGTTAATTATTATTTACGCCGACGCTAATCGTAATTAACGCTGGCAAATTAATTAACGCCGTCGACTTTTCCTACAGTTAATCGACGCGAATTAGATAATTAACATCGGCCGCCGACGTTAATTAGCAATTAACGTCCACCAATGCTTCGATGATATTACTGACCGACTTACATTAACGGTTGCCGATGATAATTACTAATTAACGCTAAGCATGGGCTCGCCGACGTTAATTAGCCTCAGCCGAGGATAATTAACGTCGGCTTAGATTTGGCCGACGTAAATTAGTGATTTCAGTTAGGAGTTTTGTCGGACGAAAATCTGAGATCAGGGTTACTAATTAACATCGGCTATGTCTCGCCGAAAGCGTTAATTACTTCAATTAACATCGCTTTGAGCCTACGGTGCCGACGTTAATTAGAGATAATGCTTTATCGATGAAAGTTCACCGGCGTTAATTAGCGCTAATGCTTTGTCGGTGACGGATTGCCCACGTTAATTAAGCGCTTAATTATATATTCATGAAACTGGGCTGGTAGCGTTAATTAGTAAATTCGAGGGACGACTTTTTCCCTATTTTCATGTTTCCATACACAATTCAATATATAATATAATCAACATTGACAAAGAATTCACACATCAACACATATAATTCGCTTAATATAAACAATCCACGCAGAATATGCATATAATCAAGTTATCGATCCATCATAATGTCCAAATTGTCATTACATCCAAAAAGACCAAAGTGACATAGCTACAAACACATCCAAGTTCAACTTGAATCATACACATCCATCCAAAGTGACACAACTATCAACCAATCTACAATCTGGCCCGTGCATCGGTTGATTGGAGTTACGGCGAAAGATCCGGCAAAGAGCGTCATGACAAAGTCGGCTTGCAAATCGCTTCATGTTTACACAAGAAAATGCAAGATTAGACAATAATATAAGAATGAATGTACCATAAGAAAGCAAGTAAGAAACGAACCGCCGGATTCGCAGTGTCTTTAAGCAAGTTGCAAAGCGAGCATCTTGAAGACGCAGAGACCCATGTGCCGTTGGTCCCTACATAAGAACAACAATTATAGCTAGATTGATCAAATTTTACTAGATTTACAAGTTTTGACAAAGTGAAGCTAGAAATGTTATAAGTGTAGCTATATTGAGTAAATTTAACTACGTTTAAAGTTTAACTAGAACGGACCAAATTTAGCAAAAATGAACTAAATATCGTTAAATTCATCAAACTTAACTCTAGAGATACTTAGTCTTGCTAGATTCGCTATGTCTCGCTAGAAATGACTAAGTTTAGCTAGATTGACTAAATGTAGCTAGTTTGAACAAGATTAGGTACAACAAACTAATATTATCTAAATTGACTAAGTTCAACTCGATTCAATACAGCTTTAGCAAGAATACATTGTAGAAGGTGCTTGGGAGGATACATCCCCCATTGTGGCGGTGGCGGCGGCCGAACGCTGGAAAGACAATGTTTTGCCCCATCCTTTGGAACATTGCTCTACAAATACAATGTATAAGTATTTTGAATTAATATATCTCTCTAAATGCAATAAATTGAAGACTAGGATTTACTTGAATCGCCGATTGCCAGTTGTCAATGTATGCGCGTAGTACTCTTCTCGCGCCTTTGCATACTCATCACCAGTTGGCGTAGCTCCTCCACGCAGCCTAGTAACCTCCAACTGGCTGATACGAGGCTGCCGGCTACCAACCCCGAGCTCACGGGGCGAAGAAGATCCTCTCAACAAGCTGCACCGAGCGAGTCGATCACTCCGGTGAACATGGAGTACCTTCAAAATGCGTGACCACAAAGGCTTGAGCACTTGAAATTATGACTTCATAAATTTTAGAAGGTATGACATCTCACCGAATCCATGGGCCTTGCTGGCCCACTAGCATGCACAGCCACGCCTGCCAAGCGGTTCCTTCCTCCAATCATAGTCTTCACCATAGAGCGCTTGACCATTTCCTCGCCATATTTCTCCTACATAACCAAATCGGACAATTGAAATGGGAACTGCAAATCAAACAACTTAATTTGAATTGGATGAAAATTGTGACCACTAACAGTGACCAATGAGTCGTACATCTGATCGCGACAACCGAGTACGTGTGGAATCGTCTCGACCTTTTATGACCTTCCACGACATCTTCAATATCACTGAATTTGAACACCGTCCGAGCCTCCCCTGTAGACATAAGTTAGGTGCATACATACACTTGGTAACATGTATTTTGCAAAAGATTGCAACGACCATACTTACCATAAGCGCTTAGCTTTACGATATGTCGGCACGCCACGTACGTGCTTTGATTCCTGCCTCTTAGATCTCGGTTCTTTCTTGACTTGGCGATGAACTCGGTGAAGCCCATGGCAAAGAAGAAAACGTAAGCTTTCGGACGGGCCCCCAACCATGGAATCATGATCGCGCACAAATATATTAATACATTAAAACAACATTACTAAGAAACGTTAAACTCAAATAGCTCCAATATTTGTTGTTTTACCAGCATGTACCGTGTTCCCGGTCAAGTAACTTTACGAAGACCCATGAGTCCTGTTAATTCGTTGTTCTGAGCAGATCTCAAGTAAAGATTTGTTGCTTGAATCCGAGCATTAGACAATGCATCTTTGGTCACCCGACGTGCATTTACATGGAAAACTCTACGAGCATGCTCGATGTTTGCACTGGCCACCAAACGGTAACGCTTCTGCGCAATTGTTCATCACAAAAGAATAGTTAGAATAGTAAAGAATCGGCAGTTGGACCAATACCAACTCGCGCACAGAGAATCTTACCCAAAAGTCACTCCAACAGCCCCACTGAGCATTCAAATGCTGGCATTAGAGCACAGCGGTAATGATCCCAACTAGTAGCAAATAAATTGCTGCGCCATTGGCCATTGTGACTAAACTGGGGAGTTAGTGCAAGCGGCGAGAGGTTACCTGCACGTAATTAACACGCCTATGGTGCCTTCTGTAGTCAAAACCCGAGTCAACTTCCCATGAACTCAAAAGACATATAAATGATATAGTTCCAGTCGGGAAGAAATGAAAATAAGACATGGTTTAGAAAAATACAAACCTATCACCAATGTGATCACAACCTTGTCTCCTCCTCCGTGCTACTGGAGGGGGGGCGACAAGATGGTTCTCCTCCTAAACCTCGAGGCGGGCTCAGGTAGAACCCTCGATCAGAGTCCCCACCCATTGGGTCCTCATCCTCTTGGCTCCACATCGGCCTCCCGATCCTCATCGATCCCGGCCTACAACAACAATAATAATGAATGAATAAAGAAGATAATAATCAAATAAATCATGAGAATATAACATTCTAGTTTTCCAAGGCCAACATCAACTCTCCCGATCCTCTCATCGATCCCACCTACATGTCAACAATAATAATGAATGAATAAAGAGAGAATAATCAAATAAATAAAGAGAATATAACATTCTAGTTTACCTCGTGATCAACATCCATGGCATGAAATCCACTTCTTCCTCCGTCTGTCTCATCCTGCTGAAATAATACAAGACAGGTTATATTTATGTCATATTTATGTTTTCACATGAAGCTTAGTTACCTCTCCACTCGCAAAGTGAACACTACTCAAGACTTCGAGGCTCCAATGGACTCAACAAAGCACGCTTATTTGCGCTTTTGAAGCGCCACTCAACAAGGCCTCACAAGCGTTTAACCACTGATTTCCTCGCCAACTTAGCAAGGATAAAATTGTCAGCTATGTAGTCGCCAGGTTTGACTTCTACCATCCCATCGGTTTCTTTTGATGAGTCCCATGCCTGCTATCAAACCAAACGCAATCGAAAAAATACTACTTTGAGCCTTTATTCCCCGCAAACTTGAACTCGAGGATGTTTTGAATGATTCCATAGAAATTTGTTTCATCCTTGTGCATCGATTGCCCTAGTTACAACTCAAGATTTGTTGTTGTGGCTTAAGTGACTTACTCACCTTCAAATTTGGTTGAACGGAACCTAAACTCCGTTTGACGTCAGACGCCTATAGCTTTTATCAGCTACGGGCATAGGATAGTCAAGTAAGTCTCATGGACGCCTTCCCATATTTCACGATCGCCAACAAAAATATGATTCGTTGTATAAGATTTATAATATATTGAAACGTAATACATGCATTATTATAGGATGAAGGTGTTACATGATCTCGGAATCCAAGTGATGAAATTAGTTCTATTTATTCACATCCTCACGATCGATTGTTGCTTGGCAATTTGTTGACGACGGCTGCCATCATCCATCGAAAACGTAAAATGGATACATAAATAAATGATCTCTTTCGCAGATAGCTTGATTCATGTACAAAGTAAACGCTACGAAATATTGTTCCATCTCTTCCATATTGAGTATACAAAGAAAGGCATTTTTCTTCCCAATAGATAGAAGAACTACCAACTGAAAGTACCTTCCATTGAAAATCAGTAGGTCACTACAAGGTGCCTCTTTCATCTACATGGTACCGCATCGGGAGCATTGACTTTGTGTTCTTCCTGCAGCATACACTGAGAAGGATACTTTAGAGAAAGCTGCTCTGCGATGCACCCTTCCACCTGCCTTATTGCCAAACCAGGAAATTAAGTTTCTTAGAGCTCTTCAATGTGATACATCCACCTATATCAAGATAATGCCACCACAAGTAGATAACAAGTGATGTTGCCAAGGAGGGAAACCCGCATACAAGCACTGCACTCTTTCCAACCTCCCATCATGTCTTTCGATATTTCTTTAGCACATAATTGTCTATAGAAATAACTTAGCTCACAACAGCACCTTCCACACATTATCATTAAGATACCCAATGAAACATTACAGCAAGAGTCTTTCCATGATTATGTGGTAATCGGCTTCAACCCATTTAGCTTCCCCTCAGACTACATTCATGGGCTGCCTCAATCCCGCCAAGTAACCCCATCGGGAAATTTTAATTTCTTCATCCACCTCAACACTTCTTTTTCTTTTTTTAGGGTTTAAGGCAAAATGAGCGCGTGGCTTACCCCTCGCCTTTGGTGAGCTCAAGCAAGGCTTTACATGATTCCGCTAAGTCTCTTCTGCCTTTAGTTGTCTTTTTGTCTTGTCCGGCTATATCCATGATCGTGGCTTATAATGCTTTCACCAACGCGCATGCCTTCGGCGGCTGACGCCAATGTTGTGCATCGTAATCAAAGCCAGATATGGGAGTTCTATAATCCACAAATGTGAGTCCAATGCAGTTCTTCCAAACCCTTCAAACCCATCTTTCTCCAATAATTTACTCAAAGATATCGCCAATTTCTCGTCCGCTTAGACGCCATGACCTTTCACAACTGTTCCAAGGTATTTCTGGAAGCTAAAGGCGGCCTCTTCAGGTGAAACGCCTATATAATCAAGTAACAGATCTTTCCACCATTTATATATAAAACAATCGTTGTTCGAATCCATACGATCGGATATGTCAAATTTCCATGACAGCCCAAATTAAAGAAATATAATATAGGCCATGAAATCATGGATGTACCACAAATATGCACAATGCATTGAAGGTTCGCTTTTTGTAGCAAATGCATACTTACCCTGTCCATAATTTTTTATTTCGATTGGGTTTGAGCATCACAATCGGAGATTTGCTTCCAGATGTTCGGGCCGTATGATGAGGCACGTGAACATAAACTCATATTTCAAGCAAAGGAAGGTGGAAGGTTGTATGGAATAGCAAAGACCTGGCCAAGACGAAAGTATGATGCGCGTTGTGTTGAAAGGTGAAACCACTTGGCCGCCAACCCACGCAGCGGATGATTCTAAATCCTCGCGAAATCCTCGCGCTATCTAGAGCCTTCCATGCCTCACTATCGGACGGTGCACCATTACTCAAAATCGCTCTCACGACACCTTCTTTGTGCCACCTTTATGCTACCGCACTTCGCTTTGAGATAAACAACCGCTTCAAATAGGTGTGAGAGGCATGTATTGGGTTGCTTGTGTGCAACATCGGTCGTTACCTTTTTCACCTTCTTCGTTCACCACCTCGACAAATCTTGGTTTTTGCACACTACAATGCTTTCTTCTCATGCGCTTATCCTCGCACACATCAATCTTCTCATACTTCATACCAGACCGTATATCAACAACTTCTTAGACTGGGTACATGTCTTCTAGGCATCTTATGATTCGCCGGGCAAGATATCGTAGATCAATTCCACGAGATCATTGTAACAATTATTGGAAAATAAATACTTGGACTTAATGGCCATGAGTCACACACAAAAGCAAGCCGGTCACTTTCGTGTGTTCGCAGGCAACAAATGTGAGGCGGCGGCGAGATTCGGCGAGAATTCTGCGACCAGACTAGTTTCGCCAAACCGAATGGGGATTGAATCGGTGGGGCGAGGTAGTGATTATTATGGTCGACGGCGGAAAATCCGTCCACCTAGTTTTGGTCGACGGCGATGAGCAAATCCACCCTAGTTATGCTCGACAGTGAAGTAGACGTCCACCCTAATTAATTAAGATCTACAGCCAATAAATCCCGTCCACCCTAACTTCATTTGCCACTGCCAATTGGGCCCGATGGTGACCATTGGGTGGATAGCCACATTTGGCGGTCGACCATAATTTATGGTGGACAGCTATTCTTTAGGCTGCCGACCCTAATGCCCCACAGTATTGGCGGGACGTTTTGGCGCACTTTTTTCCGGTTAGGGTCGAGGGCTATTGGGTGGGCCGTCGACCTTAATTTAGTTTTAGTCGACAGGTTATTTTGGCCGTCTACCATATATTTGGTCGTGGACAATAAGTACTTTTCCTGTAGTGGCGGCGTGCACCTGAATACTGCTGCCTCTACTCTCTCTACAATACCACACTGCTATTTATTTTTTTTCTTTCACCCACTTTGAACGTGTTTCAATCGAATTAATTAAATTACACTGACGATGTTGAGTTGATCCATATATACTCCTATTGCATGGTTCATATATAATGCTAATCATCTACATCTACTAAATAATAAAAGCTCATGATATTCGTTTTACAACCGCTAATAAAAAATAAATATTCTAGAAATTATCAAAAAAAAATCTTATAGCTGATAATTTCGAGTGTAGAGGGTGGCCGCATAATGAAACCTAATGTTTATGTTTTCAAGCACATGAGACAGTGGAACACTCAGTACTTCATTGCACTTATGCTAAGCAGGAGTGAGCAAAGGTCTTCAATTATATAGGCTACCAGCCTACCAGGTATCAACATTAAATCAAACTTCAAGGACATCAAACGAATGGTAGTCGGTGAACATGACAAAAGTGCTAAAAGAACGTAAGAAAACCTTTGACGGAATTGCCATTTACAGGGCATGGAACATATGAAAGGAGTAGAATAGTAGGACGTTCCAAAATACGGGTTCCCATTGCATCTAGGAGGAAGCATAAGCCAAAAGTCAAGCTTTTGCAAGACCAAAAACTGATTCCTGGAATTATAATTTTGTTGTTTAGTTGCGAGCCGGGCAACGCCCGGTGGTGAGTGCGCGAGGGATTCGCCTCGCCGGCCAGCGTTCGAGCGCAGCTCAACGCTGGCTCGCACGCGCAGGGGCCTCCCCTGTTGCTTCCCCCTCAAAAAAAAATTTTTGTTGTTTAGTTGTATGTTTTTGTTGTTGTCTAGTTGTCTGATTGTTTAGTTGTATGTATGTGTGGCTCTGTTGCTAGGTCGGTGTTTTCTCTTTTTCGGTATTGCTTCGGTCGTATGGGTGTTGTTTCAGTTTTTCGATTCTAGTTTTTCTTTATGTTGTTTTCGGTGTAAGACTTTATTTCTTCTAATAGTCATTGGCAGAGCTCCTATCCATTTTCTCAAAAAAATCCAACCTTTGATTATACGAGCTCTAATTGAAGTTGAACTACAATGACCATTGAACGTTGTCAAAAATAAAGGGAGAAAAATATTCAACGAATTCTCATAAAAAACATCTAACTCTCAGTCCGATGTACCTTAACTAAAGTAGGACTAGATAGGTCAATGGATGTCCTGCTAGTACTTAGAGATATATGCTAGTTTTGAATTTTTAAAAACTAAACTAAAAGAATAGACAATACTTGCTCAAAGGAAACAGGGTGGGCCTCTCTTTCTTTCTCTAAAAAGAATGAAGAAAATCCTACTAGATCAGGTCTATTTCTTCATCAAGTTAGGCCCTTCCCAAAAGATGCCATATGTCTCCACCGATCTTAAAGCAACTCCAAAGTCTTTCTTCTTTTTCCATAGCCATTCGGCCCATTCCAATCCAATCTTGTCAAAATCATGGCACGCGAGTACCTAGCTCGGTTGGCACATAAATCATAAAACTCCCACCCAACGAGAGTAACTTCTCGTGCCTCACCCGATTCTTAAAAAATAGGTACACAAGCACACAAGCGTGCATATTTAGTGGGACAGTACGTTACCATACCACCACTATAGAGAAGGCTATCACAGACGGTTTTTTGAACCGTCTGTAAATATGACACATATCACAAATGGTTTTCCTACCGACTGTGAAAACACATATCACATACGGTTTTTAACTGTGTTGATCACAGATAGTTTTAAATACAACCGTCTATATTATGAGTTGATCACAGATGGTTTTTAAATAGAACCGTATGTGATATATTTTTCCCTAACTCTCTTGATAAAACTTCCATGATTAGTATCTTTTGTTCAAAATTTTATTCTCCTTAGATATTTCTACAACGACATTTATAAGACACAACTAATTATAGATTTTGTAATTGAATATCAAAACATCCTAGATGAATGGAGGCAACAGCTTGTCTGATGAGGATGGTCTTAAAATAAGAACATTTATAGCACTTTCATCCGTTTTCTTATTCTAATGTTGATGGATTCCAAAGCAAAATTCAATTCCATCTACAGTTTGTCCTAAAAGTTGTCATGTTCTGATTTACCTTCCACTTCATCATCCCTAAATGAAAATACCATAGGCAGTCTATTTTCACTCTGATCCTATTCTTATACAAGACCAGAGTGAAAATAGACTGCCTATGGTATTCTCATTCGGGGATGAGGATAAAGTGAAAGCGAAAAATCAGAACATGATAACTTTCAAGACAAACGTGGGTAGAATTGGATTTTATCTTGGAATCTATCAACATTAGAATAAGAAAGGTGATGAAAATATTACAAATGTTCATATTTTAAGACCATCCACATCAAACAATTTGTTAGCTGAATGCATCTAAAATATTTTGATATTCAAGTTCAAAATCTATAATTGGTTCTTGTAAATGTCATTACAAAAAAATCTAAAGAGAAGAAAAATTCAAACAACAGATACTAATTATGAAAGTTCTACCAAGAGAGGTAGGAAAAAAACATATCACATACTTCCACTACACCAGGGGTCATGTAATCAAAATTGAATTAGACAATTAACTAAGCAAATAAGGCTTTAACTCTTACCTTCCTAAATTATATACTATCAAAATCATATTATAAATAGTATCTAAGTGTTCTTCTATTGTATAGGTATCCAACAATCATAATCATAACAAACTAACCATTCATGTATTAAGGATAATGTTAGGTGACAATACATTAACAAACTATGATATCATAAATATCAACAACCATACATTTAGAATGAACATTATTTGATATATCAACACAAGAAGACCTTAGGAATTTTCCATATCCGCTATCATATGTGTCATATCTTCCATAACAGAAGCTTTTCAATTCTCACTGAAGTTTCACAACTCCGGCACAGTGCCCATGTGTTTGACACTAGTAACTGATTGATTTCCAGTCATATCTCTTAATCCCTACAAAAGCGATCATGTTGTTGTGAAAAGGGTGTCTTGGTATATTATCAATAGGAAAAATATCCTGTGCAATCACCCCTCGATTGAAACTACCGTGCAACTGAACTAAAAAGTTTCAAAAAATTCTGAAAAAAATCATGGATGTACATCTCAACTTACCCCACCATATAAAATTTCATGATCAAATTCATCTTATACTAGCAGCTACAAAAAGACAAATTTCGCATGAACAGTGATTTTTACTGTTCATCACTATTCATTTTGCTGCTTGTTTTTTTGTACCCGCTAGGATAGGATGAATTTGATCATGAAATTTTATATGTAGGTGGGGTAAGTTGAGATGTACATCCATGATTTTTTTCAGAATTTTTGAAACTTTTTTAGTTCAGTTGCACGGTTTTCACCGGAGAACCTGCACTGATATGTTGCCTTATCAATAACCATGTCGAATTAAATACTAGAAACCTTTATATTACCTCTATAAGCTCACCTTTGGTTTTTTCTAGCTCTGCATTCGTTCTACGGTCCTTAATAATGAGTGCCATGTTAATAGACTGAATATCTTATAATTTTTTATCTATGTCTTTCAGTTTTTCTTTCAACTCATAAATCTTTTCAGTTAACTCAAGCTTTCCCTTCAGTTGTTTTATCATCACCTCAAGTTTTTATTTTATATCCAACAGATTTTCCATTTTGTCTATTTTACCAAATCATATTTCAATTAATTTAGATCAGAAACATGTAGGAATAAAGAGAGCACCTAGCTACAAGAAACATATACTTGGGAGAGGAGCAATTCATCTATCAGGATTATGTTTCTCAACGTAACTGACAACAAGGGGATATACGCCATATAACAGGAAACTATCGTATCAACAAAGCATGGTATATGATCTAAGCTTTGCTTGTCTTTGGAATTACTTAACACAACATGTACTTGAGTAATGATATGTAATACAAAAGAGTTGGACCTCTTAAGTGGTATACCCATGGGTTGTATTGGAAAAAGGAGAAGCCAGCAGTACATACAACAATAAAACTATATTCACAACTACGCATCAAACCCTGAGTTATACTATCGTTTTCGACAACCAACTAACCCCTTGCTGTCCTAATATGCAATTTACCACGGCTACATCCAACAGAAACAGATTCTGAACAACAGGGCTTCAAATAGCCATAACTTTTAAACTGCTTAACTAAATTTCGTGTTCCTGATCTCTAATAAAACTTAAGACAATAATATACAATTTTCACAACATCCAGCCCCTCTGAAACTGACCAAAAGTGCCACAAAACGCTGTCCTAAAAACTCAACAAGACCTTTGCCGAGTCCGAGACTACCCTGTCGAGTTTATTCTAACCAATCCAAATCAAAGCACCATCTCAGGTAATGACTCAATCACAGCCATGACACAAGAAATGATTCGATCGCAACCCTAACACAGGAACCCAAACACCCAAAACAACTTAGAGTTATAACTTAATAAGACGGCCAAGGGGCGGTTGGGGCAGAGGTCACTGCGAGGGAGGATGCCGAGGGAGAGGACACCGATGGGGAGGACACCGATGGGGAGGTCACCGCGGGGGAGGATGCCAAGGGGTGTGGCCAAACAGATGAGGAAGGAGGCGAACAACAAATGGGAGGATGCTACAGGGGAGGATATTGATAGGGAGGACGTTGACAGGGAGGTCACCATGGGGGAGGACACCAAGGGGTGCGGCCGAACAAGCGAGGAAGGAGGCAAACAATTTTCAATTTCATTTGAGGAGTGCGACGAGCACAAAACCTAGAATGGTATATATACTTAAAGAGTATTATCACATACGGTTCTATTAAAAAACCGTATGACTCCCATTCACATCACTGACGATTTTTTAAAAAAACTGTTTGTGATTATGGTACAATTGTCTTTGATATACAACTCTACTTCCAATAATTGAAATAGAATTATATTTGTCATATATGATTAATCTGCATCGTTATATTCTGGCTTCACCAAAATAAGTGGAGATTTTTTTTGATGTACAACTTTACTTTCAATTATTAAAATATAATTGCATTTGTTATATATATATATAATCTGCACCGTTATAATCTAGCCATATCAAAATAGGTTGTGGAGATCCTTCTCTTTTTATTCCATTTAATGTGAGATTTTTAGAATTTAGAATTATTGCGGGATTTTCTTGCCCTTAAAACGAAGGTCGTGCCTTGAATATCACCAATAGCTACACCTGGGAGTAGAAAAGAGGCTTCCTATACAGTAAAAATATCTTTTACTCCTCGGTGTAGTTACTCCCACCTTTGAAATACCACCTAAACGAACTTGAAATACTCATTTATCACTTTAGCTACACTCATATACTAAATATAAGATATTCCAAGTGAACCACATGGAAAAATTGCAAAGGAGTGTATAGTTTTTAGCGTATTTTGCAAATATCTTTATATATGAACATAAAAAGGAGTATGTCTAAAAAATGTACATACCACTTCTAAAAAAATGTAAATACTACCTAATTAGTCTAATATACTTATATACTACACATACATACCCTCATTTGTGCGAGATACTCATTATATTGTGAGATACGACATAGTGAATACCTACTCCCGAGAGTAGAAAAGAGGTTATATATATATATATATATATATATATATATATATATATATATATATATATATATATATATATATATATATATATATATATATATATATATATATATATATATATATATATATGTATATATATATATATATATATATATATATAGGAAGTCTTTTTCGTACTCCCGAGAGTACATACTCCCACCTCTAATATACTACTTAAATAAACTCTTTATACTCCTTTATCACTTTCGGTATACTCCAATAATAATTCTAAGATACTTCAATACAACATAGTTAAAAAAATTTCATCAGACCCTTTATTTTTTGCTACATACCCTTTTCCATATGTAAAAGGAACATATAAGCGAATCATCTTGTCGGGATTGGATACACTGCACCCAAGGCAACCTTTGAAGCTTGGCGCTAATCGACCATGGCCTTGCTCGTACCGGCGCTCACAGACTCCGGCCTTGGTAGCTTGCTCATGAGGCTACCCTGATCCCGAAGCAAGCCGAGCTCGGGGCTCGCGGAAAGCGACGTGGCATTAAATGCCGCCGGCTCGAGGAATCACCACTTTGGGATCTGTTGCTGCCATGGTCCGCGCCTTGGTCTTCGCCATTGTTCCCACGTCGCGTGGTACCCGGCGGCGTGGCGGCGCCATCTTGCCCGCCTCGTCCTCTGATGGAGCGCCCCAGATTAACTATCTTGTCTCTGTAAATCCTCTATAAATACCCTCGCACGATGTCTTCGAGGGCTGGACTTTTCGACACTCCACACATACTCGGACCTGAGCTTGCTCCTTTGGAGTCCTTAGGCTAGTTCGAGGCCCCTCCGAAAGCAAGCACGTTGTAATCACTCCTTACTCATTAGTGAATCCTTTGGGCGTGAGGTTGTTATCTCCTCCGTGAGAGGCCGAACTGCACCAAAATGACCCTTGTGCGCTTCTGATTGTCTTGTCCGCCCGATCCATAGCTCGGCATACCCTCGGACGTCTGACCCTTGCGGGAAAGGGGCCTTAGGTTGATCCCTCATTCAACAAGTAAGCTCGGCGAAGGACCCCTGTCCCGAATCGTCGACAGCTGGCGCCGTCCGTGGGGATCCGACTGAAGTCCTTCTGCAAGGAATCCCTGAGGATGCCAAACTCGCAAGACAATCAAGACCTCTGCGTCTTCGACGACGTGGAGGACGGCGATGAATACTCGCCCGGCGGCGGCATGGGTGGTGCGGTCGATCGAAGGCCACCGAACCGGAGTCTTTCCCGGTGGGCTGCAGCAGAGAGCATTTCCTCGCTCGCGCGGATACCCTCGCTGCGAGGAAGAATCTGGCGGCCTATGTAATACGGGCCGCCCTCGGCCGCTCTCGAGCTCGGCCGAGGGACGTGTCGTCACGACACCCTTCGTGTCGCCTGCGATCTGGTCCTCCCGCAAGTCTCGCATGGCGGGAAGGAGGGCGACCACGAGGAACGGCTGTCTCAATGACCTCTCCTCCTTGCCGGCATAACGATGGTGAGCAGCACTGAGCTATCCCGGGCGAGACCCGGAGATCGCCCACCGCCAATCCGTGGCGGATCTTTGGGGTCGGAGACAAGACTCGCGAGACCCGATTCCATTTCCTCGTAGAGTCTGAGCACCACCGCCCTCCAAGGTCGCCTCCCGCTGCTCCTCAGAGCGCCGAGCGCCTTCGCGCCATGGCGACGGTCGTGCGCGGCCTCCAGAACTTCGCTAACCAGGCGGACCTGGCGGCCATGGGGGCCCTCGTGGCTGAAAGCTTGGAAAAGCTCGCCGCCGACATCGGGCTCCCAGGACCTCCTGGCGTTCAAGGGCCCCGGAAGTTTCACGACATTGCGCCATTCTCGCCAGGCCTCCGAAGCTCGCTCGGGAACCCGAAATCAGCGTCAAGACCGTGAGGATGTTCGAGTACTTCGGCAATTTCACGGGCTCCTGGCATGCCCTACCGCCTGCGTGAGCGCTCGTATGTTCTACATCGAACCCGCCATCGTCGCCTGCCGCATGGCGGCGTTCTCTCGCCTCACCTTGCGCGCCAAGGACCGCTGGGCCCGTCGCCACGACCGTCACACCCGGAGGGTCGCCATGATGGCGGCGTTCGGATGCGGGCTTTCTCGGCGTCCCTCATGACGTCAAGTGGCCGAGCAAATTCAAGCCGGCCACATCGAAGCGTTCAACGGGACCCAAACCTCGATGAGTTCATATCGATCTACTCCACCGCCATCCAGCGGCCGTGCGAAACGAAGGGTCATGGCTAACTACCTCCCCACGGTCCTCGGCGGCTCGCCAGAGACTGGCTCTTTAACCGTAGGAGGATCGATCCGCTCGTGGAGGCAGCTCTCGAGGCCCTCTGCAAACTTCCAAAGTCGCTACACTCGCCGGCAACGAGCGCGCGACCTCGGCGGCTCATCCAAGCGGACAAGGAAATGCTCTGGCGATTTCGTCCCAAAGGTTCATAAAGGTAAGGAACTCCATCCCGAGCATCTCGGACGAAGCGGTGGTCGGGCCTTCAAGTTCGGGTCCGTGACGTCCGCTTCACACAAGACTTGGAGATTCACCCGACACAGCCAACGAATCGCCAGTATGGGCCGATCACTACGCTAACGCCGACGGCCGTGCAATGGAAGAAAGTACTCGATGAGGGCAAGCTACCGCCTCGGCCGGCTGGAGGCGCCTCGAGCAAGACCCTCGCCCGCGAGAAGAAGGTTAAGAAGAAGAAGAAGTCACGCTAGGCCGGACATGGTCGCGCCGTCGAAAGCAACGACCGTACCGTGCTCGCCAAATTTCGGCGTGGGGCGGCGTGGTCGGCAGCGCCGCATGCGCGGGCGACAGCCATGACGCCGACCAAGGCCAGATGACCAAGGTCGCGACGGTCGTGGTCACTGCAAGAAGGCGCCCCCGACGGCGAGCCGCTTGCCCGCTCCATCGTGGCGGTCACGACCTCCTCATAATCTGAGGACTCCGGGCATATCGCCTGGAGAAATTCTATAAGGGCGAGGGCCCCATGCCGGCTCTCCCGAGCAAGGGGAGAGCAGCAAAGGCAAAGGCCCCGACGACGACGATGACATGGATTACCAGGAGCCCCATAATCACATCGCCGTCATATTCGGGGGCTCCTCGGCCTACAAATCCCAAAAGGGATTTAAAGGAGGCCGCGCGAGAGGTCGGCCACATCACCCAAGGCAGGCCCCCCGTACAGCAGCTCAAGTGGTCCGAGTTGCCCGTCATGTTCTCCAAGGATGATTGTCCCCTTGGAATGACCAAACCCCAGAAGCTCCCGTTGGTCGTGAGCACGACCATCAACAACGCAAAAGTCGGCCGTGTCCTGATCGATGGCGGGAGCTCCTTGGACCTCATATCCGTTTCGGTCTTGGACGAGATGCAGGTCCCTCGTTCCAAGATCAAAAGCATCGCCGTCCCGTTCTTCGATTGTCCCCGGCACCTCGATCAAGCCTTTGGGCGAGATCGTCTTGCCCGTAACGTTCGGGGACACCGCGAACTTTCGGACCGAGCTAGTCAACCGAAGTCGTGGACTTCTGTGTCGGCCTAGCGCCATCTGGGCGAGCCAGCCCTCTCCAAGTTCATGGCCGCCACGCATCACGCCTATCACTGCCTAAAGGTCCCCGGACCCAAAGGCGTCGTCACCGTGAAGGGCGACCACAGGCCCCGAGTCGCGACGAAGTCCTCGACATGGTCGGGCAATTTGCCTCAGCGTGGCCCCCGACCAGCGCAAAGACCTTCCGACCTAAGGTTACCCTCCAGCCCGGAGGAGAAACCAAGGCGGTCCCTCTCAACGAGGCCGACCCGACCAAGGTCCTCCATTTAGGGTCTCCTTTAGACCCCAAATAGGAACTCGAGCTCATCACCTTCCTCCGGAGGAGCTCGGACGTGTTCGCCTGGGAGCCGTCCGATATGCCCGGGGTCCCAAGGGAGGTGATCGAGCACTGAGCTAAGCTGTTCATTTTGGCAAAAGACTGGTAAGGTCGAAGCTCAGGCGATTTTCCCCGAAGAAATAGGCAATCATCCGGGAAGAACTCGAAAAGCTCCTCAAGGCCGGCTTCGTCAGAGAAGTCGAGCACACGGAGTGGCTGGCGAATCCGGTCATCGTCAAGAAGAAGGGGGGCAAATGGCGCATGTGTGTCGACCACACTGGTTTAAACGCCGCATGCCCGAAGGACAACTTCCCCTGCGCGCGCGACGACCGGTGACGCGACGGCGGAATCCTGTAATGAGCTTTTGGGCGCATATTCGGGCTATCACCAAATTAGCTTGTTCCCGGGGGCGAGGAGAAGACTTCTTCATCACGCCCTTGACACGTTACGCTACGATCATGTCTTTCGGTCTGCGGAACGCGGCGACCTTCGGTATATTGATGCAAAAGACCTTCCAGGAGCAGATAGGTCGGAACCTGGAAGTATATGTAGATGATATCGTAGTTAAGAGTAAAATCCCCTCAGGCCATATATCCGACCTTGAGGAGACCTTTTGTAATCTCCGTAGACATCGAATAAAACTTAACCCCGAAAAGTGCGTTTTTGGTGTAAAATCCGGTAAAGTACTCGGGTATATCATCGGGCCGCAGGGCATCGGCGCCAACCCGGAGAAGATCGAAGCCATCGAAAGAATGCGGCCCCCAAGCTCGGTAAAGGAGGTTCAAACCCTGACCGGACGTATGGCCGCTTTAAGCCGCTTCATTTCACTGTCGGGGGCGCGGCTTGCCCTTCTTAAGGCGCTCATAAACATGATGGTTTCGCTGACGACGAAGCTAACCGCTCCTTCGAGGAGCTGAGCGATACTGCCCGACCCTCCGATCTCGCCACACCAAGGTCGGGGAGCCGCTTGCTATACCTCGCAGCGACGCCCAGCCGTAAGCGCGGTCTTGTGGTAGAGCGAGAAGGACGCGGCGTCCAGTTATACTCGTCGGTAAGTATTGCCTGAGCCAAGAGCGCGTTACCGAGGTCCGAAACTCTTGTACTCGCCGTCGTAGCCTCGAGGAAGCTCGCCACTACTTCCAAGCTCACAAGGTCGTTGTCCCGACCAGCTTTCGCTTAAGGAGATCCTAAGAAATCGGATGCCAGTGCCGGGATAGCGAAGTGGGCCATGGAACTCGCAGAGTTCGATGTCCACTTCTCTGCCCGCGCGATCAAGTCTCAAATTCTAGCAGACTTCGTGGTGGAATGGACAAACCAATGACCCACCACCAAGGACCACGAATGCGAGACCGTTCATTGGACCATGTATTTCGCGGTTCGAGATTTGAACGCCGAGTGGCGTGGTCTTTGTGTCCCCTCAAGGATCGGCTCGATCGTCATTCAATTACACTTCCCGCAACAAACAATGCGGCGGAGTATGAAGGTTCTTGGCCGGACTCCGGCGTCCAAGGCGCTCGAGTCCAAATACCGATTGACTAATGAAAGGCGATTCACGGTGGTCATCAACCAAGTCAACAAGGAGTATCGTGTTACGATCGCTCAATGGCGCTTTACTTGGTTGAAGTGAGGAAGATGGAGCGGTACTTGAAATTTGAAGTACTCTACATCCCCGAGAAGGATAATTCCTGGCCGACCAACTTTCCAAGGTCGGTTCTCGCAGATGCAGCCCCTCGGGGCTAGTCGAGCATCTGCACAAGCCCTCCATTCCTCTCAGAGGAGGCACCACCTCGGATGCCCGCCAAATGGGGCGCTAGCCGAGCATCTGCGAAGCCCTCCATTCCCTCTGTAGAGGAGGCATCGAGGCGTCGGACAACGTCTCCTTCCTCGAGCAAGGTGCGGATTGGATGGCGCCATTCATCCAAAGATTTCGCCCATGGGACATTGCAGGAAAGAAGCCGAAGTTCCTTTTGCAAAAGGCGGTCATCTGTCTACAAGCTCGTAGGCGGCTTTGTACCGCAAAGGGCGCTTGAGTCCTCTCAAGTGCATATCTCGAAAACAGGCGAGTTCCTTCTCAAGATATCCATGAAGGAATGTCGGGGCCCACTCGTCCTTCCGGACGCCGTGAGCAAGGCATTAAATTTGGGTACTATTATTAACAATATAGACGGCCTTTCGGCGATCGTGGCAACTTGTCGGGCGTGCGGCCACGCTGTAAGTCCCACTGACCACCTACTGCCGCAAACCATCCCACTCTCATGGCCATTCTCGACCTGGGGGGCTGACATCCTCGGGCCTTTCCCCCGTGGTCGAAAGGGTTGCAAATTCTTGCTCGTCGCAATCGACACTTTCTCTAAGTGGATCGAGGCCGAGCCCGTTTCAACCATTTCGGCTCAAGCAGCCAAAAGATTTTTTCACGGCAATGTGGTGACGCGCTTTGGGGTACCCAATCGCCTCATCACAGACAACGGCACCCAGTTCACCAGCGAACTATTTCGGGCCTACTGCGAAGACATCGGCACAAAAATCTGCTTCGCCTCTGTAGCCCATCCGCAGAGCAATGGAGCAGCCGAAAGAGCGAACGGCCAGTTGCTCCAAGGGATCAAGAAAAGAGTCTTCAGAGACCTTTCCCGGCAAGGTGGGTCATGGGTGGGCGAGCTCCTTCCACATTTGGTCGGTCTTGCCATCGCGAAGCCGAGCCACGGCGAACGCCCTTCCGGCTCGTCTATGGTGCCGAGGCCATCCTCCCGCCAAATCGTGCTCGGATCCCCAAGAGTGCACTGCCGACGACATTCACCAAGGTCGCGGCCATCGACCTTGACCTTCTCAAGAAACTTCGCCTAAAAGCCTGACTACTGGTCGGCCGTCTACCAGCAAACCCTCCGCAAGCATGCGGCTAAGTCCATTCGGCCTCGAGCCCTACAGGTTGGCGACCTTGTCCTGCGTCGGATTCAGGACACGTCGAAGGCCAACAAACTCTCCCCCAAGTGGGAAGGACCATTCACGGTCGTTTCGGTGTCACGCCCGGGGGCTGTCCGCCTTGCAACGGAGGATGGCCGCGAGCTCGCCAGTTCATGGAACATTGACCAGCTGCGCAAGTTCTATATTTAAAAGCTCATGCCCCATTTCCTACGCTATGTTGTAAATTCACGACCTCTTGAATCAATGCAACTCTCGTTCGCCTAAACACTTCTCACTTCGCAGAGTTCGGACCGCGCACGTGGAATGGCACAAGGTACCACGACCAATGCCCTACGCTAAAAATTACCACCAAAGGCGCCGGTCTCGATAAGTTTAACCTTGGTCCGCATGATAGCCATCCGTGCAGCGATACAAGTCGCAAAACAGACGCCTTTTTGGTCGGTCTTTAAACTTAGCTTGACCAAAGCGCATGGTCGCCAGACACCATGTTGAAAGGACCGATATGTCGCCTAGAGGGGGGGTGAATAGGCGTATTAAAATTTTGCAATTAAATAAAATCTCTCGTGACACAGAGTCCGGACTGTCCGAGTATTTTGTCCGGATAGTCCGGACTAATTGTCCGGATAGTCCGGGTTAATTATCCGGAGTCTCCGGACTGGACAGCTCGAGGAGGGATTTTAAATCTTTGCAAAATTTCAATAATCTAGCTGAATGCAAATACTCTAAATGATGTCAGGTACCTAATAAAAATATAGATCTAGAGCCAAACACAATGAGTAAGTAGATCGGGGCTTCTAAAGATCCAACAACAACAACAAACCCTAGCTCAAGCAAATGAGGAACACAAAGACAATGATTTTTACAAGTTCGGATTCTTGAGGGAATCCTATGTCTCCGTTGAGGAGGCACAAAGCCCGTCCCTCTTGACCTCTTTCCTCCGGTGTTGCACGAAGCACTTTCATGGTTCTTCACTTCTTGCCTCTTTCCTTTGGGAGGCGAGGCTTGCCTTCTAAGCGCCGGGGCTCTCCACACGAAGTCTTGGAGGCTCCGGTGACTCCTTCCGCTCTAGGAGCCCTTCAAACTCCAAGAGTAACAAATACCCGCTAAATCAACTTGGAGGATGAACTTGTGCTCAAGAATCAACAAAGCAAGCTCAAAGCACTTAAATCCCTCTTTTCTCCCCAAAGATTCAAACCAAATCAAAGATTTAAGTGGGAAAAAGAGGCTAGGGCTCAAGAGAGTGAGAGAGTGAGTTTGAGACTTGAATCTTGCAATGAATGAAGTGAGCAGCAGTTAGATTTGGAGTGAGGGCTTAAATAGCTCTCCCAAAATCCAACGTTACAAGTGTTACAAGCCTGATCCGGATCTGTCCTGGACATTATCTTCTGATACTCAGGACAATTTCCCGAGTGTCTCGGACTAAATATCCGGATACTCGGACTTACGAAGAAAAAAACAACCGAGACCCTAGCTCGAGTATCCGGATTTAATCCCGGATACTCGGACATTTTCCCAGAGTGTCCGGACTAAATGTCCGGATACTCGGACTTACCACCTCGGCCAGAGTACCCTTTAATAGGAAATGCACTGCATTTTAAAATTCTTTTGAGATACAATTTTCATCCTATGAGCACAAGCATATCCTAGAAGTGATTTTCCGTCAGATCCCCTTAATAGTACGGCTATCCTTAGACTCAATAAAATAAAAGAAATTCAACTAAAGTCTTGATGCCGCCTTTTTCAAATTTAAATATGGTGGGGACCTCCAATCGCCTTTCCAACAATGATATCTCCTTGATAACTGCATAGAATCTCGCTTGCACCGTTAGTATACGAAATTGTGTTGCCATAAATCACCAAAACACTTTGAGGGGCCTAGATGCACTTTCACATGTCCCAAGAACCGTGCGCTTCCCCCACACGCGACCATGCTCGCGAATTAGGGCCGTGCGTGCAAAGTGTTAGGAAGTTTTGAGACACGCTTGTTTTTCTCCACCGACCTAACCCACGCTTGTCACCCGGATAGGCCGGTGTTTGGTCGGAGGTATAGCGCGCGCTTTATCTCGTCTCTCCTGCGAAACAAACTCGTGCTCGCAACCCAGGTGCACGAGTTTCATTCGCAGCGGGGGCTCGGATAGGAGCGGGTCATCGCGCGAAAATATTTTTTGTCGCTAAGTCATAGCTTGCTGCAAAAGCACGTCTCGCTCTTAAGCACTATGTACATCGCCAGTCATTTCATTTCAACTAACCTCGGGCCTCGTCGCTCATGCATCAATCTAACTTACACGGTGTCTATCTCACGGCTATCTTTTGCAAGGAAAGCAAGAGAAAGACCAAAAAGAAAAAAAAGCGTCATCACAGACGCAACATTCGAAAAAAAAGAAGTTACGCCCACAAAAGGCAAAAAGTATATAACCCTACACACCAGCGTCCCCACTGTTACCGCAGAGAGCTTTTGCCTATACTTCGTGACCTTGGCCTCAAGATCGATCACCTTTTACAGGGCGTCGCGACCTTCGTGGCCTCTCCACCTGAGTTGCTCGACTTCTTCTTTATCTTGCTTTCGGCAAGGGCGGCGACGGCTTGTATTTGCCCGCTCGGTCGGCTATCTTGGCTTCAAGGGCTCGAGCACGCCGCTTCTCTGTTCAAGTTTTTGCTCGAGCCCGAGCGCAGTCTGCGCTAACGGCAGATCCTTCTCCAATCAAGCGACCCTCCGCTTCGCTTGATCTAGCTCCTTCTCGGCTGGCGCGACACTTCGAGCTCACCAGCCTTGGTCTCGAGGGTCGGGCATGCTGCTTCTCCTGTTGAAGCTCTTGCTCGAGCCCAAGGATCTTGTTCCGGCTAAGGGAAATACTCTCCTCCAGTCGGGCCGTTTTCTTCCTTCGCTCAGCTCTTGCTCGGCCTTGACAGCACTTTCTTCTCGAAGCGGCGCCCCTCCTTGGCTGGCGGAGACGGACCTTTCCTGCTCAAGCTCTTGCTCGAGCCCGAGGATCTTCCCCTTGGACTCGACGACTTCCTGCTCCGCTTCGCGGCATCTTTTCACGATTATGGTGTCCGCGAGCTTGAGGTCGCCCACCTTCTCCTCCAGCCTAGTGGTCCGGGCTTCGCTTTCTTCATATAAGCGGGCCAGGGTGTCGGGGACGATCAACACTTCCTCAAAATTGGCCAAAGACTTTTTAAGAAGCTGCGGGCAGGAAAACTCTAAGCGGGATCCCACAAAAACCAGAGAAGGAAAATTACTGTGGTAGCAGGGCAATTCTCACCTCAACGACGTCGGTGCGCAGATTCTCCGGAACCTCTCATAAATCTCCCTCTTTGAATGTCATGGGATCCGCAGAGGTGTCTTGCTAAGCCCGAATCCTTGAAGAAGGGCGGATTATCCGAGTGGCGAATCCTCCTCCGGGCATGTTGTCCGTCCCGAGGCACCAGGGGCCCACTCTTGAGCGGGCGCCCCCGCTCGGTCCGCTTCGCTATCCTCCCGAGCATGTTGATCGCTCGAGGCTTCGCTATCCCCAGCGGTGGTTCGCTCGGGTGGTCTTGTCTTATCCGGCGAGCATTTCGCCGGGAGCCCGGTTTCTTGGCGGCTCCCTCGCCGGGGCATGGGTCGGCCTTCTCTCCTCCCCGTGCTTTCGCCGCGCTCCCCACGCCTTCGCCATCACGATGTCGGCGGCAGAGATAGCACGCCTTAGGCACAAACTGTAGGCGAGCTCGTGAGCTATTTACAGTAGTGCTGGAAGGCCCTACGGGCTATTAACCGCCGTCGGGTGAGTGGGGTTAGCCCGGCGCGAAACAAAAGCAAAGAAAAACAAAGCAAGGGCGAGGATCGATGCCCACCTTTGGTCGGAGCCTTCATCGCCGCTCACGGGCGGTTCGCCGCCGCTAGAACTACCAAATCGGCCTAGTCTTTTCGGCGATCGGGTGATCTTCGCCACTTAGGGTCGATTGTCTCCATGTCGACCCCTCCAGCGTCTTCCCCGATGCAGGTACAGATGCGAGGTTTCGCCTACCGACGATCCCAAACTCCCGAGCTTTAGTAGCTCGTGGCGAGTTGGTCCTTCGTCTCGCCCGCTCCTCTCCGGCGCTTCCCGCGTCCGCACCATGCCTTCGATCAATCGTCCCTCACTTGCGATTTGTTGATTTGAACTTCCAGGCTATAATTCTTCAGCCAAAGCCTCAGGCGGCTTACCTCCTCCATCCGATCGGCGTACTCCATGTGCCGCCGAGATCTCCTAACTGCTTGCCTCTTCGACGACCGGATGCTCGCCGGCGGCGCGGCCGGCCTCTTGCTCCTCCCTTTCTTGGTCTGAGCCGCAGGGACAGGCACTTTGCCGCCGCCCGCCTTGGATTTAAGCTCGGCCACGCCCAGCTCCAGGGCAGTCCTCTCCTGCCATGGAGGAGCGGAATGCCGTAAGGAAAGGCGAGTGCGCTTCACATAAAATACTCGATAAAGCTTGGACGTTTTCCCGCGCATGAATAACCAGAGACACTTACCACGCTGCCCCGCTCGAGCACATTCAGCGGGACTTGGCGTTTCTTCTCGAGCTCCTTGCCCTTGGGGTCCCGAACATTTCGCCGACCCTCTTCTCCACCCATCAGAGTCTTAGCCCGGGGCTGTCGCCGCGCGTCACGCAAAAATGTCATCACAAGCTCGAGCAACGCGTATGAAGCGAAACTATCACAAGCCAGGAGAGCATACCTGAGTCGGATTCGCGGGTGAAGTCGTCCCACCCGGTGATTTCGAAGAAGGGGCGTTCTCTCCTCCGCAGCGGGGATATTCTATTCCGGAGGAAGTCGCGGACGATGTCGCGCCCGGTGAGCCCCATGTTCGTGAGCTCGTGGATCGTCATCAAGATCTGCTCCTCATCGGGTCGGCCGTGCGCGGCGTCTCGGCGTTAGCGCCGCCGCCTCAAAGAAGCGCGGCCGAGTCATTCCGGCTTCGCGGTAGAACTAGTGGTCGGTCCGGCTGCGGCGGAGTCCTTGAGGGTGAAGATGGAAACTTCGAGCAGGCGGACGGGCAGCGGCGAAAAAATAAAGCGCGGTGGGGAAGTTCCCGCCGGTGAAAAGATTGTAGAAATGGAAGAAGAGACTTGGCGTGGGGAGGTGCCCACAAAGCCTTCGCAAGGTGGTAACGTTCAAGACGAGGATGGAGTTAGGGGTTCGAGATGAGTAAGTTCGCACCGGCATTGCTCAAGCACATCCCCAGAACTCGCTCTCCGACATCCGGAGCCGTTGATTTGTAGAGGTCGCACGAGACTATCTCGCTGTCGTGCGGCGCCAGAACCCCTCGCCTCGGGATTCTCAGGTGTGGGCGTCCAGTACCCGAAGTTCCTCCAAAACCCGGAGCCTCTCCACCGTGATCTTGCTTCGCCTAAACCGCGCCATGGAAGGACCCGAGAAGATGAACCGCCGTAGAGAGAGAGAGGAAGTTTGGGAACCGTCGAGTTCTTTTTCTTTGGCGGAGTGTTAAATGCATAGCGGTGAGAATAATGGAAGACAAATGAAGTGTTCCGCCGGTTGTGTCTAGGCGGAGGAGCCGAACGGCCGGTGACGACGGCCGATTGCCGACAGCGTGGCGGCATGTCCATGGCGCGGCTTGCCAGCGCGGTTCCCAAAAAGTCGCTGAATCGACCGTGGCGCTTGGCGGGAAGGAACCGCTGCGATTTTTTCGCGCACCCTCACTAGCGATATTTGGCCCGAAGCCGACCAGCACGCTCGGGCCCGCTAGGCGCGCCTCTTCGAGCTTCGGTTGCTCGGATGCCGAATGAGCCTTGTCTCGTTGCGAGATCCCTTTCCGAGCGTAGTAGCTCGGATGCGCCAGCCTCTTCGCCAGTGAGATCACCGCCTCGAGCATGATTGCCGCAGGCGCGCTGCTGCCTTCGCCACAAAATTCTCGTCCCCGAGCTAGGCGACTCGAACCGCCATGAGCTCGTAGTTGCAGACTCAATCCTCTTCAAAAATCTAGAGGCTCAAGGCGGGTCTTAGCAAGGCCTTTTCCTTTTAGCCTCGGGGGCTAAACTGTCGGGGATTGGATACACTGCACCAAGGCAACCTTTGAAGCCCGCGCTAATCGACCATGGCCTTGCTCATTGGCGCTCACAGAGGCCGACCTTGGTAGCTCGGCCATGAGGCTACCCGTCCCAAAGCAAGCCGAGCTCGGGGCTCGCGAAAAGCGACGTGGCATTAAATCTTCTTGGCTCGAGAATCACTCCGCCGGATCTGTTGCGCCATGGTCCACGCCGCCTTGGTCTTCGCCATTGTTCCCATATCGCGTGGTACGGTGGCGCGCGGCTCTTCCTGCCCTCGTCCTCTATGATGGCGCCCCTGTATTAACTATCTTGTCTCCAGAAATCCTCTATAAATACCCTCGCACGATGTCTTGAAATTCGGACTTTTCGACACTCCACACATACTCGGACACGAGCTTGCTCACCGGAGTCCTTAGGCTAGTTCGAGGCCCTCCGAAACAAGCACGTTGTAATCACTCCTTACTCATTAGTGAATCCACTTGGATGTAGGGTTGTTATCTCCTCCGTGAGAGGCGAACTGCACTCAAAACGACCCTTGTGCGCTTCTGATTGTCTTGTCCGCCGATCCGTAGTAGCTCGGCATACCCTCAGACGTCTGACCCTTTGCGGAAAAGGGCCTTAGGTTGATCTCTCATTTAACAAGTAAGCTTTCGGCGAAGGACCCTCTGTCTAGAATCGTCGACACATACTATAAAGCATGGATTTTAATGAATTTTTTTCATGAAACTCACTTTGGAGTATCTTATAATCAGTATAAGAGCATACTTAGAAAGATAAAGAAGTATAACAATATTGTTTAAATAATATATTAAAGGTGAGATTACGTACACCCAAAAGTATGGAATCATTTTCCTATATATACACACAGATGGTTTTTCAAAACCATCTGTGATGAAGCATCTAGTATAAACTTTTTTGTAGTAGTGTAGTGAGGTGATGAGCCTTCAATCACTTGTTTAATGTGTGTACCAGACACGCATGTGCGTGCGCGTGAGTGTGGTGTGTGTTTGCCAAGTTTCCTAAAAAAATTAATATCCTTTTGGTACAAATTGTATAAATTTTAAAGCAAACGAAGAGATAAACAATCTTTATCTACTTTTTATTTATATTTTTATATCTATGTAACTTTTAAACATAGAAGCACCTCTAAAAAGAACCATGACGCGCGCCCACGGCGGCTGTGGCACAGCATTGTGGCATCGTCGCCGCCATCCTAGACGCCCTCGCTGTCACTCCAGCAGGACGTCGTGGAGGACAACAGAAAAAGGGATGTAGCGCAGCAGGCCGCAGCCCTCGCCGCTGGTCCTCTCTAGTCTGTACCGACCTCGCTGTCGTTTTGTCTTTCCGCCGGCCCAATCGTTGGGCAAGGACCACATGGTTGCCTCCAGGACATGTATGTGACCGTGACCATGCAAAATGAGCGCGCGGCCGATGAGCCGTGGCTATTGCTAGACAACGGCCTCTCTGACGATGGCGAAATAGCGACAGATGTGGCCATGGCTAGCCAACGTGATTGGTGCGGCCCTCATCGGTGAAAGATTTTGGCAGAGATGGGCCATTGGGAAAGAGGCAGTTCTGGGGAAGAAGAAGAAAGACTATAGAATTGCTTTGAGATTGGTGGAGACACGTGGTATATTCTAGGAAGGGTCCAAAACATGGTCCCATAGGATTTTCTTTGCTCCTTTAAAAGAACATGGTGGCGGTGAACATGCGTCCTTCAATTTCTCAACCTTCACTCACCTCTTTTCAAATCCTTCATGATGTGCAAGAGGTGCGATGTAAATAACGGTAGCGAAGCCAAAAATATAATGTAAGCTAAACTCGATAGTGGAGGAAAGGTGTGAGCGAGCTCAATTAGACATTATGGTGGAGTCGAGAATATAACGCAAACTGAGTTCAAAGACAACTTAACATAATAGGTAATATGAATTTTATCAGTAGCAAAGCATGACCATTACGCTAGTCTTCCAAAAAGAACGTGCTGTGCATGAGTTGGACATGCTGTAAATTGATGTTCAGGTCTATTTTCTTTTATTTTTTACATTTTCCTCTTACTTCCAATTATTTCGTTTTTTCCCAAGTGTTCCAAGCTTTGCCATATGGATTGGCCAGACCAATTATAGCTATGACTTTTTTTTTGGTTCAAGTCATTCTTTTCCTTTTTTTTCTATCGTTTTCCTCCTACTTCCATTTTTTTTCCAATAGATGTTATATGATGTGTCATATGGATTATGAATGATGTCATAATAAGTACTACCGGTGAGACTAAACACCAAGGAACACAAAGAGATAGAAATTAAGAAGACTTGAACCGTGCTTCCATGCATTAGATCAGCACTGCGTAAAAATGAGAAACTGATGAAACTGTTAGTGGTGTATGCATATTGAACATAAGTATTCAAAAATATATTGTTTTTTAAAATAAAAATGTTTGATTGCACTCTTCGCACAAATAAGAATGGATCTGTGACCAAATTGGGTAATAGTATCCATCAAACTAGGTGTTTATATGTAATTCATTATCATGAAAACATATGGATTAAAACATGGATATCCAAATTCTAAACCTAAATCAAAATGGATTTAGAAATATAAATAAAAGTATAGTGGAAATAGCCTCGCAGCAGCGCTAACGACTCAACCAGTTGCTTAGGAAAAAACTGGGCACGTGTATAAAAAGATGAGGGCACCATATGTTGTATAAATTGCGATAATAAGAGCAAGAATATAATACTAATCCCAGATAACAATATGATGAAAATTACATAATTTAAATATAGCAAAATTGACATAATAAAAAAGATAAAGCATATCATAAAATTTATGTCAACTAGTGCTCTCAAGAGTCGGGCCGCTTGAAGATTAAATCTTCAGCCTCCTCGCCACTTGGTGTAGGGCTACTAGAGACTAGCTCTTATCTCCTCTACACCTAGGTCAAGTTTTATCACAATTGAACTAAACTATTAACTAAAATAATATGACATTGAACTCTTACCTCCTAATTATGTGCTACACAGTATTTAGAGTCAATTTTACTGTCCAAGAGAACAATTCACAGATTATGTGTAGTTCGGCCAACAGGAAATCAAACAACCGAATTCACTGTTCTATATAGCCAGTACTATCAAAGTAACATAAACAGCATGTCCAACAATAATCATATGAAGATTAAAGACATACAGTATGAAGCAATCTAGATCAATGACAGTAAGACAATATTCTCTAGTAATATCAGGAAGTAGAACTAGCAATTTAAGGCCAAAATTACTACTTGTTTGTTTAGTTCATCATTGACTCATTATCATCATCGAGCAATATACACAGCAGCAATAAAGTGAGAACTATCCAGTGAAACTACTCACAAAGGAACAAGTACCCGAAACTAGTTCAGATGACAGAGCAAGGCACGACAAATAGTTGCTGTCCCAAAAATCCAATTGCCTCCGTAAGTGCCACGGATAGAAAGGCCTGGATTTGGAGATACAATGCCTGCCCTTTTCGCGATCGTGACACACCGAGTGCGAATTCGAGCCTAAAAAAATCAGCCGCACAAGAAGACTCCCCAACTGACAGCACTTTCGGATTCAAGCACAATCCACGCACTAAAGGTCATAGTACCTCCGAACTCTAGAGCTCACAGCACATGGATTCAACATAAGACCACACCGCAAGACAAGCTCGGGTCTCCTCAAACACTAGAGCCTACTGCACCGAAGTCAAGCACAACCGCAAGCTGAAAGGAGCTCAAATCAAGGCTTCACCACTAGGAATCAACCCAGGAGCACACCTCGCACCAGCGAATCACAGGCCAGTACCCAAAACCGAAAGCAAAAAGCGAAAATCAGAGATGAAATTAGGGTTGGGAAGTTCTGCTTTTGGAGATGAACCCCCCAAGGCAAGATATAGGCGAAGAGGAGGAGCTCCAGGCCGCCGCACTCACGCCAGCAGGCAACGGCCGGCCGGCTTCCTCGCGCGAGGCGCGAGCTCAGCCGCCGCTGCACCCGAACGGAACGAGGAGTGGACTTAAGTCCCGTGCTTAACTCCCTGCGTCCATTTCTCTTATGCCCTAATGGGCTGCAGCACAGCCCAAAAGCCTGACGGGCCAGCCCAAAGACAAGTCTCCAAAATCTCATCAAATTTCACGGCAGCCAATACAGATCAGTCGTGATGACGAGACAAAAGAGGAGGGGTTTCGTCTTTGTGTCGTCGTCATTTAATCCGTTGCATGCATTGCTTTACATATGAACTATGAACGAACAGAAAAAACAATCAAATGTGACGCGCAATTGGCAAACTTGCAAAACTGTAGGCCAGCGATCCCCCCCAAAATAGAAGAAAACCATGGGCCGAGAGTTCGATCCCATCTAGAACACTAAAACTAAAACTAAGCGGCAAACTGAACCGATCCTTCCCCATGTGCACCGAACTAGGCATGGGAATTGGGAACAAAAGCTCGCTGATCAGTGATCAATATGAAAAATCTTCTTGCACGGACATTAAAATGCCCCCCATATATATATATATATATATCGCCAAGCTAATTATGCACCATTTCCTTCTTTAAAAAATAGGAGCTAATTAGTTAACCCCCATTTTTTTCAAGATGCACGCAGCACTGCTTGGCGTGTTCTGTTACGAATTTCTGAAAAATTGTAGCCTTGCTTCCAACACGAGGCCGGAAACAAGAGAACCGCGGAGGCACGTCGCAACTTGGCGATGTGATAGAAGGCGCCATTTCACCTGTAAATTGGTCGAGTCTCAAGGGGTCTCTGTTTTCAAGACAAAGGCTGCTCCGGACCGTACACTGTGGCCGAGTGTCGACGCTGACGGAGTGACAGCCGGCACTGCCAATGCTCTTGTCGCTGCCGCTTTGAAAAGGCACAAGAAGGAAGGGATGAGATATCTGAGGGACTGTTTGTTTTTATTTTAGATTTTTAAAATTTGATTTTGGATTATGGTTATAGAGAAATTGATTCTTTAAAAACGAAAATTCAAAAGCAAATTATGGATTCTGATGTATATGTGTGGGCTGGATAGTAAGAATCGAATTTTAGAATCAAGCTATTTATTTTTTATTCTGTTTTTAGAACAAAATCTAGAATAAAGAGAAAAACAAACAGGCCTTAATTCTGGGAAAAAAAAAAAGAGAAAAGCTCCGAGCTTTGCGAGGAAAATTCTGGACTTCTAAGACCTTGTTTGTTTGGGTTTTTTCACCGACTTAAAAGTCAAAAAGCTAAAATCTAAACAAACGAATAACTTTTTATCTGAGCTTTTCAAAAGCTATAAGGCTCTATATAACTAAAAACCAAAAGCCACTAGAGAGAGGTTTTTTTTTTTGACTTATTGATGGTCGATTTTAGACTAATAACACTAAAATTAGATAAAATTACCCACTTCTATCACGTATAAAAGTTATTAACTTTTAAACTGTTTAAGAAAAAAAACTGACTTTAAACAAAAAAAAACCTAAATTTAAACAAACAGCGTCTAAGACTCTGAAGAAAATAGTCTGGTTCCCTGCCTTTCTTGCCAGCTGGCAACTGCATGCCTCGGAGATAGAGACGGAGATATTAAATCATATCTGCTAGACTGCTATTGCTGCTCCATACCGGTCTGCTCCGATCGAGATCGATCTCGCGCTGTCCCGTAGCTTAGCCGGAAATTGAAAAACACAAGGTCCCGAAGAGCACAGCCTGGTTTTGTAGGTACATGGAAACTGTGGCGTGTAATCCAATCACAGTTGCCTAATCAGCGGGGCAAAAATCTTCCTTGCATTTGACGACCCAAGTTCCTAACTATGCGCCCATCGTATTGGCCAGAGCAGAGGAAAACTACTGCTTAGTTTTTAAATCTTTCTCTAAGCAAGCAAAGAGGATACTTTTTGTAGTGCTAATTATCCGGCCAGGAAAAAGATGCTTCTTGTCCGATGCGCGGCAGCGTCAAGGAAAAGCTAATTAATAATGGCGGGCCACAACAGAATAATGAAGTCGTGACTTAAAGTTGCTAATTGTATTTTAGTCTTATGCACCGAACGACGGAAAGCTAGTGCCTTGCTCGGTGGCAGCAGGAGCGGATCGTGTCTCGCTACGCCGCTAGCCAAGCAATATCGAGCGGTTAGTTTACTCCCGTATACATATGTTCGATCACGCATCGATCTTCCCTGGACTTGAGCTGTACGCTTGTGATCATATTATACATATAAGTGCAAATAAGAGGATTTTTAGTAAAAGGAGGCTCTGTTCTGACCTGCTTTCTCCTGCCAATCTAACGTAGCTTTATTCGTTGTCAGTGGATTGAAAGCGTTGGCATCGATAGATCAACACACTCAGCAAATACAGGGTTAGGCTCGGTATCACTTTCAGACGATCTGAAAATATCGGTATCTCGTCCGCGGTTGCGTACCACTTATCCCAACTTGCAAAAGGCGAACCCACTCGGTTTTCAGAGAACCCGAGCCAAGATGCAACCGTGAAGCTCCCTTCTCCGGTTTCAGTTGAGGCGCACAACCAGCCAGCCTTACCGCACATGCGTGGTCTCTCTGCTCTATCTCACTTTGCAGCGGTTGGCGGTAAAACATTCAACTTTTGCACTGTCCTAAAACCGGCTCCGTCTTCAGCTGCCAATCTGATGGTGTGTTTATCTGCCCCCACTTTGCAGCGGTTGGCAGTTGGAGGAAACGGACACCAAGCTTGAGGGGGAAAAGATCAACTGTGTACTGTAGTAGCAATATCTTCTGCCCCTCTTCAGGTTTTATCCACGCACAAGTGTTGGAAAAGTAGGCTCTGGGAAGCAGGTGACAGCTTCAGAGGTCCGTGCGAAGAAGCCAAAGACGCCCAGTCGCCCACCCACGGCCGGCGCTCTCTCTCTCTTCTAGTATTTTTTTATTACAAATCTAAACCTCATGCTAATGTTTTTTTATATAAAAATAACCTCTTCTCCGCAACGAAAGCCAAAGACGCCCAGTCGCCCACCCACGGCCGGCGCTCTCTCTCTCTTCTAGTATCTTTTTTACAAATCTAAACCTCATGCTAATGTTTTTTTATATAAAAATAGTCGCTTCTCCGCAACGAAAGACATGTACTAACACGTACCTTAGCAAGTCATGTAAACAAGCATAATAATAAAATTAGAATAGATTTAGATAGCTAACAAAGAATCAAGACGAGATAAAGCTGTTAGTATGGAACGTTGTACCACAGCCAAAGGACTTCTCATGACAAGACACTTCTTATCTAGCTAGAACGTTGTACTTTAACTATTAGTGGAAGCAAAGAATTCCTATAATCATCTAAGGCTTTACCCCTAGTAGTAAAAGTTGATTCTGAAAATAAAATGCTAATCGATATAGTCAAAAAATCCTTTGCCATACTAGAAACATATGTAAAAATCTATGGAAAGTAACACTCTACCATAACTTATGTAAAAATCTATGGAAAGTAACACTCTACCATAACTTAAAATTTGGGTTAGATAAATTTATTCACAGAGCCTTAACAAACTAACCAACGGCTTATAAGTTAGCTAGTTAACGTATCGAGTTAGGAAGAAAGATCGATTCATCTTATCTATTTTACGAGCCAAACTTATAACGGGTCAAATTTAAGTGGCTCGCAAGCTTCGAGTTTTCTTCTGTCAGCCTTAGTTGACACCGCTTCCCGGTGCCACGCGCCCACGCCAACGCTATCCCCATCCCTCCCACCACGCCCGCGACGTGCCCGCCCACCAGCTAAAGCTCTGCTCAGCCCACGCCACCTCCCCAAAACTTCCTGGTTTTGTTCGTGCGTAAGCTTCAGATTTCAGATCAACTCAGTGAGGCTCTGTTTGGAAGCAATGTATTTTCATAGTTTCTAAGTAATACCATAGTTTCTAAGAATACCATGGTATTTTATACCATGAGGTGTTTAGTTACCATGTCAAAAGCTATGTATTAAAAACCATGGTTTGGTAGATACCATGGTATTTTTGAAGTATTTGAAACTCCGCCCCAACCTAAAGTTTTCATGGTTTTGGCTAATCTTCATCTATTTCCACTCAAATACCATGGTTTGTGATGTTGCATCCAAATAAATGGTAGTTCCAAGAAATACCATGATTTTAAAGGAGTTTGGTAAAATCATGGTATTCATGACAAAACAATTACAAACCATAGTATACCAAAACTATAGTTTTGAAATACATTACTTCTAAACAGGACCTGAGCCAGCGACGAAGCAGGCGTGTGGGAGCCAGCTACGTGAGCTGAGATTCACGCAACGCATACTCCTCTCCGAATCCCACACGACCCTGGCGCTGGGCCCGGTCGCCCGATCCGATCGCGGGCCCCACGTGTCAGCCTTTGTTGCTTTGGTTAGCGTTAACTTTCTCTCCTCTCCGTGGGCGTGAGTGCGCCTCGCAGCCGTACAGGCGACCGTTGCGTGCCTTGCGTTCCACTTCCACCACCACGAAAGGAAACGAAGTTGTTTAATCCTTTTTTTTTTACACTCCGCTTCGAATTAAATGGCAGAAAAAACCATACATCCTTCATTTTTATAAGACTTATTTTTAATAATCTTATACATTAGTATAAAGTTTATGTATAGATTTAATAATATCTTTTCTTCTCTATCTTTAATTTATTCTCTCAACTATATACATTTATTCATTACTACCTGTATAAAATATATCTTTTATAAATAATTAAGTGAGATTATCTAAGTCATTTTCTCTCGTACTTTTTTTTTAATTTTAAGGCTAACTTAATCCTTATATAAACTGCGGGAGTACTATTTTAGGCTAAATTGCCAAATGCGTGATCCACCACTGCTTCACTTCGGCTCACCGCTTTGCCGTTTCTGAGTTCTCCCCACGCCGACACCTGCCGCCCGCGGGAATCCGCGCCGAGGAGGAGGGTTGCGACGCGTAAGAGGACTGGAGGAGGCCTCCGGATTTGGAGGCTCCTTGCTCTGATTAGACCCTGGCCACGGCCCCTCCCGAGGCCTCGTCGCCGCCGCCGATGGCGTCGTCGGCTGGCGGCGAGTCTCCGGCGAAGCCCGTGCTCCTGCACGGCGACCTCGACCTGTGGATCATCGAGGCGCGCCTGCTTCCCAACATGGACATGTTCTCCGAGCAGGTTCGCCGCTGCTTCGCCGCCTGCCGCCCGCCCACCTCCTGCGTGACCAGCAAACAGCCCCGCGACGCGAAACGTGGGGGAGGAGGGGGGCACCACCACCACCACCGGAAGATCATCACCAGCGACCCCTACGTGACGTTGTCAGTGGCCGGCGCGGTAGTGGCGCGCACGGCCGTCATGCCCAACACCCAGGACCCTCTCTGGGACGAGCAGTTCGCCGTGCCGCTCGCGCACCGGGCCACCGCGCTCGAGTTCCACGTCAAGGACAATGACATGTTCGGCGCGCAGCTCATCGGCACGGCCACCATCCCGGCCGACACCGTCGCCTCAGGCGAGGAGGTCGAGGACTGGTTCCCCGTCATCGGCACCAACGGCAAGCGTTACAAGCCCGACACTGCTCTCCATCTCCGCTTCCAGTTCCGACCTGTCTCCACCAACCCGATCTACCAGCGCGGCATTCCCGGCGACCGCGAGCACCAGGGCATCCGGGACTCCTACTTCCCGCTCCGCCACGGCGGCCACGTGACGCTGTACCAGGACGCGCACGTCAAGGAAGGGGACCTGCCGGACATCGAGCTCGAGAAAGGGAAGCTGTTCGAGCACAACCCGTGCTGGGAGGACATCTGCCACGCCATCCTCGAGGCGCACCATATGATATACATTGTCGGTTGGTCGGTGTACGACAAGGTGCGGCTCGTGCGCGAGCCGTCGAGACTGCTGCCAGAGGGTGGCGACCTCACGCTCGGAAATCTGCTCAAGTTCAAGTCTCAGGAGGGTGTGAGAGTGTGCCTGCTCGTCTGGGACGACAAGACGTCGCACGACAAGTTGTTCATCAAAACGGTGAGGCATATTAATCTAGTTTTATGTCTAATTTTACTGCTTAGTTTGGCGACTTTGGAATGTTACCGTCTGCATTTGATGTTGGCTTATTGGCAAGGAATTCGTTGGTGTTGGTCCATAGATATGAATTTTGTAATGCACAAGTTGGTGGATTTGAGTCAATCCATACGTCAAGCCAATCAGTGCTTGTTCATAAATAATTGCCATATTCGTATTGATAGAATTGGGAAATGGGGGTAATAATGAATGTTCTAGGCTTAAAACATTGCTCATAACCTGGATATTTGGCTTGCAAGAGTTCTCTCTGTTTTCAATTTGCCACAAACCGTGACCATGCGTCTTATGCAAACTCACACCTGGGCTGTGTTTTCTGAATCTACTAAACAGGGTGCACAGTTTATCACCCCCTTTCATAATTCATAGATGATGTTCCTTTCGGTGTGTGGTTCTGCAAGGGGTTCTGTGGCAGTAGCTAACAAAAAATTCCTCCTTTCTGTGCTTTTGTAGGGTGGTGTGATGGCAACACATGACGAAGAAACTAGAAAGTTTTTCAAGCATTCCTCAGTCATTTGTGTTCTTTCACCTCGGTATGCCAGCAATAAGCTGAGCATTTTCAAACAACAGGCAAGTTTCAGGCAGGATGTTTGTAGCTATTATTCTTTCGATTGGCTGCAAAACCTTAAGCAAGTTATACTCCTGTGTGCTCCTATTAGAAGAACTTGAATGTTCTAAAAAATCATAATGTGTTGGTGTCATATAGATGGCACATGATCCAACCAAGCTGACAGATAGCCTTATTTTCTAACTAACATCAAGAGGCTGCCATCATCTCGAGTTTCAAATAAGCACCATTTCCAACTTGTGAATATCTTTTGGATTCTGCCACTTAATATCTTGATTTTTGCCACGTTTGATAATCTTGAATTTGTAGCTTGCAGGTTGTGGGGACTCTGTTTACGCACCATCAAAAATGTGTGCTGGTTGATACACAAGCTTGGGGAAACAAGCGCAAAATTACTGCTTTCATCGGGGGGCTAGATCTTTGTGATGGACGTTATGATACACCTGAACATAGGCTTTTTAAAGATCTCGACACAGTATTCGAAAATGATTATCATAACCCTACATTTCCGGTGAGTCTTTGTTTGCCTGTATGTTGTACATAACTTCTCTATGTGTTACCCAAATGGAGTTGAGGAAGTAAACTTCTGGCAGGTGGTGCAATGCTGCAATGCCTGACTGCCTGTGCTGGAATATTTCTTGAACAGCATTAATCACATTTAGCTTTTGATATTTGTATCATCATATGTATTCTTGTGATGCAGGCAGGTGCAAAGGGACCCAGACAACCATGGCATGATTTGCATTGTAGGATCGATGGTCCAGCTGCCTATGATGTCTTGAAAAATTTTGAGCAACGCTGGAGAATGGCAACAAAATGGCGTGACAGATTCAGAAAAGTATCTCATTGGAAAGATGACGCGCTAATAAAGCTGGAGCGAATCTCATGGATACTCAGCCCTTCGTCTACTGTTCCAAATGATCATATTAGTTTGCAGGTGTCAAAAGAAGAAGATCCTGAAAATTGGCATGTTCAGGTCCTAGCACTGCTCTTTTTAAGTTTTGCTTTATATTAAAAACTTTTGAAATTTTTTGCAAGTGGTTAATATATGTTAATTCTTCAGGTTTTCCGGTCAATAGACTCTGGCTCTCTAAAAGGATTTCCTAGTGATTGCAAAGAAGCTTCAAAGCAGGTTAGTCTGATACGTATATCTTCATTTATTGACGTCTATGGTGGCAACATTGAGAATATACTCATTGGCAATGCTTCACAAATCTAAAGCTCTGCTGATGTTGGTGGTATTTTTTTTCCTTTTCTCGTCTTGTACCTTTCGAAAATATTCTCTGGTATAAAATATCATCTATTTAATGAACTTCTGCAGAATCTTGTGTGCCGAAAGAACCTGGTAATCGATAAGAGCATCCACACTGCATATGTCCAGGCAATCAGATCTGCGCAGCATTTCATTTATATAGAAAATCAATATTTTCTTGGTTCTTCATACGGTTGGCCATCATATGAGAATTCAGGTTTGAGGTTTTCTTCTTTTGTATCCTGTCTATAACTTGCCATTTTGATGTTACTTACAACTTAATGCCCAAGTTGCCTACACATTCTACAAACAACATATATTTCTTTTTCTTTTCTACTTTTAGATAGGTCACATTCTTTTTGTTTCTTTCATGCTGTTGTTGCTGATTGTACTGTTGTGTGACTTTGACGTGAGTGTTCAATGATACTACCTGATTTTCACAGACTGGAAATCTGGAATTGATCCCTTGGGCTGTTGCAGGTGCTGACAATCTGATACCAATGGAATTGGCCCTCAAAATTGCAAGCAAGATTAGAGCTGGCGAACGATTTGCTGTTTATGTAATCATACCAATGTGGCCAGAAGGAGTCCCTACCACAGCCTCTGTACAAGAGATTCTTTTCTTTCAGGTATCCTTTATTTTTTTTAAAAAAAAATCTTGCAGCTGTAAGGAAACCCCAAACCTGAAATTTACTGAGATCTGGAATCCCCTACCAAGATATCCTGCCATGCATTTTTGATCTCTACCCTACAAATATATTTACCATTTGAGTTCACATTGGCTTATTCCCCAATGTAGGCTGTTTTTCTTGCTTTTTTTAATACATTGTTCCTCTGCATATGTTTACTTTTCTTTTTTTCTTTTAGTTCAACATCATGGTATGCTTGTGTTTCACAATACATAGATGAAATATTATTTTCATTGGATTTTTCTTGCTTCGTAAATTTTTACTCTTATCTTGAAATGTGTTGTCTCTTGTAGTTATTATCCTCAGCTGCAGTCAAACATGCAGGGCAATGTAATGTAGCAATGTACTATTTTAATGTGGTCGTAGCCCTCAAAGTTGCAGCAACCTGATACTAATTGTTTTGGAATAACAATAGCCATATAGACCTAACATGTTATAATCCTAGCTTACTTGTCCTCCTTTACAAACTTTCAATGGTCTATGGTGCTGAAGGCAGGAAATAGTTGTGTGAAAATATAATGAATAAATATTCAATTGTTACAGCAAATTTAATTATTACACTCATGGATATTGAATTGGGATTTGGGGCTTGGGGAGTATTACACCAGGAAACACTTCGCTCACGATTCATTGAAATCTATAATCTGCACTCAGAAGTGTCAAGGTCATTGATATGCTTGATCAAGGGCGGACCCAGCAGGGGGTCAGCCGGGGCTGGCGCACCCCCTACCGCCGGCTGGCCCATGGGTACCACCCAATAACACCCCCAGCCCAACCATCTATTAAGCACCATGATTGTATGGCATCAAGCTTCCGTATGTGAATCTGGATTCTAGAGGTAGAAGAAGACTAGGAGATTTGGCACCCCCTAAATTTTGATTCTAGGTCCGCCACTGTGCTTGATTTTGCAAGATTGTTTGCAATGTCTGGTAGGATTATAATTATATTTGTGAGGTGTGATAGACTGATAGCTTCCTTGTAAGCTTGAAGCAAGTCTTTTCACCTTCTTCTAAAAGCAAAAGTATTGTGGGATGTTACCAATATTGGAGTTTAGCAACTAACTATTCATGATTTGTTCGTCTCCCAGGCTCAGACAATGGAGATGATGTATAGAGTAATCGCACAAGAGCTCAAGGCCATGAATATTGAGGATGCACTCCCTCAAGATTACTTGAACTTCTACTGTCTAGGAAATCGGGAAGAATCATCGTCAAATGGCAGCCCTGAGTCAGAAAATTCTACAGATAAAAGTGCAGCGGTAGTATATTGTTGTATTCTTGATCATTCCTTTCTAAGAAAAATCATAGTCTCAAATTAATCACTAGCATCAGTGTTGTCTTACTGGTCATCATCTTTGTGGTCTACCATTCTCCTTGTGTGCGTAGTACAATTAGTCTTTTCTCCTTGCCTAAGAAAACCAATAAAGTTGGTTAAGGTGTTTTTGAATACCAAATCAAAAGGATAGCTTGCTAGAAAAATGCTGAAACATTGGTTTTGAAAGTAACCTTCTTACAGAGGGCTATTGGGCTAATTGTTTGGTGCTCTGTCTTTTGGTGAAAATGGAGTTGTCTTTCTACGTTGTTCCCAATGTCTGAAGTTTTTACTGCCATATTGGTTGACTTTTGTGTTGATTCTGGCCTTGATCATTGTAATGTATGCTATCAATACTCAGGAGGTTTTTTTTTTGTTGGAGCAAATTAAACCTATTTCCATCTTCGTTCTATTCATACCCAGATTTTTCTAGCTTTATTAGTATAGAAAATTCACAATATGCCACTGAATAACTACCAAATTCACGATATGCCACTCCTTATGAGGCTGCCCCACATGTCAGTAAGACCCGAGTGGTATATAGTGGATATTCGGAGTTATTCAGTGGCATGTAAAGTATTAGAAAAAATGACATTGAGCTTGTGTCACTATGACATACCTTTGTTGTCTGAACATATGACTGGAAAACTGGCAAACATAATCTACCCGTCATGAGCAAAATTACACTCTTTCCTTTTCTAAAAGTCTAATATGAATTCGCATACTTATTTTATTTCCCCTGTTCTTCAAATTATAGGCCCTGGCTAGAAAATATCGGCGGTTCATGATCTACGTTCATGCAAAGGGGATGATTGTAGATGATGAATACGTCATTTTGGGCTCAGCAAACATCAATCAAAGATCCTTGGCTGGTTCCAGAGATACTGAAATTGCAATGGGCGCCTACCAGCCTCATCATGCATGGTCTACAAAGGGGAGTCATCCTCACGGCCAGGTTCGTGGATTGAGTTCCCCCAACTTCTATAGATATTGCTGAACTTTCTCTTAACTTCTTTTTTATGAGATCAACAGGCAACAGCAAGGGCCTCTGCTTAAAAATATCATTACAGCTTTCATATTAAGCTAAATAATACATATCCCCCTTCTCCACAGATATATGGATATAGAACGTCTCTCTGGGCAGAGCACCTTGGGATTGTTGATGAACGCTTCAAGGATCCTTCAAGTTTGGACTGTGTAAAATTTGTGAATCAAATAGCAGAAGAGAACTGGAGCAGTTTCACAGCAGAAGAAATGAGAACATTACAAGGGCACCTCCTCAAATACCCAATGAAGGTGGAGGCTGATGGTAAGATCGGTCCACTGTCAGGCCAGGAACTCTTTCCTGATATTGGCGGCAAGATTTGCGGATCACCAACTTCACTTCCTGATACGCTGACAATGTAGCATTGCTGCACGCGTAATGTTGACCTTTTCAGAGTTGAAGCTGGTTTTCCTTCCACCTGTAAACCTTTGTAATTGTCTTGGGTTGGCGCCGGAGGAGAATTTGTACCATAATTTGTAATCATCAATAGTGTGGCGTAGGGAAAGCTCAATTAGCTAATTGTGTGTGTAGAGTTGTGCCTTTTTGAGCTTTACTGCAGTTGTAAATGAAACATATGGAAGCCTTGACTTGACAGTGCTGTCATGATGTCATCCCGGCTCCAACCCTAAGCGCGTGCACGGCCTGGCCGACTCGCGCGTCCCCGACGGCATTCCTAGCGGGCCGACCGGATGTGGTCTTGAGATGAGGAGTCCAAATGGTTTGACCGGCCCTTGGATCGTCGACGGTCCGACCGGCATGTCAGACCGGTGTCCTGTTCTAGTATATGTTTTATGTGTACTTTCCCGTCACTAATAGTTATCGTTTTAGCTGTCTACATGACTTTCAAAACACATCACTAACACTATGTTTTATTATAATATATTTATATAACTCAATAAAATTATAATATTATGAAAGTACTTTTCAAGACAAATATACTCTTATGATTTTCGTGTTTCCAATTTAAATATTTAAAAGATATTGATGGTTAAAGTTTTGAAAATTTAACTGTATCTATGTTCAAAACGACAACTATTTATGATTCGAGAGAGTACTAAATTCAGAATTGGTCCTAGGTGTCTGGGTTTAGTCCATATGAGTTGCGTTGCGTATTTGTGGACTAGAGAGGGTCAGTTTGAAATGAACTTGTACCTGAAAATTGTTTGTTTGGTCTTATGGTTGTAGAGGTGATTCCGGTGTCAACTATGGTAAACAGCGATGGATCAGGATTTGGTTGAGAGAACCCATGTTTAGAGAGATCATGCAGGTCGACATAGGTGAGGGCGTGAGGCGCAAGATGGTCTAAGGGTCATGTAAGGCACAAGTGGTCAGGATCAAATGGGACATGCGGTGAGCTAAGTGACTTTGACTCGTTTGCAAACGATGATGGCTCAGTGGGATTTGGATGGGTGAGAGGTTTAGCTAGAAGTCATTGATGTCACATAGAAGGTGACGAGGTATAGGCAATGCTTTGAGGAGAAGGAATCGAGAGAAGCTAGTTGAAGGACAATATGGTCATTTTCCCTGACACCGAAAAAGTGATTGATTTGCAAAACTATGGATGTGGACTAAGTGGATTAGATTAAGGAGACTTCACGGAGGATTAGACAGGAAGAATTCGTGCTATTGGAGTCAAGGATGAAGACGATACTTTGAAAAACGTGCGTGAATATGTTTTGAGTGAAAAAAACCTATTTGTGTAATCAGTTAACAGATTCACATAGGTGTGTGTAGTGGATGTGATCCATTTTGTGACTAGGGTAGGGTTTCTTGTGAGCCTCCAATTAGAGGTGTTTGTGCACTCAAGCCTCCAAGAGATACTAGGGTTTTGTTAAGAGAGCTAGATGCTAGCCCTAAGATTTTGTCCTGGTGGTGGAGTGGGCAGTGGCGGAGCCAGAAATTTCTAAAGGAGGGGGCCTAAGAATGAAGTGGCGGCCTTGAGACGAGCAGCGCAGCAGCAGATGGTGTCTCGGCCAATCACTTTGATGCTTATTGTTAGCACTTAGCACACAAGACTCAACGCCTGTGGATTAGACGAATAGTACTGTATCAAAGACCAAAAATGTTCAGAAAAATTGGACATCCTAGCAATTCTGTAGACCAATCACAAATTCACAATCACATGATCTGTACAACTTGTTGCCGGTAATTAAACTAATAATTAATCAATCGATAATTAGCAAAAAGCACGAATTGTTCATGGATATATGACATATACATATGCCTGTGAAAATGCGACGAACATGGAGAAAACTAGATAACATCTCAAGGGAAGGGACAAAGGTTCAACGCACCACGCACGCCGTCAGAATCGGCTCGATCGATCGGATTGCTTCGCTAGAATAATCTAGTCGCCGTCATCACGAGAGAATAGGAGAACAACAAACCGAATAATCTAGTCACGCAAAGATGGAGAACGAACGGGAGAAGGCCGAAGGCGTTGGTTCGGTCTTTGACTCGATGTTTCATTCGTAGCACGCGAGAAGACGAGAAGGCGAGACATCGGCCGTCGGACGTTTGGCCTTCTCAATGCTTGGGCATCCATCCAATGCATGATTTTCGATAGCGTCGAACATGAGCGAACCGTAGACCAAATAATACAATACAAGCAAAAGTTCCTAGATTCATGGAGATATAGAACAGCATATAAGTTATCATGCTTGCATATCCATCATTTGAGTCTCCAACAATTATTCCAATAATTACATATCCGATTTGCCCTATGGACGAATATGCAAGCATACGTTTCATGCTTGTTTGAGTAAAGAAAAAGAAGGAACTTTGAGTTAATTGAAGAACTAAATGAATAAAAAAATAGGACAAGGATCACTAGTATCCCTCGCTGTCTAATTATTTAGACACAATTTGCCTCTTTCTTAGTCCTATTTTTGACTGGATTTATGTCATGCCAATCCAACCTAAGCCTTTATTTTATTTACTTTTTATATCTAATTTGTTTTCTTACTATTGTATTTCCATTGACAAAGGTCTATTGAACATTTTATTGGCCAAAGGGGGGCCAGGCCCCGCCAATGGGAGTGGCTATAATCATTTCTCTCTAAGTGGTAGTATAAGATCAAACTTCTCCCTCCATATCTTATTTGCATTATTGTTTGGTTTTCTTGTAGTATTGGTGATTCTTGGTTTCACCTTGTTCTAGTATAATTCGTGCTTAGATTTTCTTGCTAGGACGAGTAGGAACTCATCTAAGATGACCATTGCTGCCTATATCTTACATACTTGAATAGATCTTGTTTTTCCTCTTTTGCCCGGTTCTTGACTACTTTTCCCTAAAATAGTCTAAAGGTGGGACTTTAACAGTAATCCCTGAAATTATCGGGTAGAATAGGCTCCTGTTATTTTAGAGTAGTTATGTTCCAAATTTAGTGTGACTTGAATAAGTAGATCAAAAGTTAGATACAGTTGGGTATCTGACATCGTGCAGTTTTTGGTCTCGGCAAGGGAACAGACCGCTTGGTCCTTTGCCTGTCAGACCAACTACCGGTCAAACTGCCCAATAGTTAGCGGTCAGATCGGTCTGGTAGGGTGAATGGGTGTTTTGTTGTGTTCTTTATTTTTGCGTGTGGGTGTTATTTTTAGCTGGTTTCAAGTTTAATCTTCATGGTCTTCACAGCTAATTATGCTACTAAAGTGAAAAAATTGCCGAATACCAAGGGAAAAAATTGTCAAAGTCATTCAACCTCTCTAACTGCCCTAGCGGATCCTACAAATTGGTAAGAGTAATTAGGGTGTGCGTATGGGAAGGCAATGTTAGCAACACTTTTAAAATGTGTAAAAAATGATGCATTTGTATGCAGTGGCATTTTATATTCTGGACCTGACTTGAAATAACCAGAAGCTTATTGTTCGGATAATTAGGTATTGAAGCCACATCTGCACAGAGTGTGTGAGCGATATGATCAACCTTAAGTATTGTTTGGATAATTTTAATTCCATTAGTAATATAGTTTACTAGGTAGAACCACGCAGTACGCTGCGCCGGACGAATTTTAATAGAGTGCTCAATCCGAGCCTAAGTGCAATTTTTTGGAAGTATGAGGTATTTTTGGCAAAAAGGGTTGGTCCTGGGCTGGATGTAATTTTTTGGAAGCACAGGGTGTGTTTTGCAAAAGGACTCAGTCTGGGTCTAGATGCAATTTTCTAGAAATATGAGTTTTTCTTTTGCAAAATAGCTCAGCCCGAGACTAGATGTGAATTTTCTGAACCACGAGGTTTTTTATAAAAAAAGAGCCGGTGTAGGGATCTCATCGTAATTTTAAAATTTGTGAGAGACCTTTTCGCAAAATCGCTGACGTGGATAGACCCTGGGTGCGGATTTTTCCATCTTTAAGATATAGAATGTATATATTTGCATGAGAAATGAGAAAGAAACAGGTCAAAAGCTTGTTCCATCTTTTATTTCATATGTTGGATATGAATCTTAAAACCATGATAAAAACCAATAGCGACGTAGCAAGTAGCATTTTGATGTTTGCAAGAACAAAATAAATTTTCGCAAGGTGCGGTTTGAGCTGAATGACTACTATACACACGCTTCAAATTGAAATTAAAAAAAAAGCGTATTATGGATATGCTGAGGAATATCGTTTGTACTTGGAGTAGTTAGTATCAAATACAAATTAAAATTCCTAATTAATAAGGACAACTTAATACAAATGATGCAACCCCAGTACGTCTGGATTTATCACATACTCAAAGAGGGAACTCTGCTGATTGTTGAGGCCTAAGCATGATGCAATCCTTTTGTCAGAGCTATTCCATGAGCATGGTGTGCGTCGGCGGCAGCCTATTGTGTCAGTCAGTGTGAGTGGATTGGGGAGACCTTGGATGCTGCCATGGGCTGAGGCAATCAATGGCTGACACGAAAGATGCCAGGATGGGGTTGTTGGGTCGAGGCTATGGGTTGGTTTTGTTGGACTGGAAGAAGGTTTGGAGGGAAGGCTAGGCCATCGATGCCTCTGATTCTTTGGAAATGCATACGGCACCATGATGTCCCAGGTAGGCATGAACGAGCCAAGAACCTATTCTCAAGCTCGAATTGCTTTAAGATCGAGGAAGCTTGTAATAACAAACAATTCGATATAGACTATTTTTAATAAAAAATGCTCGAGCTTGAGTTCAACTCGAGTAAGCTCGATAAAAATTAATATATATTAATATTTAATAAATAATTTAAAAATTATCAAGCTCATGAGCTATTCGAGCTGGCTCAGTGAAGCTCCTGAGCTTAGAATCAAACTCGAGTTCAGCTTGTTTAAAGCTCGAACCGAGCCTAGACTGAGCTGAGATCGAGTTTTTTTCTTAGCCCTAGTCCCAAGTAATCATAATGTGTGTGTATATGCCATTCTACAGTTGCGTGTAAAATAGCTTATTCTAAGCGCCATCTAGTTTTGCTGTTCGCTCGAGCCCACATGTGGCATTAATTAGCGCAACTGAACCCCCTTCAACCAGCTAATATGGGTACCAACTAGTAAATGCATTTCTTGTTTGTACATGAATCTTTTTTATTTTGTTTTAGCTATAACTTTTATTGGATTCATAAAAGGTTTTCACCAAACATCTTGACAACAAGAGGAACAAAATGATATAAATCTCACTAATAAATAATCATGTTGCTGTCCCATAACAGATTTGCCTATATATATATATATATATATTGCTATCCATACATATACTATCATAAAGAGAGTTCGGTAGCCTGTGTAGTAGTAAATCCTTACTGAGTAAAATTCATGAAAGCCATATGTACAAGTTTTAATAAAATTTCAACAAATTACCATACTCATGGGAGGTGAGATTATATAACCTTGTAAAATTTCAAAACCAAAACCAATTTCATTTGAAAGATATGAAAAAGACAAATTCAACTGAATAGTGATTTTATCTCTATTTAGCAATATTTATCAGCTGCTTGTCAATTTCATATCTTTCAAATGTTATTGAGTTTGGTCTTCAAATTTTCTAGTGTTGTAGAAGCTCATCTCTCTACATATGATAATTTGAAGATTTAAATTAATCTGATTTGAAAGATATGAAATTGATAAGCGCAAATCAATGATAAATAGTAAATTTATTATTTTTATATTTTTCAAATGTTACTAACTTTGGTATTCAAAATCTATAGGGCTGTATAAGCTCACATCCTCTACATATGGTAATTTTTTTAAAAAAAATTCAGAATATGTAAATATAGTTTTCGTAGACTTTACACGATAAAAATGGTTCACTGCTAAATGATTGATCTGTAAGATTTTCTAATTATCTTGTATGATTGTATTTTTAATTGTAGATGTAGTAATTTTATGTTATAAAAAAGAGTAATTTTTTTACCAATAAGTAAAATTACTGTTTAATAGCAAGATTTATATCATTTTATTTCTCTCGTCGTCAGTAAGCTACTGGTGAAAACCATTTGTAGATCCGAGTTACCAATAAAAAGATATGGCTAAAATAAAGAAGAAATAGATTCACGTACAAACTACAATATGCATTAACTAGTAACTGATTTTATAGTAATTGCATATGTTGTTCTATAGTAAAATGTATTCGTGATTTACTACCGAATTGCTAGCAATTAGTATGTTGTGTTTTTTGTATGTGCTTCTCTAATCAAGTGCGTAATATGTACTCTATGCTTAAGAATATAATAGCGCTACCGTGTATGTATATATGTGTGTGTGTATGTATATACACACACACATATGTGTGTGTATTACTATCTTACAGCAGTAAATTGATAGTTATTTTGGTAGTAAAATCTGATTTATACGACATTTATTAGTCAGACTATATACTATGTTCCTCTTATCGTCAATAAGCTACTGGTAAAAATTGTTTATGAATTGAAGTTATCAATAAAAAACTATAGCTAAAAGAAGAAAATTAAATTCGTGTATAAACTATAAAACATATTTACTAGTAATTTAGATGATGCGATGCATTAATTACTTCTTTGGGCTATCATGTGCACATTTTACTACAAACATGCATTGACAGTATGCATGTGGTCGTAAATGGTTTAGATGATGCGACGCAGTAATTACTTCTTTGGGTTGGTCATACGTGTTTTTGGGCCATACGCTTGTGACTAGTTATGTGAAACAAGGGTTACGGCTTGCGCATAGATTAAACAGTATATATATAAAGCCTCTCTCTTACTCCCAAAAGTAGTTACTTTCTATGTCGTATCTCACAACGTAGGGAGTATCTCATGCAATGTAAAGTATATATGTGTATATAAAACTATTTAGGTTGTATGTACATTTTACCATATGGTATGTTCATTTTTTATACATACTTATTTTTTATGTGCATATATGACAATATTTACAAAATATGCTAAAACTATGGATTCCCTTGTAATTTTGTTCTGTGATTTATATTGGAATATCTTATAATTAGTATATAAGTGTACCCAACATGATAAAAGGAGTATTCTAAGTTCATTTTGGTGGTATATCAAAGGTGGAGTAACTACTCGCTAGTAGAATGTATTTTTCATACATACATACATACATATAGAGGTGCTATTCTCTATCAGTGTGTAGAATAGTATATTCTACACGCCAAACAGTTTTATCTGATTCGATCAAGCCAAATTACTCAGTTTTATTGCGTGTGGGTGCATGGACCATTTATTACTTGCACTGTCAAACCGACTAGTTAATACATTTTGTAGTTTGTATACTAATATGTTTTCTTTTGTTTTTGCAATATCTTTTTATTGGTAGCTCAGATTTGCAAATGGTTTCACCAGTAGCTTACTGACAATGAGAGGAATAAAATGATATAAATATCACAATCAAATTGTAATTTTCCTAGCTACTAACAGAAATTACTATATGTACAATATGAAATTATTACATATACAACATAAAATTACTACATCTGCAGTATATTTTCCACATATTAGTTATTAGGTAGTAAAGTCTATCAAAACTATATATACAAGTTCTAAAAATTCTTAAAAATTACCATAGGTAAATTTGTAATTTTTATATCTTTCAAATGTTGAGTTTGGTATTCAAATTTTACAGAGCTATAGAAGCTCATATTCCTATCTATGGTAATTTTTTGTGAATTTTTCAGAACTTATACATATATTTTTCTTGGATTTGTACCGCCAAATAACTAAAAGACTTTATGTAAATATTCTAAAAAATTCTCAAAAAATTACCATACGTAGGAGATGTAAGGTGCTACAGTCTTGTAAAATTTAAATATCAAGCTCAGTGGCATTTGAAAGATATAAAATTAACAAGCACTAATTAGTGATGAATAGTAAAATTGCCATTTTCATATCTTTCAAATACTACTGAGTTTGGTATTCAAATTTTACAGAGATATAGAAACTCATATTCCTTACCTATGATAATTTTTTAAGATTTTTGAAAACTTATACATATAATTTTCATGGACTTTACTGCCGAATAACTCTATGCAGAATATGGTAAAGATGTAGTTACATGCAATTTGGTTAACATAGTGTCGGCAGATTCCACCGACAGGCTTGAGGATGCATGGCGGTTTAGTTCGGAAGGAGGCGTCATGGCGGTGGCTAAACCTAGAGGGCGAAAACCCTAGGGACTCCACGCTAAGGACTCGCTGTCGATGAGCTGCGGATGACACGAAGATTTTACCTGTGTTCAGGCCCCTTTGCTTTGGGTAATAGCCTTACTTCTCGCTAGATTGTTTAGAGAGGTGTGAAGCTAATACAAAGCTCTTGAGTTACAAGTTTTTCCTCTCGAATGCCCGCCCCCTTTCCCATGCACCGAGGCCCTTATATAGGCCAAAGCACCTGGAGTAGGTAAAGGGAGGTCATCATCTTGATCCTTATACATTTATTACTCCTTCCCGTCTTTGTCCCTTCCTCGGCCTTTCATTAAATGCCTACGCGTGCCTTTGCCCGATCCGTGGGATGGGACACCTTTGTGACGGTAGTAGAGAGATGTCGAGGAATGGGCCTGCCGCATGAAAACCCTTATAATCGATAAGCTCGCCATGGCAGCTCGCTGCTCGACACGCATGCGGCGGTGGAAGGAGCAACGAGGCGGCCACCGCGCTCCACCTTTTTACCTGCGGCGGGACAAGCGTGGCGCCTCGCCGCCTTGGATTGCTAGGGCCGCCACGGGGTGGCGCCGGGCGGCGGCGTGCTTCGCCACTGCTTTCGCCGGCGCCACGTGGCCGACGCTGGCCGGGCGCCGTGATCGCCGCCGATGCCGAACGCCGCCACGTAGCCGGGCGCCGGGCGGCGGGCGTGCTTTCGCCCACTGCTCGCCGGGCGCCACGTGGTAACGCTTGGCCGGCGCCGTGATCGCCCTCCGATTGCCGTGCCGCCACGTAGCCGGGCGCCGGGCGAGCGTGGCGTGTTTCGCCACTGCTGCCGCCGGGCGCCACGTGCCGACCGCTTTGGCCGGCGGCCGTGATCGCCGCCGGTGCTAGGCCGCCACGCGGCCGGGCGCCGGGCGAAAAAGGCGTGCTCGCCCACCGCCGCCGGCGCCACGTACGACGCCGTCGGCGGGCCGCGTGATCGCCGCCGATTGCTAGGCCGCCACATGGATTGTACTTTTATACGGTGGAGAGGGTACCCTCGTAGTATACTGTGACAAGAGCCGGGCACGCCCTAGAGCGCAGCCTAAGACTCTTTTAGAACCTTCATTTAATGCACTTAATGCTTAGCGCTCTTGGGCGAGCCACTACTCATGAGGATACGGCCGCTTGGTTCCCACGCCAGATCTCGCCGTTTTCCTTGGGACCCAAACGCGATAATTCGCCTTTTCGCGAACCACCGACGTGGGAACGATATATAGATGCATCTGTGACGAGCGGTTCACGCTTATACTTTTTCTTGCACTTTGCTTTCTTGTTCTTTCGCTCTTTTCCCAAAGCTCTTTGTCTTCTTCGATCCACCATGGTGAACCCCATCCCAGCCTCCACCTTGACGCCACCGCCGTGAAGCGGATGGGGATGGTCGCTAGCCGAAGGCACCTTCCGATCTCGACGGGACCGCCACGCCCGTGTGTCTCTCCGACGAGATCGTCCTGCACACATGGGCCATGATGGCGGGCCTTCTTCCTCCCTTTTCCGACTTTTTTCTCACCGTCCTCCACTTCTACGAAATCCACCACCTTCATCTCACCCCCAACTCTATCATCTTCCTCGCCATCTTCGCACACCTCTGTGAAATGTTCATGGGGTGATGCCAACCTTCCTCTCTTCCGCCATTTCTTCATTCTCAAGCCACCAATGATGACAAAGTAGTGGGAGTTGCTATTTCGCCGACGGATGGCCTCCCGCCACATTCCCTTCAAAGACAGTCCAATCGAGGGCATGGCGAAGAATCGCTGTACATCCAGATAATGATGGAATCGACATACTGGGTGCTCGCGGGACCGACGACGCTGAGAATCGGAGCTCGCGGTCGAAGAGACGCAGAGTTCGCGACAATGGCGCCGCGCCGGGCGATTGCGGACGCCGGATCAACGGAGGGCTGGTAGCTCCGACTACACGCCGGAGGATTAGCCCTCTTCGCGCCGCGATCGGCCTTCATGGCGTGACACGGCGACAACGACTGACGCGCGACGTGGCCGGACGAAGTCCTTGTCTTCTTCTAGTTTCCTTTAAGCACATGTTTTTCTGCGGCTTCCTACCAACCGACCACCATCTTTTTCCCTTTCTTCTGCGGCGCGAGGGCAACTTTGAGGAGCCAAACTCGGCCGGTGGCTCGCCATACCGATGTCGCCGGTCCCCAATCGACACGCCTTCGGCGGAGGCCGGCGCCGCCGACTGGAGCACGCGAGCGCTGCGGATCGTCAGTCGCTTCGCCGATGGACTCCACGGGCGGCCAATCTTCCCGCCCGTTCGGCCGGTGATCGAGGACGCGTGCGCCGCCGCGATCGGGCAGGGCAAGCGGCCATTCATTGCCGACACCACTGCTCGGACTTAAGAGGGCGAACCCACGGACAAAGCACCGCCACCGGCAATGCCGTGGCGGTACCCCTTCAAGGGACGGGGGCACAGGACGCCCCCGCCGCGACTTCACCTCCGGCGCCGCCGCCTTCCGCAGCACCGCCTCCGGAGCCTTTACCAACCGTACCTTCTCCTCCGGCCGACGATAGCGGCGGCAAACAACCTGGCTGCGGAGCCGGTGCCGCTCAACAGGTGGCCTCACGCCTCGGCGGCCATTTTGGCTTGAGGGCGCCACCAAGGGCGTTCTCGAACGCGCCAAGGGTGCTAACACCGGCGCCACCGAGACGGCGGAGGCCTCGCGCAGCGCCTCGCCGCCATCGCCGCCAGGCGGAGACACTCCGCCACAGCGCCGCCGCCCGGTCGCCGCCCGCGCGCCCTTCCGCCCAGGCCGCAGCCGTCGAACTCTTCACTCGTGTAAACGACATGCGCGCGGCACTAGGCACCGTTTCTTCTTGCCGCCTCGAGCATGGTGCCCGACGCCCAGCAAATTGCCTCGAGCGGCGAGCCGGAGGGAGCGGGAGAGGGCAATGAGCTGGCGCGAGAGAGGGCCAACACGACCGCAATGCAAAGAATATGGGCGAACGGGCCGAGACACGGCGAGAGGGCCGAGGCGGCGGCCAAGACCTTGGAACTTGAATCTTTTCAGTGGGCGCAACTCGCGATCATCTTTGAAGAAGCGTTCAGCGCACCAAGAGGTGCTCGAACCCTTGGTGTGACGCTGAACGTGCTCTGGAGGACTCGGCGCTTCAATTTGCTCCGCGACCAACCAGCCGCGGGGCGCTCTGAGACTCCTCGCCGCCCTAGCCGCCGCTTCATACGGAAGGACGCCAGTCGCGATCATGGCCGCAACCTACACGCTGCTCGCGCGCCCGGCAGCGACGCCGCTTTTGATCCCATAAGCGGTGGTAGACGGCGATGTCGGAGACACCTGAAGAAAGGCGGCTCGCTGAGGCGGTCTTGCGAACTTGAACACGTGGTGGGATACTCTGGTGGAGCGATCGGTCATGGGCGCTCTCCACCCCATTTGTCGAAGGTGGCGCCGACGATGAACTTGACTTCGCGAGGACGAGGAGTGAAGGCGCGGTCTTCTTCGCTTTTTTTTGTTGCTTTTGTCGATTTAACCCGCACCTAGAAAAAACTTTGGACAGCTTTTGGATGAATGTTAGATGTTTAATCGTTATTCATGTGTCTGCCTATTTTCGTATGATTGAATCCATTACATTTGCTTGTTAGATGGCCGCCATTCAACTTAGGCAAAACGCTTTTAAAAACGCTTAAATTAGGGTAGCGTTCGAGTCCCGCCAAATGACTTTATGTGCTGTTGTGATCGCAAGCATAGATTACGCGACCACATAAAACGTGGGCGAAAAAATGGCCTTAAGCGAACAAGGAACGGCGACACAAGGCCCTAGCGCCAAGTTTCTGCGAGATTATCGCAAGTTTCGCCTTCCGAACTTAGACCTCGATGATCGCCTCGAAAATGTACCACGGCGAGGCGTGGCGAGACAACAAGTTTTCGGAAGTGCCCTTAGGCCAAGAACACTCAACGGAGACGATCAGCGGTGCTTCACAGAGCCAACCCGAGGCGTACGAGCCGTGCAGGAGCGCTGTGCCTAATTGACACTCCGATGACTTGGCCTCGTCGGACGTTAACACTTTAGCACATCTTCTTCTATCATACGGAGCCGCGGTCTCCAACGCTATGCATAATCACGCGAGCTCGACCCATCTTAGAATATGATCGTAAGGAAATGGCCAAAAATGCGTATAGAGCGCTTATCTTGTTTTATATGCCGCAGGACAAGGAACTTGGAGCGCTGGGTGAGCAGCTTGGGCACCGAAGCGGCGACCCCAAGCCACCAGGCATCAGACTTTATGAGCGCAACCATTTCGCCATAGTCGGCGCCGGGCGCGAAAGCACCTTGAGCCGCGGCAAGAGCACCTGGGGCGAGCACCCCCAAGCCAGCTGGCGACCATCATCGGCGGCGGCCGACCATCACCATCTGGCGCCGGCGAGCACCTTGAGCGCCAGGCGGCATTTGGGGCACCGGCGAGCAATTTCCAAGCCACTGGGCGACCAGCCTAGACGCAGGGGCTTTTCGTGAAAGTAAGCCAACACTTTTATGCTTACCCTGCGCTCACAGACGACTACTGGAAAGGTGAGTAAACATCTGGAAGGGCATACGCAAGGTAGGCCTTAACATTCTAAGTCCCAAGATGAAGTGTCTCTGCTCGCTTTGTTTGGATTCTAAGTCCTTGTGAATCGCCAGAAACCGATCTGCGGTGCTATGTACCAAAGCAAATGAGTTTTAAGGGTGGCATCAGTCGACGGTGTTTCATGACGACGACCGGTGCTTCAGAGAGCTAACCCGAGGTGTAGCGAGCAGCGTCGAGCACCGCTAACTCGCCCCGCCGCCGGGCTAAGTGTACACGATCAAGATCGCCATGGATTTCACGAAGGAATTAGCAAACGCACGTAACCAGCAACATACACGCCAAGATAATTGCCACTCGGCACAACTAAGAGGAATAATAATGGAGAAGCAAAAAGCACGGCAATGACCTTATCGATCGCCACCCACCGACCAAAGGAAGAGGGACGACCTCGAGGTCGATTGGAGCAAGCTGGTACTTACAATTCTTCAGGATAGAACTTCCGAACAAGTCTATGTTGTAGGAGTTCGACTCTTCACCGCCTCAAGTATTAACCGGACCGCCCGGTCGAGATATCGAGACCACCTTGAAGGGCCCTCCCATCGGGGAGACAGTTATGCAACCCCAAGATCGTCTCAATCTCACAGAAGACCAGTCGCCCATCGCCGCTGTTCTCTCGAGACCCGGGTGGCGTGGTACCGCCGAGGCTCATTGCACGGGCGTGCGCGAAGGGCACGGTCACGTACCTCTTCCAGAAGATTGACATCCTCTCGCCGGAGGTCTTCTTGGTCTTTTTCATTGAAAGTGGAGACGCGCGGAGAGCCGAGCGACAATGGAGGGGGAGGACAGCGGCCATACACCAAAAAGAAGGCGCCTCGCGGTCGCGACGTGGCGTGGTGCGGTTGACCACAAAGAGTACCAATGGAGTTCTTCTGTCCATCTCGCCCCCCGCCTGTGGAGCCGATCAAACGCCCTTGTCTTGAGGCCCTTGATTGCGGCCAAGATTGGCGCTCCCGCTTGACCATTGCTCATGGGATGGGCCAACGGCGAAACATACCTTGGTGCCCATTTCTTCACGAAATTCGTAAAAGCCGCTACCGATGAACTGGTGCGTTTGTCGGTGATGATGCGATTGGCGACTCCAAAGCGTGAAGATCCCGCGATGAACTTAACAATGGCGGCCGTGATGGCCAAGACGCCTCGCCACCCACTTGGTGAACTTATCGATGGCGAAAAGAGGTGGGTGAAGCCCCGGCCCGGGAACGGACCCAGATATCCGGCCCCGCACCGCGAACGGCCAGAGAGTGTGATGGTTTGCGAGCTTTGGGCCGGTCGGTGGGTTTGCTCGGCGAAGAACTCGACAAGCCAGACGTCCCTCACCAACCAGAAGCATCTCCGGAGGGCGTAGGCCAATAAAATCCTTGGCGAACGCTTCTTGCCGACTAGAGTTCTACGACATATGGCTCCCCGTGACACGCCCATGGATATCGAGAGAGCAGTCGCCCTCTTCCCGAGTGATGCACTTCAAGAGAACTCCGCTTCCTCCGCGATATAGGTCCCCACCTACCGTAGTATAGCACTTGGCCTTACGTGCAATCTTCTCACCGAGGCATCATCGTCGGGGACCACTTGGTCACGCAGAAGGCTGAGATAGGGTCCATCCACCGATCTTCCTCGCTTAGGGCGGCGACCACTTGTTTCGCTCACTACTCCTGGGCGCTGCTCGGTGTCGCTTTTCGCCTAGGCTGCCGCCTTCCTCCCTGACTGGGGCCGAACCGGCACGCCGCTTTCCTCCCTGAATTGGGGTCGTGGCGAGGCACCGCCTTCCCCACTGAGCCGGAGGTCATGACACCTTTGCCGCCGTCCCCCACTGGCCGGGGGCCGACAATGACACCATCATTCCCACCGAACCGTGGTGCTGCGATGGACGAGTCGCGTAGTCTTTCTTCAAGACCCGACCGAACAGAGCCCTTGAGGATGCAATGCGGCCACTCGTCCATGGGGGTGATTGTCACGCCGAGGGGATATGAATATACCCCAAACCTTCAAAATGACGCCCATTCTTCTGACCTCCGCCAGTACGCCGCCATGGTGGGGTCGGAACATTGAACTCCTTTCGAGCTTGATTAATGACCAGCAGGAGTCTCCCTTGACTTGAGACGCTCGATGCCCAACGCCGAAAGCGATCAAGTGACCACGCGCCAGACCTTCATACTTAGCAATGTTGTTGGTGGCCTTGAATTCAAGGGCGACCACGCATCGGAGGGTGTCACCTGGCCGGGAGACCAGACAACCCCACCCCGCGCCTTCCACCAAGGATCCATCAAAGAATAACGTCCGGGGAAGACACGGTGCTTTTTCGGCCAGAGTGGCGGAGTCCACTCGGCGTTAAACTCCGCCAACTTTGACTCTTGATAGCGGTGCGGGGCACGAATTTGATGTTGAATTTCCCGGCTCCACCGACCATTTAGCAATCGCGGCCTTCGCTTCACGACAGTGGAGGATTTCCGCAAGGGGTAGGCCGTGGCACGGTGATTTCTCGCCTCAAAATAGTGCCGCAGCTTTACGACGCCCAGACCGTGACGCAAAGATCTTCGAGCTTGAGGATACCGAAGTTTACGCTTCATGCAATACCTCCATCGATGTAGTAAACCCGGCTCGGGCGCTTCCTCCTCAAGAACCAACATCTGCACTTACCACCTCGGGGTGGCAAGATATATGGCAAAGGCTCACCCTACACGGGAAACCAAAGACCGGAGAGGAGAGGTACTGCTCAGTCTTCAAATGCCTTCGAGCTTCCTCCGTCCATTCAAAATGGTTAGTCTTCTTTAACAACTTGAACAGAGGCGTGCTGTTCTCCCAAGCGGGCAATGAATCGCCTAGGAGGCCAGCGACCACCAGTACCTCGAACTTGCTTGAGTCGAGACTGGCGCTTCATGTGCTCGATGGCGCTATCTTGTCGATTGGCCTCGATGCCCTACCGACACCAGAAACCCAAAGAACTTGCCGGGAGAACACCAACACGCATTTCTCTGGATTGAGCTTGAGCAATTCTTCCGGAGGTTAGCAAAGGTCTCCTCCGTGTCTTGGATCAGCTTCATTCTTTTAATCTTCACTACCAAGTCATCAACGATACTCAAGATTGCGCCCTATCCGAGGGCGGAAGGTAATATGCATGGCACGCCGATAAGTAGAACCGCATTCTTTAAACCAAAAGCCATCCTTACATAACAATATCGCTTGTTAGGGTTACAAAAGCGCTTTCTTCATCTTCAAGCGCCATGCTAATCTGGTGGTACCCGTAGCACGCGTCCGGAAGCACAAGAAGGCCGCACCCTACCGTGGAGTCAACAATGAGATCGACCCGCGGCGAGATATGGATCCTTCGGCAGCCTTGTTGAGGTCGGTGAAGTCGACATTACATGCGCCACCTCCCGTTGGACTTCTTGACGAGCACGGGTTGGCAAGCCACTCAGATGAGAGACTTCGACTATTCCTCGCCGCCAGCCTTTCTACCTCCTCTCGAATGGCGCCCTGCTTCTCGGCGTACCCTCCGGACCTTCACCGGATCGGGCGTCGGCTGTGAGGCGTTGCGCGTCGGTGCTCGATCACTCCACAGGGACCCTAGTCATGTCGGACGGTTGCCAGCGAACACGCCTCGCTTGATCGAGTAGGTGACGAGCGTCTTCTATTTGGCGCCGAGGTTGGCGCCAATGTTGACGATTTTCGGGAGTTCGCTTCACTCGTATGACCACCTTTACCTCACCGGGCGAGCCGAGTGAAGCACGGGTCCGGCCCGAGGGGCTCGAGGAAGTGGCGCTCGGTCGCGTCGACGCCAGTGGCACCGGCAGATCCTAAGCTCGCCAGGCAACGTGCAGGCCTCCAACCTATCCACGTTGATAACAATGGGGCCGCTGGGTCCCGGCATCTTCACCACCATGTAAGCATAGTGAGTAACCGCCATGAATTTGACCAACGCCGGTCGGCCAAGCAAGGCGTTATAAGGGAGGTCGAAGTCGGCGACCTCGAAATCCACCATTTCTAAGACGGTAGTTATCCTTCTCCCGAAAGTGACGGGAGGCAAACTTGACCTAAGGGGAACAAGCCCATGATCTGGGGCTACCAGAAGAACGGCGGTCGGGCGCAGATCCCGTCGCGGGATCTGCAGCGCCATGAATGCCGACGGGACAGGAGGTTGATGGAGTGCCTCGTCCATCAAGACCTTGGTAGTACATTCCGGACCGTGGGTGCTACCACGATCGAGATGCCCTAGGTGAGGGTGCTCTCGTGGTGGTCGGCCCGACTGGTGATCGTTTGTTCGACCATTTCAAGAGTCCAGGCAGGTCTCGAGCTCGACGCCGTGGCGTATACCTCCTTTTCACTAGTTTGTAAGCGGTCAGTAATAACACAATTTTTGCTTTTATTGCATTTAAATGGTATTTTGAATTTTTGGGAATTTCTCGAATTTATTTGGATTTATTTGGAATTATTTGAATTTATTTTGAATTAAGCCATTTATCAAATTAATTAAATAATGGAAAAGTTAAAATAAAGTTTTGCTAAAAATATTTTATTTGAGTCGCAAATGTCTTAAAATATTTTTGGGAATTTTTCCGAAATTTTTCTAGTATTTTTAAAGCCCCAAATGAATTATTTGAATTTTGGGAATTATTTTTAATCGAAAAAGGATTAAAAATCCTGTGAAACGATGTTGGGTCGAACATGTGCGGCCCTGTTCGAGAAAACCCTAACTCCGCCATTGCTCGATCCGATCCGACGGCTCATCGCGCCACGCCGCCTCTAACCCGAATCCTCGTCGGATTCCGCCGCCGCCGCCGTGTGGGCCTCGGTTTCCGCGACTTTCACTAGCCGAGGGCACTATTTATTGCGCCGCCACCGTGTTGGGATCCTTACCTCGCGCCGCATCCGTCCGTCTCATCACGCCGCCGAGACGCCGCCGCCGCCACGACCTCGCCAAAGTTCCCGGTCACCGCGCTGAAGTCTTGCGCCGCTCATTGCCGCCGGTCATTCTCCGCTCGCCCGTGTACACCGTCGGACTCACCTCGTCAAGCCGCGTCGGAGGGTCACTTCTTCACGCCGGAGACCACGGAACGCTGTCTGCTCGTCTTCGTCTCTCGTCTCCGGTCCGAATCGCCGCCAAGATCGCCGCCGTTCACGAAGCCGCCCGGCCGCCGACGATCCGATCCGGCCGAGGTGAGCCCACGTCGCCTTAGGAATAGTGAACTTCATCTTCAATTCTCCACCGTTAGATGCAAATCCGAGGGTCGCCGTATTGCCACGTCGCCGTTCGCTGTGCACGAGACGCCGACAACGCGGACCCACCTGTCAGTGGCACCGCACCTCTCACTGTGCATGAGACGCTGACAAGGCGGACCCACATGTCAGCCGCACTGTGCACTGTTCACACGAGACGCTGACAGCACGGGCCCACTCGTCAGCCGCACGCACCGTGCGTGTGACGTCACCGCTGACGTCATGGTGGGACCCACTTGTCAGTGAGATAGCCGAGTCGCGGCCGACGCCACAATGACGTCTGGCGCCGACGCGTCATCACGGAGCCGTCGGTGGACGTCGGCAAGGCCACGTGTCACTCTCGGTGGCGACACGTGTCACGGATGACGTAATAATTATTTTCCGAAAAGAAAAATGTTTATTTAATTCGGTTTATTGATTTAAAATGTATTTTGAAACTTCAAATGCTTATAACTTTGCGTTTTAACTCCGATTTGAGTGATTCCAATTTCTATAAATTTGTAAAATTGATATCTTTCTGTTTATGAATTTTAATTGAATTTTTGAGCACTGTTTGTTTACTGTTTATTTATTTTATTGTTTTGTGCATACGTTACGCGTGAGCGTTGAAGTCCCCGACGGTTTGAGGAGAAGTTCGACCCAGAGCAAGCTCAGAACCGTAACCAGCACTTTTTGAAGGCAAGTTGTGTTTGATCATGTTGAACCTATTAGAGAAAAAATTACTTTGATTTAAACTATTGCATGCTAATTTGATAGAAATGACTTTGAATAAATTTTGGGACTAGTTAAATACCTAGTTGTCAGTATGCCACCTTGTCGTATATAATTGTAGGCCATGAATCCTTTGTCACCCTAGGTTATGGATTAATAGTTGGACATTAATAATTTGCCAACATGGGTTAAGTAGACCGAAGTAGTATGCTTAGCCCTGCCACGTGGACAATTCATGATTTTGGAATACCAAAGCAAATATTGACTTAATGAGATATGGAACGTGTTTTTGTGAATGAGACATGTGTTATTGAGATGATGATGGCACGTGGTGCAATGGTAAAGAACCGAGGTGGGGAAAATGATTTAGACTGGGGCAAATGGCAAGATTGTTTCTGGTGGGCCAAGAGTGGCAACTGGGCGGTCGTATTTGGTTTTTATTGGTTTTTGGATAATTGAGATCACACTTGGTTAGTCTTGCCTCGGTCAGCTAAGGACTTAACCTTGCGAGCATTTGAACTGAGTCCTCCATACAACCACAAGCTCCGTAATGGGACGGGCTTAGCTGAGTAAACCGGGAAATCTATTCTTTGGTACTGCTGTGGTGGTGTGAGGCCGGAGAAGCGAATGAGAACTCACATGGCGCAAGAGGGGGCCCTGTGTGGTAACCATCCCTCCAGTGTTGAAACCTTAGCGGGCAAGATCGAAGTTTAGATGGAACTTTGGAAAGGCTTCGTTACGGTTATTTGCCTTGGTGGTATTTGATCAGATCTTGTGGGTAAAGTGTATAACCTCTCGCAGAGTGTACAACCTATTCGAATAGCCGTGCTCACGGTAATGAGCATCGCTTCGGTGATTACTGGTCAAGGGTTAGATTTTCATGAAAATGAATTGTTTATGGAAAATGCTTGGGTTGGTAATGAGGAACTTGACATAGGATGGAAATGTGATTTACAATTGAAATATTGTGAAAGCTACTATTCTTATTATTGTTTTAATGCTTTGCAAATTATTATCAAGTTATTCTTGAATGTCAGTCGCACATAAACCATAGCCTATCCTTTGTACTAAGCCATGCCGTAGAATATTAGAATTGCATTCTGCATGACTTGTTTGAGTGCTCAAAGTACTCACCCCACAACAACACAACTTCGCTTGAAGAAGAAGCAACCCCGCCGGGAGGAGGAGTATCGGGAGGAGCCGATTTAACTAGGGAGCGAGCCCACTCGGCTGTTCTGTGGCAAATTGGTTGGCGCCACGTGTTTATTTTATTTCACGATTTGAATATTTTAATAATCCTTTCGCTCATGCGAGGCGATTTTGTAACTTGACCATAAGGTCAATCAACTAGTTTGAGTATTTAATTAAAGTACTTATTATTTCGTTGGATATGTCTGTGATATGTACCGATGTTGAAACTGTGTGCACTAGCGTGATCCCGGACTAGTGCCAAACACGAGGGTCCGGATTTGCAAATTCGGGTCCCGACAGCGGCGTTGGAGGGAATGGTGGATGAACCACCATGGATGTACGCCACAGTGTGATCCGTCTGCTGAAAAGCCAGTGGGGCGGGATCTTCATCTTGATCATCATCGTATGGCGCCTTGAGCCGCTTCTCCACTATCTCGCCCGCCGACCGGTCAGCTTGTCCGTGTCATGGGTATTGGTTTTATGTATTGGGCAATAGGGCTCGCCCTCCTTTTGATCGCGGCGTCGTTCCCACGGCCGCGGTCATCGCGCCGATCACGGCGATCGTTCGCCGGTCACGACGGCATCGCGCCGCTTCGCACAGTCATCACGCCGGCCGCGACGGTTGCGCTTCGAGGCGCTGGGTCTTCGTCGTCGCGCTTCGGCGGCCGACTGCTCGCCTCCCTCTCAGCTTCAAGGCTTCCTTCTTGCCCGCTTCGGCGGAACTTTTCGAGGTCCTGCCTCGTCCTTGCCTTACCACCTTTGGGGCCAGCGCTGCCCCTCGCCTCAGGCTGCAAGACACTTATGTGCGAGGAGAAAAGCCTCGAGGTTGAGCCGATGGTACGGGTGGCCATCTTCTCCTTCATCTTCGCGATCGCAGACGCCCCTCCGAAGGCGATGACGACCGATTGCTCGGAGATGTGGGGATGGTGTTGCGGCAAGGATGAACCGCCGGATGAAGTCGCGGCGACTCCCCTTCTTCTTGTTCGTATGCGTGAGGTCATCCTCCACACCGGCCGCTCGCGAAGAGCCTGAAAATTAGCGACAAAAATGTCGATAACCATCCCCACGAGTGCACCGACCCTGGGAGATTTACTGACAGAGGCGGCGAGAACCCGCCAAGGCCGTTAGGAGGTAATTGGCCATGACCTTTTCAGATCCGCCACCGCCCGCACCATCGTCGTGTAGATTTGGAGGAACTCCTCCGGGTTGGTGGTGCCGCCATATTTTTCTATGGCCGCCGAAGCGAAACCTGTCCGGCGAACCCACAAGGCAGCTCACCGAGAAGGCCTCGCACCCGACGCCAGAGGGAGCCGAGCTCATCGAAGCCGGTTGCCGAGACCGTGCGTGGGCGCCTTGAGGCTGCGCTGTGGAACCGGAGGAGGACCTCCTCCCGTCCCGGTGAGAGCCATGAGGGGACTCTCATTGTCGGCCGCCACACGCTTGCCATGGCGACGCTTTGGTCCGTGGCACGGCAGCGCACCACGGAGGTCATCACTCAGCGCCGGCGGCTCATCAAGGTGAGCGGAGGTCCCCACGTTCCTCGATGAACCGACCAGATTGCGCGCCCTTCGACCTCGCCCGCCGGCCGGGCCTTTGTCATCGGGCGGTTGAGGCCTCGAGGCGCCCTACAGCGCCTTAGGCGCCAAGGCACGTTAGTACCGACCGGCGGGAGCCCCACTCGAGTTGGGCCGCATCCACGAGGCCGCCGATGTTCGCAGACCACGGAGTGGCGGGGAATCTCCAAACTCCACGGAGGGTGGTCCAAGAGCACGAGCGCGTGCAAGTTACAGGCGGGGTGGCCGCCTCAAGGCCACCATGACGCCGCCTTGTTGCTCCCGGCTCAAGGAGCAGCAGCTCGCCTCTGCGGGGTGGGGTGATACGGTCCCTCGACCGGCGTGATGGCCGGGAGGCGCCTTGGTCGTCGCTCGCCCCCGCGAGATCCTGGTGCTGAGGATCCGCCATCTTCTGATGCGCGAGCCTGCTTCTGAACCGCGAACACCGAAGTCCGCCGGGGAGTTAGCCGGAAAAGCCAACCACTAGCACCCCTACTCGGGCGCGCCTGCTTGGCGATTCCACACGACAGCCGGAGGATGCAGCGGGTTTAGTTCGAAGGAGGGCGTCTTGCTGCTTGCTAAACCTAGAGGCGAAACCCTAGGGACTCCGCTAAGGACTCCGGCGTCGATGAACTGCGGATGACACGAAGATTTTACCCAGGTTCAGGCCCCCTTTTGCTTTGGGTAATAGCCTTACTTCTTGCTAGATTGTTTAGAGAGGGTGTGAAGCTAATACAAAGCTCTTGAGTTACAAGTTTTTTCCTCTCGAATGCCCGTCCCCCTTTCCCATGCACCCGGAGGCCTTATATAGGCCAGGGCTAGAGTAGGTAAAGGAGGTCATCATCTTGATCCTATACATTTATTACTCCTTCCGTCTTTGTCCGTTCCTCGGCCTCATTAAATGCCTACGCGTGCCTTTGCCCTATCATGGGATGGGACACCTTTGTGACGGTAGTCGAGAGATGTCGAGGAATGGGCTGTCGCGAAACCCTTAGAATCGATAAGCTCGCCATGGCAGAACTCGCCGCTCGACACGACGATGCAGCGGGAGGAGCTTCGAGGCGAAGCCACCGCGCTCCACCTTTTACCTGCGGTGGACGCGGCGATGCGTCTCGCCGCCCGATTGCTAAACCGCCACGTGGGCTTTGCACCGGCGTGCTTTCGCCACTTTGCTGCCGGGCGCCACGTGGCCGACGCCGTCGGCCGTGAGCCGTGATCGCCGCCCGATCCGCTGTGCCGCCACGTAGCTGGCGCCGGGCGGCAGCGTGCGTTTCGCCACCCGCTCGCCGGGCGCCACGTGGTAAGCGCTACGCCCGGCGGCCGCCGTGATCGCCGCTCGGTGCTAAGCCGCCACGTGGCGGGCGCCGGGCGAAAGCGTGCTTCGCCCCACTTTGCTGGGCGCCACGTGGTAAGACGCCTGGCCGTGGCGTGATCGCCGCCGACATAGGCCGCCACCGGATTGTACTTTTATACGGTGGAGAGGGTACCTAGCGTAATATCTGACACATAGGTTAGTAAAATGTAGTAATATGTAGCTCGGTTAAAAAAATGAATCAGTAAACGATAGTAAAACATAACACATTGCGTCAGTAAATGGTAGTAAAAACATAACACATCGTGTCATCATTTCATAGAAAGCACGTCTATGACTATTTTACGGTTCCAATATATAGTAGTAAATTTAAGCTATTCAAATAATAATACTACACAATAGATATAGTAAACTTTGTCATTCTGTTTGTGTTCATAACATAGTAACTACTATTTATTCATCCAAGAATGATGTTCAAATGAAATAGTAACCGAGCCATGCATCACTACCTTAATTACTACATTTTACTAAAATACATCAAAACGGAATTACTTTGAACCAGTAAGGAAGTGAAACCACTAAAAAAAATGTGTTTTTATAGTTTGTACATGTATCTGTTCGTTCTTTATTTTAGCCGTAACTTTTTATTCATAGCTCCGTTTCACGAACGGTTTCCATTAGTTGATTAATCATGATAAGAGGAACAAAATAATATACATCTTGTTAATAAACCGTAAATTGATGTTCATAGTAGTAAAATTTAATTTATGCAAAGTTTATTATCGAAACTTATATGTGTTGTTTCGTAAATGTCGATAATCTATCGATGAAATTGTTCGTGAATCGAAGCCGAATAAAAAGTTATGGTTAAACAAAGAAAAACATATTCATGTACAAACTAGAGAACATATTATTAGCGGGTTGGCCATGGTTCCGATACAATAATAACTTTATTAGTTATTTATAGTAAGATGAAGTGAACAAAGTAGTAAAAGTTAGTGTATAAAATAGTAAAAGGCAATTACCGACTCTACAATGTGTCATCATTTTGGTACTAAAATTCTATAAAAAATATATTTATAATTTCTAAAAATTATCAAAAATTACTATATGTAAGAGATGTAAGTTTTTGTAGTTGTTATTCAAATTTTATAGAGTCAGAGAAGCTTATATCCCTAACCTATAGTAATTTTTTGAGAATTTTTCAAAACTTATACATATAGTTTTTATGAATTTTCTGCCAAATGACTAAAAACTATATGTACAAGTTATGAAAAAATCTTAAAAAATTATCATACGTAGGGGATATGAGTTTCTACAATTCTATAAAATTTGAATGCCAAATTCAGTTGCATTTGAAAGATATGAAATTAACGAGCTAATCGGTGTTCAATAATAAATTTATCATTTTCATATTTTTCAAGTGCTACAGGGCCGTAAAAGCTCACATCCTCTAACTATGATAATTTTTTTAAAATTTTCCTGAACCTATAAATATAGTTTTTATGGACTTTTACTGCCAATTAACTAAACTATATAGGAATAGGATTAATCCAATTATACTGTATGATAGTAATTTCTAGTTGTAGATATAGTAATTTCTTTTATCAGTCAATAAAATTACTATTTAATAGCGATACTTATATCATTTTATTCATCTCGTCGTCGGTAAGCTACTGGTGAAAACCATTTGCAAATCCAAACTACCAATAAAAAGATATTGTTAAAATAAAAAAACAGATTCATATACAAACTAGAAAATATATTTTTTAGTGGGGTGGACATATTGCTGATTCGGTAGTAATCCATTCGTTGTTGTACTGATTTGGTAGTAGCTTCATTCATATCTTACTAGCGATTGGTTTAGTCCACATAGGCCTACGCGGGATGGTTTGAACGTGGTTCTCTAGCTGAAGCATCACATCGAGATAGCTCGCACGTAGAATAGGCAACAAAGCGCACATGTGTAGAATAGTGCTGCCGCATATATATAGGAAAAAGGTTCCATACTCATAGGAGTACATACTCCTCCTCTAAATATACTGCTTAAATGATATCGTTATACCTTTTTATCCTTTTGAGCATACTCTAATGCTACAAAATAGGTTCTATGAAAAATATTGTTATAGTCGACTCTTTATAGCATAATTTGTGTATATACTCATTCTACATATGGAAACGGGTATATAGCAAAAATAAAAGTTTCTGATAAATTTTTTTTAACCATGTCACATTGTAGTATCATAGAATTACTACTTAAGTATTTCAAAGTGATAAAGAATATAACATGTTTGTTTAAGCGGTATATTAGAGTTAGAAGTATGTACTGCTAGGAGTGCGGAAATGGCTATATATATAATTCAGGTTTTAAAAATAATTTGAGTCTTAGGTATATTCTCTCATCTATAACAACTCAAGCGAAACACATATCTTTGAAAAAATATATAATCGAATTCAAAGATTTTAAGCTAATTTATATCATATGCTTTACTGATTTATATATAAAATCAGCACATATTTACAATTAAACTATCATAAAATCACTTATCCAAATCATCCGTTGTCTGGATCGGATTATCCATACCTACGGACACTATTTAAGTTGCTATCCCTTCAAATCACGTTGTGTAGTAATTACAGGCAATTCAACACGTGGGCAGGTAACGCATACCAATCCTATCAAATCATGCCGTGCAGTAATTAAATGTAGGAACATATAACCCTAAGAGCATCTTTAATGGTGCTACTTTAGCTAGCTATAAAAGTGTCATCTCAATATTTTACTTAGGTGGAAAAGAGGGAATGAGAAGAGAAATGCAGAGCGGCTACTAATTTAGACCCAGGCTATAATTAATTCCAAGGCATTTATTATCTATTACATGTGGGCTAATATTTAATTTTATAGATAATGTTATAGCTAATCTATTGAAGAGGTTGCCTATATGCTATCTATATATGACATAGATACTTCTTATAACTAGTATCATTGGAGATGCTCTAAGGGCATCCGCAATGGTGCCCAGTCAGCTATCTATAAGAAGTCCATATCAGCATCTATCCTATGTGGCAAGTAATTAAATGAAGAGAGAGAGAGCGCTGCTATCTATAGACCTGTAGATTGTCTATTAATTAAATGAAGAAAGAGAGAGAGCACTCTATTAATTAAAAATAGTTATAGACATCTATATAGATTCACCATTACAAGAGTTTACTATAGCATGGTATATAGATGACATGAATCTTACTATAGAGAGCAATTATCTTTAACCATTGTGGATACCCTAAGGTCCCTAACACTTGATTCAATCTAGTCCAAGGAAATCTATGTCGTCAATATGGCAGTAGAGGGTACTGTCTTTGTTATGAATGCATGTCATTGTAGTTTTAAAATTTTGATTCTAATACATGTTATTATGTAAGTTTGATATAACTTTTACCCTTTCTTCCCTATATACCTATCCATTTTATCTATTTTTAATACTATTTATTACTATAAATTAAAGTAAGATACATCATCTTAACAACAATAAATGGTGTAATAAAGAAGAGTAATATGTGCATCCTATACTGGAACGACTTCTACTCATGGTTTGAAAAACTACTCGAAAATTGTGGTTTTTGATCTTACAAGCTGGTTCGAGATTCAAAATTGATCGGAAAACTAGTTTAATTAAAAAAAATTAGAAAAATTACGCGACGTAAATCAATAAAAAATCGGTGAAAACCGCTCGATTTTCGATCAAACCGAGTGAAAATCGCTCAAAAATCGGCTCTAACGAACATTCAATTGGTAGTTAAAACCGACCGATTTTTTATTTGTTTGAATTTTTTTATTTTGATTTCTTAACTGTTTAGTTTTTACGATTTTCGCCTCGTCGTTTACGAATTTCGAACGTTTTTCGAACCCTGCTTCTACTCAGCTACGGAGCGAGTACGAAACAAGGCGAGACACTCCGCTACGCCCAAAACCGTGTTGGTTGGGCCTCGAAGTCTAGTATACCCCGCGCTTTCATCGGATACGCACGCGGTGACGTACGCACGATTCTACACGGGAGGCATGGCCCAGGATAACGCTAAGCCTGTACATGGATCAGGCCGACAAATAACAACACAAGCAGACAGATTGCTCCTCGTCTAATCCGGACGCCAAATGCACTCCCTCCGCAGCGGCCCAGCCGCGCTCACACATGCGGTGCGCCACGCCGCGCCGGCTCCTCCGCTCCGCTGCACTCAAACGGCCTCTCCCGCCTCCGCGGGCCGATCAGCCCGGCCGCGGCAGCTCTCGTGCCGAATCTTTTTATTTAATATTTATTTTAAATCTTTTTTTCAAAACTAATCGGTAGAAAAAAAATTGCAAAAATATTCCTGTAAGCCCAAGACGGGGCGATCATCCCGTACTAGGGCGACAGGTGCCCTGCCTAACGGCTCGCAACGGCGAAATTATTGTAGCAATTTTTTTTACAATAGTTGTTGTAATTTTTTTTACAATATTTGTTGTATTCAATCGGAAAAAATTACCCAAAAAAAAACTTCCGCGTTGCATGGCCTGCCCTGCGGGGCTACGAAAACCCCTAAGTGGCCACGATTTCCGCGGTTACAAAAACCTCTAAGTGGCCACGATTTCGCAGCCGTGGGCCGTAGTACCTTTTTCGATTTTAGAACCGTGCGGGGCAAGATCCGCCATCTTGCCCGTACATAAGTGGTATCCCGCGTTGCGTAGGTAGCCCGTTATTTTTCCCGTATTTTTTAGCCCTATCCGGCGGGCCCCACGAGGCTACGAAAATCCCTAAGTGGGATGCATATCACTAACATATTAAAATAATTTTTCCAGTTCATTACATCACAAGAAGTTTTTTTGGGTATTTTTTTCGGTTGAATACAACAAATATTTTAAAAAAAAATTACAACAAATATTGTAAAAAAAATTACTACAGTAACCTATCGCCCCATAATAGGACGATAGGTCTATTTTTTGAATTTTTTTTGCTCTGCCGTTAAAATTTTGGAATTTTGCCATTGCAAGCCGTTAGGTATGGCACCTGTTGCTCCAGTATAGGGCGATCCCCGTATTGGGGTGACAGGAGGTATTTTTGCAATTTTTTTCCTACCGATTAGTTTTGAAAAAAAGAATTAAAATAAATATTAAATAAAAAAATTCCTCTCGTGCCGTCACGACGCTCTGATCCGGCTCCGGCCTCCCACGTCGCGCCGGACACACGCTGTCCCTCGCGCCCTGGGCCGGCCGGCTCAAATACTTCCTTCAGGCCTTCCCGTAAGAGAGAAGATGGGCGCTGCATGCACCGGTATGGTCTAAACGACGAGCCCAGGACGTGGTTGAAACGGAGCCCCGAAATGTGTGTAGACTCTGAAGAGCAGGGCCGTGACCTGGGCATGCCGTCACGGTGATAACATACGGATGGCGTTGGAACGCGAAAGTACGGAGATGGGATATTACTGGCATCCTTGAAGGTTCCGCATATGGAATTTTCCTTCAACATTGGAATTAGGACCTGTCGGCAGAGCTACGAAACGAAACGAAACGAAACGAAACGAAACGTGCGACCTAGTGTTAATATTGTCCTTAACTAGCTGGTGTTTACCCTGAAAGCGATATTACACTACTCATAGTCCATACCTACTTAACCTAACCCTACCAACAGCTTCGAACAAAAAGATATACACATTGAACAGTTCCAGACCTTTTCCTTAATATGCGACAAACCCAAATGAAACGTCTACGCGCAAGTACTCCCCATGATCATTAAAAAAAAAACCGTTTTAGAGTACGTTTATTCAAACTTTCTATACTTTGCAATCTATATTTTTTCAATATTTAGATTGAGCATATGAAAAAAAGATATGTATATATTTGTCTTCAAGAGAGTTTTCATAAGAGGATAATTTTATTATGCTTTATAAATATATAATAATATAAATTAGTAGTCAAAGTTACGTCTGGGGACCATATTGATATACGACATTATTTGGTAACTAGAGTGAGTATATAAATTGAACATTTCAAAACATTTTTTTAGAAGTAACTTATCTTCTCTACTAGGTCAAACACTGTGTGCCCTCGATTGAACAGAAAATATACATACAAAGCAATGGATTTCTCAGTCAAGAGAACAAATTAATTAAAACGAGCACGTTAGCTAGGTTAGTCACGGGAAGCTGAACGTGGCCAGGTGTCTGTCTAGGTGTGCGTTGTGCACCCACTCTACTAGGGGTGGCAACGGGGCCATTCCCTGCCGGGGAGTGCCTTCCCGTCTCCATCCCCGCGATCCAAAATTTTTCCCGTCCCCGTCCCCGTTCCCCGTCTCGGGGTGTTGGAAATATAAAGCACGATCCATCCTCCACGTGAGGGAGAGTGTTGAAGTATAAGTGAATTGCCCTCCTTTCCTCATAAGCTTAAGCTTTTGGGTGAACTCCCTGGTGCATGCAACTCAATATGGTATCAGAGCCAAGAGGTCTTGAGTTCAAGACCCTTGGTGCAATTTAAAAATAATAATTGTAGCCACTTCTATTCCACGCCCTAGGCTTGAGGAGTCTGCGCGTGAGGTGTGTTGAAGTATAAGTGAATTGCCCACCTTTCCTTATCGCCTTAAGCTTTTGGGTGCACCTTGGTGGTGCATGCAACTCAATATGGTATCGAGCAGAGGTCTCGAAGTTCGAGTCCCGTAGACGCAATTTAGCGCCCACTCCTATTTCCACGTGTTGAGTGTTGCCCAAGGCGCCTCCATGTGAGGGGGAGTGTTGGAAATATAAAGCACGATCCATCCTCCACGTGAGGGAGAGTGTTGAAGTATAAGTGAATTGCCCTCCTTTCCTCATAAGCTTAAGCTTTTGGGTGAACTGGTTGGTGCATGCAACTCAATACGGGGGAGAAAATCCCCCCGTCCCCATCCCCATTCGGGTATCGGGGCCCCGTCGGGGACCTATCCCCGCGAAAATTTCACACAAGAGAAGAGCTCTTATAGCCATTTTAACTCTAAAATCGTATCAATAGACAAGGGAAAAAAGAATGCATGCATTCATTGAAGATTATGTTGTCTCGTTTATGAAAATGTGAATATGATGGACTAGAGAATATGTTTGCAATCTAATAACTAAATTGGACTAAACTAAATTTGGATCCCCAACCGGGTCCCCGCGGGGAAAAAAATTCTCCGTCCCCGTCCCCACCATCCCCGATAGGGGAATAATTTTCCCCGTTTCTATCCCCGCAGGGGATGATTTCTTCCTATACCCGTCCCCTAATAGAGAAATTCCCCGCTAGAGATCGGGGAATGGGTCCCCATTGCCATCCCTACACTCTACTATGTTCAAGTCCTCTCAAACTTGACACTTTTGTCCACTAATTTAAAAGCACACATACGACTAATAAAAAAAGGATAAACTACAGTGTAATCATGATTTTGGTGTAAATACCGTGCAATCTTACTAAAAAAAGTTTCAAAAAATTCTGAAAAAAATCATGGATGTACATCTCAACTTACCCTATCTACATATAAAATTTCATGATCAAATTCGTCCTATGCTAGAAGTTACAAAAAAGACAAATTTAGGATGCATTTGAACTATTCAAGTTTGTCAGAAATTTGTCTTTTTTATTACTCTTAACATAGGACGAATTTGATCATGAAATTTTATATGTAGATGGGGTAAGTTGAGATGTACATCCATGATTTTTTTCAGGATTTTTTGAAACTTTTTTTAGTAAGATTGCACGATGTTTACATCAAAATCATGATTGCATTGCAGTTCCGCCCTAAAAAAACTTATACTACGTGAGACCTTACGTTCCTCTGATAAATTTGAAGCGCGCATAGAAGACATGTAAGTGTATATGGATAGTATGTGTTAGTGCGTACGATCCGCTTGTACGATCTAAAAAAAAAGGTCAGGTTAGTGCTGAATGTACCACAACATTTCAAAGGCTTTTGCTAGTTGTCCAAGTTGTCCTAGTTCTAGATATATAACGTCAAGTTGTCCAAGTTGTCCTAGTTCTAGATGTGTAGCGTCAAGTTATCCTAGTTCTAGTTCTGGATGTGTCTTCCATCCCCGTCTTAAAAGTTGTTTAGTTGGTGCTGTTTTCTCTTTTTCGTCTAAAACTTCTATAAACTCTTTTGCTACATCTCCTTCCTTTAACTCCTGCCTTCTCTTTCAAAAAACATTTCAAAGGCTAGGTTCATTTATCGGCAAGAATCAAAACAGGAGCAGTACCGCGCATGTATGTGTTATGAATATGTCAAGTACAGATGTCTGTCCTGTACTTGTACTCTTTAAAAAAGCTTATTCCAATGTTTCTGAGGCTTGAGTCCATTGATCGGCGAGAATAAAAACAGTTGACAGTGCTTACCTGACCCCTTCCATTTATGTATAGTGTATGGTCAAGGTCAGCTGATTTCTAATCACTCCTAGTTAGGAAGATACTAGCTGCTAACTGCTCCCATTAGGTACGACCTCCAAGATTAATTGTAGTAACAACTATATATGTGAGACTAGATCGTGTTGGCCCAGTCTATGCTTGGAGTTGGTTTTTTTTTTAATCTCTTGACACAAAAAATGAAAAAAAAAACGAAGCTAGGTGCTATAAAATTGAGTAGTACATGTGTACAATGTGCAATAAGATTTGTATGTAAGTATGTAACATATCTCTGATGTCGTTCTCCATAATCTTCAACCAAGGATATGGTTGGTACGTCTCAACATCTTAATTGCTTCTCCCTTTCGCCGATTCCCATCGAGGATGTGCCCTATCAGCTGAAAATTAACTTGATATGCCTAGCTAGGGCCAGATATTCGCTGCCTTGGGTATGATTAGTTGCGAGAGGCCAAAATATATTGAAACTGTGCGAACTGCCACGAAAACGATGCAAAAACTTGTTTAATTAATTGGTAAGGGTAGTTAGGGTGTGCGTGAGGAGCAAGGTTTATAGAATTTCTTAGCAAAGATTTTAAAATTTGTAAAAAGAAAAATGATGCATTTGAAATAGCTAGAAGCCCTCTTCTAATTAGATGGCATTTCTCGGCTGGTATGCAGAGATTAGGTTTGGCTTAGTGGGAGGGCTTGATGTTGCTCAAGCCTCCAGCCTGGGTTCAATCCTTGGGATCGAACCTTATGCTTCTCGTCTCTTCAGAGTACATTCACACGTGTGTTTAACTAAGTTAGTTAGAGACATAAGGAGTCTCTACAAAATTTTTCGGCGTGTGTAGGACGCACATGTGTGTGTGAGTAGATCTGTGTATGCGTCCTTGTACCCAAAAAAACTGACCATCATAGTTATTTAGGACTTATCCAAACAAAAGATCACAAGATCATATTGTAGGGAACAAATCCCTAGAAGGGTTTTTTTTTTCAAAAATCCATCCGTTTGTAGGGGAGCTTGTAAAAAAACTACTTCTATCTTAAAGTTTGTCAAAAATCCACTCGCAAGTTCTGTTTGATTGCATTCCCCTCCCCCACCCTAACGACCAATTTACTCGTTGAAGATGGCGCATGCCGTGATAATCTCAGTAGTCCGGTCTTGTGAACTATGAGTAGGGAATATGTGCCAGCGTAGGGTAGGGCATAAGCCGAGCGTTGGAGAATAAAGCGTGATACAAGAGCGGAAGAATAGAGGAACAAGGAAGAATGACGATCAGGGGCAATTGCCAATGTGGCGGTCACGCAGGAGGATTCTCGTTGCTTGAATGGATTTGGATGTGATCTTATCAATGGGAGACAAAAACGTTTGTAGTTTTTGACTTCTAGAAGCTTCAACGAGTTGGGGAAGCGGGGTTGCAACCCTATAGAATTTACGGAGGGGTTTTTGACGAACTTAAGATGCATACATGTTTTTGGCAAACAACCCCATTTGTAGATGGGTTTTTGCAAAAAAAAAAATCCCCCCTAAAAAATAACACCACTATGTAGTTGGTGACTTGAATCAAACCTAAGCCCAAGAGTAGAAACCAGGAACAGCTAGTGGCTGGTTCAACTAGCGCGGCATCTATGTTGTGTGGTTAAAGAATCATTAGTTAGCAGGGGCGGAACCAGTCTAGACCCAAGCCTCGGATCAAGCCACAACATTTTAGACTAATCAATAATTTTACTAATTTTTTAAATATATTTTATATGAGTTTTTCATGCTAGGCCACAAACTATACAGGTGGCCTGCCTCCGCCCCAGATAGTTAGTGTTTTCTTTTTAATCTAATGAGGCTGTTTGGTGGATAAGGATTTTTTACATCCTTCCGACCAAGTTGTGGGCCTTGCGTGGAAGAGACGTGGATGTCGTATGCTTTTGATGTTTGTGACCATAAAGCTGTACGTCTCCGTTACCGTGGAACAGACATGATGTCGTATGCATTTGATGTTTGTGTCCATAAAGCTGTACGTCTCTGTTACCGTGGCATTTGATGTTTGTGACAGCATGGTCAAGATCCTTTTTTTTTTTTGGTAAATTTACCCATCCATCTTCGCCCCTAATCAACGTTATTTACATAGTACTAACTACAGGAGAATGAGATCTCAAGTCACCGATGGATGAAGTAAAACTCGTGCAGTCTTTTTTCTTGCTCACATAAGATACCGATATGTGAGTTTCTAGTGATGTGAGGTTGCCGTCACAGGTCACAGATGTCTCCGAATATAAACAGGCGCGATTACATTTGAATTATGAGGTGAACAAACAACGACCCTATCTAATCTTGTGGCGCTCTGCAGCATGACGTGAATGGAAATGATAGCTTAACGCATATAGCTAGCTCTCGTACGCCTTCAATTAAGACAGGTTCCTAGACCTAGCTAATAAGCTTCAGGAAATCAAGGTGGTGACAACTGACAATAACAAAAAGTGAAACAAATTATATATAGCTTATGTAGGAGAGACGACCAAGCTTAAGTATTGCCCGGATGTACTTCTATTTGCAATATAAATACACCCTAATATACCACTTAAATGAATGTTTCATACTCTTTTATCACTTTCGGTATATTCCAATAATACTTCTAACATATTCCAATACGACATGATTGAAAAACTTTCATAGAGTTCTTTTTTTTTTTGCTATATACCATTTTCCATATGTAAAAGGAGTATATAAACAAATTATGCTATAAAGGGTGGACTTTGATGAAATTTTCCATAGAACTTACTTTGAAGTATCTTTAATTAGTATTAGAGTATATTCAAAAGGATAAAGAGATATAACAACATAATTTAAATGGTATATTGGAGGTGGGAGTACGTACACCCAGAGTATGGAATAATCAAACTATCATAGAAAAAAGAAACTCTAGTTTGAATTTCAGTTCAAACTTGTTTTAATTAGTTAGTAAACTAGTTATTTTAAAAAAATGCATAAATAGAAGAAATTCCCATTTTGGATTATGATATATATATATATATGTGTGTGTGTGTGTGTGTGTGTGTGTGTGTGTGTGTGTGTGTGTGTGTGTGTTCTGCATCAGCATGTAGTTTGTGTGCGAGCCATTTAACCGAGTCCAATCAAGCCATACAGTAGTCGGAGAAGAGCATGCAAAGCACACCGTACTGATTGCTAGCAATTCAGTAGTAAATTACGAATACGTTTTACTATAGAACAACAGATGCCATTATTACCGAATCAGTTGTGTGATTAAACTGACTAGTTAATGTATTTTGAGTTTGTAGACGAATATGTTTTCCTTTTGTTTTAGCCATATCTTTTTATTGGTAGCTCCGATTTGCAAATGATTTTCAAGAACTTCTTGGTGAAGAACCAAATGATATAAGTTTTGCTACCAATAAAAAGATATGGCTAAAACAAAGAGAAAACATATTCATGTACAAACTCAAAACGTATTAACTAGTCGATTTGACCACATAACTGATTCAGTAGTAATGGCATCTGTTGTTCTATAGTAAAATGTATTCATGATTTACTACTAATTACTAGCAATCATTACGGCATGCTTTGCATGATCTTCTCCAACTAGAGCGTAGAATAGCTAAAATAGGTATTTTTTAGGAGTAGAATAGAGCTACCGTAAAAGAAAATAAGTCAGAAGCTTGTTCTCTCTCTTTTTCATATTTTTAATATGAACTTAAAAATCATAATAAACTTCGATAGCAATGAAACAAGTTGATCTTGATGCTTCCAACAACTAAATAATTTTTTTGCAAGATGCAGCTCAAGCTGAATAACTACTATACCAAGCTTCAAATTAAAATAAAGAAAAATGAATTATGGATATTGTAAGGAATGATATCGTTTGTACTTTGAGTAGTTAGTGTCAAATAAAAATTAAACTTCCTAAGGACAGCTGTCGGCGTATTCCGCTTTGACAGTCTGAGTCTGAGACCGGGTTTGGTTGGAAGGAGGGCGTCTTCGCGGCTGGCTAAACCTAGAGGGTGAAAACCCTAGAGACTCCCACGCGAGGGATTCCGGCGTCTATGAACTAGGGATGACACCAAGATTTTACCCAGGTTCAGGCTCTCTTTTGTCTTGGGTAATAGCCTTACTTCCTGCTCGATTGGTTTATAGAGTGTGCCAAGCTAGTACAAAGCTCTCAGGTTACAAGTTCTCTCTTAGACTATGCTACGGAGCTCTTGCTTGCTCGTTCTTCCACCTTCGACCCCTTTTCCCCATGCACCCGAGGGCCCTTATATAGGCCAGGCCAGTCGGGGCAGGTACCAAGGAGGGTCATCATGCTTATCTTCATACATTTATTACCCCTTCCCGTCTTTGTCCGTTCCTCGGCCTCATTAAATGCCGACGATGGCCGCTGGTCCGCCGGATGTGACCCCTTCTTGACGGGTTGGTGAGAGGCGTCAAAGGAATGGGCTTATAGCGAAATCCTTGCGGTTGATGTGTCGACACGGTGTCCTCCGCCTGAAGCGAGACGACAGGAAGGAGCCGAGGTGAAGCCACCTCGCACCACCTTTGTCTTGCGGCGAAGCGGCGGGCGTGCTTCGCCCTGCTCACCGGGCGTCACGTGGGTCGACCGCCGGGCGGCGAGGCGTGCTCGCCCACCGCGCCGGCGCCACGTGGACTTGTCGTTGACCGCTTTTGTGCGGCGGAGAGGGTACCCAACAGAGAAATCTGTTGACAAGAGCCGGGCCCGCCTCGAGCGTGCATCAATGCTTCCTTTAGAACCTTCATTAAATGTTTAGCGTGCTCTGGGTGGGGCCATCACTCATGAGGATCGACCGCCTCGGTCCCCAGCGTATCCATGATTTTTCTCGGGACCCGAGGCGACGCGACGATTTTTGTCCCTTCGCGAACCGTCGGTGTGGGGCGCATATATAGGTTCATCTGAATCAAGTGGTTTCGCGCTTCTTCTTCCTTGCGCACCCTAACTTTCGCTTCTTCAACCTTCTTGCTTTAAGTCCCTTTGGCCTTTTGCCCCTTTCGCTCTCATGGCTTCTTCGGGCTCGCCTTCCTTTCCTGCTTCCACGGTGGATTCCTACACGGTGGGGAGACTCCACACCATCGTGCCGGAGGGCCCTCTCCATTTCTGGGCCAGGACCCCCACACCACAGTGCCCCGCCGACGAGATCATCATCTTCGTGTGGGGCATCATGGCGGGTCTGGTGCCGCCTTTCTCCGACTTTTTCCTCACCATCCTCCACTTCTACGAAATCCATCACCTTCATCTCACCCCCAACTCCATTCTTTTCCTCGCTGTCTTCGCACACCTCTGTGAAATGTTCATGGGGGTGATGCCGAACCTTCCACTCTTTCGCTATTTCTTCCTCTGCCGCGCCTCCTCCGGCGGCCGACTATTGAGGCTGCCACTTCCGCCTCGGGATGGGATGGCGGCTTCTACATTCCTTCGGCCCGCTCAAGCTGGAAGGCTGGCAGAATAATGGTCAGACGTCAATGACGACAATGGTCGAGCGCTGGAGGTGCCCGCCGAGCCAGCGGCGGCCACCGAGAACTGGAACTCGCCCGTCGAAGAGACGGCGGAGCTTCTGGCAATGGCGGCCCGCATCAACAACCTGCGGGACGCCGAGTTAACAGGGGCGCTGATCGTCAGGGATTTCGTATCCGAAGATTGAGCCCTCTTCGCACCGTATTCGCCGGCGTGGCAATACACGACGACAACGACATCACCCGCTTTTTCCCTACCGTAAGTCTTCATTTGCTACCTTTTGGCTTTTTCTCAGATTCGCGCCATTTTGAGTCGCTTCCTACCAACCAAAGATTCTCAGGTTGCTTTTTAATCTTGGCGGTAGCGGAAACTGGATGGGCCACGCATCGCCAGTGGCTCTCCGGGCTTATGCCGCCGATTCCCGCTGGCCTGGACTTCCCCTCATCGGCCTGGCCACTCGCCGATTTGGAGCCTGCGGAGCGCCTGAGGATCGTCAGGTTGCTGCCGCCCATGGACTCCACCGCCTCGCCGTGGTGCCGCCACCCCGACGATCGGGGCGCATCTCCTCCTCGTTGATCGGGCGCGGGCAGCGCCACTCATCCCGGACACCTCAAGTCCGGTGCGAAAAACGCCACGCGGCGAAACTTCGCCGCCACCACTTCAAAGGCGGCGGTGACCTCATGGGGCGGCACACCGCCACCCCAATCGCAGAACCGATCAAGACGGCGCGCCCTGCCGGCATCAAAGATCTCCACCTCCGGCGCCGCTTTCCATCACCACCGGTGCCAATGCAACAGGCGCCGGCTCCAGCGACGACGGCACCAACCGCCGCGGCGCCCGTTTCACCACCCACGGCACCGACCGCCATGGCGCCGGTCTCATCATCTTCCCCTTCTACGACTCCTCCTGTGGCGCCGATCTCACCTTCTACGGCGCCACCACCTTCGGCCACGGGGACCCATGCCGCCACTCGACAAGGCGGGCTCGAGGTTCCCAGGGCCAGCTTCAGCTTAAGGGCGACGCCAAGGGCGGCCCCTCGAGATGCTTCAAGGGGCAGCGCCACTCGCTGCAGGGCGGCGGAGACTCCGCCGAGCACCGCCGACGGCCGCCACCGCAGATCTGGGGCGGCCGGCCACGACACCGACGCCCCGCCCTCGCTTCACACCCGTCGCCACGCTGCTGCATTCGCCATCTTGAGCTTTTCAGAGCTCGGCAATCTACACACACACTTGGCGCCTTCGCCACGGCCGTCGGACACGGAGTCTTGGACGGCGAGGCGGTGACGAAGCGTCGGCGAGTTGACGCGGAGCGGTGAGGGCGGACGCGATGATGGCGCAGAAAGGGCCACCGCGATACAGCCGCCATCTGCAGCGTGGCGGAGAGGGCCGAGGCGCGCAGAGGGCCTCGGAGTCTGGTGACCGCCTCAGCGCAACCTCACCACCATGCTCAAGGGAGCTTTCTGCGCATCGAAGATGCTCGGAACCTTTGGGCGTGGTCTTTGAGACGCCCTCGACACCGCCCTCTGATGACGCCTCTGCGACCAACCCGGGCCGCGGAGGCACTCCGAGATGCCGCCGCCCTAGCCGCACGCTCCACGGGGAGGGGCAAGAGGTTGCGGCGGTGGCGCAAGTTCGTCTTTGGCGTCTTTGGGCGGCCGCAGCGCCTCCACAGACCCGATGGCGGCAATGGAGACCGGCATCGCGGGGGACGCCGCCCAGGCGGAGGCACGCGTACAAGCGGTCGCCGAACACTTGGCCGGACAACTGCATGTGCAGGAGTCGGTCATGAATATCTCCACCCGGTGACGGAGGAAGAAGACGTCGGCGACATCGGCGTATGCGAGTGAAGGGCCGACCTCGCCTCACTTCTTTTGTTTTTTATTTCTTTTGTTGACCAGCCTGCTCTGCCTGTATAAACATTTTAATCAGTTTTAGCTGTAATGGATGTTTCTTGGTTTTACCTTCATGCGTGTTTGCTGTGCTTATTTGATATTGCGTGCTGGAACCGCTAGGCGACCAACTTGAAACTCAGTTGAGGCGCCAGTTAGGCTTTTAAGTTCAGGCAATGTCCCAGAATTCCTGTAAAGGTTGTATGCAACTAACCACAAATGTAAGCACAACGCGCATAAGTCGCATAGAACTTAGGCAAAGACGGCTTTAGGGCGCAATAGCCCGTGCTTAGGCACAAAATAATTTGCCGTTAGGGTTTTATGCAGGGTTGTCACTGGCTCAAACCTTTCTGGAACTTAAATCCTTGTGATCTCTTAGAACTGTACCCCAGTGTGGCGCATAAGATGATAAGGTCCCAGGAGTGGTCTTGGACCAGCGGCATTCAACGGTGACAACCAGCGGTGCTTCTGAGAGCCAACCCGAGGCGTACGAGCCGTGTTTGAATACCGTGCCAAGCTTACACTCTGGTCACTTAACCTTACTAGACGCTCACACTGAAGACTTTCCTTTTTATCACCAAGGAGTCGTCGGGTTTGCGATGTCTATGATAACCATGCATAATTTGATCAATTTCGACATACGCATAAGCAAACAAATAGAAGTGTCACTTAAAACACTTATCTGGCTTGTGCGCTAGCTGGTGCCCAACCCAGGCAGATGGGCGACCAGCCGAAGCATCTCGGGCGACCAGCCCCCAAGTGTCTGGGCGGCCACGAAGAAGATTCGGGGCGACCACGAAGGAGCTTAGGGCGACCAGCCCCCGAGCTCCTGGGCGACCACGAAGAGGCTTGGAGATCTCATGCAATAAGGCGGTGACTCCATGCCTTGGTGCACAGCTACTAACAGAATGAGTAGGCATATGCCAAATAAAACCGAACGATATAGGGTCCCCGCATGGAATGAGCCCCGGTCCCTTCTTGATTCCGAAGTCCTTGCGATTTTTTTTGGAGGTCGAACCATGGTGCTGTGCGTCAAAGCTGCGGGCTTCCAGGAGGGGTACTAGACTAACGATGCTCGCGGTGGCAACCAGCGGTGCTTCAGGGAGCCAACCCGAGGCGCGCAAGCCGCGTTTGAGCATCGCATCTAGCCCGCCCCCCGGTCGCCCGTCTTTGTCGAACACGGACACCAGGTGATCCAGTAGATCACCAAGGAATTAGTGGACATACGGGACCATCGACATTCATGCAAAAAACGCGCCGCTAAGGGAACAGAAAGGGACAACAATGGTAAATTGAAAGCCTTCTAGGCAACAACTTTACTAACCGCCAGAAGCCACCAACCAGCCAAGGGAGAATCTTACCTCATGGTCGATCGGGCGGCAAGAAGCACTTACAACTTCTTCAAGGATAGAATTTCATAACAACTCTATGTTATAGGAATTGCCGGTTCTTCGCCGTCTCGGTGGCCAACCGGACCACCGGGCCGAGATCTCGAGACCACCTTAAAGGGCCTTCCATCGGGAGAGCAGTTTATACAACCCGGCATCGTCTGAATTCTGCAGACCAGTCGCCATTGCCGTGTTCTCTCGAGACCGGGTGGCGTGGTACCGCTGAGACTTTCTTTGTAGCGGGCGGCGCGGAGAGCGTAGCGATCCGCACCTCCTCCAAAAGGTTGACATCTTCTCGCGGAGATCCTCTTGATCTTCTTCGTTGAACACCGAGACGCTAGGGGAACCGAAAGCGGCACGGAGGGGAGAACGACCTCGCCCGTACACCGGGAAGAAAGGCGTTTACGCGTGGTCTGTTGGGTGTGGTGCGGGCGACCACAAAGACGGCCGGGAGCTCTTCCGTCCACCGCGCGCCCCTTTTGAGAAGCCGATCGAATGCTCTTGTCTTGAGGCCCTTCAAACCGGTAGCGTTGGTGCGTTCGCTGCCCGTTGCTCATGGGATGGGCCACAAAGCAAAACATACCTTGGTGCCCATTTCATCGCAGAATTCCGAAAAGCCACACCGGTGAATTGGGTCCGTTATCGGTGATGATGCGGTTGGCGACTCCAAAGCGCGAAGATCCGCGCATGAACTTGACGGCGGCGGCCGTGATGGCACGCACCGCCGGCCTCAACCCACCGTAAACTTATCGATGGCGGCGAAGAGGTGGGTGAAGCCCCAGTGGCCAGCGAGCGGGCGGGATATCGACCCGACATAAGCGGCGGAGAGCGGGATGGTTTGCGAGCTTTGGGCTGGTTTGTGGATTTGCTGGCGAAGAATCGACAAGCCGCATGTCCTCACCGGCTTCGCAAGCATCACGGAGGCGATGGCCAATAAAATCCTGGCGGGCGCTTTCTGCCGACCAGCGTTCGGCGGGACATATGGCTCCCGCTTTGCGCCTCCATGGATATCGGAGAGCGGTGCTCCCCTCTTCCCGAGTGATGCACTTCAGTAGAACTCCGTTTCTGCCCTGACGATATAGGTCCCCACCTACCAGGGTATAGCACTTGGCCTTACGTGCAATCTTCTCAGCTGAGGCATCATCGTTGGGGATCACTTGGTCACGCAGGAAGGCTAGGATAGGATCCATCCACCGATCTTCACGGCCAGCGGCGACCACTCGGTGCTCGCCGGGGTACTCCGCTAGGCCAAGCTTTTCCCTGGCGCGCCTCGGCGACCGGCCGTTTTCCCTCCCAGTTCGGGGGCGAGAGGCGAACGCTATCTTTCCCCGGGCGGGGCCATGACAGCGCACCGCCTCTCCACTGAGCCGAGCCGCCGCGAACGGCCTTTGTCGTCCCCTCTGAATCGGGGCCGCGACGGCGACACCATCGTCCCCACCTGAATCGGGGGCCGCGATAGACGGTCGCGATAGCCTTTCTTCGAAGACTCCGACCGGAATAGGAGCCCTTGAGGACGCAAGCTGCGAAAGCCCGTCCGCAAGGTGATTGTCGCGCCGGGGGACGTGGATATATCCCAAACCTTCGAAATGACGCTCCATTTTTCGGACCTCCGCCAGGTACGCCGCCATGGTGGGGTCGGAGCACTGAAACTCCTTCCGCGCTTTATTGATGACCAGCAGGGAGTCTCCCTTGACTTGGAGACGCCGAATGCCCAACGCCGAAGCGATACGCAATCCCGCCAACAGGCCCTCGTACTCGGCTACGTTGTTTGTGGCTTTGAACTCGAGGGCGACCACGTACTGGAGGATGTCGCCGGTCGGGGAGACCAGGACAACTCCAGCCCCCGCACCCTCCAACCTGAAGGAACCATCAAATAACAAGGTCAAGGGAGAGGGCACGGGAGCTTCTTCAGCTTCTGGAGTGGCGGGAGTCCATTCGGCGACGAACTCCGCCAGCTTCTGACTTTTGATGGCGGTGCGGGGTACGAATTTGAGGTTGAATTCCCCCAGTTCCACCGCCCATTTTGCAATCCGGCCCTCTGCTTCTCGGTTGTGGAGGATCTCTCGCAGAGGGTAGGCCGTGACCACGGTAATTTCCCGTCCTTGGAAATAATGGCGCAGCTTCCTGGACGCCACCAGGACTGCGTACAGCATCTTCCGAGCTCATGGTATCGGGTCTCGCTTCGTGCAAAGACCTTGTCGATGTAGTATACCGGCCTCTGGACACCTTCTCTCTCATAATCGGCCCGCGCTCACCACCTCGGGGTGGTAGCTATGTATAGAACAACGGCTCACCGGCCTGGGGAACCAAAGACCGGGGAGAGGAGAGGTCTTGCTTCAACTCTTCAAATATACAGGCTTCTTGATCCACTCGAAGTGGTTTGTCTTCTTGGCAGCTTAAACAGAGGCAAGCTTTTTCTCCCGGTAGGCAATGAATCGCCCAGGGGAGGCGAGGCGGCCGCCGAACATCGAACTCGCTTGAGTCGTGCCGGCGGCTTCATGTGCTCGATGGCCGATATCTTGTCAGGGTTGGCTTCAATGCACCGGCTGGACACCAGGAAGCCCAATAGCTTGCCGGAGGGCACACCGAACACGCATTTATCTGGGTTGAGCTTCAGACAGTTCTTCCGGAGGTTAGCAAAGGTTTCCTCCGGTCTTGGATCGAGTTCTTCACTCTTTTGATCTTCACAACTAAATCATCAACATAAACCTCAAGATTTCGCCCAACTGGGGCGGAAGGTAATGTGCATGGCACGTTGGTAAGTGGAACTAGCATTTTTAAACCAAAAGCCATTCTTACATAACGAAGAGACACCGTAGGGGTTACCATGCGTCTTTTCTTCATCTTCAAGTGCCATGCTAATCTGTGGTATCCGAGTGCGCATCCGAGAAGCACTGCGATTCGCACCCGGTCGTGGAGTCAACAATGAGATCGACCCGCGAGGTAAGGGTCCTGGGCGAGCCTTGTTGAGGTCGGTGAAGTCGTCACACATGCGCCATTTCGTTGGACTTCTTGGCGAAACACGAGGTTGGCGAGCCACCGAGATGAAGACCTCCGGACAATCCTCGCGCTCAAATTCTCTACCTCCACTCGAATGGCATCCTGGCGCTCGGGCGCCTGCCTCCGGACCTTCTGCCGGACCGGACGCGCCTCGGGGAGCGTCGCCAATCGATGCTCGATCACCTCCCTGGGGACCCCTGTCATGTCGGACGGTTGCCAGGCGAACACGTCGGAGTTAGACTGGAGGAAGGTGACGAGCGCGTCTTCCTATTTGGCGCTGAGGTTGGCGCCAATGTTGACGGTCTTTCGGGGTTCGCCCTCACTCAGGGCGACCACCTTGACCTCACCGGCAGAGCCAGGTGAGGCACGAGTCCGGGCCTGAGGGGCTCCCGAGGAAGTGGCGTCTGGGCGCCCGACGTAGGTGGCACCGGCCAGGTCCTGCGGGACCTTAAAACAACGCAAGACCTCGGCCTTATCCACCCTGATCACAATGGGGCCAGCGGGCCCCGGCATCTTCACCACCATGTACGCATAGTGGGTGGCCGCCATGAACTGGGCCAACGCCGGTCGGCCGAGTATGGCATTATAGGGGAGGTCAAAGTCGGCGACCTCGAAATCCACCAACTCGGTGCGATAGTTATCCCTCTCCCCGAAGGTGACGAGGCGCTTTGACCGTGGGCATCAAACCAGCCTCGGGGCTACCCCAAGAAGGCGCGGTGGCGCAGATCTGCCGCGGGATCTGGCGCCAGAACACCGAGGAGGACAGAGGTTGATAGAACTCCTCCGTCCACCGGCCGACGGGTGAGCCGCGCGTTTGAGCGGTGGCGACACTACGACCGGAGATGCCCTAGGCCGTTGGCACCCTCGGGATGGTCAGTCTGACTAAAGGTGAGCGTTTGCTCAGACCACTTCAGCATCCGACCGCCCGAGCTTGATGTGGTGGCACACACTTCCCTCTTGGCTAGTTTATGGCGGCGTTGGAGGGGAAGGTGGACGAACCACCATGGATATAGGCCACCACGTGATCGGCCTGCTGGAAGGCCAGCGGGGGATCTTCATCTTGATCACCGTCGGGGCGGCGCTCCTTGAGCCGCTTCTCCACCGTCTTGTCCACGACCCGACAGCTGTCTAGGTCATGGGTATTGGTCTTATGTATCGGGCAGTAGGGCTCGCCCTCCTTTTGGTCGTGGCGGTCGTTCCCACGACCGCGGCGGTCATCACGCCGATCGTGGCGATCGTTACGCCGGTCACGACGGTCGTCACGCCGCTCACGGCGATCATCACGCCGATCGCGACGGTTGCGCTTCTGAGGCGCGGGATCTTCTTCGTCGTCGCGCTCGGCGGCGAGACTGCTGGTTTCTCCGCCTCGCGCTTCGCGCCTTCTTACTGACGGCGGAACCTTCGAGGTCCCGGCCTCGTCCTTGCCTTAGCCACCCTTGGGGCGGCGGCTGCCCTCGCCTCGCGGCCGCGACACTTATGTGCGAGGAGAAGAGCTCGAAGGTGGAGCTGATGGTGCGGTGGCCATCTTCTCCTTCATCTTCGCGGTCGCGTCGCCCCTCTGGCGATGACGACCGGTTGCTCGGAGATGTGGGGATTGTGTTGCGGCGATGGCGAGAATCGCCGGATGAAGTCGCGGCGACTCCCCTTCTCTTGCTCCAGGCGTGGAGGTCGTCCTCCACGCCGGCAAGAAAAGAGCCACGAAAGTTGGCGACGAAGAGGTCACACAACTTACCCCACGAGTGCACCGATCCTCGGGAGATTTAGCACGAGAGCGGCGAGCTGTTAAGGCTGTTGGGAGGTAGTTGGCCATGACCTTTTCAGATCCGCCACCGCCCGCACCATCGTTAGTGTAGATTTGGAGGAACTCCTCCGGGTTGGTGGTGCCGTCATATTTTTCTATGGTCACGGGCGGAACTTTGTCCGGCCACGCCACGCGGTGCGGCCGCGGAGAAGGCCTGCACCGATGCCGTAGAGGGAGCCGAGCCGCTCATCGGGAGCCTGGTCCGGAGACCGTTCATGGGAGCGTGAGGCCCGGCTCCTTGGAGAGTCGGAGGAGTGAACCTCCTCCTTGGCCCGAGAGTGAGAGCCACAGGGGGGACTCTCATCGTCGTATAACCGCTTACATGGCAAAGTTCTTGGTCCGGGTGGCGCGGCAGGCGACCGCGAAGGTCATCACCGCGCTGCCGGCGGCTCTCGTCAAGATGAGAGCGGAGGTCCCCACGGTTCCTCGGGGAACCGGGACCGGTACTGCGCGCGCCCTTCCCTTGACCCCGGCCCACCTGGCCAGGGCCTTTCTCGTTAGGGCGGCTAGAGGCCTGAGAGCGCCCTGCATGCGCCTTAGGCATCAAGGTACGACCGGTACCTGACTGGCCGGGAGGCCCTACCTTAAGCTGGGCCGCGTCCACAAGGCCGGCGATGCTCCGCAGCCACGGAGTGGCCGGGGAGTCTCCCGCGAACTCCACCGGAGGGTGGTCCAGAAGAGCACGGGCTGCGTGCAAGTTCTGGGCAGGAGTGGCCGCCTCCATGGCCAGCCTGCGACGCACGGGCTGCTCCCCCACTTCCAAGGGAGCAGCAGCGCCGCCTTGCAGGGGCGGGGTGAGACGGTCCCTCAACCGGCGCGATGACCGGGAGGCGCCTTGGTCATCGCTTCGCCCGCGATATCGATCTTTGAGAATCCGCCATCTTGGATGCAGGCTTGCTTCTAACTCACGGACGCCAAGTCCGCCGGGAGTTGGCGGGAAACCAACCACTAGCCCCTACAGCGCGCCCGCCGGGCGTATTCCGCTCGACAGGCCGAGTCTCTGAGCCGGGTTTGGTTGGAAGGAGGCGTCTTGGCGGTGGCTAAACCTAGAGGTGAAAACCCTAAAGACTCCCACGAGGATTCCGCGTCTATGAACTAGGGATGACACCAAGATTTTACCCAAGTTCAGACCCCCTTTTGTCTTGGGTAATAGCCTTACTTCCTGTTCGATTGGTTTATAGAGTGTGCCAAGCTAGTACAAAGCTCTCAGGTTACAAGTTCTCTCTTAGACTATGCTACGGAGCTCTTGCTTGCTCGTTCTTCCACCTTCGACCCCTTTTCCCCATGCACCCGAGGGCCCTTATATAGGCCAGGCCAGCCGGGGCAGGTACCAAGGAGGGTCATCATGCTTATCTTCATACATTTATTACCCCTTCCCGTGCTGTCCCGTTCCTCCAGCCTCATTAAATGCCGACGCATGGCTTCGCCTGGTCCGCCCGGGATGTGACCCCTTCTTGACGGGTTGGTGAGAGGCGTCAGAGGAATGGGCTTATGGCGAAATCCTTGCGGTTGATGTGTTCGACATCGCTGTCCCGCCGCCCGAACGGTGCGACGAAGGAGCCTTCGAGGTGAAGCCACCTCGCACCACCTTTGTCTTGGCGGCGGGCGGCGGCGTGCTTCGCCCACTGCTTTCGCCGGGCGCCACGTGGGTCGACCGCCGGGCGGCGGCGTGCTCGCCCACCGCTTTCGCCGGGCGCCACGTGGATCGACCGCGGGCGGCGTGCGTTTCGCCACTGCTTCGCCGGGCGCCACGTGGGTCGACCGCCGGGCGAGCAGGGCGTGCTCGCCCACCTGCTCGCCGGGTGCCACGTGGACTTGTCAGGTTGACCGCTTTTGTGCGGCGGAGAGGGTACCCCAGCGTAGAGTACGCTGACAACAGCTTAAATACATGTTTTGCAAGCCCGATAAACACAAATTAAACTTCTTAAGGAGAGCTTATATACATGTTATGCAAGCTCAATGCGTCTGGATTTAGCACATACTCGAAGAGGGAACTTGATGGTGCTGAGACCTAAGCATGATGCAACACTTTTGTCAGAGTTGTTCCATAACTATCAAAAACATAAATGAATATTGCACTGAAACTAGTTAAAGAATAGATATTAGAAGGCATGCAACATATATTTATTGCGTGTGTACATACATATATATACATGTATATATATGTATGTGTGTATGTATACATAAGAAATTAAGAATAGATATTAATTAGAAGGCACGTAACATATATTTATTGTTTGTGTATATGTATACGTACACATATATGTTTATATATGTATATGACATGATACCCAGTGTAAACTCACCTTAGGGTGTTACCCATGCAACCTTCAACATGAGCCTTCTGATTTGGACCTAATGCACGAGATGGAGTTAAGACGGATTCCCAACCATTTAATACATCTTTGTAGAACACCCCTAGACTATCCAACCATCTACAAAAACATCTTAAGCGATTGGTAACTTGGTATCCCACCTCCATCTCGTGCGTTGAGTCTAGATCGGATGAAATGTGTTAACCATGCAACACTCAACATGAACTATATAATCTGGACTCAACGCACGAGATAGAGTCTAGGGGGTTTTCTGCAAAAATGTCTTAATTGGTTAGCGAGCCCATCACACCTCTATCTCATGCTTTGAGTCCAGATTAGATGGTTCACATCAAGAGTTATATAGGTAATACCTTATATAAAATATATAAACTCCTCTTTTTTTTTTTTTTTTTTAGGGGACATTGTCTCACTGATTTCACATTGACGGGCCGGGCACGGGGCATGTCATGTGTGCCGTCACTAGTATTGGTTGATGGCCTATCTAGACTCTTTAACAAGAAACTAAATCATGGGTCAAGTCATGTAACAGAAAGTGACGGTTACCAAAGAAGCTAACGCGGCCGAGCTTGCCTTTTCGTATAGATCGCACATGAATTTACTGATATGTGTTGACCAAAATGTCTCAAGCGCGCGATGAATGTCACATTATGGTGTTCTCGAAAAAAAAAATGTGGATATAATGATTTCAACTAATGAGCCACCCGGCCGGCTTGTCTTAAACGTTACAGCGACACATGAATTAATGGAAGATATGAACACATCGAATTCTCAGGAGAAGTTCTTCGTTACGCTCAATTCCATGAAAAACAAGGTGTAATGGTGACAACACATTAATATAATGAAGCTTGGAGTTTCGGTGTATAAATCATAGGCACTAGCTGAAGCAATTTGCAGGTGTGCCAAATGCTAATAGGCAATCAAATAGAAATTCTGTAATTCTTGTACTCTGTTAGATCGGTTGGCTAATAAAGAAGCAATTCCCACATTTTTTTCCACCATCTTATTTACTAAGGGCCCACAATCATATTTTTATAAGATCAGTTAAGAGACCTTCGGTCTTGAACGTCGACATTTAATTCAAAGGTCGAGAGTGTAAATTTGCTCGATGGATGCACCTCTCAATCTTCTCCACACCTAAGGAGGGAGATTATTAATAAAATACTCATTAAATATGAAATCAAATATCTCAAGTTCAAATTTAGAATGCAAAATATAGAATATAACATTTAAAATTACATAAAGTTATACTCTGCTGCACCAATCCCCGCAATTGTGTGGCTGCAGCAAACCACACAATTGTGTGGTTAATCGGCTAGTTCACCTAAAAGCTTAAAGAAAATCTGTCACTTTACTCCTATTACAACATTTCGTCTGGCTTCTAGGCCTGACCAGACTTACGGCATTGTTGGCGTATGTAATGCTATTGCTACCAAGGAGCAGTTGGTCATCCAATCTAGCGAGCGTGTAACAAAGCTGGTCATCAAAGTTGAAGTTCATCAACAGAGAACCAGAGGTTATCGGATTAAATCCCGAAAAATCCACCCGTTAATAAACTCATCTAACGTGTAGTTATCAGAACTCGAACTATGACCATTAACCATAGGACATGAATATGCCATGACGGTTGGACTAGACGCCGGTTGGCAATATACAGCTATGTTGCTTAAAATCAAGGCCTCCCTACTTTCAGATATATATGGTGGATTGCGGAATGTTCAAGCTATTGGCAAATGGCGTTCGTTGTACTCGTATTAGATTATCTATCACAATTAATCCTTCTACAACTGAAAACCAGATCCTGGGTTCTTGGATGTTTTCGGTCTGCTTGAAGTGCAATCCAGTGTATGTATATAAATGAACTGCTGTTCAGGTGTCACTTGCAGGATAGCTTACGCAGGGCCACCGGGGGATAAAAATTGCCAAAAGCTGTTTATTTGCGTATCTCTGTTTTCGACGTGTTGTCCGATGTACAAGCTGTCAAGCTCCGAAACTCACGGAAGCGTCAACCAAAAAAAAGTCTCAACGAAACTAGTGAACGAATCTAGACACTGAAGTAAAGAAGAGATAATCTACAAAAAGAAATAAAGAAGGAAAAAGTTTATTCTGATGTATAGCTGTGAATGTCCCTGTCTTGATCAGTCGTATGTACTTAATAATGGAATTATAGTATCGAGCATCGTCCGATCGGAGAAGGAACTGTGCTAGCCGGTACCGAATTTTATTTTCTTAATTCGTCAATGGTTTAACTATGATGCCATCTCTTTTCAATGACCACACGATTCGTGAGGTCAATGCGTATGTGGTTGTCTAGCTGGAACTTTAGATCTAGAGTATCTATACGGACTCCGGTGTATGCAATGGTGCAACTAGCATCTGAATTTTTGAACCAGTTAAAGCTCCACCTAAACTAAATGCTGTTTTCGAATAAACTAGTGTATGCAGCTAACTTTCTTTTTTTTTTTTTGGTTTTCAACGCAACACGCATGTGTGTAGATTGTGTGAGTGTGGCATGTGTTGAGTCTGTCTTTGCCTTGTAATCTCTAAAAAAAATAATGTTCCTAAATATAAGCACACCTTTTTTTTATCTCTTAATGAACTAGTGATGTTTCCGAATTCTAGACCTAAAGTTGTGGACTGGATGATAAGAGGCCAGGTTGTTAGACGTCTGATGCTGGGCTGCAAGCCTGTGTGGCATATCAGCATAGGCCCATTGGCCAGAGTTAAGACTTGTCTGCATATATAAATAACAAAAGCCGGAAGCTGAGTTTGATCTACTTTTACAGCTTATTTTTAAGTAAAATTAGTTATTTATTAAATGATCTTTTATAAAAAGCTATCGCCGTTTTTTAGAAAAGCTGTAACTCCTCTAAACAGACCCTAAGACTTGTTTGCATCTTGAGTCTCTACTCTCTAGGCACTGTTTATTTAGACTTAGACTTTTTTGCTTATAAATTGAAGCTAGTGTTTTAGCTTAAGCAACTTAAAAGCAGTCTATATTTTAATAAAGATAGATAATTTACCTTAACTTCAGTGGCATTAATCTAAAACTAACTCTTAATAAGCTAAAAAAGTACCTATTGCGTCGAAAAATATGACGAAGGATTAATCGGCTCAAACACATAAGAACACTGCATTCAAAGGTTTAAGACGTGCCAACCGATATGATCCTGCAATCGGTAAGATATATTAAAAAATATACTCAAATCTGATCTAATACAACAATCAGCAATGATCTAAACAGCTAAGAAGCTGGTGGACTCTTCTGAAAAAGATGATACACAACAAGATCGGAAAAAACCAAACCTGATTGGCGTAATAGACGATGACCAACAATCGGTGATGCGTAACTTTATTGATCAAGATCGGATTACAAGAAATATTTTAAATTATAGAGCTGCTCCTAGTTAACAGAAATAAAAAAGAGTAAATGCGAGTTGTTTTATTAATTGATTGGCTTTGGACACCTTTCCTTATCACCTCTGGACCTTTTATATAGCACTTAGGCTGATCATATCCTCCTTCGATTCTTGCAAACACACGATTTATATCGGTCTCAACTTCAAAAAGATAAGTCTTTCCCACGGCTTACAGCAGAGGTTATATAATACTAGTCGGTAATTCGAGTATTTGTATGAGCTAGTTTTTTAGATAAAGTTATTTAGGTCCGTTAATTTGAATTGTATGTGATAGACACTATAACTTGTTTTTGTTAGATGGATGCTAACTCTTTTCCTTTCCTTGTTTAATGTGAAAATTTTCTCGCAGTTTATAATTAGCACATGATCTTATTGTGAATTTTAACATTTTTAGAATTGGGTGTTTTAATTCGCATACAAGTCAATTTGCATATTTTTTATCATACTATGGATGGATTTTTTTTCAGTTTTGGGTTGGGCTTCATATAAAAATCTATTTTCTTTTTCCATTTATTATTATTCCTAATTTTATTTTTTGGGTGAAATTAAATTACTTTTCTAAATTTTTGTTAATTTGGTTTGTACTTGACCTACTCGCTCCATCAAAAAATATAGTATGTATTTTTTAAATGATATTGTCCATAAATATAGTGTTTAGTTCATATTCTACTAAGAAATTAGTGTGATCTTCCCTCTGTCCCCATAACAAATATCTAGCTTTATTTTATGTCCTCTATATGCATGCACTGTATAGTATTTATAAACAATAATTAGAGGTATTCTAGTTATTTTCAATATCACTTTGATCTATGTGTTAAGAGAAAATATACCTTATAAATATGGATGGAGTAAGTAGCTATTATTCTTGTCGACAATTCGGGAACCGGTCCCTCGCCGAGCTTACTTGTTGAATGAGGGATCAACCTAGAGCCCCTTTTCCGCGGAGGGTATAGCGTCCGAGGGCTTGCCGAGTTAGGGTCGAGACGGCCGGGATAACACGGCAAACAAGGGGTTTTTATCCTGATTCGGCCTTTCGCTGGGAGATAACAGCCCTACGTCCAGCAACTTCACTAATTCCCAAAGACGAGTTACAAGTAGGGGTGGCAACGGGGCTATTCCCCGCCGGGGAGTACCTCCCCGTCCCCGTCCCCGCGATCCAAAATTTTCCCCGTCCCCGTCCCCGTTCCCCGTCTCGGGGGAGAAAATCCCCCCGTCCCCATCCCCGTTCGGGTATCGGGGCCCCGTCGGGGACCCATCCCCGCGAAAATTTCACACAAGAGAAGAGCTCTTATAGCCATTTTAACTCTAAATCATATCAATAGACAAGGAAAAAAGAATGCATGCATTCATTGAAGATTATGTTGTCCCATTTATGAAAATGTGAATATGATGGACTAGAGAATATGTTTGCAATCTAATAACTAAATTGGACTAAACTAAATTTGGATCCCCAACCGGGTCCCCGCGGGGAAAAAAATTCCCCGTCCCCGTCCCCGCCATCCCCGACGGGGGAATAATTTTCCCCGTTTCCATCCCTGCGGGGACGATTTCTTCCCATACCCGTTCCCTAATAGAGGAATTCCCCGCCGGGGATCGGGGAACGGGTCCCCATTGCCATCCCTAGTTACAAGTGCTTGCTCGGGGGCACCGGACCTCTCCTCTCTCTCTCTGTTTCTTACAGGTGTGTTCTTCCTCTCGATTCTCCAAAGAAAAAGCCGGAACCCCAACACTACATGCGACGGGGTATTTATAGACGATTACAGCTTTACATCACTTATTACAGAGTGACGCGCTACTACTGCTCCCAGACGTGGGTGAGACTGTTCTCTTACTTTTCGCCATATCGCAACGTGGGCGTAGTGGGCTAAGATCGTGGCCGTACGGTCCTTCAAGCCACCGAGTGATTAATGCCACGTCATCTTCGTGGACCGTACCTGACTTTTTGGTTATGCACAAGGTTCCTTCTTCGGACCTGGTCGTCGATCGCATCCCCCCGAGCACTCGGGGGCGAGCTTAGCTGAGGACAGGGAAGGCCTGCAGGTCGGCCTACTCAAGGATCTTCCTTGGAGACACCGTCCAAGGGTAAGCATGACCGGCAGCTGACTAGCCGTCGGGGTACGATGGTCGTTATGGGGAATACCCAATCCCCAACAATTCTGAACTTTTTTTATTTATGAATGCTACTTTGGATGCCGTGCAAATTTAATATCTAATCACCCTTTAATTTTTATTCCAAATTTGCATTTATCTTATCATATTGTGGTGGATTTTTTTCCAGTTTTAGGTCAGTAATTAAGTATAAAATTTTTATATTTTTATATATTACTATTCAATTTTATTTATATGATTTACTTTAGAATTTGTTAAAAATAAATTTATAATTTTATTTTATTTTATTTGTAATTTGAATTTTAGTTAATTTGGTATGTAATTGACATATAATCTTTGGTTTAATTTACTATTTTTAATTATTATTTTAAAGGCCTGTTTGGTAGAGCTCCAGATTCCAACTTAACCTCAGATCTGAAACTTATATGCTAAAAAAAAGTGAATTAAGTTTATATTTTTAGTCTAAAATGTAAACAAGATGATCCATCTAAACACTTTTAATGTATTCACAGCTCCAGCTTCATGAATCTAGTGAAGCTAAAATTTTCAGCTTCACTAGATTCTTAGAATCTGGAGAAACTGAATCCCTGCCAAACAGGCCCTAAATTTGCGTTATTTATGGATTTACTTTTGGAATTGTATAGAAGTCAAATTGCTAATTTTTTATTTTTATTCTAAATTTCAATTAATTTAGATTTTTCTTGACATGTACTCTGTCTTTTAATCTAAGCCGTTATAACTCAGGTCCAGTAGATAGACAACTAGATCTTTATGTTTAACATGGGAACATCTTCGAAATGTCTAATTAGTAGAGATATAGAGAGATAGATAGATACCATGGTGATATTGGCAAGCTAATTATCACAACTTCATTACAACTAGACATGGTAGCGTGCTATTGCACGCCGTGTTGTGCGGGCGTGGGGAAAAAATCGACGAAAGGATGTAAACGCGATTTTCAACATATCTCTCACTCCGGAAAACACCAGAAACCGAGTTACGTGGGAAAAAAATAGAGAGTTAGAGTCGTAGAAATATCTCTTTCGACGAATTATTTGGAAAATATTGGAGACCGAGGTGGAAAACCGAAGTGGGAAAATAATCTAGAGGGAAAAGGGTGAAAAATTATTAGAGACGACAACCTTTCTAGAGATGAATACATATTCGACGAATTATTCGGAAAATATTGGAGACCGAGGTGGAAAACCGAAGTGGGAAAATAGTCTAGAGGGAAAAGGGTGAAAAATTATTAGAGACGACAACACCGAGGTGGAAAACCGAAGTGTGAAAATAGTCTAGAGGGAAAAGAGTGAAAAATTATTAGAGATGACAACCTTTCTAGAGATGAATACATATTCGACGAATTATTCGGAAAATATTGGAGACCGAGGTAAAAAACCGAAGTGGGAAAATAGTCTAAAGGGAAAAGGGTGAAAAATTATTAGAGACGACAACCTTTCTAGAGATGAATACATATTTCTGGTGACGAAAGCATTTTTTTCGGGAAAAACGGAGAAAGGACCTAGACGTGATAGCAACCTTCTTAGAGTTGCACACATATCTCTGGTGACGAAAACATTTTTTTTCCGAGAAAAACGAAGAAAGGATCTAGATGTAAGGAGTGAGGACCTATTCGTTACGTTTTTAGACCTACCCGCTATCTTAAAAAATTAGAAAAGGGTATGTTCGCGATTTGAATTTAACGAGAGCTTTTTCCGTAAAAGAGCGGACGAGGGACCCATACGTGATAAAGTAAAAAAAATCTTCCCCTCACAAAAAATCGTGAAGGACCTATTCGTAATTTGCAGGGACCTACTCGTAATTTAAGCAAACACAGGGGATTTTTTGAAAAAATGCGTAGAGGGACAGCTGGCTTCGCCTCCTCTCGGCAATCCAGGGACTGTAAGATGTGTTATATTTAGAACTTCTAGTTTCAGGGAACTAAAAATATGCTTACTTGACATTTGATACATAAGCATCAGTTACACTTAAATATTAACCAAATTCTCAAAAAAAAAAAAAACAATAAATTAACAATGTACGTATGTTCCTTGCAAAAAAAAAGTACGCATATATGTAAACGAGCTTAATCACAACTCTGTATACGTACATACAACAAATCAACGTGTCCATATACGATGATACACCCGATGGTCGACTCAGCTGGAGTACGCCACGTAGATCTTTATGTCCGACGTGGCGAAGCCGTTGAAACTGGAGCCGGACGCGGTGGTGTAGGCGCCCATGTCGTCGAACACAAGCCAGTCCCCCACGCTCATCTCCGGCAGCTGGTACCCGGTGACCACCGTGTCGAGGGAGTCGCACGTCGGCCCGAACACCGTCGAGGTGTACGTCTCCTCGCCGGCGCGCGGGGTGGCGAGCGGCCTCGGGCGGGGCACGTAGTAGTCCATGAGGATGCAGTTGAGGGAACCGTAGAGGCCGTCGTCGATCCAGTACTCGCGCACCTCGCCACGCGTGCGCTTCCCGATGACTCGCGCGGCGAGCGTGAACGCCGTCTCGGCGAAGTACCGCCCTGGCTCGCCGATCACCTCCACGCACGGAAGGTCGCCGAAGTACTGCCCGAGGGCCGCATTGATCACTACCGCTGCCTCGTCGAACGTGGCGCCGGCCATGAAGCCGCCGCCGATGTCGAGGACGCGCATTGGCGGCATGCCGAGCGCGGCGGCCGAGTCGAAGGCCGCACGCGCTGTCTCGATGGCCCCGCGGTAGACGTCGGTGCGGGACGCGCCGCTGCCGACGTGGAAGGAGACGCCGGCCACGTTGAGGCCCGCGCGCTGGGCGGCGCGCAGGAGCGGTATCACCTCCTCGGGGTGCGCGCCGTACTTGGTGCCGAGGTCGACCTTGGCCTCGCCGCCGTCGGGGGCCTTGAGGCGGAGCAGGAGCTCGCACTTGGGGTGGCAGCGCTTGACCTTGGCCACCTCCTCCTCGGAGTCGTAGGTGGTGAGGTTGACTCCGATCTCCGCGGCGTACTCGATGTGCGCCTCGGGCTTGCACGGGTTGGCGTAGACGATGCTGCCGGGCTTGACACCGAGCGCGAGGACGGCCTCGATCTCGGCGCGGCTGGCGCAGTCGAAGCCGGCGCCGACCGCGGCCAGCGCGCCGAGCATTGCTTGCTCGGGGTTGCACTTGACGGCGTAGTAGGGGCGCACGTCAGGGAGGGCGCGGCGCCACACCCTGAAGAGGTCGACGACCTTGGCGAGGTCGACGACGTAGAAGGCGCTCCGCGCGGCGCCGGAGGAGACGATGGAGCGGATGAAGCCGGCGATGGCGTCCTTCTCCTTGAGCGCGTCGCGCTTGAACGAGAGCACCTTCCTGTCCTTCACGCCGGGAGCCACGAGCACCGCCTGCATGGGGCTGCCTCCAACCATGTTGACGATGGCGACGATGCGTGATATATGCACTTGTGCAAATGCCAAAATAGCAAGCTAGCTGCAGCAGAGCTCTAGTCTCTAGCCTCTAGCTTGTTACCTACAGGCAAGACAAAAACATTTTGCACACAGTTAGGTAGGCACTCACTTCACTAGCCGTAAAACAAAAAAGATATACGTTGGCGCCAATTCCGCTATGCATGCACAAGGGAAATGGAAGAACTAGCTGGGAACGCGAAGCATATAGCTTGAGCTTAGCACTTTTCAGTTAGGTCAGTCTGTTTTGCATCAATGTACTCACCAAGTTGTTAGGGTTTCTGGAGAGATCGACTTACGCAGGTCGATCAGATCTACAAGTGAAATTGATGCCAAGTGAAGCGAGAAGATCGGTTGGTCGATCGGTGCTTCTGGGCGTGTGCGGCTTGGTTGCGACGAACTCGGCGCCTTTATATAGTGCTAGATGGCCGGGAAGCTAATTCAATCAAAAGGGTGCCGATGTTAGGTAGGTGCACAGCGAGAGGTGCTGTGGTTTGGTGTCGTTGTGGCTGCGCTGCGCGGTCAAATCGACCTTGCCGAGAAGCCGTGCATCCACACATGAATACGAGCCGTAGCATGCTGCGCGGCAGGTGCAGATCGATAGCCGGCGCGCGGCCTGCACTTCACGGCTGGTTGGTAGGTAGACGATATATCGAGGAAGTTCATTTCTCGTTCCCCAATTCCCTCTCATTGAACCGGCCGGCACCTTCGCCGCTGGTAGACGCGCTATGCACCTCAAAGACTAGCTCGACGTATGCGTTTGTTTCGTCCTTTCCCGGTTCTTCCGAGATCAAATCCTTTCCTTCTTTATTAATTTGAGTGCACTTTCGGTGGCTTTATAATTTTATGGGCACGTTCGTATACCAGTTCGATTTGCTAGAAAAACCCATGCCTTCCAGCATATTGGAAGCGTTGAAATGGTCAAACCGTAAACGGCATGTTAGCCAATCAGCTGGTGGGAGCTTACTGCTTAGGGTGCCAGGATGCGTTCCTAGCTGCCTTGAGAACATTCCGGGCCGGGCCGAGGCTCAGCCCGGGTCCTTTTGGGCCTACGAACCAGGCCCGGACCCTGGCCTTGTCCCGTTGAACTTGTCAGGTCTAGTTCCTACTTCGTAGTAGCAGGGATCCGAGTCGATCGTAAGTATTCATTCATTCTGTTGGCTTCCAAGTCCGAGTCAGGCCATGTCAAAGCTTGTTTACAATGGCATAATGCACACCTGTTTTAGATGTATTCCATCAACATGCTTGAAGAGGGTTTTCAAACGTACGTACCCACGCTAGAGTCTAGACGAACTATGAGTACTGCTTGGAAAAACAGAGCAACCCTTAGCAGCGTCATTTTCGCTCCATGCAAAGCATGCAGGGGATGTCGCTGCCGCAATTAAATTTGCGAAAACTTGCATGATTTTCTTGAACAGGGTTTTCAAACGTACGTACCCACGCTTGACGACCTATTGGGTACTGCTTGGAAAAACAGAGTACCGCTTGGGAAAAACAGAGCAGCGCTTAGCAGCGTCATTCGCGCTGCATGCAAAGGATGTCGCTGCTGCAATTAGATTTGCGCAAACATGATTTTCTTCATTGTTATTTATCGGGAAAAAAATCCTGTAGCACCAGGTGCTAGTGCTAAACATGCTACATAACACGTGAGCAACACGGATCTTCAAGCAAGATTGACTTCATCTTCCTCCTAGAGAAACAGACAACCTCCGAGAAAAATACAGAGCAACTACGGAGGACCCTTTGGTCTGCTGCAACTTCAACGCTGCTCTGACATGTTACCTCATTCAGTACGGTACGGAGAGGTGACACCGTAACAGTTCTCTGGAAGCCTTAATGGCCTAATTCAGGTCGGCACTCGGCAGGCATGACGGGTCATGACGCACAGTGCTGTTTTGCATGCTTGCTCACGATTCAGTCCAGAATATTTACCGTATGCATCGGCTGTACCGCTGTACGATGACAACGACACAGGATTACAGACAGAGACGCACGCGTACAATTTCCTCCACTAAATTTAGGGAGAGAGATCTAGAGAAGATCCAGGCAAGCAAGGGTTTCTGGACACAGGACATGTCTCTCTATTCAGTCGAAAATATTTACCGATGATAGGTGTGTTTGTTTCTAATCGGTGCGGACGGCAGTGGTGTTTTCCACGTTTTGGGGCCTCAAAATTGGTAGTCTTAATTGGGGCAGCTAGATAATGACCATCTCTGACTTGGACAAACGCTATGAATCGGAAAAAAAAACGTGCATGTTTCAACCATCAACCTACTGCTCAACAATCAACCTACTGCTCCTACATTCTGTGTGCATATTAAATTGTTAAGATTACTGTTTACATTAGAATTTGACAAAATATGGCTAAATTGGTAGGATAACGATAGAAAGACATTTTGGCTGATGTAAGATAAGAAAGGAAAAATTAAAGATAGAATTATGGCCGATATTGATTCAAACTTGGAAATTCTGTCCGTATAAAAGCCGATATAGATAATGGTTAATAAACACATTGGAGAAGAATATGAGAATATGATTGGGTAATGCACTACAAAAGATGGTCGAGAGCGAACAAAAATATATACAATCAACCAAACAACTCGCATATACTTTTATTTACTTTCCTGTCGATTAGGTATAGCCCTGTAATTTAGAATATTTTTTTGTAATCCAATTTTGATCCATAAAATTGCGCATCGATTACGCTAGATTTGATTTTCTCCGATCTTATTGCGCATCGTCTTTTTCAAAAGATCAACCTTTCCCCATCTGATCAGTCTTAATTGATTGTTTAGATTTATCGTTACCTCCGATTTAATCAACTTTACATAGCTGTTTACATTTTTGCCGATTATCACAAAAGATCAATTTTGAACATATCTTTCTACCTATCTTACCGATTACAGGATTAAATCGGTTGGCATGTCACGAACCTACTTGGACTTGACGTTCTCGTGTGTTTGGATACATCAATCCTTCGTCATATTTTTTTTGACACCAACAATTACTAATTGAGAAAAATGAGCTGGCGTAGCGGCTTCATAGTTCGTACTATATTACTAGCTAGTAATAGAGAAATAAGCAAGTAGTCGTGTTCTGCATCTCGTGAATTAGTATAATGATGATGCAACAAGCTTAGAAATCAGTCAGTACCCAGTAGTATACTGTATGTTGTATGGACAGTAGAAGTAACTGTACTTTACATATCAAGGAGATGTTATTATGGATAAAATTAATCAATATGGAGCGAATGCACGCACGTGTCCATTGTGACAGGTTAAGGAAAGTCGATCCGTTGTTCACACCTTATAAGTGACATGCACTAATGCACATATAGCACCACCTTTTTTAGTTAAAGGGTGTGACACACACTACCACCATTGACGCACAACGCATGTACATACCCTAGAATGCATTATCTGAGACGTTTAATTAGAACTGCATGCGTTTTCCCACTGAAGCGCACCGGTACATGTGTAAAGATGGCTGCGGGCCCGGGTCCACTTGCCGATATTAAAAAAATATATAATTACCATGATAATTACACGGTATTGTTTCACATGATCAATTGAATATACTGTCCTTTATATTTTAATCGACAGTAAAGTTTGAAAATTGACATGCATGATCAAGAACTTGCTTTATTTTTCAAACGGAGGGAAGCTCTTCCTTCTATATACTCCGTTCGCTTAATTTTTACGAGGCGTATTTTAACTTTACATAAAGATTAAGGTTACATTGAAATTGAAAAAAGTATGAGAAAAAATCACTTAGACGCCCCCACTTTATTATCTTGAAAGATGAAAGATATACTTTGTATAGGTGGTAATGAATAAATATATATGGTTGAGACTTGAGAGAGAATAAACAGAGGTATAAAAGAAAAGATATTAAATCTATATATAAATCTTATATTTATAAATAAGACCATTGAAAAAATAAATCATATAAAAATGAATTATCCTTTCTCTTTGGTCTTCCAACATGTCCCTTGCTTTATTTTTTCGGTGGAACGAAAATGACCTTTCACCTGTGAGGAAGAAAAGAATCCAGTGCGTGTAACGATTCAACGCCGGGGGTAGGTGGCGCCGCCCGGCGCGGCTTGGATTGTCGTATTGCCGCCCCGTTCCGTTCCGCCAAGTCGCAGCTAGCCGTCTTGTGGTGCACGTCAATTCAACGGTTGAGGATAAGCTAGCTCGCTCCTGTGTACGTCCCCATCGCACACGTCCTTTTGTCCAGAAATACTAGTGCGTTTTGCTAGTATTTTGTACGTGCTCCAGCGGATTCTAGGTTTGGTGGCTAGTTTGTCTCAAGTTAAAAGCCACAACACTGTTTCAGGTATAATGATATGTATCAGCTGTCTATTATAAGGCTCATATATAAATTTTTATGGTGTGAAGGAGAGAAGAAAATGATATCTGCTATTTAACAACTCGTATATATAATTGTTCATATAGTTGTCTATAGATAGCTTTTCATTGTGTATTATTATATAGACAATCTATTAATTATATGAGTTGGTTTTAGTATTCTCTATATATAACATATAGTTGTATTACGGCATTCCCAATGGGTAGTTTCTTAGGTGGTATCTACAGATGAGTAAATGCATTAAGTATATGTGGTGTCTCTAGTGAGATATCACAATGGGTGGTGCCTACTAGTAATCCAAGGGCATTAATTATCTAGATATTTTGATCTAATACAACCTCAAATGTGTTGTGCATTTTATTTTGTACGCATATGGAAAGAGATATATAGGATATTGGTTGATCTAGCAAGCCACAATGACAAATATTTGATCACACAATTAAGCATGTCATGGGATTAATAAACATTTGATCTAGCAAGCCACAATGACAAACATTTTGTGTGCAGGATGATCCAAATGCCACAACAAATCAATGTGGGGCTCACAAAATATGTAGAGGAGACATCCAGACCATCCCAATGCTGTTTTCAGTAGTTTCTAACTGTATTGGTTCTCTACAAGAATGGTTTCTTATATAAGACATCACTTCAATCTCTTTCATCAATAAATAACATGCCAACTCAGCATAGTGTCTATATGGCATAGTAATTAATGTCTAAGACATCATCTAAGAAACTCCATTGAAAATGCCCTTATAGACAACCACTTCCTACACTGCTGTGCATACTCTATGGCAATTATTGCCCAACAAGGCCAGAGGCCTTGATTGCAGGCTGCGATCGCTGAATTTATAACGTAACAAAGCATGAGCGGTTGTTCAAGAGCCAGAACATTTACAGGTTGACAATAGAGTCGGGTTTCAAATTTTGCTTTTAGTTTACATTTTGTAGGTGGGCGAAATCTAAAATTTTAATTAAATCTTGGAATTTTGGATGAGATCTGGTTAAAATTCAAAAAAGAAAATTTGAAATCCGCAATTTTTGAACCAAAATTTCGCCAAAAAATGCCAAAATCTTGGCGAAATTTAACCAAGCAAAAAATAGTCGAAACAATGTTAAAAGTTTTTGAAATTTTTTATAGGTGGTCCTGACACATCACTAATGTTTTCACAAAAATTTTAGATGATGATCAAGCTTGAAGAATTTTTAAAATTCTAAAAGTGCTATTGTCCAGATAAAATGCCGATCGACAAAAATTCAACTGAACAAAAAAATAGTGCAAACGATGTTAGAAAATTTTGAAAATTTTTGTGTATGGTCCTAACGCATTAATAATATTCTTATAAAATTTTTAGATGATGATTAAGCCTAAGAAAGTTTTTAAAAAATAGAACTATGCTACTAAATGCTAACCGGCAAATTTCAATCGAATGAAAAATGGTTCAAACCATATTAGAAATTTTTCAAAATTTTTATGGATGCTCTGAAGCATCACTAATGTTTCTATAAAAATTTTATATGATGATCAAGCTAGAGGAATTTAAAAAATATAATAATGCTGCTGTCTTAATAAAAGCCTAATGATCAATAGATAGATTTGATTGAGCAACCAAAAAAGGGTTAGAATTTTTGAAACTTTTAGAGAAGGATTATAAGGCAATTCTTAAGCTCTAATAAAAATTTTGGATCATGAATTCTTATAATAGTACTGTACTATTTATGTTTTTGTGTTTTTTATTTTTGAAAGATAAAAAATGAAGTTTAATGCATCCATAGATTTGATTGAGCAAGCAAAAAAATTAAAAATTTTGAAAACTTTAGAGAAGAGTTTTGAGGAAATTCTTAAGCTCTCATAAAAATTTTAGATCATGATCACACTCGAGTAAATTTATAAAAATCTGACAATGTTACTGCCTTAGTTATGTTTTTTTTGTATGATACTACACTGCTAAAGATAGTACCATAAATTTTTAAGAGCGTGATCAATCTTGTACAATTTTTTAAAAATCTGATAGTGTTTCTCTTGAAATTATAAAATATATCAAAAATTCGGTTTTTAACAAATTTACATAAAAGATGACTTTCTTGAGAGTTATTGGGCCAAATAGGTCAAAAACAGTCAAAATCCGGTCAAACAATCCGATATTTTGGCTACCGAAATTTTCAAAATTACTGTAGTAATTTGAATTTTTTTCCAAATTTTTTATCTAGCCGGAATTTTGTATCCCATCCCCAACCGAAATTCGGGATCTCGTAAAATTTCGCCAAGATTTCATTCCACGTAGTCATGATGTAGTTGAACAAGATTATTGCATGAAACTAGCTAGCTTCGTTAAGGCAGGTGCAGTCTCAACATGCATGCTTCTCGATCGGTCTGCAGCAGGTTAGCTAGATCGGGGTAGGTGAATTTGAACAAGCTACTAATTCCATCGTCTCCTCTTTTGAAATAGGGATGGAGAAACATAAGTAAAAATACCTGGTTAATATATCGACAGCGAAGGAATAAATGCATCAGTTACACACGTAAATTAGCTCGGGCTTGGCCGGCAATTCAAGTCGCCGAATAGCTAGCTTGAAAGAATGAGACGATCGAAGCGGCCGTGTGAAAGCTACTCCTATCGATTTCGCACTCGTTGAAGAGATGAAAAGGCAGAGTCGTTTGGGTGGTGAATCTTCGCGGCCACCATCCTTAATGGAACAGATACTACTGTATAGGCGTTGTTACACTCAAGGAAAGCGTAAGTGAACTCTTAATTTGACCATCGACCCTGCTCGTGATTAGGTGGAGAAAACTAGTAGATGATCTATCGGCTGACGTTTTCGGTACCGACGAATCACTGGACTCGATTGAATCCAACGACCAATTGAAAACGGAAAACGGGCAATGCAGCGGTTAAACGAAACGCGTTCATACGCAGCCGTACACCGCAGCAACAAGCGTCCGCATGATTAACTTATCTAGTTACTCTTCTAAACTTTAACTGTCATTATCTTTTTAAATATTTAAGTTAGGTATATAAAACTTTAACTTTCATAATATTGTAATTTTGTTAAATTTTATTAATATTATAATAGAAATTAGTGGCTAAAACTGTGTTTTACAGATTGTATCTCTACTATTCTAAATTACCACTTGGTGGCAGCGGTCCGTTCTTCACTCCCCCCCAACGCACACACACACACACAGAGCAGCGATCCGGATCCCCCGCAGTGATCCTCGCCCCCTCCCGATCTGGACCTTGTTCCGCAGTCCTCTCTTCGCGCGATCCTCACTCCCGCTCCGAGCGCGATCCACGCTCCATGCCGCCTCCCGATCCCCCGTCCCCCGCACGACATCCCCATCGCGCCGCCCCCTGCAAGCCCCCCATCCCCCGCTCGACATCCCTACCGCGTATCCCTCCCCCGCGCCACAATCTGGATCGCCCCCGATCTCCCCCGCGCCTCAATCCTTGCTTCGATCTGCTCCGACAGCCGCCCAGACTCCACTCCAGCGAAATCCCCGCCCGCTCCCTTCCAGAGTTCTGTCTTCTCCCCGTCCCATCGCAATCCCTCCTCTCCCTTCCCCTCCCAAAAAAAGCACAACGGGAGAGACGAGAGGGATAGGGGAGGGGATGGTGCTGGCGGTGGTGGTGGGGAGGGGATGTCGACGCGGTCCAAGTCGGTGTCGGGTCTCAGGCGTGGCAACAGAGCCAGGCCCTCGCCGTGCTCTCACAAGCGAGAGGTGGTGAGTGAGAGGACCGCGGTGGAGCGGCCGAAGCTACAGGCTGGGCTCGCCAGCCTGGCCAAGAAGGGCGAGGACTTCACCTTCCTCAAGCCTGACTATGAGCACCTCCCCGGCGTCCCGTCCTCCTCCTTCTCTGTCTTCGTCATAAGCGCCCCTTCCCCCCTTCCTTGCACTCCTCCATCTTGCTCGCATATCAGTCGTGTTCTACATCCGGGCATTCCTTCGTGCCTACCTGCCCTGATCCGGCTGTCCAAGCGTCGCGTGGCTCGGTTCATTGGATGGTCTCTAATGGGGGTGGCAATGTGGGATCCGGTTGGATGCATGCGTGAAATGTGATGAGGCTGCGGTGAATTTTGCTCGGGGTTCGGCGGGTGGCTCGGGGTTCGGCGGGTGGCGGGTTCTGGATTCCAGAATTGGTTCGAGGGGAAGGTCTGATTTTGGGGCATCTTCTTCCTCTTGTTCGTATCGGAGATGAGATGGTGATCCTCTATGGATTATGATGATTTAGTAGTTGTTAGTTCCACAAGGATAACCACTCGATTGAACAATGAATACATGGCATGCACATTTCCAGTGGAATTACACGACACTAGCTATAGAACAAAGTGGACTGAATTTGTTGTATATTGCAATTTGAAGCAACAATTATGATGAAGATTGTGTACTTGACCTTATAGCAGCAATTGTTCAAAGTTTCTTTGAGTTGTTGCTTTATTGCAGCTTTTTGATGGGCACAATGGGAACAGAGCCGCAATTTATACCAAGGAGAATCTCTTGAACAACATCTTGAGTGCAGTCCCTACTGATCTCAACAGAGAGGATTGGCTCGCTGCGCTTCCACGGGCGATGGTTGCAGCATTTGTCAAAACTGATAAAGATTTCCAAACAAAAGGTGTGTGACGTAACAACTTTGGTTAATCCTCGAGTATTGTATGAACAAGTTGGCCAAGGTGCACTTGCATGTCTGTTGCCTTATTTCAAAAGTTGAAGAAATCCTCTTAAGCAATAAAGAGATCAAGCCACATGACAAGGATAACAAGGGAACAACAAAAGACAAAACCAGAATTGTGTTCAAAGTGGCTTGCTTTGTTGACAATGGAAAAAGCATGCTTGTCTGCTGTTTCATTAGAGGGTAAGTTTTCTTAATCAAATTTCTTAATCATGATTTCCCTTTATAGCTGTTATTATGTTGATCGCCGAGCTAAATAAACTATCAATTCATAAGTTATGTAGTACCTGTTTGCAACTTTGCATGGTCGCCTTTGCCCTTGTTTCACTTACTTTTGACGCCTGACTTGTTTAAAGTACAATTGTTTTGCACACTTTGAATGCATCTGCACTAGCAGTAATTTTGGCTATCACTGAAATGTTATCCTTGGCAATTGTTTATTTTTTTTAGAGACATCTGATGTGGTGACCAAAGTTGGAGGAAATTTCAAAGAAACATTAAGGAAGTTGGGTGGTCTTGATAATATTTTTGATGTTATGGTCAATTGTCATTCAACACTGGAGGTAAGATCCTGTTTATATCGTATTTAGTTTCTAAAATATTTATACAAAAATATTTAAGTTGGCATTGTTTTGCTATGGTAAAGGATGGCTGCAAGTTTTTGTACCTCGTACATTTTAAGCCCCAAAATGCTTGAAACCGCATGTTAAAATAAGACTATTTTTAGCACCCGAAAACTTTGGTGCTGCACAAAATCATGTTGTGGAAATTACTTTGAATGAAAACTTTGGACTCTGAATAAAGTCTACTGTGATTTGCAAATATTGTTTTGAGTAAACAATGAACTAGCAATTCTTGAACTTTGAACCACTAATGATTATATGCTTCCATGTTGATAATACTTAATATGGGTTCCATGGCATGGAGAATTGGAGACATTACACGGTTTTGTTGAATGCTACATTTCCTACAACACTTGCCTTTCTTCGATATGTGAGCAACTTAAACACACGGTGGTTGTATTTTCTGATTTGGTTGTTTGAATGCCCTGGGTTCCAATACTGAATTATTCTATGTGACTGTTTTGTTCATTTGGCATAGATAACGCATTCACATTACACTTCTTAAGCTAAATGAATACATTAATAACCTTCTTCTGATGGCAAACCTTATGTATCAGAGACTTTTAAGGGATACCTCCACTCCGGCCTTGGACCTAAAGGAAGGAACATCTTTGCAAAGTGCTGCACTCCTCTTGAAATGTTTGAGAATTTTGGAGAATGCCACATTTCTAAGTGATCATAACAAGGTGATTTTCTATATATGGTCAGTTCACTTTATGGCCCTTTTTCTTCTTCTGCACGATATCTTTTCCTGTTTATTCTGTCCAGTAACAGTTCCTTTGTATTTCTGCTTACCTTAACATTTTCTGTACAAAGAAGGATAACCTCATAACTCCTTTTGCTCCTTCCAGACCCATTTGCTCAGCATGAATAGAAGATTGAGTCCTAAATGCTCCCCACTTTTTTTTGTTGGTGTCATTATCAGTACTATTGAATTATTATCAGGTAATTTTGCTTAATAATCTAATATTTTCCTACACATAATTAATGTAGTGCTCAACATCCACTTTGATAGCTTGCGATCTGATGCCTATTTTCCTTTGCTGCAGCTCTCTCTCTCCTTCAAAATTCTTCCACAATTTCCAGCAGCACAGATCCAAAATCCAGCTACTCTGGTAATAACAAACACCAAGTTAATATTTTTTAATGAAAAGCCGGCACATATTAAAGGCTCACTTAATATAATGGTTATGTCTACAATCTCGATTCAGGAAACCTTATCCTTCAGTGATAAACTGGTCGAAAGCTAGTGATGACTAATTATAACCAAGAGACTATCAGTCATGATCAATGACAACCAATCATATGGTTCTAGAAGTCCTGACCAATTAAATTGGTCAGAAGGCATGGCAGTTTTTCACATGATTAACGTATGAGCAAGTATCTACTTAACAACGTTCTTTCTGTAACGTATCTACTTGATCACGCTCTCAATCTTATTTTTCCTGTAAGTTTGATGGGAGACTCTGGGTATCGATCTTCCACAATAACCAAGGGATTTTCTTGTTGCGGCTAGCTAGCTAGTACCAAGTCCCTGCTCGAACCGGCGATTCCAAACTTTTCCTTCAAAAACACCGATACGTTAGTCAGAGTAGTTACATATACGCATTCCATTTCCTTAGACTGGTAGGTTTCTAGAGAGAGGACCGACGGGTTTACGAGTCATACATGCTTCCAGCAATCACCGGTTAATTACTCGAAGAAGAGAATCATGCATCTTGGCAAGCAATAAACTCAGCTGAATTCCACGATCACATTAATTTGTACTGTCAGTCAATTAAGCAACAGGGGTTCACACGCAACACCGAGACCCAGGCAACTGCTGACCGTGGTCTCCCGGATACGCGCACTATTGCTAACTAGATCTCCGAAATATTCTACGACCAGAAACCTTTGATCTGACCTTGTGTGATTGTGCCCGGTTTGGTGAAGGAAAGAAAAGTAGCTCATCCATCTCGCCGCGAGCCTGGCAAGTGGCAGCTAAACCCAGAAGGTTGAAATCGAGTACCGGTAACGATATGACGGGGCAAATCGTGTTTGATCTGCGGCCCGGAGGCCGGCCTGGCCTGTCTACCCATGGAGTGTTACAGCGATGCGACGTCTTCTCAACAGACGGCGATTGTAAAAGGACATGGAAAGCACGAAAGGAAACGTCGCCAAAAACACACAGCCTGGGAGTTGTGTTGACTCGAGCCTGCATCGCTCGTCGAATTGGAATTTCGCGGCAAATTGACCGTGCTATTTCAGAGGGGAAATGAGCCGTGGGAATCGACAGGACGTGCAAACGGCAATCGCTGTGCGAATTCGCCGCAAACCATCACTTGTTGGCACGGCTTGCCTAGACCAATTTGGAATTCGCACTGTACGCTCGCCATCTATAGATTTATTAGACAAGTTCAACTGTCTCCGTCTTTTCGAAAGTTCTCTTTTACGGTATGATAAATTTAATATAGATCGTTTATTTTTTTCAATCTAATAATAAAAATATTATTAATAAATTAATAGTTAGATCTAATATCTACTAACTATTATATACTACTAGTACAATGTACTATAAAATTTCTGATGAAAACTAATTTGCAGCGGCAACTGACAAACAACTGTAGAAAACAAAACAAGGACATGCAACTAAACAAAACAATCGGTACTACTGTACAACCAACTGACAGCTTAACCCACCAGCAAAAAGACAACAAAAAGGTTACCCCGGGATCATGAGCCCGGGTATTCAAGTTGCAAATAATAGTTTAGAAGCTGCATCTGCCATGCGTTATTCAATAACCCTGAAATCTGAATAAAGTACCGCACATTGCGCTAGTGCGCTGTGGGCTCACATGATCAGGACAAACACTTATTTGGCTAGGAAAAGTCAGCTTATATACAGGACTGCCAATCTCCATGACTCCATCCAATCCAATACCACAAAGGAATAATCATGACGTACATCATAGCATCACATCCACCTTTAGATAAAAAATATGAATCCAGCAAGAGAGCTTCAACATGCTTGAGTCCAACCTCCATCAGGTGTTCATGGTCTCAACTTGTGAGTCCTTTCTTCTGCTCATCGGTAAAGAAGAAACAGAAAGAAAGAAAAATGTAGAATAAGGTGGGCATTTGCCCAAACCCACAAGATCACGAGGCCCAATGACCTCAATTCATAGATCCAAATCTAATCCACCCCACCCCATGCTCCTTAAATCCCAATCCGTCCATTGATCAAATAAGAGAGATACTCCAAGAGGCGAGAGCACACCTAGCTAGAGGGGGAAACCCTAGGCCACCACTGTCGATGGTGTAGCACAACGAGAAGCTAGGGACGCAGTCTCATGGCATGGTGGGCTGGCGGAGAAGCTGAGGAGGCGTGGAGCCTAGGCCGGCTGAGAAGACAGGGAGCCACCGACGCCTGACGCTGAGCTAGGCTTAGGGTAGCGAGCGTTGTTGAGGAGTCTGAGACTAGGCCAAACAGCGGCGGCAAGGAGAGGGGCGAGCCACGGTGGACCAGGCAAGAAGAGGAGACCGAGGAGCGGAGCTACTATGGAGGAGCATGGAGGTGAGGGGTTGAGAGGCCAATGGCCCGACATAGCGACGCCAACTCCCGACTGGACCTAGATTTGGAGAGTGGAGACCACCGTCGTCGATTTAACTGAGGAGGCGATTAGGCGAGGAGGTGAGTGGAATATGCCGACAACAACTAAGGAAATGAGGAGTGAGGAGGAGGTATATATAAATAGAAAATATGTAATATATATAATATATGAAATTCATTGTTTGCTCTTTAATTCTACTACACTTTACTTTAGTATGTAATATATATTGTCTAGTAAATAGTAACTATAGTTTGTAATATGGTCCTATGCTTAAATTTAATCGTAGATTTACAATAATATAGAAATGGCGGATGAAGAAGGCGGAGGAGCTGGAGTGAACGACGAAGAAGCTACAGCGGCAGGCTACCGGTGAGGCCTATGAGGAGTCCAGACTAAACTGCATAAATTTATCTTATACACATGACACAAACTACACAACCAAACAAGGAGAGAGCTACTAGTGGAGGGGACCAAACCATTTGTCCTCTTAACCATATAGTTAACATCCAAATTTGCGTGCAGCGTGCTATTATATTTTAAAATATTCTATTACCATCTTGTAATTTTGTCTCATCTACATTATTCTAGCATGTAGGCATTGGCTCTGCCCTTAACCTTGTCATGGGGCCTGTGAATGTGCTAGAGGTGTATACCGTGAGGGCTGCGGGCTGAAGCGGCAGTGGCCGGGGATTGGGGCAGTGGGCGCTATCTTGGATGGGATCTCGGGGCCGAGCCTGGAGTTGGTGTGCCATTACATGTGCTAAGTGTCGTTTCTAGTATATTTGCATTTACCTCTCGTTTTAGAATTCAGGAAATGAAGCGTTGGTAGTTTATTGGTGAGTAATTCTTTGAATGTCATTTAGGCTCTACAGGAACATTGAGTCGGTGGCCGTGCTGTCGAATGGCATGGAGAATAGGTGAGAACATTTAGCAGCAGGGCGGGAACCTATCATTAATTGCTAGTGCTATGTATCATGACTTCTTTCTCGAACAAGTAGAAATACAAATATGTTGGTGTCCTCCCATTCGCTCATGACAGCAGGTCTGCAGGCAGTGCTGATGACACGGAGAAGCTAAAGCAGAGGGCGACATCACCGGCATGAGAAGGCACAGCCTAGCGAAGGGCGGACGGAATCTTAATCCTTTAAGTCCACCATTCATTTTTATCATGGCTTCGCCACCAGTACCTGAGCAAGTATTATTGACAAACAAGTCATAGAAGAAACCTGCAAAATGAAAAAAAAAATTGAGGCAAACAAGAAATCTTCTATTTTTGCCTTCTGATATCCGAGACCTACCAACTCTTGCTAGCTGGACGGAGCCCTAGCTTGGTAAGGGTAAGCTAGTTTGACGTCCGAAAGTTCCGGGAACGAGGCAAGGCTATTCCGACAGGGTCCTCTCAGGCTAGCTAATCGCAATACGCCACTGTTTAAACATGGAACGTTGCAAAAGAGAAAGTAAAAGCTGAATTAGACTTCCGGAGTTCCGTTAGCGCAACAATATTTAATTTTCAGCCTGGCATTTTTTTCCCTTCAGATGAGACATGGTGGTTAACTAGTTATAGTATAGATAGGTCCAAAATTTTCACCAACCACAGTCTTCACGCTCCGTTGGCATTTGACGATTATGTACCTAATGATGGACAGATGCATGGCCACCCTTACTTTTCCTCGTCAAACTCGTCATGCAGCGAAGTCTGCGTACCTAATGCCTTCATCGAATCCTTCTCCGGTTGCATGCATGTGCGATTGGCTTTCCCTGTTTTTAGCCGCCCTTTTTAATTTGGAGAGCTCTCTAATAAATTCCTTGGTATCGTACAGCAACATGCTAAAATTCTACTCGTCGTGTCAGTGCCTTCTGCAAAGAGAATCCACTTATCCCGTTGTGCTGCTTCTATTATTAGGGATGGTCTTTTTATCTATTGTGTCTTTTGGTAACGGCTTGTTAAAGGCTTCCTTTCAAGTCATTTCTATGTCCAACGGTTATTCATACTTTATTTCTTTTTTTAATGTATAGCAGAGTTCCTGCCATTCTCCTTTTGAAAATAAAATGGACAGAGCATGAGCTCCCAACAAGGAAGATAGAGGAGCTCGATTGATCCATAGAGAGAGAGACGAAGAGGAGATGTTCATATATATTTCGATATTTGGGGAGAAACTATATATTGTGATGAAAAATCATTTTCGTATGCATTTAATTTAACAAAAATATGCCAGTCCAAGCACGTGAAACTCGCTCGGTCAAACATGTTTCACTAGATAATGCTAGATAGAAATAATCCGACGAGAAAATTGGTTTGATTGTACGTAGTGCTAATCTCGAAACATTTGGTTGTTGGCATCTCAACTTTGGACGAGTGTTTTCACGTATAATAGTCGTCGTCTCCCCACTTCCCAGTCCCCATATGTATATATTACACGTTTAAATTAATTAAATAGATTAGCCCAGGGACAGCACGAGTGATGCAGGGTCGACGTTCTTGCTAGCTTTTCAGGCGCTCTTCGCCGCCAAGAACAACAAAGGCAACATTTTTGGCTAAACTTTCGGCTAACTCGATCTCATGCATTCCTACCTAAGCAGAAATTAAGCTGCACGCAGAAAATGCTGAGCATACGTACGTGTTCTTCTTATGCCTACTTGCAAGGAAATGCACTAGTGGCCCATAATAATATACTAATGTCTATATTAGCGACAATGCAACCAGTGGCGGAGCCAAAAAGTTCCAAAGAGGGGGGCTACGGCGAGGCATGAGTTATTAATTAATACCGCTCTACGTGTGCGCGAGAAGCGTGGTAGAGCGAGGCAAGGCCACCGTGGCATGAAAACAACCCGCTATGACGCCGCTACAAATAACCAATCATATATATATCCATCCTGCATCCTCTCGTACGTAGCTCACTGCTGGAAAGAGTGAGGCATGCACCTGCACGGCCGGTGGAACGGAAAAACCGATTGTCAATTCGGCACGCCACCGTCCGTTACCGCAGTCCCGTCCACGAAGTCGCGAAGAGAGGAAGACGTCGAGACACGGAAGACGAACTGACGCCATGAGCCCGTGACGCGAGTCACGCGAGACGCGACATCGCGATTTGGTTTGAAGACGAACCGACCTACTTGCCTCTATGGCATGTGCTACGCGGAACGGTGGAAGAACTGACCTATGTGACTGCATGCCTCACGTATGGGCTATAGACCAATACCATCGGGGTGAGGGGGGTTCTTTTGCTGGACGCCTGGCACGGCAGCTACGCCTCTGAATGCAACCCATAGCTGCAGTACACAATACTCGTCAACTTGCATTGAATAGTTCATTCACTTCAACATGGATCCAGTTATCATGAAGAAGGTTAAGCATGCATGCAAAATGTTTCTCAACTCTTCAACATGCCGTACTAAGTAGAGTACTAGCTAGGATCCAGTTGAATACACTTGCACCATGAATGAAGAGCCAGTTGATCCAAGCATGCGCATGCAGTTCCATGGTTTTACACATTAGTTATTTAGTAAGCAGCTACAGAAGTAGAGTAGAAGTAGAGTAGGACTTCTATTTAGCACTCGCGTTTGTAACAAGCTGAAGCGGTCAAACATGCACATGAGCGATCGAGAGGCTACAGAGTTTCAAATGTTAGCTGGTCAACAGACTCTTTTCCCGCGCTTGCTATTGTCCTATATATAGTGCATAGCACGGAAGGAGCAGATCGTACAGCCCAAGAAAGCAGCAACCAGGACTCAACCGGTCTCTTGTTGCAAACTCTTTTCTCGAGCGCCAAAATTGATTAACGTAAGTGCAACTGCACCTGCACGTACTACGTACTCCGATCCAAGCTCAGCAATGGAGGTTAAGGTGTTGAGCTCCAAGCTCATCAAGCCCGCCTACAATGCCGGCGCCGCGCCGCCCGCCGCCACCGAGTACATCCCTCTGTCCATCTTCGACAGGGTCACGTACCAAATGCAGATGGCCATCATCTACGCCTTCCCTCCGCCGGCCCCCTCCACGGCCGCCATTGAGCAGGGCCTCGCCGCGGTGCTCGCCGAGTACCGCGCGTTTGCGGGGCAGCTCGGCGAGGCTCCCGACGGAACACCGGCGGTGGTTCTCAACGACCGCGGCGCGCGACTCGTCGAGGCGTCCGTGGACGCCGACCTCGTGGACATGGCGCCCGCGAAGCCCACGCCGGAGCTGCTGCGGCTGCACCCCGACCTGGAGGAGGTTCTCGCGGAGGTGGTGTTGCTGCAGCTGACGCGATTCCGGTGCGGCTCGCTTGCCGTCGGGTTCACGTCCAACCACGTCGTGGCCGACGGCCACGCCACCAGCAACTTCCTCGTCGCGTGGGGGCGTGCCACGAGGGGGCTCCCCATGGGCCTTCCCCCCGTGCACCACCACGAGGAACTCTTCAAGCCGCGGTCCAAGCCTCGCGTCGAGTATGACCACCGTAGCAGGGAGTACTACCTGCCGTCTCCCACCGCCACGGCCATCAACAAGCACGGTGATGGCGCCGACGACATCATCATCCACAAGGCGCACTTCACCAAGGACTTCATCGCCGGGCTCCGCGCCAAGGCGTCGGAAGGGCGCGGACGCCCGTTCAGCCGGTTCGAGACCATCCTCGCCCACCTGTGGCGCACCATGACGCGTTCGCGCGGCCTAAACCCCGACGAGAACTCCACGATCCGGCTGTCCGTGGACGGCCGGCCCCGCCTGGGCGCGCCGCCCGAGTACTTTGGCAACCTTGTCCTCTGGGCGTTCCCGCGCGCCACCGTGGGCGACCTCCTGAGCCAGCCGCTGAAGCACGCCGCGCAGGTGATCCACGACGAGGTGGCGCGGGTGAACGGCGCATACTTCCAGTCGTTCGTGGACTTCGCCTCCTCCGGCACCGTCGAGGAGGAGGGGCTCACGCCGAGCGCCATTCTCAAGGACGTCCTGTGCCCGAACGTGGAGGTGGACAGCTGGCTCACCTTCCCGTTCTACGAGCTGGACTTCGGCACGGGCAGCCCGACCTACTTCATGCCGTCCTACTTCGCGACGGAGGGGATGCTGTTCCTCGTGCCGTCGTACATCGGCGACGGCAGCGTCGACGCCTTCGTGCCCTTGTTCCAGCACAACCTCGAGGCGTTCAAAGAATGCTGCTACTCGATGCAGTAGGGAGGAACAGTAAGCGACAAATTAATTATGAGGGCGGGAAGAAAGGAAAACAACAGAGTTACGTGCCAAACTGCATACCAACACGGTGCGGTTGTTGGATGTCGGGATCAATTTGGTGATGAGGGGCGATTATTTGGTTGCTACGAACGTTAGAGGCGTCGATTGATTATTTATACCGTACTTGAGCTAATGGTGTTTTAAGTTTTTTTTTTACCCCTCTGTTTGTGGGATCGATGTTCGATAGCATGCATCTCGATCGATCGTAGAATCAGGGACATTTTTGTGTTTAATTCATCAAGTTTTGGACATGTCTGTATAAAGCATGAATGGAAATGCTACACGTGTCTTAATAAAATGCAGGGGTCAGTACTGGCACACCACCAATGCTAGCTGGGATTGTAACGGTCGACCAACTCGAACTTAGAGCAGTCCCAATGCATATAGTTTCTATAACTTCCATATCATCTAGACACTACATGTAGAAACTATGCTCCCAATGGATAGTTTCTTCAAAATAAATTCTCATCCAATCTCCTCTTTTCTCTTATTTTCTCACCCAATCCCCTTTTTCCCTTTCTTGGTACTTGTGTAGAAATGGTTTCCTGCATGAGAAATGGTTTCCTTCTCTTTCATCATTAACTCTACCTCCACATCACCATTTTGCTTACATGACAACCTAATTAATGCTATGAAAACTATCCTAGTCATCCTATTGGGATTGCTCTTATCCAACTCATTCCGTCTAGACCATACTTCCATTAATTCCTCACATATATACGTAGTGTATAGTGTCACATAAAGGCTGGTAAGCTTGACGAGACCTTCATATGTATGTCGCATTACACCAAACCATCAATGCGTATATCTCCATCAACAGCATCAGCCAAGAATCTTCGTTGGACGACCGCGCCGCCGGCGACGTGGACCGGCCTGTGCCTCCGTATCCGCATGCCTTCCCACTACACGTTACACGTATGCATCGGGTCGGTTTTTTTTTTTTTTTTACTAGCCTATGTCACAACCCGATTATTAAGGCCGTGCCGGGCTTAGCTATCGGGCAAGTTAGGTGGCGTGGCACGTCTTGAAGGATTGCACTTAAACCAGTACGACATGTTATAGGGCCCATAGGCATGAGGTAAGCACGACACAGTTTTGGCATGTGTTTTTCTACTTTTTTTTGATAAAATATTATAAAAAGTGTGGCAATAGAAGTAAACCAAGAAAAACTGCCTCAACAATATAATAAGCACGATGTGATTTAAGTGTGTGGATGATGCTAAAAAGCAAGATGTTTAGTTCGTCTTTCGAAGCACTAAATAGGTCGCAATGGATTACACGACTAGAGGTCAACCACTATCTCGACACGCATTTTACGAAGAAAAAAATAGTTCTTTCTCCCCTAATTTTTGTGTGCACTGTTTTGGCCTCATGCGTCTCTAGCTCCTTTTCTGTCCTTGCAATAGTGCAAATGGACTAGACCAAGCGTACGTCCCACGTTGAAATAGGAAGGGGCCTGAAGGACTAAGCTATTTTTCTAACAAAAACCGCAGAAGATTAAGACAAATTTAAAAAATATATATAGGTGAACATAAGATAAACAAAGTCAAAAGAAATAAAAAAGATATCTTATATAAAGTTATCGGTGCCGATAGAGAGTGGGCTCGAGCCCAACTTGACCCTCCAGTAACTACGCACGCCCAGCATATATATATATTTACATGGCTTGCGATAGCATGCCGGCATAATTCGATTTCGTTCCGGGGCAGATTTTGAGTGTATCTATTTAAACATTCCAGTATATTGGTCAACGTTTTGGACAGGCCATGCAAATGCCCGCCTGCTTGAGGCCTCGGGTCGGTTAGACCGGGCCCAGATCGGTCAGGTCTGAACCCGATTCAACTCTCCTAACCTTCATTAAACCCGAACCAAAGCTTGCTTAATTAGATGGAGCGACCACACCCAACCTTAATTTGATAGTGGTCCATGTGGACCGACCACGCAGGGTCTGCAGATCCATCGTGCAATGCGATTTGTCAGCAGTATGTTTCAATCTTTCATTGCTGACTTTCAGAACAAGGGGCTCAGGGAGGGAGGGGACAGCCTAGCTCCTGCGTCGTACACGCTAGTTTAAATAATTTTACAAAAGTTTTGCACATAAAATTAAAAAATACACCTCTATCATCAAATAAATTATCGATAAAAGATATGTCGATAAATGAATTAGCAACAAAAACCTCTATATTAGTCAAATAAATTCAAGACAAAACAACATGTGAGCCAATTCAATCGATGACAAAATAGAAATCAGCTCTATCACTAAATAAAATAGCTGCAAAGCTTCTGTCATCAAATTTGTCATGAATTAAGTATATTTTTGTATTTTGTTCGGGCTTTATTTTTACAAAATTATTTAAAAATGCATTGTTTTTAAAAAAATTAACGTCCCACCGTCCCCACATATGCTGTATGTCCACAGTTGATGCAATCATGCAGATCTGGGCACGACAACACACCACCGCGGTGCCAACATCCCACGCTAAGTTGGCAAAACACTAGAGAATACTAAGATTGTCATATTTTGCTATAGTTTTTTTTTTTTGGTTAAACTTGTCTAAGGTTAGGTTATTAAAATTGAAGTCATACTTTAGTTAAAAAAATAAATTTTATCACATTTTTTTGAGTCAATGGCGTGTGGGAATCTTGCTATAGGTGTGGCTATAAAGCAAGTGAAGATTTAGCTCGATCAAACTTATCTAACTTAAAACATAGCAGAATATATATAAAAAAATAGCTATGAACCATACAGGGCCTGCACATCTCTCCAAGTCTAATAGAGAGTAGCAGTGCTTCATTCAGGTGGCCGTTGACGTTAGAGATGAAGAGCATCGAAGCTACTAATGACGTACGTATAGTACGTCACCCCAGTAATGCAGCGCGCTAGCTGTACTCTCCAAGTGTAAGTACAGTTACACGTACATGTGTAGTAGTTAGCTAAGAGTAAGTCTAATCCACCCTCTAAACCTCTCTCTATCCTAAATTATAAGGAGAATTGGAAAAATATGAGTTCCAACCCAACCCTTATAAGGAACTCCTATTCTAGGGAGACCCTTTCTCATCCCTACATCTAAGGGCTTTCTCCTTCCCTCCTACTATTTTCTTCAACATTTTTTTATTTGTTATTTCTATTTTTAGTAAATGATTCATAGGTGCAAAGTAATAATAATGTTTAGATAAATAATAAGGGTGAATAATAGGGAGTGTGGGTTAGAGACAAATTTGATATAGGATGCCCCTAATTTTTACACCATCCCTAAATGAGTGATTTAGGGGGGAAATATAAGGGTTTGGGTTGGAGTTGCTCTAAGGTCGGTGTCTTCTAGCATGGTTGCCACTAGTCTAACCCACTTTTACAGTTTTACCCCCGTATACTAGCTACAACAGTACTACTCTAATACTATCTCATTCCCTTCCCTTCCTTTCGATGGATCCTCCCGACACAAGCCCAGCACCGCCGCCTGCCTACCACCACGATCAGCACACCGTCGCCTTGCCATTGGCACCTATGGAGGCAATCAAAGCTCTTCTGTCTCCCTGCGCTGCCCCTGCTCTTCCCGTGCTCCTCTGCACCTCAGCTCCTCATTTCACGTCATCACCATGCTTTCTTCCCCCAACATCGGCGCCCTCTCCACACAGCGGCTGCCAGCTTCGGTGATAGGACACGGCGCCTTCGGTGCATCACCTTGATATAAGGAAGAAAGGGGGGCATTGCGTCAGAGTTCATGTTCATCACAGCCACAGGGTGGCGGGGCTTTCATAAGCGGCGGTGACAGACCGGCTTAGCCAGTGGTAATGCTCACGCGCGCTTGGACGAGGCTGCTAGTTGCCAGAGCAGGAGAAGGAACGGCGACGCATGAATCATGGAGCAAATCGGAAGGTGATAAATTCGACCGATTTAAAAAAAAATCATTAGACAGATTTCTAGCAATTAGGTAATTAAGGTATTGCGTTTACATATGTTTCTTGCCATTTATAGGCGTAGACATGAATTTTGCAAAAAAAAAGGGAATAATTTAATTCCTGTAGAACTAAAAAAAATTCCCAGTTCCAACAGAGCATAATATACCGATCCCATGTCAACCGCGATTTATTGGCTTACACAGGAATTTTATGCGAATTTTACAAAAAAATATATAGAAAATAATTTAATTCCTATAGAAATAAAAAATTCCCAATTCCAACACGGCATATACCGATCTAGAGGTACGCACTCGAGATTGGCTTTTTTGGGCCGGTCTGAGGCACGGCGGCACGACCCAATCCAAAGCCTCGGTCCAGCATAGAGTGAGCTATGCCGGATGGCACAACACTGTAGCACAGACTATGCCGGGCCCGAGAACCGGGCACAATTGGCGTCACGGCCGGGTGACACTATAGCACAGGGCATACTGGGTCCAATGACTCTGGGCATAAGAAAGAAGTTTAACATGAAGGTCATCAACCCGCAGAATATGAGCGCCATAGACGCACCTAACGGCATAGATGCCACTCTCAACGCCGATACCTAAGAAAGACGAGCAAGAGGGGAGAGAGAGAGAGTTGAGAGAGATTGAGAGACAGTGCAGAAACTGCTCTCTCTCTCTGCTCTCTCAATCTCTCTCAGCCCTCTCCCTCATCCGTCTCTTTCAATCTCCCTCTCTGACTTGTCTCTCTCAATTTCTCTCGCCTGTTTCTCTCACTTTCTTTCTCGCCCATTGCCCCCTCTCTCACTCGTGTTCAACACATCTCCCTCACCTTATATAACTGTTCAAGAATAAGTAAATTTTAGTTTCTTTTCCCGTAATATTTGTGTTAATTGCCTAAATTCTATATGTCTTCAACTCATTTTCTCATTGCAATAGTGCAAATGGGCTGACCCTGAACGACACGGCACGAAGCGTAAATATATCGTGCCTGGACTTGCCGAAAGCGAGCCGGGCTAACACGGCACGGCGGGTATGATGGGCCATTACGGTCCAACACTGTTTAGGCATAAAACACGATAAGCCCATACCGAGCCGGCCCGACATGACACGACGCCCACCTCTGTACCGATCCCATGTCAACCACTTCATTGAGAATGCTTGCGACAACCTTTGGGTCTCCCCAGTCCCCATGCATATACTCTATATAAAAGTGCCTGGATTCGGAGGCCTCTCCGCGACTCCGTACGTTCCGCGCCAGTGTCCCTCCCCGTTCCGTTTCGCTACGCTCCGTTGTGGTGTGATTGGTTGATAGCGTTTCCTGGCTTTCACGGTTTTTGCCTGCTTCTTCCGGAAGCCTCGGCCGCGTCTTGGTTTTGGCGTTCGCCTCGTTCACTCCGTCTCGCGTCCTCCATCCTCGCCCAGCGCCGGCCTCGGTGGCCCTTCGTCGTCGCCCGACGTCGGCCTCCCCGTCGGCTAAGCGTTATTGCCGCCTTCTTCCGAGGGCCTGGACATCGCATCATCTCGGTTTGTCCCCCCGTTCCCCCGACCTTTACATTCGTTTTCATGCCGATTCGCCCGATCGGCCCCTTCTTGCCGTCGCCCCTGCTGCTCTCATGTTTGCCTTGCTCGACTCAATTCCACCGCCTCCGATTCCTCCTCCGATTCCCCGGCACCTCTGATTCCTCCACCGATTGCTGATTCCCCCGCGTTGCCTCCGATTCCGCCGCCTCCGATTCCTCCTCCGCGTATCGGCGCGCGCTTCCGCCGCCTTCGACTTAGCACGATTTTCTCGACTTAGCACGATTTTTGCCTAACTCGCTTGCTTTCCTAATGCAGTTGCAGGTTGGGATTCAGCACCTTCGGCTTAGCACAATTTTTCCCTAACTCGCTTGCTTTCCTCATGCAGTTGCAGGTTTCGATTAGGTGTGTTCCACGTATCGGCTATTTCGCTGTAGATCGTTCTTTGGTTCTGCTTCAGCTATGCCCGGTTTGCCGACTGCTAGATTGCTGCTCTTCGCCTTGTGAGACCCGAGGCAAGCGTGCCCTTCGCTTTTCACTGTCTTGTTGCATACTTTTCGTTTTAGCTCTTGTTACATACTTTTTGTTTTAGCTACCTTATTAGGCGTTTGTTCCGTTTATTTAGTTCCCAGTTCTTGGTTACCGCCTTCGCCTCCTAATTGTGTGTGGTCTTATTCCGTTTGTTTGGTGCTTGCATTCCAGCCCTAATAATGACGTTGTGCTGCGTGTGTTTGCTTATAGTGGTAAAACGTTGTTGTCTTGCTCATTGGTTTGCCGCGATAACATATATATGGATACGTCTCTTCCGTCGTCATCCATCCTTGATCCGAGCGTGGTGCTGCCCTTAGACATTCCGGGCCCCTCTGTAGGTACGCCATTTTCAGCTTTGCTGCTCATCGCCTTGTTTTTCCATATTGTTCGATTCGTTGTTCCGTATCCGCTGGCTCATCTGCGCTGCTCTGTTATACCAGTCGTGCTACTCAGGCTTTTCGTTCCCTCGTGTTGCCTCGTGCTCTTTCGTCTGCTGGATCTGCTACCGACTGCCCATACACGTTGATCCTTGCCTGGTGCTATTGTTTTCTTCTTTCTATCCCTTGGTGTGTTGCTTTGTTTGCTTATCGTTTACATCACCTGTGTTTAGGTCGTCGTACGTGCCCATTTGTGTCACCTGCTGTTGGTCGTGAAAACAGGGCGAGAAGGCGTGCTGCTAACATTCGTAGAGCACTTGCAAAGATAGGTTCTTAGACCTATACTCCGGCTTGTCCCATTCCTCATTTCCAGTTCACGAAACCCTCTTTTGTTCACCTTAATCTGTTCTTCGACACGCTATCCTGATGGTTGTTTTCTTCGTTGATGGCTCTCATAGTTTATATCCACCGTGGGCTTGCTATGTCTCCTGGTTATTCCTTGCCAGTGGATTATGTTGACTTGCTAAAAGGTATATACGCTCTTACCTGCCCTTTGCTATTGTCCCTTTTCTTATCGGTTGTGTGTGCTTATACTGTCATTATCCTGTTCCCTACCCTTGTGTAGCATCCTACCCAGAGTGTTCGTTTTATGGTGGTCCTGATTATACATGTTGTAAATGTGGTGCGTTGTTCTGGTATCAAGAACGTGGTGTCTATCAGAGTTCACATGCTCGAGGGCGCATAATCTATAGGCTTTGCTGCCGTGGAGGGAAGCTCAGCCTACCTCCTCACAGATCGTTCCTCCTGTTCTAAAGTATCTTATACGGTTTGATGGTGATTCTCGCTCGAGCCGTTTTATGCGGCTTATACAGCATTACAATTCGCTCTTCGCTTTTGCCTCTCTTGGTGTCAATGTAGATCAAACTATCAACACTGGTATGGGTCCTTATGTATTTCGAATCAATGGAGTTGTTCATCATCGTATTGGATCTTTGCTGCCTAACACCGGTGCCTGCCCGGAATTTGCGCAATTATATATTTATGACACGTCGAATGAATTACAGAATCGCTTACGTGCATTTCAACCAGATACGCCTTCAGTTGATCGGCCTGATCCATCTATTGTCCACACACTCATGTCTATGTTGGATTCTTGTAACCCTATTGTAAAACAATTTAGGCTTGCCCGTGATAGATTGTTATCGCCTGAAGCCCCGGAGATCGCCATCAGACTAATTGGGCCACGTAAGATAGATGGTCAGCGATATAGCTTACTAGCAACGTCTGAGTTGGCTGCTCTGGTGGTTGGTGATATTTCTGTTGAGGCATGCAGGTTCGATGTGTTGGTAGAGTCGCGATCTACTGGTTTAAAACGCATTTCGCCAGTACATCCACTCCTTATGGCACTTCAGTATCCACTCCTCTTCCCCTATGGAGACAAAGGGTTCCATCTGGGTATCAGCCTAAGGATGTTGATGACCAGCCTCCTGCCAATCGTCAGAACGCATCTATGTTGGAATTCTACTGCTATGAGTGCCATTACCGTAATGCCGAGCCTAACCCCTTCACCTGTTGTGGGAGACTCTCTGATCAAATCACTGTTAATGCATACTCATGTATTGAAGCAAATCGATTGGCTTTTCATTTCTATAATCAAGATAGGTTGAGATCTGAGACTTACCAAGGCATATCGGATGATGTTGGCAGAGGGAACAACGCAGGAAAGGATGTTGGTGTCAAAACATTATTACCAGCCAGCTTTACTGGTAGTAAGAGATATATGATACATAATTATCATAACTCCATTAGCATTTGCCGAGCATATGGTCCGCCGCAGTTATTCACCACGTTCATGTGTAATGCCAAATGGCCGGAGATATCTGCCGCCTCCGATTTGAGCCAGGTCAGAGAGCCTGTGATCGCTCGGACATGGTTACACGTGTGTACCACATGAAACTTCAGGAGTTCATTAGTGACATTAAAGATGGCAAATCATTCGGCCCTACCCGTGCAGGTAGCCCTTATATCTCTATTGAGTTACGATTGCTTGCCCGTTTTCCCACCATCCTAATTGTTCCATTGTTCGCCATGCAATTGTCTATACAGTCGAATTCCAAAAGAGAGGTCTACCCCATGTTCATATACTTACATGGTTGGCGATGGCCGATCGAGATCCTTCGCCATCTTTCATTGATAGATTCAATTCTGCAGAACTACCGGACATAGCTGTTGATCCATTGGGGCACGCTCTTGTTGAAGAATTCATGATTCATGGCCCATGTGGTGACCTCAACCCTAAATGCCCGTGTATGAAAGATGGTCGTTGTTCGTTACCATCAGAATCATCGGATCACAGTGTTGGCAACAGATTAATTCTCGAAGAGCTGTCCTATGATAGAGAAGAATTAACTGCAAAGGCTGAATTTATATATGCCAGACTCAATGATGAGCAACGATCTATATATGATACGGTTATCTCTGCCCTCATTGAGAATACCAAGTGTTTGTTCTTTATTTCCGGCCATGGGGGCACCGGAAAAACGTTTTTGTGGAACGCCATTATACTTAAATTAAGATCCGAGGGCCGCATAGTGCTCGCTGTGGCATCATCTGGGGTTGCATCTTTGCTATTACCAGGTAGTCGGACTGCACATTCGAGGTTCCGCATCCCACTTGATATACATGACAGAAGCATATGTAATATCAAACGAGGCACTCTCCTTGGGGAATTAATAAGCAAGACCACTTTAATTCTACGGGATGAAGCTCCCATGACACATAGGCTATGTTTCGAAGCCGTTGATCGTACATTGCGTGACATCCTGTCTATTGACGACCCAGCCAATGCTAACAAGCCATTCGGTGGAAAACCGCTGTTATTAGGCGGTGATTTCAGGCAGGTGTTGCCTGTTATTGAAGGCGGCACACGTGCGAATATAATAGCGGCTTCCATTATTAGATCACCACTTTGGAAATTTATTGACGTATTACGTCTGACCATCAATATGCGCCTACTCAACCCTGCCTTGCCTTCAGAAGAAAGAGCTGATATGCAGCATTTCAGCCGTTGGATCCTCTATGTAGGAGAAGGCCGTGTACCATCTCATTGTCGACCGGGCAGCTCAGAGCAATCGTGGATTGATATTCCCCCCAATCTTTTGTTGAAACCAGCCTGCTCCAATATCATGGCTATAATCGGTTTCGTGTACAATGATTTCCGTACAAACTATGATGACTCAATTTACCTAGCTCAGCGAGCCATTGTTTGTCCTACCAATTCCGTTGTTGATGAGCTCAATGACGTCATGCTTGCAGAGGCTCCAGGGAATCTTAAGGAATACTTAAGCTATGATACATTGCTAATACGAATGAACAACCTGTTGACATCGATATTTTGTACCCCCCCCCCCCGAGTTCCTACATTCCATCACTATAAATAACTTTACGCAACATAGCCCTGCTCTCAAAATTGGTAGTCTTTGTTGTCTTTGCTAAGAAATATCAACCAGAGTTTAGGGCTATGTAATGGCACACACTTACTGTTAACAAGACTTGGTGATCACATTCTAGAAGGTAAAATCATGACTGGAACACATATTGGACAAGTTGTATGTATACCCCGCATCGTCCTGGCTGGAACAAGCACAAAATGGCCGTTCACTCTAATGCGTCGCCAATTCCCGGTTCACCTTTGCTATGCTATGACAATAAATAAATGCCAAGGGCAGACTCTATCCAAAGTAGGCATATACCTCAGAAACCATGTTTTCACCCATGGTCAATTATATATTGCTCTTTCAAGAGTCACTTCGAGAAAAGGATTAGCAATACTCATTGAGAATGAGGATGGAACGCCTGCTTCAACTACAAAAAATGTTGTCTATCACGAAATCCGTCCATACCTTTAAGTATGCTTGTGTATTCGGCAACACTGCAACACACTTCCCTGTGCCATCTACTTCGGCCTTCACTTTGCCTTGATATTATTGGCAACGACGACTCTTGTCAGGTTATCAATACCATCCTATCGAAACCTATCATTCTACTATCACATGTGTCGTTGATGAATCGCTCCTCTGTTATTAGTTTATTCTACCTCATCTATAATTCATCAAATATATATGCTCGCTTGGCGGAGCCAATATGAGCCTCCTGCTAGGCACGGTTGTGCATAGCAGCGTTCACCTATTTCTTTTACAACTGTCGATGTCTATGTCAGACTATTATGTTATATCTCATTGCTTACAAAGTAGATAGTACGCTTTATTACTCTCCCTTTCTCCCTTGTGCTCACGCTTTTCTAACTACCATTACCCTAACGTTTGCCCCTACATAGATGGACTACACTTTCCTCAAGAACATTACCCAGGAGTCACATCGATGGTGCATCCGTGTCAGAATGACACGATTCTCCGAATACATTGACGAAAGCAGGCCTCAAAAAATATTACGTGTTGACCTTGTTTTCCTTGACGAACAGGTTTATCTACTCTCATGCATTGTTTCTTTTCTCTGTATCAAGCGCTGCATCTGACCCTAACAACAATAATTCCTTATCTACAGGGAACAGCTATGGATGCACAAATACCAGAGTGACATGTATCACGCTTTGCTCCCATACTGAAGGAGGATTCCGTATACTATGTGCAGTTCTTCGAAGTCACTGATGCACGGTCCAACTATCGACCGGTTGACAATATTCTTATGGCTAGATTCACTGCATACACAAAGGTAACTGAAATATGTCTTGTTCCTATCGAGTTCCCACTATATGCATGCGCTCTTGTATCGTTTGACATACTGAGGACAAGAGTAAACGAAAGACTACTACTGTCAGGTATCTACCAATCCTTAATAACATATTTTACCTTACTATTCTGTTTTCCCATCATACCCACTGACTACTATACCCGCTCAGACACTATGGGTGTTGTCACAACTATCTCCCACACAAAAGAAGTTTCAATCAAAGGAATGCCCAAACCAATCCGAAATATTCAGATCACTGACGGGAGGTATGTTTCTTAGAACATGCATGGCAGTTGCTATTTAGACAACACCGCACTTTAGTAATTGCCATAGCAAAACATTATAGGTCCTTATTACTCTTTAAGTGCATTTCTATCTCTACAGCCTTGTCATCGTTGCTCTCATACACACACACACACACACACACACACACACACACACACACACACTGATACACTGTTCTCTTTCGTAAACAGTGAAAACGCAGATATCACATTATGGGGGCCTCATGCACTTCAGTTTGATGCCGAAACAATTCAAGCCGAATCCCATCGTGGTCCGATTGTTTTACTGTTAGTTGGCCTGCTGGTTAAGTTACGTGAAGGTACATGCATGCCTTCCTTTCTATTTTATTCATTCACACCTGATATTACTTTATCTTTTACACCTGCTTTTACCTCATGGTTCACTCATACAGCTTATGCTCCCGTATTCTTAACGTTTGTTGCCGTATTCTTAACGTTACTGCCGATACAGGCCGCCTCACGCTACAAGGAAGCACTGTCTGTAGATGGTACATAAACCCAGCTCTCCCAGAGGCAGCTTACCTACGCGACAGGTACTTCTATTCTCGCCTACACTATATGTACCACGATATAGCCCACACACAGCAACCCAACCACTGTACTCCCTATTTGAACCTCACCCGATTTATTCCATCGTATAAACAACTGTTCTATCCATAATTCATTGCCTACTCCTGGTAATGAATATACATAATACACATCACAGCTTTTAATCCACACTCATTCCGTAATTCCTTTCACCCTTTTACCCACCGCCATCACACATATTACAGCACGTTGTTACCACCCTGTTCGCCTTTCTATATCTCATTCAGCCCACCTATTTTACCATCACTAGATAACTGATTAACTTAGTGCTAGCTTCGAGATTCGTATACATACTTTTCGTATAACACCAAGCGCACAACATATATGTTACTCTTACACTCTCAATTACTTAGGTTTGCATCAGCTACGCACATCGTTAAATGGACTGGGCAACAACCATCACAAAACCCATTAATCACCGCTACAATTTCGGAGATTTATAATTTGAACCCACATGATGTCTTTGTAAGCTTCCTTTATCTTGCTGATCTCCAATCAATGATACACGCTCTGCTTTCTAACTTTTAGCTTCTACACCACATGTTGTCTCCACACCTATTACTTCAGGGAAACACTTATAGCGTTAGTGTTGTTATCAAGGAACTTACTCCAGGACAGCCATGGTGGTACCTAGCATGTACCCTATGCAAAAGAACAGCAACACGTGAGGGCGAATCTTACAGGTGCTCTAGATGTGGCCTCACCACTGCTGACGCAAGGTTTAGTTTTGTAACCCACAATATCGTCTACACCTGCACATGTACTCCGTTAGTCTTTACATCTTGCTGTTTCGTTCTTGTGTTGTAGATATCGCATCACCGTGTAGGGTATTGATCCAGCAGACATCGAGAACACAAATGTTGTCACAGCTGAATTCATATTCTTCGCTGACATAGGCCAAGAACTACTTGGCTGCCCAGTCGATTCTCTTCTCGCAGCTACCCAAGGCATAAAAGACTTCATTCCACCACAAATCACCAGGCTCTATGGAAGACAATATACTTTAAGAGTCTCTGTCACACGCCGTGCCCTGCAACGCACCAGAATTTCATACCAGGTTGACTCCATTTCACCTTCATTACTTCCCTTCGCATCCACTTCCACAACACTTCATGACTACAATTCCCATTTCGGCTGTACCCTTGCTTGCTTAGCATCTCGAAACACTTGACTTCCCCAACCTATCACACTCAAACAGCTATCATCTCCTATCCCAGCCATCGATGTATCTGAAATAAACAAAACGAATCTGGGTTTCGCCATACCCTCTGAAATCTCTGCTGGCTCCACCGAGGATGTACAGCCGTCATCATTTTCCAAAGAAATGCACTCTCCTGGTACATATGATGCAACATCACCAGTCATGCCCAGCACTCACGCACCAGTCACTCTACCGGTCTCTATACAGGTATACACTACAGTCCTACCTGAGCTTTCTATTGTGTTACTTAAACTGATGATTTTACTGCAATATCACAGTCCAAGGGACAACAACATTCTGATATGATACTGCACAGCACGCCGCACCTACAACAGGTTAGTACAATATTTCGTTTTCCGACTAATGTTTCGTCATTCTAGAATAGCACCGCTAATAACATTTCCTGACCCACTATTATGACCTACAGATCTCACCGTACATGGAGCATACGCTCAAAAGACCCAAACAAGACATCAACGCTGACAGCCCTTCTTCCGAACACGAACACAGGTTTCATGTTGCTTATACTTTACCAATTTACCTACCCTACACCTAATGTCTCCTACTGCTGTATATCGTTCACGTCTTGATAATCCCTTGCATTATTTCTGAAGAAAAGCAACCTACCAGAAAAAAGTTGTTCTTCGATAAATCAGCTGATTAACCACATGACAGGTTATTCATCCACAACCATACACATAACACAGGCTAAACCTACGTATACCGCCCTATCTGTAATCTTATACGCCTGTCTGTTTGTTCCAGGCAACCACCGACGACGTCAGAGTAGGCCATCACTTTTGCCGCTTATACAAAGGAACGTATGTGCCCTCTTTTGCCCGCACGTTACCAGTGTACAGTGCAACCGGCCCACTCACGGACGCCCTCCAACTGATCTACGCTACGCCGCCGCATTGCCTTTCTAATGCCCGCCCTTATAAGTCATGTCTGTAATAACCAGGACCGTAAAGCTCATCCTCCGTATATCAGACCTTCGATACCCGTAGCTAACACTTCTAGCCCATTACTACTAATGCAAAGCTGCTGCTTCCTGTAAAATATTACTACTTATCCAGCTCCATCTATACCAAAATCGTATACTTCCCCATACACATATAATACAAGACCCATGACATACACAACAACCAAAGCAAAGACCACGGTAACAACAAATATCTTCGCATGCTTGTTCGGCAAACATTAAAGTGTTCAACGTCTCTGACCACCCCTGCAGAGCAGTGCTCGACTTATTTTCTAAAGCACTCTTCTCAACCCTAACATCAGCTAACTTTCCCTTCAGATATGAAATTCGTTCCTCTCCCTGAATTCTAGCGAGCCAGTTCGTATCATCGACCTCTATTCTTTCAAGCTCCTTCGGAATTCTAGCGAGCGATTCGTATCGATCTATTCTTTCAAGCTCCTTCGGTTTCTCGATCATTACATGGCGCTTTCTCAAGAAGACCGCACCAATAGCTGCGTACCCCATCGACTTTAATCGATACCCTCCATAGTCGCTCCCCTCGCCGGAAACACTACCTCTACACTTCCAGTAAAACCACTTAATCCGGGACGACAGTTGTACCTAGGCTCTGACACACCCAGACTCCTCACGATTTCACGAAGAATTACCTTACGAGAAATGTAGATCCTCCGAACGACGCCTACATTTGAGACATAATCATATTAAACACCAGCAGCCAATTCAGATCACCAACAAAGAAAAACCCGCACACCTGTAACCCCTACACAATTTACTACACCATAACAACGTATGTTCCCCGCACACCTACCAGCTTTTCTATACCACTCGTAAAATTTCTCCTTTCATTGCTTCTACCAACACAACAAAAACAGCCTCTGAAAATCCACAGCAACCCATACAGCTAGCATCGAACTATCAAACACAACCAGATCCACGCCCCCTAGCAACACTCGCAACACACACTACCTGAACATCACCACAGAACTTGGAAGAGATAGCGAAAGCATACCGATCAGCTCCACATCCATTGCGCCAGCGGTTCGCCCCGACGACCTTCCAACGCAATCGCTCCCAGCTCGCCTAGCACCTTCTGCCATACCACGCTATCCCCTCCCTCCGTTCTCCCCTGCACAACTGCCTTTACCAGCCTGTATTAAAAACTGACCAACCTTCTAAGCACAGCGACTCTTCGACCGCATTAAACACATATACTATCCAGCCCACCTACCATGTTTCCAAACACCCAACAGCCAGATAAAGAATAAATACATCAAACCAAAACCCGCACAACGTAAAACCAATTACATGAGCTACGCATGCCAACACACTGCGCTGCGTCATCCACCGTATCCCAACGTATAAAACTAAAAAATTTGATTACGTTTTCAATTTTCATATTTTTATACCAAAACACAAACCATTATCGCCCCTCAACAAATCTACGAATAACTACGAATCTCCAACAAATCTTTTTTCATCATAAAGAACCATAATTACAGCCCATCGACAAATCTATATACTACTATGAAACTTCACCGTCTATATACTTTTTTGACACATAAGGCGTCTAAGAACGATTTCAAACCTTTCCGCACATATATTGTTTACTAAACAATCACCAAAAAGACCTAGACACAATCTCCAATTCAATTATTAACCTCTAACGAACCTATGTGTTTCTACAAAAACACTCGAACAAACCTAAACATACTCTCAGTATCTTTCGAATCTATTACCTACTAGCATCATCGATACACCTCAAGAACTTATACCCGTACGCTTACTGCATACAACCTCACGAAACACCAATTAGCACCGCCCTACTCATGTATAGATCTTATGAACTCATATCTCCATTCTACAACATCGCCACCTTCTACACACAAACAATACTACACATTTACGCATATATACGCATACTTACACTTATACACGTCTTAACCTATATACCATTCCTATCTTTTCCCCCACCAAAATAAAGGCGTTGCGTAGCACGCTACCATTTCTAGTATTACATAAGGAGCTAAGGGCATGTGATATAGATTTTTTTAGATATATATATTTTTTATTCAAATTGCAAAAAATATAACTTGATTCAAAAAAAATACAAAATTATAACTCTGTAGCCATATGGTTGGGCGACAAGAGTGCAAAATGCAAAAAAAGCTAAGTCAACGCTGATGTGAACTCTCTGTTACCAAATAAAAGGGTGATAGGGCTCTGTCGCCAAACCATTTGGTGATAGAAATGTGTCGCCATTTTATTTGGCGACAGAGCTCCCAACCCAAATAAATTCTAAAAATCATACAAATTTTTTGGAGGAAACTAAATTTATGAGGAACATTTTTGCACTAATTTTATTAAAAAAATTTATGTAACTTGTGAGCATTAATTATTTAAAGTCAGTATTATTTTGATAGTTGATAGAATTTTATAGTTCAAATCAAGGTGCAATAAATTCAGAAAAAAATTATATTTGTCAGTGATAATTCATGTAGTATTTTACAAAATTTTTTGTCAGTTAATTTTGTTTGACAAAAAATTCAAATTTCTTTGTTCCTCATTCTGTTTCGATGTATGACAAATTTAACGATATATGCAACAGTACTGGGTGGTGGTTGAACATCCTCTTAAACTTTATATGCAACAGTACTGGGTGGACCTCTACTGCTCCAGTTAGATCATCTTCTGTGTCTTCTGCGTGAACCAGGCATCACACCCCCGCTGAAGAGCATATGCATCGCTACGAATTCTAGGATATCTTTATTCAGCAACTCTTTATCTTTCGGGAATGACTAACACATAAGATGAGCATACGAATTAGTGAACTTTTGGATGATGCAAAAAAGATTAGTAAGGTGAACAAATAGGAAATAACTAACATTAATATGCTTTGCATAATAATCGAGCAACATCAGTGACGCTACCCTTGCAAGTGAGCCTTGAGGTTGTCGGAGGTCATAAGGTTCCGGCCAAAGGTTGTTACGTTATGCCTTGATAATATCAAATGACATTCTTGCAATTTGGACACCACTTTACTTAGTTTCTCCTCCTTGAACGGATCATTCTTTCTATTACGCGTAACCTTCAATGTATAATGAAGGGCTACGCTGCTCATATCAGATGTCCACGAGAATGCTCTACTAGAGGATCTAGCTATCTACTAGAGGATCTAGCTATGGTGAAGTGTGAGTAGGAGCTGTGTTTGTGTGCCTACGGTTTGACCGTTTATAGTCTCGAAAGGGTGGTTTATGGACTAAGTGTTAGAAAATAAGATTCAATCGTACAGATGGATAGCAAAACGTCGGAGTGTGTAGTCAAGTTGGGCTGAAAAGACAATCATGTATGCAAGGTGTTAGTATTAACAAATATACTATGCAATAAGTGGTCACTTCAGAGTTAAAAGTAGATAGTAAGTGGTCACTTTGAACTGTGCAGTGTGCAATTAAAAGTACAATTGTTGACCATTAGAAGAAGATAATATCCATTAATGACAGTGTGTGATCAGTCTAACAAATCTGATGGTAGAGTGTTGTCAAATCGGTCTAAAAAAGTTTAAACCATAGGGTAGAGTGTTGCAACTTGTCATTGCAAAAGGTGATGGATACTTTCTTTTTTGACAACTCATCCTGACAAAGCTGCTACCTGTGACTTGTCTAATCGGCCTGACAGAGCTACACGCCGTGAGTTGTCTAATCGCCTTGAAAAAGTTGCTACACGGGAGTTGTCAATTCAGTTTAAGAAAACAACAAGTATTGTGTTGTCACGTTGCTCTGAGAAAGTGCGGGAATCGCACAGTCTCAGAGCCTTTTCCAGCCAATGTGAGAAAAAAGAAAAAATATGCAGCACGCTGGGGCCGCAGTATACACGAACAATGAGGCCAAATGTGCAATTTCATCTTCACGGAGGCTACTTTTAAAAATAAAAAATGCAACAGCCTAAAACTACATGGTTACATGATGCACATACTTTGGTTAAAAGCTTTTAAACTCGACTATTCATATAACATGGCTCCGATAACCTTATCATTTAGGGTATTATTGTTAACGGAATATATGCTAAGCAAGACCTAAATAAGATATGTTTCTATAATATGGTTGTCTATACACTAAAGTGTGTTCTTGGATTGACCTCTTAAAGTTTGTGTTTAGACGAGTTGCTTTGTGAAGTGTTGAAAAGGCTTAAGTGTTTTAGAATCTACGCTATAGTGATCATTTAGGATGTTTGTTTTGGTAGGATTCAGATGCAAAATAAGTTTTAAATAAGATCTTTTTTCCAGATTATGATAGTACATATATGAAAGGGTGTTTTTGGGTTATTCTTCCATAATTTTCATTTAAATATGTTATTTTACGAGCTGTCGAAAAGGCTTAAGTGATCATGTAGTTTACACGATTGCGGTCCAGTTTTCTTTCTAAATTTGCGACTACATCGTCTATGATATTTCGTAACCAAATATAATAGTTCGTTATCATAAAAACCATATGTCGTATAATATATCTAGAACGGATTAACAAAATACATAAGATAAAGAGTTTCAACAATCCAAAACATAAGAAACTATTATCGGCTCCGTTTCTGGGTGGCTCCTCGTGGCTGAGCAGTCCTCCTACGGAATATGCCCGTGCGAGTAGGTCAACTGTGTCGGCGCATGGTGGGCTCTCTGTGGTCTAGCTAGAGGTGTAGCATACTTTAGCTGAGAAGGCTGCATCGATGGTGGTGCTCCCTACAACCGTGATGGTCCAGACTCATCCGTATCAATGAAGTACGTCGATACACCACCATCGTCGAGGTCGTAATTCGTGTGAGCTGGATCATCAAGCTGCCCCTCGTAGTCATCAGGTGGTTTACTTTTAATTACACACTGTATAGTCCGAAATGACCACTCACTATCTACTTTTAACTCTGAAGTGATCACTTATTGCACATTACATTTATTATTTTTGCTATCCTATTATGATATATTGCTAAAAAAATTAAAAAAATTTACCTACAAAACGAACAGAAACCTAAAATCTAGTTTTCTTCTCCCCCCTTCCCTTCTCTCCCTTCCTCTTCTCCCCCCTCCTTTTCCTTTCTCTCCTCTCCCTCCCTCCTCTCTTCTCTTTCTCTGAACGCACACGAATGAAAGGCTCGTGAGCACACAGTAAACACGTTGTGTTTATATAAAAGTCTCTGTCACAAGTTGGTTTAGCGACAGAGCGTAGTCCCCTCTATCGCCAAACCATCAGCCGATTTTTCACTTGTCGCCCTATGGTTTGGCGATAGGAGGCCCGAACCGTTTTGTCGCGTACATGGCACCAACGTGGCTATCTGTCGCCTGATGATACAACGACAAGTGTCTCTGTCGTCCAATGATACGGTGATATTTATCCCTCGTTATTTCAAAAGACGACAAAGGTAAAAATTTGTAAATTTTTTAAATCAAAGTATGTTTTTGCAATTTGAATAAAAAAGATATTATTTAAAAAATATCTTCGGTGCTATAAGGTCGTCGATCAAGTACATAGTTTGTTGCGTAAATCAAGTGGCAATTCAACACATGGATTTTGACGAGAATGAAATATACGGATCGATCGATCGTCCACCGCCAAATCCAAACAAGTGATGAACAGATCGATTGAGACAGCCACATAAAAAGAAGTCTCACCTACACACAGCAATCATAGGATCGGATCAGAACTCATAAGGATTAGTGGATTTAATTACTACTCTTTCCGAAACTTTCAAAACTTTCGCTTTAATATCTTTTTTAAATATACAAAATAAAATCGTATATGTAGATTTATCTTGAAAAATACTTTCTCAATATTATAATTTTATTATATTTTATAAATATATTATAATAGAAATTAATGATCGAGCTATATTTTAAAAACTATACCAATATCCAAAACGACAGCAATTTATGACAAATGGAGTACTCGGTAAGGATAACCAGCTAGCTCGGAGCGATCTATTCGTCCCTGTCTACAGCCTCCGTTACATGCTTTAGATTAGCTTTAATTTCCAGACGGTGCCAGGCTTTTGGATAAGCCAATCTGTCCATCATTACGAGCAACGAGCCATAGATCTCGAAAACCAGATATATGAGCTTGTGCACAACGTATGTAATCTCTCCTGTAATCTCCACCCGAAAAGCATGAGGAAACAGAGGCCGTATTGGCTGCACTGGGGCGCTAGCTCGACGTGTTAACTACTCAGTCAGAGAGGCTTCACGAGATGCGCACAGCTTTATAAAGCCTTAAACCTGGCCTAGCTGTCTGCCATGTGTACACCGAAAGCAAAAAGGGTACAAGGAAACACGCATGAACAGAAGCGTTAGTTCGGAGGTCGTAAACAGCTTATTCAAAAGCATCGAGGAACGATATAATTGGAATAATCGGTGACTAGCTTATGTGCTTTTCTTTTTTAAAGTTATATAAATATTAAAATATGAATTAAGGATAGAAGATAATTACTACTTCAAGATTTGTGCAAGATGGAAGAACTCCTCTCTTATATATGTTGGGTTGAAAAATACATCACTTTTTGCGGGCCTCCTACCAGCTAGCTTGTACTCATATTAGATGGTCCGAATCAGAACGAAAGCAGAAATAAAAGAACCCATTGAGCAACCCTAGAATTAAGTTTGTTTTATCTTGCCATATGATGCTTCAACAACGGCCTTATCTTTAGATCTTAAGAGAGGGCGTTGATAGTGTACTACTTGTTCTATTCGACATGGTTAAGATCTAACTACCACGTTCTTGATCTTTATTTTTTGATCCAGAAAATGATATATTGCACATGCGCACACCAAAAAAAAATCACTTGCGTTCGCAGCCATCGCCACGAGACTGCATGCTGGGAGTCAGTCCTGTGATTGCAGAGGCATTTTCAATCGATCTTCATTGGTCTTTTCATCGATCGATCAGTACTTCAAACATTAGACAATCGATGCAACCCTCCGGATCCATACATCCTGTCCTACATTCTTTTTTAAGGAAGATCCTGTCTTTCACGATGTAGGGCATGTCGAGGTTTCACATTTCGCTTTCAAGACTACATTTTGGGGCAGCCGAAATCTGAAATTTCAGTGAAATTTAATAATTTCAGATGAAATACAATTGATATTTAAAAATCAAATTTCAAATCTGATATTTTTTTAAGAACACCAAACCGATATTTCGGTAAAATTGACCAAAACTTCAATCCTGTTCAACCGCTGTGAAATGGTCTCCCTATGACAAAAAAAAATTGGAAAAATATGAAAAAAATCATGCAAGTATTTATCTATATTTTCTATCTGTTTAAATGCAAAATACTAAGTATTTGCAAATAAAACTCCCTTGTGCACATAATGTTAACCTAAAGTGTAGCATCTATCATCCACTAACCTCCTCACTAACTGCACCATGCGAAATTTTTAGTCTACTGCTGCATCCATAATACAACATATCAGATGCTACTTTCTGGATGATTGATCCTATGACGAAATATATCCTGCCATGACTTGGAATCTCGGCTCCGGCCCAAAGCCAAAATTTCCACCGAAATCTCAGCTAAATTTTGAACCCTAGGGCATATGTCCTAATCACTCGACTGTATGCATAATTGCATATGCGGACGCCGACATTATTTGCCGATACCTGCTACTGCTAGGCTGCTACCAACCAGATCTGTTTTACTCTGTTCACCGAACATTAGGGCCAGTTAAATATAACAAATTTTATGATCCATTGTACTCGTAATACATAGTAAATAGTAGAAATTAAATCTAACTATTAATTTGTTAAAGATATTTCTACTACTCTACTATCTGAGAAATTATAAATAAATACGATCATATAATCGAAAATAAGAAATATTAAATTTAGTGTATACCATAAAAGGGCTCATATATTCGTAATCAATTCTCGCATTAGAAGCCAGGGGAACCTTCTCGGCCGTGTTAGCTAGCTACGGCCTACGATGACGCTGACCGTAGAGTACTCAAGGCAAGCTTAACGCAGATGCAAGGACATGTGCCGCTGCGTATACCACTCGCTCGCTCAGTGCCAGCCGATTATCGATCAGTAGCTCGCCTTGGTTGAGCAGTGAAGCACAAACGAGCTGATTCGTTGAGCGATGGATGGATCGAGCCAACCGCCTACGCTTTAGCCTGAAGCGTACGTGTGGCCGGGCTGCAGAACCGGACGGTAACTTCGGTAAGTTCCGTCCACAAATCGAAGAGGCGTTGCGGCTGGCCGTCTATGCGCGCGTATGCCATGCGGCCGCGTGCGGCGCTGCGCCCCGCGCCGGCGTGCGGCTGCGTGCGCCGAAGTCAAACCGGAACGGGCTCACCCAGTCACAGGCAAGTTAGTTTTCCACACGTCTCTGTGGCAAAGCGCCATCGTCTAATTGCAGCGTCGCAGGTGACGCGGCGCAATCGATAGCCACCATATCGCCACTAACAACGACATATGCCTAATTCCCGGTGCGCCCTCTACCGTCAGAGGGCAGTATAAAGCACGCGGTGAAAGGATGCTCGATCTGTATGCGCGTGGTACATACATCCTTTTGCTGTCCACGAACAGCACGCTGAATCTCTATGGAACAACATTGGCTCCGTTCCCTTCACGTATATCCAATTCTCTGGTCCCGTCTTTGCAATGACGCACATTATAGTATTACTAGCGATGTGTTCGTGATATAACAAAAACTCAATTTACGATAAAAAATTTATTTACAAAGAACACTAACCTTATCTGAATAATAATATTCACTCTAAATATACAATGGTTAAATGTTTAAATCAATTCATCAAAGCATACAAATTCCAAGCACCTGTTTACAAACTCGAGTTTAAAATTAACTTTAATTTCATAAACTTAAATAATAACATCATAGCACTTGAGATTGTAAATTTGTAACGTTATAATTCGAGATCGATTGATTGACTGAAAGAAACATCGCCTATTGCCCTATAGGCGCTAAGGCATTAAAGAGGTAGGCGTCATCCGTATGTTGCTGCCACCATCAGCGGCGTGTGTGGCTCATACGTCTTGCTCCCGCCATACTATAATCTCACTCCATCAACCAACTCCACTGCCTCCTCCCGCGAGCGCCTCCCTTAATCTATTGACATCATCTACCGCGGCGAGCTCCAACAGTGTCGTCAGCCTATCTCGCTGCCCACTACCGGCGATCTGCCTTTGCGCCGCATCGACGAGATCAGGAAGGTCGTCCATTACCTTCGCTCAACACATCTGCAGGAGAGGCAAGAAGCGATGGGGTTATATAGATTCAGCAACTGAGAAGATATCTATAAAATCCAGATTAAGAAATCGTTGAATAAAGAAGGCAGCAAAAGGGAAAGAGGTAAGAAGAGACTCAACTCCATGAATCGGAGCTCTGCTTCCTTCGGAAGGGAATCAATCAATCCAATCCGAAAAATACCGGGTGCAATCGACACCGATTTGAATGCCAGATCAATAGGAGAAAGAAAAGCAATAAATGAGCCATGCATACTTATTTATCCCTGCGACGGGATGATCCAATTTAATCTACTGGGGTGGTTACTGTCCACTTCTTACTTAGCCACGAGGGTGCGCACATATATCGGAATAAGGTAGAGAACGGACGTACTACCATAAACTTCTAATTAGAATTAGTAGAGATTACACCATAGATGGCGAGAAGGTTTCTGCTAATGTAGACGCATGCGACGCGTTACATTGGCAGCCATGGCAGGTGGCCGCACTGTGCAGGAAATGTCAATGCCTAATATATATTCTCTTAAAGAACGGTGAGACAGAGACTGAGAAGTGTTTGTTTGTGCAAATGAGTTAGTTGATGACCATGACACCGTAATTACCATTCAAGATTCCACGAATAAGCTACGCCGAACAGGTCTCCAATCTCCACTGATCCAGATTAAGCCAGGAATAGCACGAAAGGTTTGTCGCTCAAATTACCGCCGCCCACCAACCCCCGTGTTCGGGCGCTGCTTATTTATAGCGCGCGCGTCGTCACGAGGGCAGTGCGCTCGACTCGATCTCTCTCCAGACAAGCAGCACTTGCAAGGCTGCAACAAAACAAAACAAGCAACCCCTGCGTGTCACTAATCAACTGCCAATAGAGTCTAGATATATCCTCAAGACTTGATTCGTAGTTGTCATACTGCAGAGGTAATTAAGCGAAACAAACAAATAAACGAGTAGTAGCTGGCCGGCCGCTGCATGCCATGGAGGTGAAAGTGTTGAGCTCCAAGATCGTCAAGCCGTCCTACCCGAGGGACGCGCCGCCGCCGGACACCGCCGAGCACGTGCCCTCCTCGGTGTTCGACAAGGTCACGTACCACATTCAGATGGCCATCATCTACGCCTTCTCCCCGCCGGCGCCATCCACGGCCGACATCGAGCGCGGCCTGGCCGCTGTCCTGGGCGTGTACCGGCCTTTTGCCGGGCAGGTCCGCCCGGGCCAGGACGGCGCCCCGGGCGTGCTGCTGAACGACCACGGCGCGCGGCTCGTTGAGGCGTGCGTGGACGCGAACCTCGCCGACATCGCGCCTGCGAAGCCGTCGCCAGTCGTGCTGCAGCTGCACCCCGGCCTCGAGGGCGAGATCGAGGAGTTGGTGCAGGTGCAGCTCACGCGGTTCTCGTGCGGGTCGCTCGCCGTCGGGTTCACCGCCAACCACGCCGTGGCAGACGGCCACGCCACCAGCGACTTCCTCGTCGCGTGGGGCCGAGCCGCGCGCGGGCTAGCCGTCGGCCCGTCTCCGCCGCACCACCACCCCGACGTCTTCCCGCCGCGCAACCCGCCGCTCGTCGAGTTCGAGCACCGCGGTGTGGAATACTATCGGCCGCAGCCGTCGCACCTCGCGGGCAACGACAACCACGGCGAGGCCCACAACAGCATCGTCATCCACAAGACCCACTTCACCAAGGACTTCATCGCCGGGCTCCGCGCCAAGGCGTCGGAAGGGCGCGGCCGCCCGTTCAGCCGGTTCGAGACCATCCTCGCCCACGTGTGGCGCACCATGACGCGCGCGCGCGGCCTCGGCAACCCGCACCAGACCTCCACCATCCGCATCTCCGTTGACGGGCGGCAGCGCCTGGCGGCGCCGGCGGGATACTTCGGCAACTTGGTTCTCTGGGCGTTCCCGCGCGCCACGGTGGCCGACCTCCTGAACCGGCCGCTGAAGCACGCCGCGCAGGCGATCCACGACGCGGTTGAGCGGGTGGACGGCGCCTACTTCCGGTCGTTCGTGGACTTCGCTTCCTCCGACACCCTGGAGAAGGAGGGGCTGGCGACGACGGCCGTGCTCAAGGACGTGCTGTGCCCGGACCTGGAGGTGGACAGCTGGCTGACGTTCCCGTTCTACGAGCTGGACTTCGGCGCCGGCTGCCCGAGCTACTTCATGCCGTCCTACTTCCCGACGGAGGGGATGCTCTTCCTCGTGCCGTCCTACCTCGGCGACGGCAGCGTGGACGCCTTCGTGCCCGTCTTCGAGCACAACCTCGAGGCGTTCAAGCAGTGCTGCTACTCCATGGAGTAGCTAGCGGCTAGATATATTATCTTCTATAATTAAACTGGCTGATCATGCGTATATTTCTAAATTTTGTATGCATGCAAGTATTTATCTCCGTATATTGATCGTATGCATACATTCCATTCCAGTACGTTTGTACTGTGTGCATGTATTTGTGCATGATTTTCCTGGTATTCAAACCTATGGTTTTGTAAGTTTGTGGTATACGATTTTTTTTCTTTTAATTTTGTCTTTTTGTGAATTTTCATGTACTTCTACGATACTGATAGTAGAGTGTGCGGGTAGAGATCAAATCTTATCGTCAATTTCTCAAGGGTGCTGTAGACTTCCCTTCTAGATGAACCACTAGGCTCGCCAAGAGCGGCGATCTCTGATCCGGCTCTATGCGATTGAGTTAGAACTTTCGTTTAATCATTAGGTCATTGGTACCAATCCTCTTGGTTCTGATGAACTCAATTTCTATTCCTACATCTTTGTTTCTTAATTTCGTTTTTTTTTCTTTTTCTTTTTGGTTTCAAGAATTAATAAGCGATCGATCCATGTCGCCATTTATTGTCCCAAACGGATCCGTATTGTACGCGAGAGCATGAACTGCCGAGACTATGACCCTAGAAATATTATCTGCCAGTTTTGAAAACCATGTTTCCTTTGGTGAAAGAACCGTAGTTACAATTTTGCCCCTCAGAGAATTACACTTCATTGTACTTCCTAGAGTAGTATAAACAAGTCATAACCAATCTGATCCACCGTATTAAGAAGAATTAACGTCCACATAGACGTGTACGGTAGAAGTATTTTGTGAACTCATCAGCAGAGTGGCGTGATGCTCGCCGGTGATTCTTTTGCTGTGGGATCTAGATTGTATTTTGCGTTTGGTACGGGCCGGCCGGATCCTACAGCCACAGGACGAATCAATCCCGTAGAATATTTTTAATGTCAAATATAATTGACTCTTTTTTATTGCAGTGGGCAGGGAACAAGACATCCTAATCCTGTTTTCTTGTGTTGTCTTCTATGAGATGGGGCCAAGATCGTTTGAATTTCTCCTTGTTTTGTTAGAAAAAAGGGTTGAATCCCCGTTTGGGTCTTCCTGGCCGTCACATGCGTTTCGTGATTATTCGTACCAAGAGAAACTCAGATGAGAACCGTAGCATAAATAAATAGACAAGCCAATTAATCGTTTTCTTATCCGAAAACACGAAATCTACTACTGTACCGCATAAAAGAATTGTACCGTGTCCTTCAAAAACACAGAAATTAAGAATGTACTGCAACTACGGAAGGACAGTGAATTAGAAATTAAAGGCCCTATTTGGTAAAACTCTAGATCTCAACTCTATCTTAGATCTAGAGTTTGTAGACAAGTGTCTGTTTGGTAGAACTCCAGATCTTAGCTTCACCTGAGATCTGAAACTTGTAGGCTATAATCTATTTGGTAAAACTCTAGATCTCAACTCTATCTTAGATCTAGAGTTTGTAGACTAAGTGTCTGTTTGGTAGAGCTCCAGATCTTAGCTTCACCTGAGATCTGAAACTTGTAGGCTATAATAAAGTGAATTAAGTTTATATTTTTGATCTAAAATGTAAACAAGATAATCTATCTAAATACTCTTAGAGCCTGTTTGGTAGAGCTTCAGATTCCAGTTTCACCTAAAATCTGAAACTTATAGGCTAAAATAAAGTGAATTAAGTTTATATTTTTAGTCTAAAATGTAAACAAGATAATCCATCTAAACACTCTTAATATACTCACGACTTGACTTCATGAATCTGGTGAAGCTAAAATTTTCACTTCATCGATTCTCGAGAATATGGAGAAGTCAATCCTCGCCAAATGCAGACTAGTAGATCCAAATCTCACGGATCTAGTGGACCAGAATACTAGCTCCACCAGATCCGTGAATCTGGTCACGGATCTGGTGAAGCTGAAGCCCTACCAAACACACCCTAAAATAAACTAAATTAAGTTTATAATTTGTCTAAAATGTAAACAACATAACCCACCTAAATATTCTTAATGTACCCATAACTCTAACTTCATAAATTTCTAGAGTTAGAAATACTCTGCATACAAATTTTAGTGAAGTTGAAGGTATCCCGGTAGGCCCAAAAATATTACTCAAAACCAAGAGCTAGCTAGCTGCAGAAAGGTAAAACCGAGACAAGTGGAGAAGCGGCGAGCTATCCCCAGCAGGCCCAAAAATATTACTCAAAACTGAGAGCTAGCTAGCTGCGTGTAGTACGTGAGCCGGGCGATCGAGTCTGCGCGCAATGGATCGAGCGAGCTAAGCCGGAAAGGATTCAACTCCTGATTTACCGAAGATGGAGATGCGTGCCTGCAGCTCATAGCACTACGACGTTAAACTCCGACGTGGTAGGTGATAGGACAAGTGTGCTGCCGGGGGAAGGCAGAAAACGAGGCACGACCGGGCTCGCCCGGCCGAGGCTGAACCGGTATGTTGCGACCAGGCGAAGGCAGCACACGTCTCGTCCAGTCAGTCACGCATGTTTTCCTTCTTCCATCGGTATCGGTAGGTGCGGCAATGGACTGCAGCACAACAAAAGCAAACCTAATTTTCTTTCCTTCTCTCTCTCTCTAGCCTCGGCATGATTTGGTGGTGCACAAAAAAAAAAGAAAAAAAAAGAAGTGAAGGCAGCTAACCATGCATTTCCAGCATTCTCCGATGGTTGTAGTACATATAGCCAACGCTATTATCCTTTGTAATATTTTGCAAGCAACTATCGTCTTGTCGGTTGTCACTTTGTGGCAAGTATTTTGTCGATGATTTATTCTAATCATTGAGGTTAAATTTGGGTTACACTAGAATTGATGGGTTGTCGGCTATAGTGAGAAAATAGTAAATGAGTATAGTAATTAACACTGCCTAATCACATGTAAATAGAATCCACACATTGGTTGCATCCGAAATGAAAATTTGTGCTGAGCCTGCCTTCACGTACACATTGGCTGGACTGGAACAGGTCCCACACTCCCACCGACCCGGCCGGCAGTACCTGCGTTCTGAGTCGACAAATTCCTACCATGATTCCGCGAACGAGATGACCTGTCGATGTCCGACGGCCAACGGCCAAAGACAAACTGAGATATACCCGACTGGCTGGCTTCCAATCTGCAAGACCGAGTATTTCACCGTGCAGTAAAAAAAAAAGACAAGAAATCTTACTGTACATTATACTAGCAGTATATGGTTTGCGCGTTATTAGTATGGTATGGTCAATTAATTAGTTTCGTTTTTTAATGGGATTTTAATCACTTGACCAAAAGCTGGTCAGGTACGAGTGATGGAATGGACCGATATACCTAGCTCTAATTCACGGTACTAGGCCGATGTGCAATTATTCATGTTCAATGTTTTAAATTTACCGTCAACCTTTGTTAGGACAGATACAAGTTTGTGTCTTCATGTTTAATCAGTTTCTGCCAAGGCCTTTCTAAGCCCATGATGTATACTGGCTAACCCGCATTCTATTGGGCCTGATCCCATACAACTTAATCAGCTCAATGCTCTAAAAAAAATAAGGGATAATTCATACTATATCACTCCATTCGTTGGCACTTTAAAAAATACCACTCGTTATCTCAATGACACATAGGTCCAGGAGAGCCACATGTCATTGAGACAACGAGTGGCATTTCCTGAAATGCCAACATTTAGAGTGGTATAGTATGAATTATCACAAAAAAAAAACCTTGATGTCAATTGCATTTCAATATTCCAACATACTCGCCTCCGTTCAAGTTTATATGTCTTATTTTTAAATGATACTGTTTATAAATATAGAGTGGTATTCTAATACAAAATTAGTATATCATTCCCTTTGTACATCTAATAAATGTCGATCTTTATTTTATATTCTCTACGTGCATGTATTGGATATAGTACTTAGTGATAAAATTAAGACTAATCTATTTAATTTTAATATCTTATCATCTATAATAAAAATATGTATCTTACAAGCTTATAGGAAAGAATTGTACACTAGGCTATTCATGATGACATGATCCTTACGCCACACTGTAGAGATACCAATAGATCACGAGAGTGAAACAGGTCTCCTGTCAAGTCAGATGACCCGGACCGGGATCATGGGAATGACCATGTGCAATGAACCGCTAGCTTGTTCCAATCGTTCAACGTGCCAAATTTTCACTTTTTTGGTATTTTTTTCACAAAAAAAGCACCCTATACGAAAGAATTACGTGACACTTCCGCGTTAGAGGACCGCGGGTAGCAGCTTATCATATATATATATATATATATAAATATATGGTGCGAGAGGTGAATGTCACAGTGAGTACGTGAGCCTAGGAGTTACCGTGGTCTGAATGTAGGTGTCACAGTGGATTACTAAAAGTGTTGATAGATCGTCAATTATATAGAGAAAATAGTAAATGAGTATAGTAACTAACATTGATCAATCACAAATAACCATAGTTGAAAATTGTAAATCTAGTAGAATATTGAAACCACACATCGGTCGCATCCGAATTGAAAATGTGTGCCTTCATACACACATCGGCTGGACTGGAGCAGGACCCACCGACTCAGCGGTACCTGTTTACTGAGTCGACAAATTCCTACCATGCTTCCAGGAACGAGATGACCTGTCGATGTCCAACAGCCAACGGCCAAAGACAAACTGATATACTGGAGTAGTTGGCTTCCGTCGGCTTCCAATCTGCCTAGGCTTCCAAGCTAGTAGTACTAGAAAAGGAAAAATAATAACAAAAGTTTCTGACTTCATGTTTAATGAGTTTCTGCCTAGGCTTTTCTAAGCCCATGATGTATACTCGCTAACCCGCGTTCTATTGGGCCTGAGCCATTTAGGCTCTACCACTTTCCTTTTAAAGGATATAGCCACCGTTGGCCACTTCAGGAAGTATACGTTTGAAACTAAACATACTATGAAAGGATAAAAATAAAAGTAAACAGATAGGGGTGTTGAGTCGAAGTTGAGTCATTCAGATTTAGATGAAATCCCACCTTCTCCACTTAGCCCCAGGAGATTAATCCGGATTGTATTATGCTCCATTTCAGTATTGTGGTGGATTTTTCAAAATTATTATTTTTTTTACTTTCGATGTAAAAATTAGTTAGAAGAATGTTTTTAGCTATAACAGCAAAATCAGACCAGAATAGCTGACATTAAGAGATTCTACATGATCGCACTAAGAACAAACTACACCCTTTCTTCCATACAATTTAATCTGCTCAATGCCCTAAAAAAAACTTTAATGCCAACTGCATTTCAATATTCCAACGTATACACTAGGCGATCCATGGTGACGTCATACTTACGTCACACTGTAGAGGCACCAATAGATCACGAGAGTGAAACAGGTCTCCTGTCAAATCAGATGACCCAGACCGGGATCATGGAAACGTCCATGTTCAATGAACCGCTAGCTTGTTCCAAGTTCCAACCGATCAGCGCACCGCCAGTGTTATCAATCCATGCTACAGTACCTACTTATTTTGATATGTTTAATCGGCTTATTTTGATTTGTTGTACTTAGAATGTATATTGCCGTTGTTTAACATCGAATGAACCATGCCGAGATCATGGAACTGTTCACTTTCAACGAACCGCATGTTCCAGCATGCAGTTCTTCCCTATGTACTGTTCATTAGCTGAATGCTTCCATATGAATTCATTTTTGGTAAAACAAATATGTATTTGCCTATTTTTTAAAAAAATACTAGTATGTTAGTCTCAGAATAGTATTAGTAGCGTATACAGTTCTCTACCTGTTAGGTTAAAAACTAGTAGTTTTTGGATCTTGGCTCTGTGTACCGCACGTCCACGCCTTGTAAAAAAGAGTGATGTACTAGCATGCATGTAATCAAACTATTTTATCTTTGACCAATAATATGTTTGTGAATATTGGTTAGAGTTAGTTTTGGAGACATTCAAAACGAAAATTACAGTATTTTGATTTAAAACGATAATTACAATATTTTTAGATTAATCCACTGCATTGCATCTTTCTCTCCAGTATCTGATTAGCAATGTAGAGTAATCTAAAAAAATGCAGCGGGGTACCACTACCATCTACAAAGGCGATTGAGCCATACCCAATGAAATGGGCCGATGGGCTCTGGGTCCTCGGTATACATAAGCTTTCGGCCTAACGAATCGCGAAATGGCGGCCCATGCGCATCAGAGCGCGAGCGATCGTACCTCACATTTCCAGAACCATAAGCGATTCTGAACTGAAGATAGCTAAGCCAAAACGGCTCGATGTCTGTGGCTGTGTTTCACTATCGCTGCCTGTGATGCCTCGTTTCCCAAATAATGAAGCACAGCGTATGATAAATGCGGGATAAATCATGTATACCCTTCTCCTCCGATTTTTAGAAATTCCACGGTGCATGGATCCAACCATTAATCTATTAATAATATTTTTACTACTCTATTGTATGGAAGACAATATAAATAAATCGGATCGTAAAGGATAAGCATTTGTATTAAATTTAGGATAAAGTAAAAGAGCTCGTTTTTCTTGTTTTTTCTTTTTAGTCAAAGCGTGCAGTGTGCACTTCTTTTTTTATTCAGTACTCCATCCATCAATGGTGTACGATCAGATCGAAGAGGACAAGGGGAGTCGGTGGGTGGGAGCGATTGGGGATTTCCTTTTTTTTGCGAGGGATGGGAGATTGTTGTTTGGCATTAGTTTTTTTTTTTTGGTAGTTTCGCTAAAAGCACATGCTCAATGCTGGTCCTAATTTAATCAAGAGATCAGGGCCTTGGAAGATTTCTTAACCGTCGGTACGTACTAAAAATCAAGAAAAAGCGATTGCAAGTCGTAGACGTGTCCTGCGCGAAGTCAAAACTACGTGAGAGCGCATAGCAAGATACTTACCACGAAGCCAAGCAAGTGGTATGCTGGTAGCTGCGTGAGCAGCAATTCGTTGCTAGGTCCTTCTTATTACAAGTTATAATGGCTGAAATTGATCCTGCTCAATTCGGAACTGCTTAAATGATGCACCTCGAGTAAGAAAAGCGAAAAGCAGGGGGAGAAAAGCACCATGTAGGGTCAGGAATGGGGAGGAATCTGCTCGTGCGTGGAGCGAAAACGACGTGGATAAGCCTTTGCCTTTGTGCTTCTGGGCTACTCGCCGGCGACGGGACGACCGGTGCGGTGACGACCATCCACCGTGGTTTTCCAAGCACGGCTCCACCTGCACTTGTCCATTTATGGCGTGTTTGGTTAGTGGAACGAGGTTAAATGAGATCGGATGGTACTGTACTATTTTGTTTCATTGTTTTGGATAAATAGGATGTTCAGTATCTATATAAAATACTTCTTAAATTTGTATGTTACCATCCAAGATAGGATGATTCTATTCAATCAACCAAATACATAAATGACTTTTTTTTAAACTATCTCATACATGTACCACTTGATACAATCAATCAAATACACCTTTAGAACATGAGAATTTTTCCTAAACCTGCACCTCCACTGAACGTAAAATTAGAGGTACGGAGAAAAAACATGAGCGAGATCATTTTACTTTATTCATCTCCCCTCGAGACATCGGTATCCGCATTGAAATTTGTCGGTCGAATGCAATTTTGATGCCTTAAGGCCTGTTTGGAGGGTCTGTGGTTTCTTTAAAAAGCTGTTTTTTAGTTGTCTTAGTTGAAAACCGGCTGTAATTTTTTATAAGATACCATTTAATAAATAGCTAATTTCCCTTAACAATAAGTTGTAAAAGCAGGTTCAACCCATCTTTCAACTTTTGCTTTTTGTTAGTAAGCAAAGCTCCAGATCCCAGCTCCACTTTAGATCTGGAACTTGTAGGCTAAAATAAATGAATTAAGTTTATATTTTTAGTCTAAAATGTAAACAAGATGACCCACCTAAACACTATTAATGTATTCACAGCTTCAGCTTTATAAATTTCTAGAGTTAAAAATACCCTTGTCCACCAACTTTACGGATTTTGATGAAACTGAAACTGTTCCAAACACCCCCAATATAAGCCAAAAGCCATTTAAAAACTAAACTGTTTGAAAGAGTAAACTAGTTTTTCAAAAACTAAAACTGGCTTTAAGCCCCCAAGACAATGCCTTAGGGCCCATTTTGAGGGGCTATAGCTGGGCTGAAAAGCTACTTTTGGTTTAGTGGGCTGTAAAACAGCTGTGACTTTTTTTATTATACTGTTTAACAAATTGGCTGTTACAGCTGTATCTTTTGAGAGGCAACCAAGCGGGGAGGCAATAACCTAACGAAACACAGTGGAGAGGTGACGTGGAGGCGGTGAGGTAGAGCAGCGGAGGTCGGAGAAACGGAGTGAGCAAGATGGGAGACGATCAAGCGAAATTACAGTTAAAAATCTCATCTCCAAGAGCTATAACTTTAAAAGTGTTTATGCTATGACTTAACTTTTTAGCTACTTTACAGCCACGGTACAAACAAACGCTACAAACAACCCAGTAGTTACATGCCATTGTTTGTTGTTCACAATCGCAACCCTCGTCTCGGCTATCATCTCCTACTGTCCCGGACAGAGACTCGTACGCACGTACAGGGCCAACGTTAACAGCGCCATCCTCTCAAGCAGGGTTCACGTTCTCGCGGTTTCTCGCGCGAAAACCGCGAAAACCGCTCCTCTCGCTGCGGCTCGGCAATAGAAACCGAACGGTTTCTCGCCGGAATTCAACTCCAAATTCAAAAAATTCAAAAAATTTAGAAAAATTTATCCAAAAAATTCCTAAAATTAGTATTAATTGTTTGATGAGCTCTGGTGTAATTTTTTTTTGAAAAAACGAATGTATACAACTTTTTAATACATTCAAAGTCTTCAATATAGAAAAAGCAAAAAAGAAAAAGAAAATCCGTCCTGTGGGCTTTCTGTAACATCCCAAAATTTTAATAAAGTAAAAATATATATTTTGAATTTGAATATAATTATCTCTGAGTTTTCTTGGTATTATTGGTTTTATTTGGATTTCTTTGGATTTATGCTTTGTATGAAAAATTCAATAAATGGAAATAAAGAATGAAAAAGAGAAAAAGGCAAAAATGTAAAAAGTAAAAATTTAGAAAATTGCCATGAGAACCCTGGTCATGTAAGTAAACCCTTTTAGCTAGAAAATGAAAATTTATGCATAAATAAATGAAGAGATAAAATGAAAAGCCAACTTTTAAATCAAAACAATGCATTGTCAGAATTTATAAAATATTTATGAGACTTATCTGGAGCTGTAAAAATTATCATGAAAACCTCAATGCAATATCTACCTTTTGTAAAAATATTATAAATTAATAATGTCATTTAATACTTTTCCAAATTTAAAAACAGAAACTCTGAAAATAGGGAAATTGCAATGTCAGAATTTTTATAAAATAATGGAACCATATTTTGACTTGAAAATTTTACAGAAGCATTCTTAGATCAAATCCATTTGAAAAACAAAATTTAAAAATAATAGACTTCAATTGCTCTCAAGGAAAAATTCAAAATCATTTTGGAAACTAGTTAACTTTAAGGAATTATTGTATGAAAACCAAAGTAGAGAATTGCGAAACCAAATAAACTAGGCTTGGTATGTTCTTGTGTTTACGGTTGTGAGTTTTGTGTTGCTAATTGAAGCTAGGTATAAAATACTGATGAAGAGCATATGTATGAGTAGTTGTATGAGTATCCGATTGATTTAGTTGTATGAGTAGTTCCGTTAATTGTATGAGTAGTTGTACACTTGTACTTGTATGAGACTATGAGAGCATAACCGCTAATTGTATGAGTAGTTCATGTATGACTATTCTTTGATTTAGTTGTATGAGACTATGAGTAGTTTAGGGTTGTAACTTGTGAGTTTTGTGTTTATGTTGAATAAGTAGTTCATGTAATTGAAGCTAGGTATAAAAGTAAAAAATGATTGCAATGAAAGATTATTTATTGACATATTATTGTGAAATGTCTAATTTACAACTTTCAAATGTCTAAAATATAGCAAAGATCATGTCGAATTTTTTCCAAATTTAAGAGAGATCATTCTAGAATTTTTTTCATGTCTTCACATACCTTATTTATATATGTATTATATTTTTACTAAAATATAGCCTTCCCAGTATTTTTTTAAAATTTTACCACATTTTTTTTTGAATTTTTCCCTATTTTTGGTGATTTTTCTCTATTTTCTCGGTTTTTTGCGGTTTCTCCTCTCATTTTCGCGGTTTTTCGCCGAAACCGCTCGGTTTTTCGCCAAAAACCGCGGTTTTCTCGCGTGAGTTTGACCTAAATTCAAATTTGTTTGAAAATTCAAACCGTTCGGTTTTTCACGGTTTTCGCGCGGTTTTTCGCGAAAACCGGTACCGCGGGGGGACGAAATTCGCATTCAAATCGGTTTTGTAAACCCTGCTCTCAAGTCATCTGCTATACTTCAGTCTGAACCATTTGCAGTAGCTTAGCATAAAATAGCACATTTTGCAGGGTATTTTCCTTGCACTGCTTCTGCAGTTGCGGAAGGCCGATTTGCCGGTCACTCTCTCGGAGACTTTTGAACGGGGACTTCGGCAAGCATCTCGTCCTTAGTTAAGAAGAACGACAATAAATTGAGGCCCTAGTACATATACATCCTATCTAGCATCGATGGTACTCCCTCTGTTGATTGTGTATGTATTTCGAGATTCTAAGTTTATAAATTTTAATCGATAATTAGTCTAACAATATACTATTAGATTTGTATTTGAAAACTGTTTCCTACGGTTTACATTCAATTTAGCGAGTACTCAATTTGGTGTATCCTATCTGCTGCGCTCACCACGGCGCGTCCATTGGCAGGATGACGGAGGAGCAGGTGCAGTACACGCGAATATTCGGTGCGGTCACCGGATCGGGAGAACGAGAACACGTGGCCCTACCGCTTTCGATGGGCCTGACCTGGGGGGAATGGCTACAGCCTACATGTACTAATGTACACGGAAGCAGCGGGTGAGGATAAGGTTTTTATTCGGTCGCGCGGTGTGGGGCCCACGATGAATTAAGGGTTGCATTGCAGGCACCCCATGCCCCCTGGCCCTTGGCAGGCCCCAAGAGCCACTTCAGATTGCAGTCCACCGATGACTGCACAGTGATGCTACGAGTAGTTGCTCGGAAAAGAAGACAGTTGGTAAAGTTCGTAGGCTCAGTTTAAAATTTTGGATGGAATTGTTTTTTTTCTTTAGCTCAGCTCGTTAGCTCGATTTTAAAAAATATTTTTGAACGGTAAATAAAATGATATTAAATTAAACTATATCAATTTTAGAAAAAGTTAACAAAATAAGAATTTAGCTGGATTTTCATCCCTACTACCAACAGACGTCTTGGCAAATCAGAAGACATAGCTACTGATGTGTGGGCTCACGTCTGGGTGGAACTCAGGTAACCAATTTAGGGTCTAATTTTGCATGCATGAATTTTCAGGAAACAGAATAGTCCCGTAGGAATATCAGGAATTCTGCGTTCTAAAAGCAGTCAAATCATGCTCGTTTGGAATAGGGAAATCTTGCGGCGAACGAATGGTATTGTTTCTTGTATTTTTTTTGTTTACTTCTATGAGGAACTCCCGTGCTCTGAGTGTGCCGTTGTTGTATGAGAAAAATTGATGAGTGTCGTTCCGAATGCATGATTTTTACAGAAATAAAATTTTAAGATGTGGAGCGATCTGTCCAGAATTCTTAGTATATCTCTGTTTAAACAAAGCCTAGGAATTCTTTTGCTATGTTTAATCTCACATGTTGGATATCTTTAGGATGAACGTGCAGTAGTTGTGATGTTGACATGTTGGTCCCATTTGTCGGAGGCAGAGATCGGGATTCAAGAATCAAATCTGGGAAGGAAATGGGAACGAACCATCTTGTTCTTTCCTGGGAGAAGCGCAGGGCGTTTTCCTCCTCCCGCTTTTCAGCGCCTTGAGTTGTCGCCGCGTCAGATGCCTCTTTCTTCCTCCTCTCTCTCTCTCCGAGCTTTTCTCGATGCGATCCATTCCACCCCCGCGCTGCAGATTATCCGAAAGTGGTCGATCCCCGTTCCCCCTCACGTGTGATGCCACAAACTCGTACGCATTCGCAAGTTGCAGCAGCAGTAGCCGTTACTGCTAGTCTGCTGCTGAACAGTAACAGACTCACAGGTTCGAACGCTCCACTGCGTGGTTGAGAGCCTGAGACTGTAGAGTGAATAGGAGATGATACAGAGTACACCATGATTTGGGAGTCTTGATGTCTTGTTATTTTAGGGGAATTTGTTCCCTCGTCTCGTCTCTTTATTATTATTTTTTTCTAAAGTAGTCCTTTGAGATTGTATATTACGGAAGGCATCTTCCGCGATACGATACCGCTGAAGATCATCTCGTGCTATAGTATCATGGAAGCCACCCTCCCGCGTACAACACACACAACAGCTTCCATGCACGGCACGCCTCTTCCCGCATATCCACAACGCGTCACTCCCACTTTCTACGTCTGCAGTCCAGGGCAAGTCGTCAGCTGCTGAGCTCGGTGTATGAAAGCTTCCCACAGTCCCCTAGCACGGAAGGTGTCAAGTGTCGCCTCTGGTCTTTCCGCTGTGGAGAAGAGAGCTAGTTTTGAAAAAATATTGGAAGGAAGCCATTCTAACAAAAAAAAATTGAAGGATGTGCAGATGAGTGAATAGTTCTTATTAGGGCGTCATGATTAGCCGAGCTAGGGATTAGGATTAGGTTGAATAGTTTAATCATGTTTGAGCTTCCACTATGTGGAAAATGTGGCCCTTGTGCAGTCTTTGTTTTAACATCCAACGATTCCAATTTCCAACCTCAGCTCTTTGTTAAGTTGAGGGAAAATGGAAAATGATTTTTTTGGGTCTCCAATCAGAACTCGTGGGAGTTGGGAAAGGAGATCCACTAACTTAAGCGGATCAGAGTATCCTCTCAAACATACCACGGCTAGAATAATAGTTTTCATAGTAAAAGACGTGCATTGTAAAATTATTGAGTAGTGATTCCATACATCATACTTTCAATATAGGTTGCATAACTTTTAAATATGTGTAACTTTTGAATTGTGATTCGTAGAAGCACATCCTCAAATATTTCGAATATAATACGTCTGGTTGCATTTTGACATAAAAAAAAATCAGATTGTAGGGCATTGATTTGCCGCAGAGCATATCCCATTAGAGAAGTAGAGCACAGGACTGACCGAGCGGAGCATGAATACACGGCAATATAATGGTGAGGAAGAAAAGGTGTTGTACTGAATCTGACGAAATCATGAGCACAGTAGCACAAACATGCTAAGCAGGTTTACAGAGTGCAAGTTCGATGGAAGTAGTTGCCAATTAGAATATGCAAAGGATTACCTCCTTTACCTCATCAAGGACGCGGTGGGCTTAGCGTAACCTCTCGTTCGTCTTTGCCGCAAACCTAACGTGCTAATCATCGTCGTCGTCGTTAGCTCCCTCGGCAACATAAACCTCTCCGAATTCTTTCTTCAGAACGAACTTCATTAACGAGGCAAGATGGATCGATCGATCATGGAGTATCATTTGCTATCGACTCAATTGGCGAATGATGCAAGCATGTGCAGCAGTCGGTGCACGCTCATGGCCACTACTAATTAAACATTAGCTAGGTGCTTAACTTTTTAATCAACTGCCCGGGACTGGGAGCCGTGTGGCTGAGTTTCCGCCCTTTCTCTGAAGAGTTTCCGCTGATGCGGCGGCATATTCCTCTCCTTTTCTCTGAAGAGTTTCCGCCCGCACCGTCGGCTCGTCGCGGTCGGTCGGCCCGGCGCTCTACCAACCCTCAGTACTCCGAGGGGGTGTCCTTCCAGGGTGCACTTGTCTGTGGCTCAATGTGGAGGCTTCTGTGTGAACTTTGAGAGGTTGGAAATCTTGGCTTTACTGACTCTTTCGTATGTCTTCTTTTTTCAAATCTAGTCTTCATATAAATGTAACCATGAAAATAATCTCTCCCATGGACATAATAGAGACTCAATAGGTACAACATAGGTGCTCACGTTGCACGGTTCGCATTTAGCTTAGTGAGGATGCATTCAGCTCGCCGGTTTGCTTTGCCTAGATCACAGCTTAAGCTTAGTGGCCTTAAGCCCTTAAGTAACCAACATCTGAGAGTGTGCTGCCTACATCATTGCCCGAGCGACAGAGACCATCGGGCGACAGAGACTCGAGCACGTGACGTGGCGCTCTGTCGCCCGTTCATCGTGCGACATGGCCTACTGTCGCTCGTTGGTTGGGCGATATTTTTGTGTCGCCCAACCAACAAACGACAGGGGTGTATTTATGTAATTTTTTTCTGGACGTTTATTTTTGCAATTTCTAAAAAAAAATGTATTATTAAAAAAATTTGTTTTCAAGCACCTTGGATGGTTGCATATGCACTCTCCTTTTGTTTAGCTTGATTTCTTTGTGGAGTTTTGGCCCCCTAGCTACCCTTGTTGAAGTTTTTTTTTTCTCTATTTCTCTTTGATCCAACTCTACGTTTTGGGCACTTGGGATTTAAAAATACACAGTCATAATAATCTTTCGATTTAAAATGATACAATCAAACTCCAATTGATATATAGGTTTGCCCCTAACTCTTGGTGTTCCCACGATCCGATTGCTGCTTGATTTTGTTAACGGTTTGTGTTTTTTGAAGGGAGATTTAATTATCTGCCTTGTTAAGCAGATAGAAATTGATGATTTGCCCTATAATATTATAGGGTATAGGATAAATCATCAACCTTTCCTTTTTTGAAAGGGATCATTGGATATATTGTCTTGTGGCCATATATCAGTAATATAATATGAGGCAAATCATCAACTTCATTGGGAAATCAAGGCAAATCATCAATTTTTTATTTTTTGGAAAATGTTTATTGGATACATTGTCTAATAGATAACCCATGATATCAGAGTAATCTCCCTGGGGTCTACGGGCTAGCGGCACAATTGGTGTGGTAACCAGATCGCGTTCGAATCCTTCCTTCGTAAATACGTTTCGTGTATGGGATATTCACAGTAATTTGAAGATAAATTTGGTGAAGCACCAAAGATTATATCGCATTATTGCAGCGCTACAAGATGTGGTAATGCTATCTTGTGGGGAAAAAATATGTTTATAAAATTGATTCAATTCTTTTAAGAAGACCCATAGTTCTCGCTACATTTTATGGCTTTTAAGGAGTAACCTCTGGACGAATAGCCCAATTCAGGTTCTCTTGCTTGGGTTAGAGATCCAAGCACAGGATTAGAGAATATACAACTCTATCTTACTACTCCCTCTAGTTATAAATGGTTATTGCTTTAACATAGCGCAATTAAACTTTTAAAATTTTGATTGTCAATGCATTTTAAAATATTTAAATAGATAAATGAAAATCATATGTGTAGATTTATCTAAAAAGTAATTTTATAATATTATAATTTTATTAAGCTTTATAAATATATTATAATAATAGTTACTCTCTCCAATCGTAAATAGTTATCGTTTTGGACATCGACATGATCTTTAAAATATAGCTTTGATCACTAATTTCTATTATAATATATTTATAAAATCCTATAAAATTATAATATTACGAAAGCGCACTTCAAGATAAATCTACACATATGATTTTTATTTATCTAATTTATATGTTTAAAAAGATACTTATAATCAAAATTTCAAAAACTTAACTACATTTATATCTAAAATGATAACATATTATAAGTACATTTATATCTAAAATGTATATCTAAAATGATAACATATTATAATAGTCAAAGTACTTATAATATGTACTTAACTACATTTATATCTAAAATGATAACATATTATAATCTATCGGAGTAATAGTCAAAGTTATGCTTTGATGAAAATATCTAAATCAATAACTTGTGGTTGGAGGGAGTATCAACAGCAATCACGTGGCAGACTGAACCAGTGCACCGGGCCAGCCAAATCCAAATGTGTCGGCCAGATTTATTGCAAGCTCGAAATTCCAAAATCAACAAAAAATTTGACCCTTTATAAGTAGATAGTGATTACTTATTTTTTATTTACTTTAAAATTTATTTAATTTATATTAAAAGAAAAGGCATCGTAGCGCTGTTCTTTTTTAAAACAGAGTAAGATAAACTGCCGCACGCGTATATAAACGCACTGCTCACAGGTGACCACAAAATCTCTCTCCCCACCACCTCCGTCCGCCTCCACCGCCGCTTCACTTTCCAGTTTTGTTTTCTCCTTTTAAAAATCGCGCACGATTATTTTCCTTGTTGCGTTTTCCTAATCCACGAGATCGAGACCTAGAGTGGCGCGCTAATGGCGGTGGAGGAGGCGGCGGAAAGCTGCGGCAGCCACGCCGCGGCGGCCGCCTCGACGTCGTCGTCGTCGGCCGCAGCGGCGCAGGCGCGGAAGCAGCAGCAGCAGCAGCGCCACAAGCTGGAGGTGTACACGGAGGTGCTGCAGCGCCTCCACGAGGCCGGCGTGCCCGAGGCGCAGTCGCCGGGGTTCGACGACGAGCTCTGGAACCACTTCAACCGGCTCCCAGCCCGGTCAGTGAGTGCGCGCGAGCCTCTGATGTGATACGACGCGCATCGAATGCGCTAGTGTCGATGCGGCGGTTTGAACTGATTTCGATTTGGTTTGGGTTGCAGTTACGCGATGGATGTGAACGTGGAGAGGGCGGAGGACGTGCTGACGCACAAGCGGCTCTTGGAGCAGGCGAGGGATCCGACGCAGCGGCCGGCTTTTGCCGTGCGGGTCGTGCAGGTGAGATGTTCCTCACGACGATGTCACTATACAATAGTTTTTGGAATGCAATTCTGAACGCACCAGACGGAATTACTGTAGATAAGCGAAAAGACAAAATTTCTCAGTTGTTATATGATTTGACTGTTTGCTGATCATATTTGGTTGGTTGTCGTCGGTTTTCCTTTTTATAATCGCTTCCTTTGTGTAGTTAAATCATCAGCACGAAGGCGGCACTGGGTGAGTCAATGGGTTATCCTCAGTGGTAGTATGTCTTTTCAATCAAAAATTAAAACTTTCTTACCCGATTAACTTATAAACTGGACTGATGTTCTATGAAGGATTGGTTCATTGCCTTTTAGTGTACCCCTTCTGATTCGAACGGCTTGCTGATCCAACAGTTGTTTAAATTATCAACAGTAAGATCTAAGAAGAAACCTTATGGGTATTGCATCAACACTTTATTTTATCTGAGCGATTACACGCAAGGGTTTTCAATGGTCTAATGTCAACATTGTCAAGTAGCCTCGGTATTAGCTTGACTAATTCAAAATTTCACTACGCTATAAGCTGAATCTCTCGGGGATCTTTTTCCACTATAATATCTCAATTCCGGGCTTTATCCCATAAAATTCCTTAATAATGCACAACAAATACTAATAATGTCATATACGGGGAGCTCTTGTTGCCTGTTATGTAGTTCGAATGCTATCGATATGTATTTGATTGTGTCACTATTTGCTACTTCGAAGTATAGGTGAATACTCGTGTTCTTGTGGGTGGTGATATGCGTTTTGTTTTTCTTTTGGTGTTAAAGTAGTATGGACATTTATACTTGCACTCTCTGTGGCAATTTGCTCGAGCATTGACTTGATCAAGCGTCTAGCATGCATCTACACTTTCATTGGTTTTGACCAACTAACTGAACTTAGAAACTGAGAGTTTGAGCTCTTCCATTAACCGATAGTGTCAATTTTTGCTTTTATTTTTAAATTATTTGTGTTATTCTTTTAAAATTTCAGATCTTCCTTTTTCATAAAAGTTTCTTTTAACTGTAAAAATAGTAGAAATCCATATGTAAAGGCCTACTATTGTTGGTCATTATCCTTATTGGAGGCTCTTGATTCATTAGGTGTCTCCAATTCTTGATGGGAATCAGACTGATGCTGATTCCAACACTGCAGGGGAGGAAGTGGCTTCAAGGCTGTTGAACAGGCAACAAAGGTACCTGTGCCTTTCCATCTGTCATTGAATATTTTGGCTGATGGGGAAATGACTAATATCTTGCCTTATTGCTATGTATTGCGAAATATTTATCTCCTAGTGAATCCATTTTCTATGTTGTTTAATATGTACAATTTTAATTCAGCATCCACCCTCCTCCTGTCTTTGGTTCATCTACAAATCTTGAGGCCCTTGCTCTTGAAGCTAGCAAGTCTCAAGGTCAGGATCATGATAACACCTCAGATAATGTCCGATCTCTGTACAGGTAAGTCTTTGCTGCTAGTTACCTTTGATCTCTGTACAGGTAAGTCTTTGCTGCTAGTTACCTTTGCCTTCTGTTTTATCTTACTCATACAATATTTCCATGTTAAATCATTATGTGACTGGGTGGTAACATAATATATGGTATAGGGGAAATTCTAATCATTGCATGTCCCCTTTGGAAGTGCTTGTTTCTCTGCAGCATACGATAATTTTCTTGTATTTGATGGCCTTACAGACCCATGCATGAAGTCACGTTCTCTACCACTGACAAACCAAAGCTTCTGAGTGAGGTAAGCCTATGTGCATTTGAGGTTTTCATTAGGAATTTTCATATCTTCAGAAGTTGTATATATCTATCTTTCTCCTTCTGTACATATACATATTTCTAGATTTTTACCGATACACATGGTCTCTAACTTGTATAAATACTGGTCATTAGAATTTGTTTTTATCTGTTTGTTTAGTGATACCATATTCCCTGATACTTTCAGCTGACATCTCTGCTTGGTGAACTCGGTCTCAACATTCAAGAAGCGCATGCATTTTCAACCAATGATGGCTACTCACTAGACGTCTTTGTTGTTGTTGGTTGGCATGATGAGGTATTTTAGTACCTGATTTTGTTTTTGTACCTATGCTAATTACTATTTGCTGGTGACTTGTGAATCCTGTGTTTCTTTTTCTGATATAATGTGTATAGCTACACTATAAATCTATCTTTGTAGTCAGCATCACCGTGCACTTATTGTCACTCGCAACTGAAAAAGAAACTATGCCCACAAGCTTGAGTGCCCCTCCACTTGTCTATGATTTAAGTTGGAGGAGAATTCACATAAGCATTTATGTTTGTGTTACACAAGTGGTTCAGATAAATGGTATGGAGCATAGTTACCGGATTCGTTGTAAACCCCAGCCAATTGTGAACTAGATTCATTGAACCCGAACTGGTTTAGGGTACGGGTTTCATGTTCATAGTGGAAATTGAAAGAAAACGTGGCGATCCGCGAACCCAAATCCTGTACCACGACTCGAACGAACCGCGTTTATGGTAACTATGTTACGGAGCACTGACTGAGATACTTCGTGATTAGAGATTAGGGAACCCACTACCTCCTTTATTGAACTTTTCGTTTTGTACAAATCTAATTTACTTTATACAACTGCACTCTGTTATATAGCTCTGGCAGCCAATGCTAGTATTGGTAAATATTACGGCATGACTTATTTAACTAGGTATGCGGAACTGCATGAGTTTGCATGTAAGAAGGATAGACATTCATATACAATTAAAATGCACATGGCTTCTGAGCTTTGATGAGAGCCTGGTGAAGTCTAGTGTGTTGATGTGGTCACCATGTAAGGTTGGAGTTAAAAATTCTCAGAATGTCGCAATTGCAGATCATGAATTTTAGGCTGACTAATTAGCAGGGTTGTGGTGATCTGGTGGATGATTGGATATCGTGCTACTATTACAGATATCTTGTGGGCATAGGATTAGGATTATATCAGTTGACTTGTGGTATCCACATAATAAATTATATACTAATATAGTCCAGCATTTTTAATGTAATGAAGCCAATGATGGCCAATGTCTTATTGCTCACAGTTAATAAAAGGGGGGGAGGGGGTATGAAATTCTAGAAATCATGAGCCATATCTCTTTGATGGAATTGCTATTGTGATATTGTGCATGTGCTTGGGAGTCTGTAACTAGTACCATAAATCATGCTACACATATCAATCAATGAAGTACTATTGGTATCCCATAACATTCCCACAGTTCTGCACTATCTACTTCAAAAAATCACAGTATCAACAACGAGAGCCGGTGCATGTCTGTGGTTTGCATATTTTGTTCTGTATCTTTTCTCTTTTTCTCTGTTGTTTTAGCATTTTCTTATCTGTCTATTTATTTAGGAAACGGAGGATTTAGTAAAAGCATTACAGAAAGAAATTGGCAAGATTGAGGAGGTGAACCACAGACTCATACTTCATTACGATTTAGTCAATCTTTAGTTGTCACATGCTTATTTCTCCATGCTCATTTTCTGCTCTGGCTTGAATTTGACAGACACAAGCATGGTCTACATCTCATTCATGGTCTTCTCCAGTTGAAAATATGCAGATTGTGGAGAATTCAGCAGCTGATCATGTTGAGATACCTACAGATGGTTCTAGTGAATGGGAAATTGATGTAAAACTACTAAAATTTGGGAATAAAGTAGCTTCCGGATCATATGGTGATCTGTGAGTGTTTGTTGCTGGCTATCATGAAAATCCATTTTGAGCTTTGATGTAGTACCTAACTAATCTTTTTCTCTTCCCAGCTACCAGGGTACATACTGCAGTCAAGATGTTGCTATTAAAGTGCTCAAACCTGAAAGGATAAATGCAGACATGCAGCGTGAATTTGCCCAGGAAGTATATATTATGAGGTGGGTTACATGATCTGCTCTGTTCTTGCCTATAATGTAGAAGCTGTTTCTTTTCGTGGTAATGATATTCTGGCACGTTAATGTAATATTCTTTTAAGGTTTTTAACATAAACATGTGTTATTATTTTTGTTCGTCCATTTATTTACTTTATATCACTTAGTCTTGTTTCTTCTGTTCTTCCATGAGTATTATCCTAAAAATGTTGGTCCCAGATGCTCCTATTATCCTAAAAATGTTGATCGCAGATGCTCCTATCTTCCTGTTGTTGTTGCTAAATTCATCTACTTTTAATGTGCTAAGATCCCTTGATGCCATTTATCTGTCAACATTTTGTTCTGTCAGTCCTTTGTTTGCTTATTAATTGCTGTCTCGCACTACTAGCTATGCAAGTATTACTACATGTTAAAGGCATCACCCTTATGGTTCAGTGTCTTCCATTAATGCTGCTCTGTGCTTTTCCATTCACTTTTAAGTTTATGGAGTATATTTTGGATTTTAGGAAGGTTCGTCACAAGAATGTTGTGCAATTTATTGGTGCTTGCACTAAACCCCCAACTCTATGTATAGTCACAGGTATGGTTTGAAAAGGCTATCCTTTCAAGTTTCCCTTTTTCAAACTGTGATAGTAATAGTAATAACAAGTGTACCTATGTATTCTTCTCTCTTCCAGAATATATGCCTGGTGGGAGTGTGTATGATTACCTCCACAAACATAAAGGTGTCTTCAAACTTCCTACTTTACTTGGAGTTGCAATGGATGTGTCAAAAGGCATGAGCTACTTACACCAAAATAATATTATTCATCGAGATTTGAAAACTGCCAATCTTCTTATGGATGAAAATGGGGTAAGTGTAAGGAAGCTACTCCCGGATTATGTAGTTTCCTTCTTGATTTTCAAATGTGCAAAATGCATGCCATGTTGGAAATGCATTCCTCATGCCATCACCAGCTTCATACTAGTTTATGGTCTGGTAGAGTTTCTACCATGTGAAATTCAGTTCTGCCGGTATTGCGCCAGTTACCAACCTGTGTTTGGCAAATCTTGGATAAATGCCTAAACACCCATCTTTGACTTCTGTTCTTCTGATTTTATAAAATAAGACGATGGGACATTGTGCTTTGAAGAAAGATTGATGTGAAAAGTCACCAGAATAGATGTGGATCTCCTATAATGCAGAGTGTTTTAGCTGGATTTTGGTTCTACCCAGCCAAATCTGGCCGCTGTTGATAACTAGCTGGTTACTGGCTGTGTTACTTGGACACCCGTGTCCAAAACATTTTAACAAATGGGACACCTCAAATCCGAGCTGGATTCCAACACCGTGTCCGATTCCGAGTAGCATTTCCCATGTCCAAATTTTTTTTGCCGAATCGGACACCTGAATCCGAGTCGGATTCCGACTGCCATGTCCATGTCCAAGTAAGACTGGTTACTGGGAATGTTCTCCTTCCTGGTTACTGCAAATTAAATGTTTGTTTCGTTCAATGCATGATTTACAAAGTGGAATTGGTTTAATTTGCCTGACCAGCTGATTGTTTCCTTCTGCAGATTGTTAAAGTTGCCGATTTCGGTGTTGCACGTGTTAAAGCTCAATCTGGAGTAATGACTGCAGAAACTGGGACATATCGTTGGATGGCACCGGAGGTGATTTCTCTATCATTAACTATGCTACCACTATCGCTAACTTGGTTGTTTATGTTAATGCCGATGAGAGTATAAGGTGTGAAGAGTGGTGTGAAGAGTGGATGTGTGCATTAGCAGTTGTGGGTCCGAAACACTCAAGCTCTGAGTTCATTGTTAAGTATGTGTGTGTACATACGTTGACTAGGCCCATATAGCAGTAGAGGTTCGTGTGACCCTGTTACGGCTGCGGACCGCATATATGTCCGGCGCCGTAAGACAGAGAGATTGGTTGGGCCAATTGAAGCAAATCCGGCAACAACCAGGTTGGCTGGGCCAACCGAAGCAGAGCCGGAGTAGATTGGTTAGGCAGAATCTTATCTTTCCTTAAGATTTTAAGCTTTCTATATTTAGTATATCTTTCCTAATTCTATCTTTAGAGATTTTATGTTTTCGGTTGGTTAGAGATTGTAAGCCGGATGGCATTCAATAAATAGAGGAAGGAAGAGATTTGGAGGCAGGTTTTGACTGCCAAGAAAATTACCTAGCAGACGCTGCCAACGTCAACTGGCCGGTGGCGCCGTTAGCCAATATCCGATCATAGGTCGCCGTCGATTCCCGACGTCGCCCTCCACGAATTCCCGCTCTGGACTGAGACCTGGTACGAGGTTGTTCGAGAAGGAACATCCGTATCAATTGGTATCAGAGCCAAGCGATCCGACCATGGTTCATCCAGAAGATCGCGTCGCTGGAGTTGAGAAGGGGCTGGCCGAACTGCACGGCCGCCTGGAGCAGCAGGAGAACGCCATGGAATCGAGAATTGCCGCTTTGGAGAGCAAACTGGACAAAAGGATGGACGACCTGATGCGCCTCTTAGGCAAGAGACCTGCCGAGGCGCTCGCCCCGAACGGCCAGCAGCTGGGCGCGGGCGCCAGGTTCTGCAGAAGCGCTAGTAGGGGGGACAATGAGGCAGATACCCATACGGGGGAGCGCACCCAGGTCCTTGGTGATCAATCCGATCGCCGGTGGACTCCCAGGGCACCCCGGTATGAACTTCCGACCTACGATGGGTCAGAGGATCCCCTGTTGTGGCTTAAGCAGTGCGAGCGCTTCGGAAGGATCTACCAGATTCCCGAGTCGGAGTACGTGAAGATGGCAGGAGCTCATCTGAGAGGGGAAGCGCAGGAGGTTCTGGACAATTGGGAGTTGGAAGACGACAATATCGGATGGAAAGAATTCTTCGAGACCTTCCTTAAGAGGTTTTCCCGGTATTCTTCTTCAGGGCCTTTAGGCGATCTCTCCAATCTCAAACAGGGGGAAAACAGAGTTGAGATTTACGCGCGGGAGTTCCAGCGGCTCCTCGCTCGGACCTCGGGGGTGAAGAAGGGCGATCAGGTGGAGCTGTTCACCGCAGGGTTAGCGGCAACGCTAGCTGCGGAGGTGCGGCGGGACCGGCCCCGGGATTTGGCCAACGCAGTGGGTCTAGCACGGGAGGCGGAACGGCGGGAGGACGTCTGGCTTGCGAAGGCGACACAGTCTTTCCTTCACCGTCCGAGACCTCCGTTTGGCCGTGTCCAGGGCGTGACCGCGCCGTCTTATGGGAGTGGCGGACCGGTGGGGGGGACAGGGCGACCCCCGCCTGTGCTTCCTTCTCTGGCGGCCGCGAGCTCGGCCGCCCCACCGCGCGTTACATCAACCGCGGCCACGGCGTCAAGGGCACCAGGAGGGCGCGCACTTCCGGCAGGCTCCCAGATGTCCTCCGCCGCATCGTCCCCTTATCGCCGGTGCCTCACTCCGGACGAGATGGCTGAGCGAAGGGCAAAAGGACTCTGTTTCAATTGTGACGAGGCCTTCTCCCGAGGACATCAGTGCAAACGTCTGTTCCTGTGCGAAGTGGTTAACGAAGGAGACGAGGAGGAAGAGGAAATCCTGGAGGAGGAAGAAGAGGCGGCTGCACTTTCGGCCATAGCGGTCAAGGGGCCGAAGGGAGGCAACACGATGCAGGTGACCCTGACGATGGCAGGTCGGCAACTTGTGGGGTTAGTGGACAGCGGCAGTACACACAACTTCTTGAGTAGCTACGTGGCGGCAGTGATTGGAGTGTGCCAGGAGTCCGGCGGATCCCAGAAGGTGCGTGTGGCCAATGGCGAGGAGCTTCCCTGCCTAGGCCGGGTGTCGAGCAGTGCATTCTGCATAGGGCCTCATAAGTTCTCGGCGCCATTCCTGGTCATACCTCTTCAAGGGTTCGACGTTGTTTTGGGAGTACAGTGGCTCCAGACACTAGGGGACATTCAATGGAACTTTGATTCCCTCAAGATGACATTTGGGGTGGCTGGGCGGCAGGTTTCCCTTCAGGGCCATGTTACAGGACAGGGTGCGCGGGTGCTTCAGATAGAGGGGCACACTGGTAGCGCAGTGCAGGCGCTTCTGTCCGAATTCAAGGACCTTTTCCAGGAGCCGCAGGGACTACCACCATCACGGAGTTGCGACCATCGTATTGTGCTGGCTGAGGGAACAAATCCAGTGGTGGTGCGGCCATACCGCTACCCATACCGGCAAAAGGATGAGATTGAGAAACAATGTGCGGAGATGCTGGCCCAGGGAATCATCCGACCTAGCAGATCTCCCTTCTCGTCACCGGTCTTGTTGGTGAAAAAGGAAGATGGCTCGTGGCGGTTTTGTGTGGACTACCGTGAACTCAACCAGAAGACCATCAAGGACAAGTTCCCTATTCCGGTAGTTGAGGAGCTTCTCGATGAACTGTTCGGTGCTCAATTTTTTTCCAAACTCGATCTCCGGTCCGGATATCACCAAGTCAGAATGCGCGAGGAAGATATTGAGAAGACGACCTTCCGCACACATCATGGTCACTATGAATCCTTGGTTATGGCCTTTGGTTTATGCAACGCTCCGTCCACCTTTCAGGCTCTTATGAATGAAGTGCTCAAGGATTTCCTCCGTAAATTTGTTTTGGTCTTCTTCGATGACATTTTGATATACAGCCCCACAAAGGAAGAACACCTCAGCCACCTTCGGCTAGTCCTGGAGCGCCTCCGCAGTCACCAACTCTATTTGAAGCAAAAGAAGTGCGCCTTCGCATGTGGGGAAGTGAAGTATCTTGGGCACATCATCTCGGCACAAGGAGTAGCGGCCGATCCTGGCAAGGTGCAGGACGTCGCGGGGTGGCAGGTGCCCACTTCTGCTTCGGCCGTCCGTAGCTTTCTGGGCCTCGCCGGGTACTACCGCCGCTTCATCGCTCATTATGCCGACATGGCCGAGCCCTTGACCAACCTCCTTCGTCGACAACCCTTTGTGTGGACTGAAGCAGCAGCGACTGCCTTCCAGCAGCTCAAGGACCGGCTTCAGGCAGCCCCGGTGCTACGACTGCCAAACTTCGACCTTCCATTCATTGTGGAGTGCGATGCCTCCAGCCGCGATGTAGGAGCAGTGTTGCAACAGGAGGGCCACCCAGTGGCATTCTATAGTCGCCGGCTCGCCGACCGACATGTCAAGTTGGCCGCATACGAGCGCGAGCTCATTGGACTCTCCAAGGCTATTCGCCATTGGCGACCTTATTTGTGGGGCCGGATGTTTGTGGTGCGGATGGATCATGCTAGTCTTAAATATCTGTTGGAGCAAGCCTTAGTCACGCCGCCTCAACAGCATTGGGTCAGCAAGCTCATGGGATTTGACTTTCGCGTGGAGTATAAGCCAGGACGAACTAACCGGGCGGCCGATGCTTTATCTCGCGCCTTTGAGAATCCAGCAGGCTGCAATGCTCTTTCCATGCCAGTCGGGTCGATCTGGGAGTCTTGGTATGCTGCCCTCCGCAATGATCCTGAGATTCAACAGAAGTGCTCCGACCTTCAGTCGCCAAATGCTTCACTTCCGCCGGAGGGCCTTGCTGCGCAGCCACCACCGATCAGCTCCTCATGGACCAGCCAGGACGGATTGTTATACTGCTCCGTACGGTGGTAGTTCCACCGATCTCGCTTGGCAATCTATAGTGGCAGCTTTCCATGACCTGACGCATGAAGGGGTGCACAAAACAGTCCACCGTCTCAAGCAGCACTTTTATTGGACAGGTCTTCGTCAGTCGGTGGAGGAGTATATCCGGAACTGTTTGATCTGTCAGGCCCACAAAGCAAGCACCTTAGCTCCTGCAGGTCTGTTACAACCCCTTCCCATTCCCCAACAGGTGTGGGCCGATGTTTCTATGGATTTCATAGTTGCCCTTCCCAAGTCCGCCGGCAACTCAGCCATCTTGGTGGTGGTGGATCGCCTTTCCAAGTACAGCCACTTCATTGCTCTCAAGCGCCCTACTTCTGCCCAGGTGGTTGCGGATCTTTTTTTCGACCAAGTGGTCCGCTTGCACGGCATGCCCGAATCAATTGTCTCCGATCGTGACCCGGTGTTTACGAGTGCCTTCTGGCAAGGCCTCTTCAAGCGTTGCGGGATAAAGTTGTTGACCTCGTCCGCCTACCACCCGCAAACGGATGGACAGACGAAAGTGGTGAACAGGACGGTGGAAATGTACCTTCGCTGCTTAGCTGCCGATAATCCCTCCTCATGGGTTAGGTGGCTGCCATGGGCCGAGTTCTGCTATAACTCATCGTATCATTCCGCCCTTCGTCTGACGCCCTTCGAATTGGTTTATGGTCGCCTCCCTCCCAGCTTACTTCCGTATACGGAAGGTTCAACCTCCATTGCTGCTGTGGATTGTCAATTGGTTGATCGGGATGCTTTGTTGGCACAGGCGCGGCAGCATCTGCTTAATGCTCAGAATCGCATGAAGAAGGTATATGATGGGCATCATCGGGAAGTGGAATTTGCACCAGGGCTTGGGTTTGGCTTCGTCTCCAGCAACACCGACAGTTATCTCTCCGGCCAGCTGCTCCCCATAAACTCTCTCCTCGTTTCTTTGGACCCTATAAAGTGATCAGCCGAGTGGGAGAAGTGGCGTATCGTCTGGAGCTTCCAAGTGGTGCTCGTCTTCATAATGTCTTCCATGTCTCACTTCTGAAGCCATACCAAGGAACGCCACCAGCCGCACCACCTCCACTACCCGAAGATACAACTTCATCCGGTCCTATGGGCCAGTCGGAGCCATACCGCTTGTTGCAGCAGCGATTCCAACGAGGGCACCGACAATTTTTGGTGCATTGGAAGGGTGAACCAGAAGAGGACGCGACTTGGGTGGATGCTATTGTGTCAACGACCGCTCTTACCTCGATTTCAAGCTTGAGGACAAGCTTGGTGTCGAGGGAGTATTATTATACTGTTGCGGACCGCATATATGTCCTACAACAGAAGACAGAGAGAGATTGGTTGGGCCAATTGAAGCAAATCCAAGCAACAACCAAAGTTGGTGGGCCAACCAAGCAGAGCCGAGTAGATTGGTTAAGCGTAATCTTATCTTTCCTTAAGATTTTAAGCTTTCTATATTTAGTATATCTTTCCTAATTCTATCTTTAGAGATTTTATGTTTTGGTTGGTTAGAGATTGTGTTTGGATGGCATTCAATAAATAGAGGAAGGAAGAGATTTGGAGGCGTGTTTTGATCGCCAAGAAAATTACCTAGCGACGCCGCTAACGCCAATCGGCCGGTGGCGCCGTTAGCCAATATCCGATCATAGGTCGCCGTCGATTCCCGACGTCGCCCTCCACGAATTCCCGCTCTGGACTGAGACCTGGTACGAGGTTGTTCGAGAAGGAACATCCGTATCAGACCCATGACTCTTGTATAAATATATCTATGCTTATTTAATAAAATCTGAAGTTGTGAATAGCTGTAAATCTTCTCACATTCATCTCCTTGGTTCATGCTTGACATGTGGACAAAACTGATACTGTTCTATATATTTAAGAGAATAGGGAAGACCTTTTTGTTTGTTCATTTTGAACCTAAAGGGGAATTATTCAATAGTTAAATTTTAGCAGTAGTTAATCCCTAGCCAGCAAAATAATTGCCACACAAGATAGTATGCAGGCTAAGATCATTGGTGAAGCAAATGTGGCGACCCGCATAATTAACCCCTGGTAACACTGTCACCTAGAGCTAATTATACGGACCTCAGCACAGTAACTAGCAAAACATCGAACACTCCGATGCTTTATTAGTTACTATCCTGTATACAGAGTATTGCAGCAGAACAATAATTGGAGACAGATAACGGAATCCTTTATTACATTCCATTAGCCACGCAGGGCTATTGTCTAAGTCTTACTTTACATCAGTTATATTACAACAAAAGAAAGACTAAAACCTCCTATTTCCCGCTGGCTGACTAGCGACTGACTCGCTAGCGCGGGAATAAGGTCGGCTAGTACTACTACTCCTCCTGATAGTAGTAGTAGTAGTAACCGTCCTCCGGAAGATCCTGCTCCTGCGGACTGTCCTCCGCCCATGCCTCGGAGGACGATCCATTCGGTTCAGCGTCTAAGCAAGGGGAGATTTAGCAAGAGTGAGTACTAGGTACTCAGCAAGTATAATAACAATGAATGCAATAAATGACTTTTCCCATTCCCAACTTCTCATCCCTTTTCCTTCTACAACCATTCTCAACCCAAATCCTTCCTTTCGAAGAAATACATTTTTGTTGGAAGGTTTGCCAGTTTTATACTTATAAAGACTCTACTAATAGTGAGCATGTCACATGTAGTCTCCAATCCTGAAGACTGGCTTGAATTCAAGATTTTACCCTGCGCAGGTCTGTGCCACTTTACCCACAATGACACCCACAAGAGATGCCCTGAACGTTTATTCTATTCCTAGATTAGTCCTCCACCTCAAGACTCGAGTATGGGGCTCACTCGCCCTAGGTTACCCCACCTCCCAGATACCAGTACTCGACCAAATCGCCAAAGAAGATAGTTTGTACTCGCCAACTCGCCAGCCAGACCTACCCAAGCTTCAAATATACCGCCCAATTCACATTCTCAATCCGTCCCCGGTCATCACAAGCATTTCCAAAGACGACATAGAACCTTACCCAATGTGGAGTAACTAATACCATCCTAGAACAACCTTTTCTGACCGATTTCACACACTGTGGTTGGCACCAAATTACAGCCCATTACTCAATATTAGATTGTGATTATCTTATATGCTAGCCTATTGTAGAGGACCCCACCGGCGAACACCTTCTCATCGGCGTCCTCTACCCCACCATAATAACATATACCCATGGCTCCATTCGTTGGACGAGCCAAACATTACACCGACATCATATTACCATTCCATTCATACATCAAACTCATTCTCATCAACCCATTTCATCCATCCATTTCCAATCTCTACCATTTATCCATTCTTACAACTCACACCCTTTCATTTATACTTTTATTCTAAAATATATATTTTAATGCGTTGATGGAATTTAAATCAGAAAGCAGTAAAACATTTACAGAAATATGATCAATAGAATGCGCTTGCCTGGAGTAGAATTTAGAAGTTCGGCCTCGCTCGAAAATAAGTTCTGATCGGTTGTCGGGTTCTGTTCTGAGCTGAAAATTAAGTTATATTAATCTACTGCAATTTATTACATATGAGTAGCAATCTCAATATTCTCAACTATCAGTTTTACTATTTTTGTAACTTTTGATATTTGTTTATTTATATGCATGCTCTACTCTCTATTTATATATTCTTTTTATGTCTAATGCAAATACTCATGCTGATGATGTATGTATGCAGGTACGTATTCCATTTCCTATTTCTTTTGACTGATTCCATTGCTATGCATGTGACTGAAGCTTCTGGAGACTATATTGTTTCTTGCTTCACTTGGCCAATTAGCCATGGATATTAGCTGCCGAGTGCTATTTAGTGCTGGACATAGTACTGGTTCCATTTTTATTTGCTCACCACGGGACCACTCGGCTGCTAGTCCCAGTTGCTTGGCCATTTGAATGATTCTACTGCTACTAATACCGAGCACTACTAGTCACTTGGCTATTAGTCGGCTAACCCAAATGACTCTAATACTGCCGAGTACTACTACTACTGGAAGCGACTCATTCACATGCTGCTTATTTTACTGCCGAGTGTTATTTCTCTCATTTCCTCACTTCACTCGGCTGCAATCCTGGTGAGTACTACTTGGCTGGCTCACCTCTCCTCTGGCGCCTGGAAGCTCTCTGCTCCCCTACTTGCGCCTGGAGGCCACTCGGCTACTTCTCCCCTCTCTTCTTCCAGAGCCGCCTGCTGCTTCTCCCCATGCGCCTGATACCTGAGTTCCTTCCCTCTTCTTCTCTACTCTACTCAGCTACCCCCATGCTGAAACACTTTAAGTGTTCTTGAGTTAACCCTAGCTCATACAAAAATGGGGGTTTTGCGTCTCTTTTGATTTCTGTGGTTATTAGAGTTTGGATCTGCTGGTTCTTGTGATTATGAGGTAAGATTCGCGTAAGGTCTGTGATGAGTATGAGGGAACTCTAGGTTGGGCGACAAGAATGTCGAAACTAGCTAGCTAGGACGCTTTCTTGCGAGCTACCGGGGTTCTTCTCACTGAGACCACCTTCTTTTGATTCTTCCTCTAATGGCAGTAATGTACTTACTGGAGGTCCTACGGTTTCTTGGTTTCTTGGCTTGAAGAAGTAGGGAAGCAGGTTCTGGGTGTTAGCCTTCTCCTCCTCTTGCTCCACTCGGCTGGTACTTGCTACTCCTTGGTCGGCTGCTCCTGGTCCCTTGCTCCTTGGCCGGATGCCTCTTGCTGGAGTGCTTTTGGTTGCAATGGAGAAAGGATAAGGGAGCTAGCTGTGCTCTCGGTTGGAAAATGGGCAAGAGGGCTGAGATAAGGATATGGATGCACTGGTTTTGGCTATGGAGGCTGCACCTGGTCTTCTTTTTCCCAGGCCTTTGCCTGCATGCCCTGCTCTCACTCCTTGCCTCGAAGGCAGAGTTTTGGTGAGGGGGAGTGAACCTCCAGGTGTTGGCTTGTTGGGTGGTTTACCATTTTACTGCTGCAGCCTTTTGATTTACTGAGTTACCACTCACTTTCCCTTCTCTCTCACACCCACTGTTGCTCCATACTACTTCCAGGTATGCATGCTCGTGAGCTCATTTATGCAGTGCATGGCTTGCGAATGTTTATGGCTAATGAATACTTAAGCCTAATAATCATTTCTTAATGCATAATTAATACTTAATCCTAATGATAATGAAATGTTTATGCTTTAATGTGCATGAATAATGGGGGTTAAGGGGGAGGGTCCTCACATCCTACCCCCCTTAAAAGGGATTTCGTCCCGAAATCCGACTTACCTAAATAAATGGGGGTAAGATTCTCGCAACTCTTCCTCTTTTTCCCATGTAGCTTCTTTCTCGGAGTGATGTTTCCACTGAACCTTACAGAACCTCGTAGTAGCTCTTCTAAAGTGACGCTCTTCTGTCTCAAGGATTTTGATTGGGCGCTCTTCATAGGTTAGATCAGGTTGCAATGGAATATCTGAACTTGGCAAAGCTTGAGAGGGATCTCTGAGACAGACTTTTAGTTGAGAGACATGGAAGACATTATGAATTCTGGACAATTGAGGAGGTAATTCTATTTGATAAGCAGAAGAACCTCTTTGTTCCAAAATCTTGAATGGTCCAACATATCGGGGGCTAAGTTTTCCCTTCACTCCAAACCGGTGTACTCCTTTCATCGGTGACACTTTTAAGTAAACATATTCCCCAGGTTGGAACTGTAATTCCCTTCTACGCTTATCAGCGTAGCTCTTTTGTCTGCTTTGGGCCGTTTTCAGCCTTTCTTGAATGATCCTGATTTTCTCATCGTTTTGACGGATGAGGTCAGGTCCTATTAAAGATTTCTCTCCTACTTCATACCAACATATGGGGGATCTGCACCTTCTACCATACAGAGCTTCATATGGAGCCATTTGAATACTTGATTGGTAGCTATTGTTATAAGCAAACTCCGCTAGATGGAGGTATTTATCCCAACTTTCTTTAAAATTCAGCACACATGCCCTTAACATATCCTCTAAAATTTGATTCACCCTTTCTGTTTGTCCATCGGTTTGAGGGTGGTAAGCAGTGCTAAATTTTAATTTAGTACCTAAGGCAGTTTGCAGACTTCCCCAGAAACTAGAGGTAAAAATTGAACCTCTGTCAGAAGTAATGGTCTTTGGAACTCCATGAAGTGTGACTATGCGTTCAACATAAATTTTAGCCAACCTATGAGCTGAATATTTTTGGTTGATGGCTAGAAAGTGAGCAGACTTGGTAAATCGGTCTACTATGACCCATATAGCATCCTTTTTAGTTTGGGTTCTAGGTAGGCCTGTAATAAAATCCATGCAAACATCCTCCCATTTCCACTCAGGAATTTGGAGGGGTTGCAACAAGCCTGCAGGACGCTGATGTTCAGCCTTTACTTTCTGGCAGGTATCACATTTACTCACATATTCTGCTATCTCCTTTTTCATACCATTCCACCAGAAATTTTCTTTCAGATCTTGGTACATTTTTGTGCTACCAGGGTGAGTAGAATATAAAGTGTCATGAGCCTCCCTAAGGATAGTGGTTCTGATTTCTAGATCCTTTGGAACACATATGCGATTGTGCAACTTGAGACTTCCCTCTTTATCCAAGGTGAACTCAGAAGGTTGACCAGATTTAATCCTTTGAGTTTCTTCCAGAATGAAACTATCTGAGGTTTGTTTTTCTTTGATTTGCTCTAAGAGGGTTGATTGAATAGAGAGAGCGGATAACATAGCTGTAGATGAAGATATGCCAAAGTTAATTTCCATCTTAGCCAATTCTTTAAGTATCTCAGGCATAACGTTTTGGATGGTTAGACTATGGCATTGAGCTTTTCTACTTAATGCATCAGCTACCACATTGGCTTTTCCTGGATGATAGTTGATTGAGAGATCATAATCTTTAATGAGCTCTAACCATCTACGTTGCCTCATATTTAATTCTTTTTGAGTGAATATGTACTTGAGACTTTTATGATCACTGTACAGGATGCACTTGGCTCCGTACAGGTAATGCCTCCATAGTTTTAAAGCAAACACTACTGCTCCCAATTCTAAATCATGGGTTGGGTAGTTGACTTCATGGGGGCGTAATTGCCTTGAAGCATAGGCGATTACCTTCTCATTTTGCATTAGTACACATCCCAAACCTGATTTCGAGGCATCACAATATATCACATACTCTACACCATTTTCTGGCAAGGCTAAAATAGGAGTAGAGGTTAATGCTTGCTTCAATTTTTGAAAATTCTCCTCACACTTATCAGTCCAATCATACTTGCAGTCTTTCTTGAGAAGTTTAGTGAGAGGAGCAGATATCTGGGAAAAACCTTTTATGAATTTACGGTAGTACCCAGCTAATCCAAGGAAACTTCTAATCTCAGTCGGAGAGGTAGGTCTTTTCCATGTTTTGATGGTTTCTATTTTGCTAGGATCTACCTCTATTCCTTTTCCAGATATGACGTGTCCAAGAAAAGACACTTGACTCAGCCAAAACTCACATTTATTGTACTTGGCATACAGTTGATGTTCTCTTAAGATTTGGAGGGTGGTCCTCAGATGTTCCTTATGTTCTTCCTCACTTCTTGAATAGATTAGGATATCATCTATGAATACTATAATGAATTGGTCCAGATATTTCATAAACACCTTGTTCATTAGATTCATGAACACTGCTGGGGCATTAGTTAGTCCAAATGGAACCACAAGATATTCATAATGCCCATATCTCGGATACAAAGGCGTCTTCTCTATATCTTCTGCCCTTACTTTAATCTGATTATATCCTGACCTTAGGTCAATTTTAGAGAACACACAAGCACCCCTAAGTTGATCGAATAGATCATCTATTCTTGGAAGAGGATACTTGTTCTTAATGGTGACACTGTTGAGATCTCTATAGTCTGTGCATAGTCTAATCCCACCGTCTTTCTTGTCTACAAATAAAACAGTGCTCCCCGTGGAGACACACTTTCTCTAATGAACCCCTTCTCTTCTAATTCTTTTAATTGCTTCTTGAGTTCATCCAACTCGGGGGTTCATTCTATAAGGTCTTTGGCTATGGGAGTGGCTCTGGAATAAGTTCTATAGAGAACTCTAGCTCTCTGTCAGTGGCATGCCCGCGCTTCTTGAGAAAACATCGAGAATTCTTGAACCACAGGAATGAGAGACAGCCCTTGAGGTGACATTTGGTGAAGATTGGGGCTGGATAAGGAAGGTTTTGCTCTATGTCCCCGATAGAGAATACGGTCTCCTGATGATGTCCTTATAGATGCGGTCTTACACTCACAATTTATGTTAACCCCATGAGTGGATAACCAATCCATACCCAATATGACATCTAATTCTGATAAACTAATGACATGCAAATTGGCAACAAATGATGTACCTTGAATGTCTATCAGTTGATTCTTTCTTATAAGTGTGACTGTTATTAATCCAGCAGGTGTGTTGACACCTAGAGGCACTTCTAATGGCACACAGTCCAACTTATTTTTATCAACAAAGTTTTTAGATATGAATGAATGCGTTGCACCAGGATCAAATAAAATCATACCAATGGATGGTGGGATGGGAAGCATACCGGTGATAACATCGCTGTTCTCCGCTTGCTCCATGAAATATTGTTTAGGCGGGCTGATCCTGCCTGTTGGAGCTCCCTGCTAGACCCATGTGAGGATGGGGCTGGTTGGTGGTCTCGCACACGCCCTACCATGGGTGGACGATTGAGGCCTCATAGGATAATTCTGCCCACCGATTTGGAGGAATGGACAATTCATCTTTTGTGGCCCTCTTGACCACAATTGTAGCATTTGCTTCCAGATTGGGGACAAACATCGATATAATGAGGTCCTCCGCACTTATAACATTTGACTGGAGCTCTAGGCTGGGAGGATCGAGGGCTGAATCGAGCAACAAGATAAGGTCGAGGTGCTGGATATCTAATCCACCCCGAAGGCTTAAATGGTTTTGGTTGGTTTGAGAAAGATGGCTTAGGATCAAACCTAGCCTTTTTCCTCCTATCTTCATTAAGTAGAGTTTGTTCACTTTCTGCTATCATAGCCCTCTCAGCTAAGTCCTGGAACTTTGTAACTTTGAGAAGGGCTACTTTGGCTCTCACCAATGGGTTCAAACCTTTCTGGAACCTATACACTTTTCTGGCCTCTGTTTCTACTTCTTCTGGTGCATAACGTGACAACTCATTAAACTTCTTCAAATACTGAGAGACACTCATGCCTCCTTGGATCAGATCCCAAAACTCTCTCTTTTTGTTGTCCATTTCACCCAAGGGAACATGGGTGGCACGGAATCGGGATGTGAATTCCTCCCAAGAAACAGTCGATCTCGAGTACTGGTGCGGCAATAGTTGGTCCACCATGTCGCCAGCAGTCTCCGTAAGTCGATGGGTAGCAAATTGAACCTTTTCCTCTTCAACACCCAATTGAGAAGAATTTCTTTCAATCTCATGAAGCCAATCATCGCCTTCAAGAGGTACTATGGCTTCGAGAAGGTAGGTGGGCGGGTGTGAAGAAATTCTCCTAAGGTGACTCGATTCTTAGTGGAGGGATGTGCTCCGTATAATGTTTGTGAGGAGGGACTCAAGGAACCGATTTTGGTTTGCAATAAATTGATTTTGAGCCTCTTGGGCTTCCTTTTGGAGTTCTCCATAAACATGAGGACTCTCTCAAACCGACCTGCCGCCAGAGTTCTAGCGATCTTGTCATTGCCACCGGAGGGGTGGCTTGCCTAGACCCATGTGGCCGAGGTTGGTTTAGATCCCAAGTGGAACTGCGGTTGACTCGAATTGCTTACGATCTTGAGTGGATCCCAACCTAAGGATCAAATCTGCTCTCTAACTTCACTGATGCGACATGCCTGCAATAGAACATGAAATGGATGCATGGCATGATGATTAGATTTTGCTTGGAACATATTTTATCTTTGATTTGTCTCTCTTATATTAGCTAGAGAGATATATAGAATGTTGGACAGCTACTCATATTCGGATTTTATTCATGAGACAAGAGGTCTTTATTGTAGTAGAACATGAGTCAATTTTAGTTGTTACAGCACTTGTATATATAAGGTGAGAGGTGTTTTTGTGATTAGAACCATTACGGGTTATGTTTTTAAGAATATAGAGGAAAGAATGGATCTCACCACTCTCATTCGCCACTCCATTGCAGGACTCTTGACTCAACCTACTACTATTTCATAATAAGAAGCATAAATCGCACTTGGAAATAAACGAAAACAGTCTGATGATAGAGCACCAGAAACTCCCCGAGATTAACGCACTCGGGCCACCCTATCTACATAAGAACCATAAGAACATAAGAACCAAATAAGTAAAACGATAAAAGGTTGGTTTTAGAGCACCAACACTCACCTATATCTAGTGAAGACAAACGAAAAACAACTTGGTTTCTAGGAAGCACCAAGAACCCTCGAGACGTCAGGTGCTCGAGTACACCATGGAGCCACGCATCCAGGGACCTCGGACAAACGGGTTCGGGTCCGCTTCCTAATCCTTAGCTCCTATGTGCTGTCACCAGCTACTAAATATATATGTAATCATATACACACAATCTGGTCTCTACCACAGGTATAGCATAATTTAGCAAGCACATGAACCTATCTAACCTATGTCGAGTGCAAGGACTACTCATGATGATATGAAATGTAATAGATGAATATAAACCATAATGCTGCTACACCATGATGTTCATAGCATGCTGATTTCCATTGTTATTACAAGAGGGCAGCAGCTACTTTCATGCCAATTAACATGCATAGAGAATATAAAAGTAGGATATGAATCAACAGAATGCATACGCATGCTATGGCTTAAGGAAGTACCCTGCATGCAGATTTGAATTCTACTAACAATCATTATATATAAAAAAGACAGCAGGTTCTTACTTGAATTAATGCAGGTACATGTCAATATTCAAGAGGGAATAACATGGCACAAATGAGAAGTAGCTAAATCATTAAGTTGACTTATCCAGCACATGTACATGATAAGCTGTTGGAACTAAAATGCAATGTTATGAAGGTAATTATGCATGTTCAGCTCACATAAAGGAAAGCATTTTTGCAACAACATTAGTATATGCCTAACCACATATCCTTATATAAAGAGAACTAAAATTCCCTCCTACCCTTCTTAAAAAGGATCAAATCAGCATTGGTGGTCAGGCTATTGCCATCAAATAATTGAAATTAAACATACTATTATTATTTGACAAGACGAGGGTTATAATTATAGCTAGTGCTATATAGCTAGTAAATTCTTTCCCTTAGGCCTTCTATCAGTCTCTATTTATTTGCGTGGTTGTCGTAACCATTGCTCGATACCACTGTATGCACCGCATAATTAACCCCCGTAACACTTGTCACCTAGAGCTAATTATACGGACCTCAAGACAAGAATTAGCAAAACATCGAACACTCGATGCTTTATTAGTTACTATATCGTATACAGAGTATTGCGGCAGAACAATAATTAGAGATGATAACGGAATCCTTTATTACATTCCATTAGCCACGCAGGCTATTGTCTAAGTCTTACTTTACATCGCTTATATTACAACAAAAGAAAGACTAAAACCTCCTATTTCATTGGTGACTAGCGATCGACTTCGCTAAGCGGAATAAGGTTTGCTAGTACTACTACTCCTCCCGATAGTAGTAGTAGTAGTAGTAACCGCCCTCCGGAAGATCTCGCTCATGACTGTCCTCGCCCATGCCTCGGAGGACGATCCATTCTGATTCGGCGTCTAAGCAAGGGAGATTTAGCAAGAGTGAGTACTAGGTACTCAAAGAAGTATAATAACAATGAATGCAATAAATGACTTTTCCCATTCCCAACTTCTCATCCTTTTCCTTCTACAACCATTCTCAACCCAAATCCTTCCTTTCAAGAAATACATTTTTGTTGGAAGGTTTGCGGTTTATACTTATAAAGACTCTACTAATAGTGAGCATGTCACATGTAGTCTCCAACTCAAGACCGGCTTGAATTCAAGATTTTACCTCAGCAGTCTGTGCCACTTTACCCACAATGACACCCACAAGAGATGCCCTGAACGTTTATTCTATTCCCAGATTAGTCCTCCACCTCAAGATCTGAGTATGGGGCTCACCGCCTAGGTTACCCCACCTCCCAGATACCAGACTCTGACCAAATCGCCAAGAAGATAGCTTTGTACTCAGCCAACTCCGCCCGATACCACCAGCTTCAAATATACCGCCTAATTCACATTCTCAATCCGTCCCCACGGGTCATCTAGGCATTTCAAAGACGACATAGAACCTTACCCAATGTGGAGTAACTAATACCATCCTAGAACAACCTTTTCGACCGATTTCACACACTGCGTGGTTGGCACCAAATTATGACCCATTACTCAATATTAGATTGTGATTATCTTATATGCTAGCCTATTGTAGAGGACCCCACCCGAACACCTTCTCATCGGTCCTCTACCCCACCATAATAACATATACCCATGGCTCCATTCGTTGGACGAGCCAAACATTACACCGACATCATATTACCATTCCATTCATACATCAAACTCATTCTCATCAACCCATTTCATCCATCCATTTCCAATCTCTACCATTTATCCATTCTTACAACTCACACCCTTTCATTTATACTTTTTATTCTAAAATATATATTTTAATGCAGTGATGGAATTTAAATCAGAAAGCCGTAAAACATTTACAGAAATATGATCAATAGAATGCGCTTGCCTGGAGTAGAATTTAGAAGTTCGGCCTCGCTCGAAAATAAGTTCTGATCGGTTGTCGGGTTCTGTTCTGAGCCTGAAAATTAAGTTATATTAATCTACTGCAATTTATTACATATGAGTAGCAATCTCAATATTCTCAACTATCAGTTTTACTATTTTTGTAACTTTTGATATTTGTTTATTTATATGCATGCTCTACTCTCTATTTATATATTCTTTTTATGTCTAATGCAAATACTCATGCTGATGATGTATGTATGCAGGTACGTATTCCATTTCCCATTTCTTTTGACTGATTCCATTGCTATGCATTTGACTGAAGCTTCTGGAGACTATATTGTTTCTTGCTTCACTTGGCCAATTAGCCACTGGACTGGATATTAGCTGCCGAGTGCTATTTAGTGCTGGACATAGTACTGGTTCCATTTTTATTTGCTCACCACGGGACCACTCGGCTGCTAGTCCCAGTTGCTTGGCCATTTGAATGATTCTACTGCTACTAATACCGAGCACTACTAGTCACTTGGCTATTAGTCGGCTGACCCAAATGACTCTAATACTGCCGAGTACTACTACTACTGGAAGCGACTCATTCACATGCTGCTTATTTTACTGCCGAGTGTTATTTCTCTCATTTCCTCACTTCACTCGGCTGCAATCCTGGTGAGTACTACTTGGCTGGCTCACCTCTCCTCTGGCGCCTGGAAGCTCTCTGCTCCCCTACTTGCGCCTGGAGGCCACTCGGCTACTTCTCCCCTCTCTTCTTCCAGAGCCGCCTGCTGCTTCTCCCCCCCCATGCGCCTGATACCTGAGTTCCTTCCCTCTTCTTCTCTACTCTACTCAGCTACCCCCATGCTGAAACACTTTAAGTGTTCTTGAGTTAACCCTAGCTCATACAAAAATGGGGGTTTTGCGTCTCTTTTGATTTCTGTGGTTATTAGAGTTTGGATCTGCTGGTTCTTGTGATTATGAGGTAAGATTCGCGTAAGGTCTGTGATGAGTATGAGGGAACTCTAGGTTGGGTGACAAGAATGTCGAAACTAGCTAGCTAGGACGCTTTCTTGCGAGCTACCGGGGTTCTTCTCACTGAGACCACCTTCTTTTGATTCTTCCTCTAATGGCAGTAATGTACTTACTGGAGGTCCTACGGTTTCTTGGTTTCTTGGCTTGAAGAAGTAGGGAAGCAGGTTCTGGGTGTTAGCCTTCTCCTCCTCTTGCTCCACTCGGCTGGTACTTGCTACTCCTTGGTCGGCTGCTCCTGTTCCCTTGCTCCTTGGCCGGATGCCTCTTGCTGGAGTGCTTTTGGTTGCAATGGAGAAAGGATAAGGGAGCTAGCTGTGCTCTCGGTTGGAAAATGGGCAAGAGGGCTGAGATAAGGATATGGATGCACTGGTTTTGGCTATGGAGGCTGCACCTGGTCTTCTTTTTCCCAGGCCTTTGCCTGCATGCCCTGCTCTCACTCCTTCCTCGAAGGCAGAGTTTTGGTGAGGGGGAGTGAACCTCCAGGTGTTGGCTTGTTGGGTGGTTTACCATTTTACTGCTGCAGCCTTTTGATTTACTGAGTTACCACTCACTTTCCTTCTCTCTCACACCCACTGTTGCTCCATACTACTTCCAGGTATGCATGCTCGTGAGCTCATTTATGCAGTGCATGGCTTGCGAATGTTTATGGCTAATGAATACTTAAGCCTAATAATCATTTCTTAATGCATAATTAATACTTAATCCTAATGATAATGAAATGTTTATGCTTTAATGTGCATGAATAATGGGGGTTAAGGGGGAGGGTCCTCACAGCAAAATATTTTGAGGACATGCATGCTATGATAGCTTCCTATTATCTTTCTGTTTTCTATGTATATTTATGACAAAATGACATTTATTATCTTTTATCTGTATCTTATAGTGATGTAAATTTGTAAATCTAAATGGGGCTGCAAGTTTGCAGCGGCGATGAACTCAAGAAATCAAGAACTTCAGTGTAATACATTCCCCACAATTGGTATATGAGCTTACAAAATTTTACCTGTTGTAGGTCATAGAACACAAGCCCTATGATCACAAGGCTGATGTTTTTAGTTTTGGAATTTTGATGTGGGAATTGCTCACAGGGAAGGTACTTGCATTAGTCTTCTGCTACTATCCATTCATTACATTAATTCAAAACTCAATTGTTTTGAAATGAGTTGGTAATTTGTTTATTAATCTATTTTTTTGCAGATTCCTTATGAGTACCTGACACCATTACAAGCAGCTGTAGGTGTGGTTCAGAAGGTAAACATTGCCTGTCAAATTTTTTCTCTTGTAGTCTTATTCATTGTTATTATGTATAGAAGTGGAATTCTTGCTCAACTTATCCTATCAAGTACATAGTACCATGACAATGATGTCTTTATATGTTTTGGACTACTGCACATCGATAATGTAGGCTGTTTTGAGTTTTGTTTTTTTGGTTCCATTAAATCATGCGGATGTTTAAACACTGTAAGGAACATATTTTTATAAAAGTGTGGCTAATGCACTAGTAAAAACCGCCGAATGACATTAGTGATCTCTTACATCAGGGTTTTTAATTTGTCGCTTTGGCTGATCAAAGACATTATAGTGAAATAATAATACCCATCTTGTCATGTTTATGAATCATATGACTGACTGCAGATCAAATAAATTTTACTCTCCGCTGGAAAGATAAAAAGGAAAGTAAAACTACATTATCGAAATCTTCTAATATGGCAAACTTCCTTCTCAGGGATTGAGGCCTACAATACCAAAAAATACTCATGCGAAGCTTGCCGAGCTTCTTCAGAAGTGTTGGCAGCAGGACCCTGCTCAAAGGCCTGATTTCTCTGAAATATTAGAAACTCTTCAGAGAATAGCAGAGGAGGTTTGTGACTGAGACTTAATCCAACTTACATAAATGAATGAAAACTTAATTTCCTATGAACCGATGGAACAGGTTGGAGATGAACATGAGGGTAAGCATGAAGGAAAGCACAAGGAGAAAATACTGGGGGGATTCTTTTCAGCTTTGAGGGGGCGGGGACACTGAATTGGTGCGAATGTACATGGTTACAATCCATTTGAAAGGGTCTGAGCAAAGATCAGTGCCAGTTCCTCGGCACACCCAGCGCCAGTACATTGAGATATAAGCCTGCTGCAGTTGACTGAAGTGGCAATTTTCAGCTGCAGTCTCGCCCATCAGTTGTCGTCATAGTTTTTCTTCTTGTTACTTTCGGATTCCATTACATGGTGTAACATAGGAAGAGAATGGTTGTGAACTGTACATTATCTGATTTTCTAACAAGTTGCAACGTTTAGTTGAAATAAGAAGCCAAATTTAGGGCGTGCTATGATTCTTTTACTGCCCATCATCATGTAGTTGCGATTATCTTTCTACATACTGCTTACAACTTGAGTGTCCTGCTTACATACTGTTTCTTAGGCCTATGTTCTTCGTAAATTTTTGTGCTTTGAGAATGATGATATCAGCGTAACAATATCCTGATGGTCTATCAATCACGGTGTGCTGCCGTGTGTGAAAATGAAAATGCAGATAGTTTGCAAGTTGTGAGCTGAACAAGGCACATGCATGCCCAACTCTGCTCTGAAGAAAGATGAGTTAAAAGTTGGCGGCTCTCTCGTGCAAAGATTTTTGTCCCCGCATTGCCGTGAGATAATAGATTCTTAGTGCACCCTCTTTAACAAGACAACTAAGGGACTGTTTGGTTGCCTGTTTTCACGCTGCTAGACTCGTGGGAGTCAGGAAACCAGTGTTTGGTTGCTCGTTATATCGTGAGTCTACACCCACGCATGCAAGATAGCTGTTTGGTTGCCTACGAGGCCAGCACGATGTACAAAACACTCGTAGCCAGGCTCGTGGAAAATAAGCTCCATAACCGTTTTCCGAGAGGCAGGCTGGGACGGTACAGGCTTCTACGGTCAGAATCGTATAAAACGGCAACCAAATAGCCTCCAAATCTCCATATAGCCAAGCAAAGAGTTTAGACACTGACGTTCGTCCCTCAAATGGTTAGGAGCCAACCATAAGAATTATACTGAGAAGAGGGCACCAGGGTTAATAAAGCTGACGAAAACCACTTGAAATCCGCGGTTTTCGATCTTATTGTTCCGGTTCGAGATTCAAAACCGCTCGGTAAACCATTCTAATTAAAAAAATTAAAATTTTTGAAAAAATTTATGTGTGAAAAACCGCGGTTTTTGGTGAAAAATCGCAGTTTTCATTGAAAATCGCTCAAAAACCGTTTTTAAAGAACATTCAATTGGTCGGGTTGGCTTTTCGTAAAAACCGAGCGAAAAAACCGCGGTTTTCGATTTTTTAATTTTTTTTTGATTTTTTAACCCTTCAATTTTTAATGGTTTTTCGAGCGGTTTTTGTGAAAACCGTACCGTGAAAACCAAACCGGTTTGCGCGGTACGGTTTTATTAACCCTGGAGGGCACAGCTACCTGCAACAACTCCAGATGTATCTGTTGATGCCTCAGATAAGCATAAATCAACCGATCAAGGAAACCGTGGCACCTACGGTGGACCTAGCATCAGCTCCGGACACTCGACGTGGTACCACACGAGGTGAAGCTGCCTCAGCGGAACAGAAATATACCATATCAGGTAATGTTGTAATTGTTTTCTCTTGAACAGTTAACAAATGGTGCACCTTCTTGAAGGCCTAGTAAAGAAAACTTCAAAAGTAATATTTCTGCCGTATCTAAGGATGATTGTTTCATTTCAGATCAAGATTCTGCCCATTATTCACATTCACCTTCTTTCTCAGGTAGTGAAGTTCTTCCTTTTGTGGAGTGTGGATACGCATTGCACATTCTAGCAACCTATAGTTGATTGGGTGCAACAAGATTACCCTTAAAAGTAGTTGTTCTGCCAGTAATAAGGCTGTTTCTTGCATTTCAGATCAAGATTTAGCTCGTTTGCACAACCGCCTCTCTGCTGAGCCAACAAAAGAAGGTGCTATTGTTGCTATGTCTGATCAAACCAATGCCCCGCGAACAACAATTGGTCAACAAGATATAACGCCTGGTCCAGACAAAAAGAAATCCATTATCGGAGTCAGATACCCGGCATGCTTCAAGGACAATTCAGGAAACGGCTCCTGATGACGATCACAGTGATGAGTCAGTTCCAAGCCAGGAATAGGTTTCTCTTGGTGGACATGCTTCTGAACCGCGTATCTATTGATGTATCTATTGATGCCTGGGTGCGTCATTTGGTAACTGTTCAAGACAAAACAATAAATAAATGCCTGGGTGCGTCATTTGGCTCGATACAATTTTCGCCCATTTTTGGAACCCTGGATGCACCTTCTTGCAGACCTAGTAACAATAAATAAATAATAAAAAGTAATATTTCTGCCACATCTGAGGATGTTTACTTCATTTCAGATGAAGATTATGCCCATTCTTCACAACCACCTTTCTCTGTTGAACCAAGGAAGCAAGAGATGAAATGTTGTTGCAGCTGATCAACCGAATGTACCACAAACAATCTTTGGCCATCAAATCATAACACCAGCACCAGATGCAGGAGAATATTTACAGAGTTCTGGAAGCCTCTCATGATGATTGATCTTCATGACGGTGAATTTGCAGAACCATTTATTGTGAGCCAAGAACAATTCTCTCATGCTGGAAGTGCTTCTGAATAACCCGAAGGGCCAACTCCTGATGCGCGTGATGCTGCTGTTGATGAAAATATGCCACTTCCACCTAGTCAAGTACAAACTTCAGACACTAGGCCTGATTCAACACCAATCAAAGGTGATGCTTGTCCTACCAGCGGCGATGTGCCAGCCACAAGTTCTTTACATAATCAGGAGGCACAGCGACCTGCTGGAACTCAAGCACCACCTAATGAGGCTCTAGGTGACCCTGTGTTCTTGATGGCACCTACGACGAGCCCAGCACCAGCTCAGGATGCTTCGCAAGTTAACACACCAAGTGAAGCAACCCCTGCTGAACAGAAATTCACTTCAACAGGTAATGGGTTTATCTTTAGTATGGGCAATTGATGCACCTTTTACTGAACCATTTTATATCAGGACTAGTGCTTATTTTTACACAACTTAGATTTCTCAAAGCTAAAGATTCCATCACTGCTTATTGCATTGCAGGTCAAGATTCAACTCATTCTACACAGCTACCCCCCTCTATTGAATCTAGGAAACATGTGCCTTATGTTGCTAAAGCTGATCAAACCAAAGCATCTCAAGCGTCTACTGGTTGAGATGCCATACCGTCAGCATCAGACCTAAGAGAGCCGACAAGTTCAGATACTACACATCCTTCAGAGAAAATACATGAATCTACCTCTGATGCTTATCTCACTGTTGAAGTGAAACCACATTTTTCTATGACAGGTAAAACAATATACTGTAGAATTATTCAGTGTATAGATTTTTTTAGCTAATAAAATTGCGGATAAAAGCTCTTGAGAAATCAGATTGAACAATACCTTGTGATAAAGTAGGAAACAAGTTCAGACTCCTAAAGAGTGATCGCTTCTGATTGTACCAACACCAGTTCAGGAATAAAGCCTTCATAAATAATGCTATTATGCCTTTATAACGTTAGGACAAGCCTCTGATACACCACTAATGGATATGAAGCCACTGCCCTCATATTATAGGTATGGATCCAGTTCAGCCTCCACATGGAGCTTTCTCTGATTTGTCCAGCTACGAGAAAACCAATATGACCCAGGGTGATCAAACCAACATACTACCAAATGTAAGCCTATTAGCCAATCAAGCAGTTGGTCAATCTGAAAGTAGTGCTGGTAAAGGAGTGCTCTCTGAAGAAATAATATCATCGTATTCTCAAAAGAACCTCAAAGGAACATCAATTGAAGAAAAATCCAAGCTGCAACAGCAAACTGACCAGTCCAGCATTCAAATCATCTAAAGCTGACAACATAGATGCCAATGAAACCGTAAGCTGTTACATCTTAATAACAAATGGAGATACACTGCCTTCACCACCCAAGGAAAGCATGGAAGCAACTGACGAAGCAAGCTGCTTTTCAATCAACACATGACAACGAAAAGCAAGTTGACGAAACTGAGTCACAAGATGAAAGACCATGTGGAGGTCTACTTATATTAGTGATGAGTATTTGATTGTATTTAAGTTAGGAATATGATTTATTTTTAGCAATTGAATAATTATTGTATATTATTTTGGACATTGCTATATGATAGGTTTCCTTGCTTTTGATGGTTGTAGGATGACAGTACTAGGTCATGATGAGACGGAGGATGACCAGGACTATGCGAGGTGCACCAGAGGTCCAGACGGTCAGGGATCGTCGGAGGATGACCGGAGACGGAGTCGCTACCAACCTAGAAAACAAGGGAACAGCTGAGATGCTAACTTGGAGCTGCTCGGATCAAGGAGAGCCGTTGGATTGCGGTTTAGAGGATAAAGTAGCGGCCAAATTAGTTTGAATTAATCTCAATCCTTAATGAGGTTTCTTAAGAGCCAAGTAGAACTGATCCAAAAGTAGAGGATGACTCAATCTCAACCCTTGATAAGGTTACTTGAGGGCTAAGTTGAACTCATCTAAGGGTGGAAGATGGCTCAAGAGTAATATAAATAGAGGGAGAGGGGTAGCTCTCCTCTCTTAAAGGTTTTGTGTGCTTTTTGAGTTTTACCCATCTTGTTGTGAGGCTTTATAAACCTTCTTTCAAGGAAATAAAATTTTACTTTCTTACTTTTTTAAATTTAGTTTTAGCATTTACATTATGTCTTAAATTCAGTATTTAAATCCTGCACTTTAAATTTCGCAATTTTATTTCTTGCAATTTATATTCTCACAAATTGAATTTGCCTTCCTTCTTCTATTTGCTTATGCTTCTTGTGTCGAGGATGTATGATTGATAGATGAATTTTCTTCAGATCATATCTTCATCATCTAAGCAATCCTTTACAAGAACTAGATCTCCTTGCTTATCCTTGAGAATTTTTTTATAGATCATGTTTGAGGCTTCTATTTCTTGTGTTCTTACTTGCTGTGACAAGTGGGAGAATATCCAAGATCATCTTGATCATCACAACCTCATGAGCAAGTTCAAGACCAATTTTTTTTTTGTTTTGCTCCTTTGTGTAAATTGCGTTTGAATGTTGCCAGTAATATGAAGTTATTGCTTTGTGCGTTTGAGCAAATCTCTGGTCTCAAAATAAACTTCCATAAAAGTGAGTTAATCTGTTTTGGTGACGCTCAACACTCCTTACAACAGTACTTAGATCTGTTTGGCTGCAAACATAGGGTGTTCCCTCTCAAGTATTTAGGAGTACCTATCCATTTTAAGAAATTACGAAACTCGGATTGGAAAAAGGTAGAAGAGAGATTCGAAAAGAGACTCAGCAGTTGGAAGGGGAAATATCTTTCAGTTGGAGGCAGATTAACACTTATTAATTCAGTGTTAAGTAGTCTTCTATTGTATATGATGTCCTTTTTCGATATCTCTAAGGGTGTTCTTAAAAAGATTGATTATTTACGCTCTCATTTCTTCTGGCAAAGTGACGGGATAAAACGAAAATATCACCTTGCCAAATAGAGTGTACTCTGCCTCCCCAAGAGTCACGGGGGCCTTGGGATCCACAACTTAAAGGCTAAGAACATTGCACTTCTGAGCAAATGGTTGTTTAAGCTTTTAACATCGGATGGTCCTTGGCAGTAGTTGCTTAGAAATAAGTACCTTGGATCTAAACCGTTAGTTCAAGTCGAGTGGAAACTAGGAGACTCGCAATTCTGGTCCAGTTTGATGAAAGCAAAACGAGATTTCCTTCGCTTTGGTACTTTCAAAATCAATAATGGATCACAGGTCAGATTCTAGGAGGATACTTGGCTAAGAAGTTGTGCTTTAAAGGACCAATTCCCTGGGTTATATAGCATCATAAGGAAGAAATATATCACCATTGCTGAAGTGTTCGTGGCGTCTCAACCAAAGATATCCTGGAGACGGTCTTTGATTGGTTCAAAGTTGATGGCGTGGAATGAGTTGCTTTCACGTATTGCTAACTTACAATTGACACAGGGTGATGATGAGTTTCGATGGAACTTGTGCAAATCTGGGCAATTCTCAGTAAAGTCTCATTATTTGGCATTGACTAATTGCGATGCTCCTAATTTAAACAAGCATTTATGGAAGTTAAAAGCCCCACTAAAAATCAAAGTGTTTTTGTGGTATCTTAGAAGAGGGATCATCTTGACCAAGGACAATCTGGCCAAACGCAATTGGCAGGATAGTGCAACATGTTGCTTTTGTCACGAAAGGGAGACAATTAGGCATCTGTTCTTTACTTGTCGCTTTGCTCGTATGGTTTGGTTTTTTTGGTATCTAGCTTTTGGAATTGATAGTCCTGTTAGTATTGCTCACATGTTTGGGAACTGGCTTGTTTATTTTGAGAAGGGACTTAAGAATGTCGCCTTACTGGGCGCCACAACTATTTGTTGGTCTCTTTGGTTAAGAAGGAATAATATTGTTTTTGAAAAGAAATCAATTTCTTCTCCGTTGCAAGTTATTTATGCTACTTCCCATTGGCTGCGTACATAGGCTGTGCTGCAGAAAGCAGATATGCGAACTTTTATGGTGGAGGCTACGCATCGGTTGGTGCAAGTAGCCCAGGATTTCTTTTCCCAGGCGCATGGGTGGCGGTCTAGTCTTCGGATTGATAGTCATTAGTGTGTGGGTTGTTTTGTTATGATTTTTTCGTTTTTTGGGGCTGTGTGCTTTTGCTAAGCAGAGACCGGGAGAAGTTTCAAGGAATTGTATCACTTCGATGTAATACTCTTGAAATTAATAAAATCTTCCTTCATCAAAAAAAAGTGAGGTTTTGAGTGGAACCATTGAGTAGGGAAAAATTTAATTGTGATCATTCACCCTCTCCCCCTCTGATTGCCACGTCAGTCCTTCACAAGACACTTGAACTGATGAACCTGAAGAAATGAACCTCCATGAAAATACGAATCAGAAGAATAATGGAACATCTCAAGGGGAAGCTTTAGACCAATCAGGAAAACAAGTTTCAGGGGTTCAGCTGTTAAGCAAGAACACAAACAATGGTTCCAAATCATCCAAGGACGCTTCAAGTGACATCCAAACAGACAATAAATCTGAGAACAGCTCGAGAACCTCTGAAGAATCCAAGTGGCAAATACAGATTGAAGGCAAAACTCAAGGAGATGAAACTGGGGCACCAGCCTCTAAAACTGAGCAGCCTAAAGAAAGAGATCTCCCAGCAAATAGCACTCGGAGTATCAATAGTCAATCTCAGGCAGAAGCTTCAGATAAATCCGAAGAACAAAGTTCCTCTAGTATTCAGAATAAGAACAAAAACTCCAGCAAATTAGATGGCTCAGCGGACGACCTCAAGTCTGGCGATATGGAAGATAATCCATCCCCATGAATCGCAGTGGCAAGGTTCGTCAACCAACACATGATGCTGGCGTGCACTGCTGAATAAATATCACGTAAGAAGAAGTTTATTTGTGAATTCACCCTTCTATTTTGTCGTTTATTTTTTGTTACTTATTAATAAGGTCCATTCTCTTGTCATCCTTGGATGATGCCACTGTCAGCTACCTTGTCTGTTCTTTTTGTTCAACACAATGACTTGCTTACTTGTGAAAGTACTTACATTGTTTTTTCGATCAACAGTACATCTAAAAATAGATGCCTCAGTTCCATTACTGAAACTAAGCAAACAGTTAAGCTCACAAAAGTACTTACATTGTCTGATTCTTTAACAGTGAAACTGTAACAATGTTCTTTTTAACCCGTCTTACGTTGTGAACAATCCATTCACTGTATTCAAAATGGTTCTCTGCAATCTATTATAATATTAATAGATTTATCTAAAAAAATTATAATATTAATAGAAGCCACCATGCATGTTCGCTCAAGGCTAAAAGAAAGATCTACGCCGTTGATGACGATAGGTCTAGATTATAACGGTCTAGATTAAAAGAAAGAATTTGTGTGATGAACAATTGATACAAGAGTTTGTATCATGTACAATACATGAGTTTGTGTTACATACAATACAAAAATAAATAAAATTTGGAATAAAAATAAAATAAAATCAGAAATTTGATTTTCATACGATTAAAAGAAATAGTCCAAATACAATAAAACAATTTGAAACAAAAATAAAAGATAGTTAATAATCTCATTTCCATACAAACACCAAAGTAAAATTGAAATTCAGAATAAATATTTTAAAAATCAAAATAAAAAACAAAATATAATTAGTAACCTGATTTTTATACTGAATATCAAAATAAAACTAAAATTTAGAATAAAATTAGTAGCTGGATTTGTATACAAATTCCAATATAAAAAACTAAAATTCAGAATAAAAAAAAAAAATTTGATTTCCATACGAACGTCAATATACCTTAAACTAAAATTCAGAATACTAAACAAAATAAAATTAGCAATTTAATTTCATACGAACTCTAAAGTAAAATCCCTAAATAGCTTAAGTTCAAAATAAAAGTAAAATAAAAAATACCTTTTGGATTTGTATACAATTCAGCAGCAAAAGATGCATGATGAATTTCAGAGTTCGTATTGCTAAAACATACGCACAGTGCAGATATTCATATAGATGAAAATCAAAACAATCCTGCCATAACTAATTCATTTATATATGTGCAAATACAGAACACAACTGATGTTACTTGCACATCACTACGGTAGGATATAGGGCTCCAGTTATCTAGTCTTGTTCAAACTAAGTTTCCTATGAAACCAAAAAAACGGGAGGAGCTTCAGTGGAATAAAGCGGACAGAGGACTATCTGTACCAGCTTCTTTTTACCCATAGGGAAGTCTGCTAGAACATCCAAGGCACCAAACTACCAGCTACAGGTAATTGACATGCATCCGAAGTATTTAAGGGCGTTCTTTGCTGCTATCATGGTTAAACTTGCTGTCAAGCACTTCACTGCAGTGCTGGTACCCATATCATTCAGCTGCTGCAGTTCTGATCTCAGTCGATCCAGCCATTGCCATCCCTTTTGACGGCACAAGCTTCAGCCTCTCACTGTATTCCTTCACCTCCCTTTTGTATATCTCCTTGTCCTTTTCACCGTAGCTGTAATATACCTGGTAATAGCAATGCATCAGGAGGTGATGAATGTGATCACTCAGGAATGTTAGAGACAGTGGTACCAGAGCGATTCATAGTTGCAAGTAATGCATCTGCAGAAACAAACCGTCTTGTCCTCCTCGCTCATCTGGTTCCAAGAGTTCCCAATCATCTTGCCGTACTCTCTCCCCTTGTGGGGGTAGAGTGTTCTCAGCTTGGCATGCTTCTCCTTCAAGAAGTTGTAGGCGCTCCTGTTGGGCTTTGGATGCGCCAGGTCCTGGTGCTTCGATCCTCTCTTGTGCCTGCTCCTTGAGAGCATGCGATCGCCATCGCCATTGCAATTGTTGGATGGCAATGGCACCACAGCTGCAGCTGCTGCTGCAGCTGAAGAGGAGGCACCACCCGGTCCTCCTGGAGGAGCTGGAGCGACATGGTAGAGCACTCCTCGCAACGTCTCCATGCCGATCTTCACGGTCACGAAGTAGCCGTGCTCAAACTTGCCGTCGATCGATCCTGTCACACTGAAATTGCAAGGTTCTGTAGAACCATTGAATCATTAGGTGTGTAATACCAGGCTAACAGGGCAAAAGCACTGAAGAAACAGAGGCCTCTTTTAATTTGTAATTACCTCCGCCTTGCCGCTCCGGGAAAGCTCTCTTCCCAGTCTCCGGCGCCTGCGTGGCGTGCGCCGTGGCCGGCCGATCCGAGCGGCGGTTCATCTTCCTCAGAGGCGTCTTGGTCAGCGCCGAAGCTGCAGGGGGGACGAGCGGGCCCTGGGCCATGAAGTAGTAGACCTGCTCGTAGTGGTGCAGCAGGCTGAGGTAGTACCTCCTCAGCACGTAGGATGCGCTTGTGGTGGTTGCCGGGAACCTGAACTGCGCTATCACCTCCCTCCATTTCTTCTCCTCCATCACCTGACAATAGAGACATGCAGGTATCAAAACCAGCACAATACACTATTGGAGTAGCATGCTGGCATTAGGAGACTTTGGTTATTTTGTGTAGAAGCATCTGACCTTTGCAAGGCCGCCTCTGTTGGTGACCTCCACATAGAGGACATGCAAGTCAAGGTCCTTCCCTCCAATCACAGGGATCCTACCAAGCACAAACACCGTATGTCACTTGCCCGAAGGCGACATGAGAAATGGACTCTGGGTGAGGCTAGTGAGCTACATGAACTTTGTGCCCATGAGGGAGTGGAAGCGCCTCAGAGTGTCCATGAAGGCCCCTCTGTCCTTGACTACTTCCCCATGGGTGAGCAGAGCAGGTGGGTACAGCTTCTCAACCATGGCTGCATTGGCAGCTCCGTCCATCTCCTTTCCTATTGATCAAAAGGAACAGAAACTACTGTTGCTTGTGCTAACCTGCAGCCTTGTGGTAATTGGCAAGATTGGGGCGAAATATATGTACTTTGGACGATATTACAAGGGAGGCTAATCTTTTGACCAAGGGTGAATGCTGGACAAAGTAATAAGGAGCCAGAAGGGGCGAGTAGTGGCAGTGGCAGATATGGCTTTCCCTCGGCATATGGTGGTTGGCGAGCCGCTCTTACTGCCTTAAATGTACTACCAGTACAGTATAGAAGTACGAGTAAAAACACTACCTGGCCAGTAAAGTATAGAAGAATCGCATTGCCTCAGCATAGGCCTGTAGCCTGTTGCTACTGCTAGCACTAGGCCACAAATGGACACGTCCCAGTTCAGTTCAATAGCGTCGGCAAAACCTGTTGCACATTGTATATAAGGGCCTGTTTGGTAGAGCTTCAGATCCCAGTTTCTCCTGAGATCTGAAACTTGTAGGCTAAAATAAAGTAAATTAATTTTATATTTTTGACCTAAAATATAAACAAAATGATCCATCTAAACATTCTTAATGTACTCACAGCTCTAGCTTCACGGATCTGTGGAGCTAGAAAAACCCAACTCCACCAGATCCACGGATCTGGTGAAGCTGGAGCCGTACCAAACAGGCCCTAAGTATACACATGGCTTTCTAATGGGCGTTAATGCATGGGATTGCCCGAATTGAGCTCCGGTGTTTCCCAACTAGAGGCTAGAGCTGGGTACTGTCTCGAGCCATTTGGGACCGGTACAGGCACAGTTAGCACGACTTGACTCAAGCCAGTCCGGTCTGCATTTGGATAGGTCCTGTTAAGCCTGCCAATAGAATATAGCAGATGACACAACACGATATGTTTAAATAGACCGTGTGTAAATTGGCACCGCATAAGTGGCGGGTGTGCCACGGCATTGCCCCGCCTTACGCTCGGCACATCGGCACATGTCCCACACGGTTCACACGGCCCGCGGTAGGCCTGTGGCACATGGCCATCGTGCCACACTCGTGCGATAGGGTAGAGAGGTGGGGGAGAGGGGGATTACCTCGTCGCTACTCTCGATCAGATCACGCTCGCCCCGATTGTGGCACATACAAGTGCCCCATGTGAGTCGGCTGCCACTGATGCTGCCAGAGGGAGAGGAGGCAAAGGGGAGGCTAGAGAGGTGAGGGCATGAGACGGAGGAGGCGAGTTGAAGAGGGAGACAGAGGGGGAGCTAGAGGGGCGAGGACGTGAGGCGAAGGGGAAGTCGGAGAGGGAGACGGTGGTCGAGGGGAAGCGGCGAGGATTGAAAAGGGGAATGGAGGAAAAGGAAAAAGAAAGTGAAGGAAAAAAAAAAAAAAAAAGAAAGAAAAAGAGGGAAAGGCAAAGAAAAAAAAAAGGAAAAGAGGGGAAAAGGGAAAGAAAATAAAAAAAAAGAGAAAAAAGAGGAGGGGCTATATTTCCGACGATAAACCTTATTTTTATCCGCATGTGGTCAAGGAGTTGCCCACACTAGATTTATGTGTTCTCAATACTCATGATTGAGAGAGCGAGAGAGAGCAATGGGCGAGAGAGATTGAGAGAAACAGGCGAAAGAGATTAAGAGAAACATGCGAAAGAGAGTGACGTGCAAAATAGATAGCAATCGATAAATGTTGAGAAAGAAGTGAGAGAGATCAACAGGCAAGTAACAAGCAAATAATCATCATTGGCCACTTTCCTACTTCCATTGCACGCTTTGCACACACATCACCCAACACTTACTTTGTAGTTACTAAACGATCGTACGTCTTCGACGTTGCAAGAGGGAGCAACGAGTGAGAGAGAGATGGCGAGAGAAAGGAAAAGAGCTAAGAGAGATTGAGGGAGACATGCAAGAGAGAGTAGTTTCTTACAAAATACAAGCCTTTGTACTAAGGAATATCGTGCGCTCACGTAAGCACTACAAAGTTTTTTTTAGACTTATACTCATGCTTGTAATGAGACAGTAACTCTATACCTGTTCAATAATAATTAAAATTTAGTTCTCTTTCCTCGATATTTGTGTCCACTGTTTTAGCTTCTTATGTTTTTGTCTCCTTTCCTCTCGTTGCAATAGTGCAAATAGATTAGATCTGGACCGGTATGACACAAAACTGACATAAATCATAAATAGACTGTACCTAGACTCACTGAAGGCAAGCCGGATCAACACAGCATGGTGGACCGACCGAACCATAACGGCACATTGTAAGTTCAACCTTCATTAGTTATGGTTTTGGTGTTAATGACAAATCTAATATTGAGATTATCCATTAATGTGATTTTGTTATTAATGAAAAATCTTATATCGAGACTAACTCGTTTATTGAGAATATCCTTAATTAGTCTCATCGCATTGGAAAATGGAAAACCCAAGGTATGTATGCGCATTCTTTCTAATATAAATTGCATACTTTAGAGTCAAGTTAAAGTATGAATATTCCCCCATTATATTAACCACAAAATGTGCATCATGTTTCCCAATCCATATATTACATGGATGCACATACTTAGGGGTAGTTTGTAGTTTAACTTGAAAGTCTCTTTGTATTGATCTAATTCTTATTGACACATATAAGGATCAAGACAAAGGAACTAAATCCTTGAGTATATATTTGAATTGCCTAATCATAGTATACTCATGGTAATATAGGATATACTCCAATGTGATCAAATTGAATATGTGCATATTATATCCAAGTCAATTATATCTATGCACATATACATGTGGGGCTTATTTTATAGTTGATGACTTAGAGTAATGATCATTTTCATATAGTTTACTCATAATGGATCATTACTTTTCATCAACACGAGTATATGAAAACTTGTGTAGTAAATATATACTCATATCAATTTAAATGAAAATTTAATTGAGTTCATTTGTCTTATTAATCATTGAAGAACATTTCATCATGTGTTGATGGTGTTCCTTGATTAATTAAGAACAAATGAATAGCTCTTAAGTATAACAAAGCATGCGTTGCATTATTGTACTTAAGACACATTTAAATCATTCAAATTGATTTAGGTTGTGCTCAATTGATCTAAAAACATCCATTATGTGTTAATGGAGTGCAAGAGATAATTGAGACAACCATGCATCTTGGACTAACAACTTTCATGAGTTGTGATTGAGTTAGGTTAAGTCCAAGGATGATTGAGAACGGGATAAGGACGGCATCATGAGGTGATGAGCATTAAGAGAAGATCCGAAGATAAAGAGGAGTCGAGTGATGATCCGGGGAGCAAATGAGTGAAGATCATAAAGACCCCAAAGGGATTGCTTGCGTACGGCGGCGAAGGTATAATTAGATAGGTTAAGGACTTTGTAGTCTTTGAGTCTAAGGTTTTTATCGCCGTACTATTAAGAGGAGTTGATTCCTAGTTTGAGCTTCATCATGTGTTGGTGATCTCAATCCCATGTTCACTCAAGCTCAAATCATTTGGATTTGGTTTTTGCATAAGAGTTAACCATATGGCATGTGTTGCGAATGAGTTAAGTTTATACTTGGTTGTTATTGGTTTATGCTCTGATTTGCATGTGTTGCAAATAGGATAAGCTAATACGTTGGCTTTTGCGTGAAGATCACTTTTGCATGTGTTGCAAATGTTGAAGCTTCATGTTTCGTTTACAAAACACAAATCTTTCTTAAATCAAAGTAGTTGCTTGGAGCTAAGATTTGCATGTGTTGCAAATAGTGAGCTCATGCATTTGAGTTTGTTTGGTTTTGTTTGGAGCTAGGTTTTGTATGAGTTGCAAAACGAGGATGCTCAAGCAAGTTGGATTTGGAGTTTATATGCGATTCTTTAAAGCATGTGAATAGTATTTACAAATGTGTTTTGTAAATTATTTTGATCATGAGTTGATCATCACATGATTCAAGTTTTAATCTTGTTGAACCCTTGCTAGCTTGTAGTCATGTTTTGATCAAGTCTATGTGAAGTATTTAGAAAATCGGATTTTAGACTTGAATGACTACATTAGATTTTAGTTTTGGTGATATTAAAAATATCTATGGTTGCTTAAATCTTGAAAATTAGTGGAGATTATAGACCTCGTGATAAGCTTCTGCATAGAATCAAAAATCACCCAAATCGAAGTTAGGAGTAAAAAGTTATGGCGTTTTAGTAATGCAGCAGCAGTACTACACTGCAAAAGTGGTACTACCGCCGTGAGGCCTAGTAGTACCGCCCTTATGATAGCTTTTGGCGAAGAAGGGTCTTTTTGAACTCCTAGGCGGTACTACCGCCCGTAAAGGCAGTAGTACCGCAAATCTTTAATAACTGCTAGTTTGACTTTTAATGCCCGTTTACCCCCAACGGCTAGTTTTCTTTGTGAGGCTATAAAAGGAGGTCATGGGGGCATGTCTTTGGTTGATTGAGTATTTTGGATGAGGTGGTGCATGTGTTGCATACTTACATTTGATTCTTGAGCTAAGAGTGAGACTAATTGCATGTGTTGCAATTAGGAGTGGGTTGAAAGCCTCTTGTGCATGTGTTGCACTTGAGGGAGGCCTTAGTGCATGTGTTGCACTAGGTGATCACCGGGGCGCATTCGTTGTGCTCGGTGAAGTTCAAACAAGGCGGCTTGTTACTCTTGGAGGTTCTTGACTCCTAGACAGCAGTAGGCGTCGTCTTGCGAGAGCTCTCAAGGTGTGAAAGCCCGGCGGAGTTTGTGAAGGTTCGGGTTGAGCCTCTGTGGCGTGAAAACCACGACTAGTGGAAGCGAGGCGGGTGCTCGGCGGGAGCCGGTCCAAGGGTTTGGGCTTGCCTCAACGTGGACTAGGGGAGACCGGCAAGTCTCCGAACACCACGGAAAAACATCGGTTGTCTCTTGTCTCATTTACATTCAAGCATTTACATTATTGTATATTTATCAATTGCTTGATCATATTAGAATTGCTTAGTATTAATTATTTATTTATTTTAGCAATTCTAGTTTGGAGACATAATTTAGTTAGTGCACTAGTGAGCCTAGTTGATTTAGGCTTTAATTGTCAAAACCTAGTGTATCGCTTCCGCATTATCTTTGATTAGGTTTTGACATAGGGGTTGATTAGAGCGATTGTTTTAGTGAGCGATCGAATTTTGCAAAAACGCCTATTCACCCCCCTCTAGACGCATCCTCGATCCTACACACATCATAATTTAGGCACGCGACCGAATGGATCTTGTTGTGGTCGACCTAGCACAACATGATGTCCATGTTTATTTCAGGATGGGCAGATCGAGAAAGCCTTACTTTTTTAGTTCCGTGCAAATTTTTTTTATACAAAAATAGATTTGAACACGGCACATGCCGTGACCTAGTATGGCGGGAGAGGCTCCACGGTAGCGTCGGTGGGCTCACCGCGTTAAGTGTGCTGTTACCAAGGATTTGAATTTCGTTTTGGACAAAATTTTGGCGTTGGCTGAAATCCGAAATTTTGGCGAAATTTTGGTATTTTGGATGAAATCCATTCAAAATTCAAAAAGAAAAATTCAAATCCGGTTTTGTTGTTACCGAAATTTCGGCAAAATTGCACTGATTAAAAAATGGTTCAAACGATGTCAAAAAAATTTGAATTTTTTTTGAAGATTTCTGACACACCAAAGATATTCTCATAAATTTTTTAGGTGATTATTAAGTCTGTGGAATTTTTAAAAATTCAAACATTAGTACTATCTAGATGAAATGTTGACCGGCAAGTTTGAACCGGATGAAAAATGGTACAAACGATGTTAGAAAATTTTGAATTTTTTTATGCATGATGCTGATGAACCATTAATATTTTCATAAAATTTTTGGATAGTGATAAATATTCAAGAATTTTTAAAAATTCGGACAATGCTACTATCTGATAAAAACCTTACCGACAAATTTGAACAGAATGAAAAATAGTTCAAACCACGTTGGAAAATTTTGAAAATTTTTGTGGAAGTTCTGATGTATCACTAATATTTTTATAAAAGTTTCATATGATTATCATACTTGAAGATGTTCCAAAAATTCTGGTAGTTCTACGTCCTGATAAAAACCTGATAATCAATACATAGATTTGCTTTAGTGATAAAAGAAGGTTTAAAATTTGTAAAAATTTTAGAAAAAGGTGATAAGGAAGTGTTTAAAATCTCATAAAAATTTTAAATCATGATCACATTCCAGTGAATTTATAAAATTCTTACAAAACATGATAGCATTCGTTCTTTCTCTTTTGGTTTTTGCAATATAGTATAACAAATGAAATTCAATAGTTTTATAGATTTGATTGACCAAACAAAAAAAGTTAAAATTTTTTGAAAATTTTATAGAATGGTATTGAGGAAAATCTTAATCTGTAATAAAAATTTTAGATCATGATCACACTCAAGAAAATTTAGAAAAAATCTAACAAGTTTATTGTTCCAATTATGTTCATTCTGTTTTGATTTTTTAAAGATAACAAATGAAGTTCAATTATTTTGAAAATTTTTCTGTATGATCCTACATACTAAATATGGTACCATAAATGTTTTAGATCATTATCAAGCTTGTATAATTTTATAAAAATTTGTGATATTTCTGTCCAAATTTTAAAATATCTCAAAATTTTAGTTTTTCAACAAATTTTCATGGAAGATGACTTTCTTAAGGGTTATTGGGCTAATTCCAATCAAATCCGGCCCTAAAACATCAAAATTCGGTTTCAAAATCTAAAATTTCGCTGAAATTATCAAAATTACTATAGTAAATTCAAAAAAAATTTAAAAATTTAATTCAACCGGCACTCTAAATTTCATCCTGAAATTTTTTACCCTGACTGTTGCGCACCCTCACCATAGCAGCAAAGTGCCTTCCCCGGCTCGAGGGCGAGATGCCGAGCTCTCCAGGACAGGGTCCAGGCACGCGCCAGCACGTCTTGTCCGAGAGGGTGCTAAAAAACCAGGCTGCTTCTCGTCCGAGCTGCCAAGAACCCCATCGCGTCAATGGTTTTCAGGAGGGTAGCTGCTAGCTAGTATATGTACAATACACCAGCAGCTAGCTAGCTAACCTAGCTACGAACGACTCTCGCCGCATGCAAGCTTTCTGGCGTGTTGCAGGATGCTACGACGGAGAGCGAGGGATGTCGATGTATGGCATTGGGTGTGACTGCTTGTACTTTGCGAAGAGATACGAACGAAACAGATGGATGTTACTGGAATCGATGGGCGCCGTACTGCTGATGAGCGCGCAGAGAGGAAGAGACGAGATCGGCGAATCACTGCCATATCTTCTGCGAAATGACTTGTGATCGGGTAGCCTCATTGATAGAGGTGCAATCGGTTTGGATTCGGTCGGATATCATTTTATCTATATTCTAAATCATATTTTTTGTCGGATTCGAAATCGGATTCGGATAGTGCGGATCTGAATACGGGACGGATAATACCGATCCGCAGTTCGAATCGAATACGGAGGCGAAATCGATGCGATATCGAATAATTTTTATCGGATAATGCAGCAGCAGATATCACATAAAGCACACATATAGCACTCGATTAATCAACTATATGGGTTCAACATACAATAAAATTATCACGATCTAACAAGTCATTTTATCGGCGGTCTAACAATAGTTACCACACATCATTCTTCAATTGCTTTTTATATATAATAACCAAAGAAGAAGCTTAGTCTATATACAATAACTAAAGAAGAAGCATAGTCTAAAGAAGCACAATAATAACCAAACGACCAAGAAGGACCCACCACGCAATCCATGTGAGTTTGAATCCGGGCGAAGTGAGTTGAAGCCGTGTGACTCCAAAAGAAATCAATCCGGTTTTGATTGAGTTCAAGTCAGATCTATTACTTCGATCGGAAGGAGTCCAGCTAACCAAAACATCGTTGAATGGACATGGGCGTCTCTTTGGTTCAAGCCTTGAAACTTCGTCCAAATGGCGAGAGGACTCGGTGATGCTCCTCGAGCATAAGCGGTCGGGAGGACAGGCCGACCGAAGGGCCTAAAGTAGCGCAGCGTCGACTTAGCTAGCGTGGGGCCGTGGACGGCGGAGGCGCCGAGGTGCCGACGGCTAATAATAGCCGGAGATGGCGGAACAGGTCGGGCGGAGGATTGAGCCACCTATAGCCAAAGCGGGGCGGAGGTCACGCGAGCTGCCTTGACGGTGGTGGCGAGGAAGTGATGGTTGGAGGCGAACAACGGCAGCGGAGGCAGCCTTGTTGGAGGAGTGGATCCGGAGGAAGCGGATCTTTGGCGGTTTGCGTGGCCTCTGATCGTCTGGAGGCGGTCGTAACGGCGGCAAGGCGCAAGGCGAGTGTGGATGAACGGCTCAGTGAGGTCAAGAACGCGAAGGCGAAGAAGCGCGGTCTGCGCGTCCGATCCACTCATGGTAATCGGATATCGAAGGCATGTACAACGTCCGAGCGCGTTTGGAAATGTCGGATATCGAATATGTTTGACCGGATGTATCCGAAAATATTTTCGAAATATACCGATCCGACGGATAGTAATCTCCCGAATCCGAAACAAAATATCCGAAACCGAATCCGAATCCAAAAATTATCCGAAAAAAATATCCGAATCCGATCCGAACCTATCCGGTCGATTGATTGAGAACAATAAAATATCCGATTCGATTGTACCCTACTCATTGAAACATTTATATATATATATATATATATATATATATATATATATATATATATATATATATGTGTGTGTGTGTGTGTGTGTAATATTTTTTAATTATATGTACAATATTTTTCTTCGATATGATAAAATAGTGACACAAAAAAAATTTGCACACCTGAAAAAAATATTACACATATTAGAAAAAATATTACACATGTTAAAAAAATATTGCAAAACGCGTCCCATAAAAACTAGTATTCGCAATCTTTTGCCTCCAAACAAAACTAATTTCGCGAAAGAATCAACGCGCACATGTACGTACAGTTGCATGTACTATCCTCAGCGTTAATGCAACTTTAAGATTTGTGCACCCCATGCAGAGGTGATGCGCTTTGCAGGTGACATTAGCAGCAGATTAGTAGTACTGATTATCAGGGGCTCAGGACGTGGGCCTCATGCATGCACTGAGATACTCTCTCCAGTAGTGCCACAGTGGCCGGTGAAGAAGGGCTCGGAGCCGACGGAGGAACGCCGGTGGCCGGTGACAAGGGGTTCAGATCGGCCGGTACGCACGACAACCAATGACGGGGAGCCAAGATCCTGCGGCGGCAGCGTGGAGACCAGCGAAGGACGAAGCCGGCCCAGAGCTCGAGAAGACAGAGCTCTGCTGGAGCATGGGACGACGAATCCGGTGAGATAACGAACAAACCCGTCGGATCCGGCCCGGCATCTTCTCAACGACGCAGAAGACAGTCGGAGTGGATGAAGAAGAAACCGTGCCACACTGATCCGGTGAGATGACAAAGAAGCCCGTTGGATCCGGCCCGGTGTCTTCCCCACGACAAAGACTGCCGGAAAAGAGACGAGCATAGCCGAAAAAAGGAGAAGAAACCGCGTCGCAGCTTCGCGGTCTCTGGTAGTCCTGTGAGTTGCGCCGTACTGGTATTTGGCCGCGACAGGATGGCACGGCGTACTTATTGCGCCGTATCATGCCAGCATGGACAGCTATAGCCAAGGGCCAGCACGGTACCGTCGCACTCCAGCCCGTGTCAACGATACTAGGGGTGTCAGGGCATACCGGCACCCAAAAAATTTGAAAATTACTATTATATCACATTTCAAATGGATCAAATTTAATTATTAAATTTGATTTAATTTTAATGGTTTGGGATTTTTGAAACCGTAGAACTATTTATATTATACTTTTAGTAAATTTCATATATATATATATATATGTATGCATGTATGCATGTATGTATGGTCTTAAGAAATCATTGTACAAGATTGTAAGGTTGTAAGTATGATGTGTGCACACTCAATAAAAATTTTCTAGTTTTGGCGTTGGGCATGGAACACGGTGCTTGTGCTAGAGATGGATGCGTGCACAGGCGCTACGGTCTGGTGCTTGTTTGTCTCTGCCGTCGTGCGCTTGACCGTTGTCACTGAGCACTTGCCTCCTTGTCCCTCCTTACCTGTTGTTGCCATGGTTCCCAGTAGCCACACACTTGCACATCGCTGCCCTAGCCCTCCTTGGTCGCCTTTGTCCTCCTCAATCGTCGTCACTGCAATTCCAAGCCTCCAAGTGCCTTAGTCGCTGTGAGCCCACAACGTGCTTACTAGTAGTAGCATCAACCTACACTAAGCTTGCCATCGCCACTACGCTGTCTACGCCTTAATCGGTGTGCTTGACTCTAACGAGGCAGTGAAATCGATGCAGCCACTAGCTCTATCCCTCTCTCGATCGCATCTGGTTGTCGCTTACTAGTTGCCTCAGCACTTGGAGCCAAGAAAGACACGACACATGTCGTTGCTTGTAAGGTAGAAATAAAGGGCTGAAAGAGGATGAGGTAGGGGAAGAGGAAAAGGCTGCGCACACTGCTACGGAAGAGAGAGGAAGGGAGAAAGGAAGGAATGGGAAAAACGATGAAAGGGGGAAAAGAGAGGGAGGGAGGGCACGGGGAAGGAATGAAAGGAAGAAAAAAATAAGAGGGTAAACAAAAAAAAGAAAAATTATGAAATTCAAGTTGTCGGCGTACTTTGCGCCAGGGTACCCTCTCCGCCGCACAAAAGTGTGCATGGCCCGTGGCGGCCTGGCAGGCGGTGGGCGAGCACGCCCGCCCGACCAGCGTTAATCCACGTGGCGCCCGGGCGGCAGTGGGCGAGACGCCCCTGCCCGGCGCCCGGCCGCGTGGTAACTGGCAAGGCGGGTGGCGAGCATGCCCCGCGAGCGCCAGATCCACATGGCGCCCGGGCGGCAGTGGCGAGGACTACTGTGCAAAGGGTCCCATCCGGCGGACGGCGGCCATAATGAAGCATTTAATGAGATTTGGAGGAGCAGGACAACACGGAAGGAGTAATAAATGTATGAAGATCGGCATGATGACCCCTTTACCTACCCCGTAGCTTTGGCCTATATAAGGGCCCTCGGTGCATAGGAAAGGGGTCGACAGACGACCAAGAGTTCAAGCGATGAGAGCCTAAGGAAGAACTTGTAACTCCAAAGCTCTGTACTAGCTCCAAACATTCTATAAGAAATCTAGCGGGGCGTAAGGCTATTACCTGGTGAGAGGGGGCTGAACACAGGTAAAATCGTGTGTCATCTTAGTTCATAGGCCGGAGTCCTTGGTGGGAGTCATTAGGGTTTTCACTCGCTAGGAGATGCACTTGTGCGTGACGCCCTCCTCTTGAACCAAACCGGTCTGTAGACTTGGGCTGTCGGTGGAATCGCCGATAGGGCGCTCGAGTGGGGACTAGTGGTTGGTTCTCGGCTAACTCCCCGGCGGACTTCGGTGTCCGTGATTTGGAAGCAAGCCCGCGCATCTCGAAATGGCGGGTTCTCGGCATCAAGGAAGCGTGAGGCGGCGCCAAAGCGCGTCGTGATCTCACCGGTCGAAGGATCAACTCACCCCGCCTCCGCGAGTGGCGGTCAGTCGCTCCATTGGAAGCCGGGCCTCCGTCGTGCGCCGGTCATGCCGTGGGCCGCCCTCGGCCAAAAATCTGCATGCGATTCGTCTCCTCTTGGACCACCCTCGGTGGAACTCGCGAGACTCGACCCTCGTGGTCGCCAAGCATCGCCGGTCTCGTGGGCCAGCCCAACCGGTAAGGATCTCGGCCGTCGAATCTGCGTCGGTACCCGTTACTGGGGCGCATCTTGGCGCACCAGTGAGCTCTAACCGCCTATGAGCGACTCGACGGCGGGCGGGGCCGAAGCGGAAGGCTGGTCGAGTTACGCAAGGGACCGTGGGGACCTCCGTCGAACCTGGATGAAAGCCCGGCCGGCCTGGTGATGACCTCCGTGGTCGCTGTCGCTTGCCGGCCCGAGAGCTATGCTGCAGGGAAGCAGATAGCCTCGGCGGTGAGCCCCTCCGCGACTCTCACTCTTGGACCAAGGAGGAGGTTCCTCCTCCGATTCTAAAACCAGCAGCCCCGCTCCGGGGCAGTCCCGGACCGGCCTTGGCCAGTAGGCTCCCTTTATGGCGTCAGGTGCAGAGCCTTCTCCCGGCAGGCTGCGCCAAGTGGCGTGGCCCAGCAGTTCCGCGGCATCCATAGAAATATGCGGCACCACTAACTTGGAGGAGTTCCTGCGAGATCTATACCACGGTGGTGTGGCGGTTGGCGGGTGCGAAAAGATCATGGCCAACTACCTCTCGGCGGCCTTGACGGGCTCTACGCTCTTGGTGCTAAATCTCCCCGAGGATCGGTGCACTCATGGGGGAGTTGTGCGACCTCTTAAATGCCAACTTCGGGGCTCCTTGGCATGGCCGGCGTGGAGGATAACCTCCACGCTGGGCGCAGAGAAGTCATTGCCGCGACTTCATCTGGCGGTTTTGCCACCGCCATAACCACGATCCCCACATTTGGAACAATCGGTCGTCATCGCCTTCGAAGAGGCGTTGAGACCGTAAAATGAAGGAGAAGATGGCCACCGTACCATCGATACCACCTCAAGCTCTTCTCCCTCACACACAAGTGTCTTGCGGACCCCTTGAGGCGAGGGGCAGTGTGGTCCCAAGGTGGCCAAGGCAAGGATGAGTCGGGACCTCGAAGGGTTCGGCCAGAAAGAAGGCGCGAGCGTGAGGCGGGAGAGACCAGGCGGATCTTGCCCGCACGAAACACGACAGCGAGACCTCGCATGCCATGAAGCGCCGTGAGGCACGAGCGGCGACAACCGCCGTGGACCGAATGATGATCGTCGTGTGCGCGCCATGACCGTCATGCGTCGTGGGAACAACCGCCATGAAAGCGAAGAGGCGAGCTCTATTGCGATCCATCGGACCAACACTCATGACTGGGGCGGTTTGCCGGGTCGTGAGCAAATATGGTGAGAAGTGGCTCAAACGCCGCATGCGATGATGACCAAGGCGAAGATCCTGCCCGCCGCCTTCGATGGCGGATCACAGCGTGGCCTACATCCATGGTGGTTCATCCACCTTTCCTCCACGCCGCCTATAAGCGGTGAAGAGAAGTTTAACGCCTGTCGAGCTCAAGGTGGGTCGGATCTTGAAGTGGTCGGAATGACGATCACTTTGGTCGAGCCGACCACCACTGGCGCCACCGACTTTGGGCATCTCCCGTTGTGGTGTCGCCCACCATTGAAATGTCTGCAGTGGTAGCGTCTTTGGTGGGCGGAGGAGTTCCATCAACCTCTGTCCTCTTGACATTCTGGCGCTCTAGATCCCACAATGAGAATCTGTGCGGCTTTGCCCTTCTTCGGGGTAGCCCCAGAGGCTGGTTTGATGCCCACAGGTCAGTGTGCCTCCCGTCACTTTCGGGGAGAAAGACAACTACCGCACCAAGATGGTGGATTTTGAGGTCGCCGATTTCGACCTCCCCTACAATGCCTTGCTCGGCCGACCGGCGTTGGCCAAGTTCATGGTGACAACCCACTATGCTTACATGGTAGTGAAGATGCCGGGGCCCAGCGGTCCCATTGCGATCCGGGTGGATAAGTCCAAGGCCTTGCGCTGCCATAAGTCTGTATTGGACTTGGCGGTGCCACTGCGTCGAAGCGTCAAGCGCCGTCGGCTCGAGAACCCTCGGGCTGGACCAGCGCCTGCTTGGCTCTGCCGTGATGTTAAGGTGGTGCATACTGGTGAGGCGAGCCCAAAAGACCGTCAACATTGGCGCCAACCTCGGCGCCAAATAGGAAAAACAGCTCGTCACCTTCCTCGATCCATGGCGTGTTCGCTGGCAACCATCAGACATATTTGGGTCCCCAGTGTCGAGCACCAATTAGCAGCCTCGGAGTCTTGCCCGGTCCGGCGAAGGTCGGGCGGGCACAGTGGCAAGATGCCATTCGGGAGGAGGTAGAAAGCTGGCCTTGAGGATAGTCGAAGTCTCCCATCTGAGTGGCTTGCCAACCTTGTGCTCGTCAAGAAATCAACGGGAGATGGTGCATGTGTGTGACTTCACCGACCTCAACAAGGCCTTCTAGAAGGATCCTTACCCCTACGCGAGTTGACCTCATCGTTGACTCCACGGTAGGGTGTGAAGCTGGCGTGCTTCTTGGATCGTACTCGGGTACCACAGTTAGCATGGCGCTTGAAGATGAGAAGAAGACTACTTTTGTAACCCCTACGGTGTTCTTTGTTATGTAAGAATGGCTTTTGGTTTAAAGAATCTTGGTTCTACTTACCAGCGTGCCATGAAGATAAAAAGAATGAAGAACTGATCCAAGATCTGGAGGAAACCTTTGATAACCTCTCGGAAGAATGGCTTGAAGCTCAATCTGAAAAATCGTGTTGGTTGTGCCCTTGACAAAAGTTGCTCGGTTTCTGGTGTCCAGCAAGTATGCTCGAAAGCCAATCGACAAGATAGTGGCCATCGAGCACATAAAGCCGCCCGGTCGACTTAAGCGAGTCCGATTACTGGCGAGTCGCTGGCCTCCATAGGGTGGTTCATTGCCCGGTTGGGAGAGGGAAGCTTGCCTCTGTTCAAGCTGTTGAAGAAGACTAACCACTTCGAGTGGACTGAAGAAGCCCAGAAGGCATTTGAAGACTTGAAGCAATACCTCACCTCTCCCCCGGTGTTGGTCTCCCCAGTGAGGTGAGCCATTGCTTTGTACATTCTGCCACCCCGAGGTGGTGAAACCTTTGTCTTTGATTCTTGAGAGGGAAGGTGTCGAAGCGGTCTACTACATCGACAAGGTCTTTGCCGAAGCGGAGACTTCGATACCCGCAAGCCCGAAGATCTTTGTTTTGCGGTCTTGGTGGCGTCTAGGAAGGCTGCGGCATTATTTCCAAGGGTGAAAATCACCGTCGTCCGCACCTACCGCTCACGAAATCCTCCTGGCAAGTGAAGCGGAAGGCGAATGCTAAATGATCGATGGAGTTAGGGGAGTTCGACATCAAGTTTTGCCCTTACTTGCCATCAAGAGCCGGTGGCGGAATCGTCGTTGAGTGGACTCGAAGCAACTCGAAATTGAAGAAGCACCGCGCCTTCTCCTGGACCTTATTCTTGATGGTTCATTGTTTGGAAGGCAATTGAGGGAGTGGTCTGGTCTCCCATTGGTGACATCCTCCAATATGTGGTCGCCCTCGACTTCAAGGCCTAAACAACATAGTTGAATATGAAGGCTTCTTTGGTAGAGTGCGCGTCGCTTGACCTGGTATCCGGCGTCTTCAAGTCAAGGGTGACTCCCTGCTAGTCATCAATCAGGCGCGGAAGGAGTTGCAGTGTTCTGATCCCACCATGGCGGCGTATCTGACGGAGGTCCGAAAAATGGAGGGCCACTTTGAAGGATCGGGGTATATTCATATCCCTCGCGCGCGATAACCATCTTGCGGATAGGTTTTCACAGCTTGCGTCCTCAAAAGCTTCTATTCCGGTCGGGGTCTTCGAAGAAAGACTATCGCGACCGTCCGCCATAACCCCGATTGAGCGGGGATGATGGTGTCATTGTCGCGGCCCGATTCGAGCGGGGGGCAGCGGCAAAACCATTCGCGACCTCCGACTTCGGCGGAGAAAGCTGACCGCTTCTCGCGACCTCGATTCGAGGAGGAAAGCGGTGTGCCGCCTCGGCCCCAGTCCGGAGAAGCGGCGGTCTTGCGATCTGACACACGAAAACAGCAGCCGGTGGAGTGCGGCGAGCACCAAGTGTTCGCCACACTTGGCCAAGAAGGTCGGTGGATGAATCCTATCCTAGCCTTCTGCGCGACCAAGTGGTCCCGACGATGATGCCTCGGTGAAGATTGCCGCAAGGCCAAGTGCTATACTCGGTAGGTGGGGACTTATCGCTGAGGCGGCGGAGTTCTCTTGAAGTGCATCACTCGGGAAGAGGGCGGCTTGATCTCGATATCCATGGGCGTGTCTGCAGGAGCCATATGTCGTGCCGACGGCTGATCGGTAAAACATTCGCCAAGATTCTATTGGCCTACTACCCTCGAGAATGCTTGCGTGGTGAGAAATCTGAAGCTTGTCGGTTCTTCGCGAGGCGGATCCACAAACAGCCCAAGCTCACGCAAACCATCCGCTCTTTGGCGTTTGCGTGCAGAAATTTGATATCTGAGCCCGTTCGCGAACTCGAAACTTCACCCACCTTTTAATGCGCCATCGACAAGTTCACCAAGTGGGTTGAAGCCAAGGCGATCTGGCATCATCATCTTCTTCTTTGCCGTCAAGTTCATCGCGTGGGATCTTTACACTTTGGAGTGCATGCCGCATCATCACCGACCAGCGGGACTCGATTCACGGTAGCGGCTTTCACGGAGTTCTATGGCCGAAATGGGCACCAAAGTATGCTTCGCCGGTGGCCCACCCATGAGTAATGGTCAGCGGAAGCGTAGCTGGTGTTGAAGAACCTCAAGGCGAAGGCGTTTGATCGACTCCTAAGCGAAGCGCGCGATGGGCGGAGAGCTCCGGCATCTCTTGTGGTCGCTCCGCTTTCCACGCCAGTCGGACTCGTGAACGCCTTTCTTCTGGTATCTGCTGCGGAGGCTGTTCTTCCCTCTGTTGTCGCTTTCGGTTCCCCGCAGCGTCTCGGCGTTCAACGAAGAAGGCCAAGAAGATCTCCGGCAAGAAGATGTTAACCTCTGGAGGAAATGCTGCGATCAGACGCCTTCGCGCCCTTGATGTCGGCAAAGCCTCGGCGATACCACGCCACGGGTCTCAAAGAACACTGGCGATGGGCGACACAGTCTTCTTGAGATTCGAGCGCATCTTGGGTTGCACAAAGCTGTCTTTCGGTGGGAGGGCCTTTAAGGTGGTTTGATATCTCGACCAGGGCGGTCGGGTTGTACCGAGGGCCAGCGAAAAATTGGCAATTCCTACAACATAGAGTTGTTGCGGAGGTTCTATCCTTGAAAAAGAATTGTAAGTACCAGGTGATTCGCTGTGGTCATCCTTGAGGTAAGTCTCTCCCCTGGTTGATCGGCGATCTCTTTGGCGGTAGTAAAGTTATTGCCTAGGGCTTTTGCTTTACCGTTGTTGTCCTTTACGTGCCACGAGTGGCAATTTTTCGCATGAGTGTCGGCCCGTATGTTTGCTAATTCCTTGGTGATCCGTGGCGACACTAAGCGTCTGTAACCGAACAAGAATGAGGCGGCGAGGGGAAGCGAAGTTAAGCGCAGTACTCAAGCGCTGCTCGCCGCCTCGGGTTGGCTCTCTGAAGCTTTGGCCGAGTCGTCACCTTGAAACACCGTCGGCTTCTTACCGCTCCTAGGAGCCGCTACTTTGCGCCTGTTGTCGTGAGTTCGATCTGGGGAGGTCACAAGGACTTAGAAACCAAGAGAGTGGGCGGGGACTATCCCATCTTTGGGACTTGCATTATTTGGGCCTGCCCTGCGCATGCCCTTCTTAGCACCTACTCATCCTTCTGGTAGCTATTTATGCACACAGGATAAGCCACCAAATTTTGTCGGCTTGCTTTGTGAAGAACTGACATCTCCAGCGATGCCCAGTGCTTAGAAATTTTGATGCGCCCGGCATGACGAGGCTGTCGCCCTAGGTTGTAAGTTCAACCTTCATTAGTTATGGTTTTGGTGTTAATGACAAATCTAATATTGAGATTATCCATTAATGTGATTTTGTTATTAATGACAAATCTTATATCGAGACTAACTTGTCTATTTATAATATCTTTGATTAGTCTCATCGCATTGAAAAATGGAAAACCCAAGGTATGTTTGCATATTCATTCTAGTATTAGTTGCATACTTTGGAGTCAAGTTGAAATATGAATGTCCCCATTATATTAACCACAAAATGTGTATTATGTTTCTCAATCCATATATTACATGGATGCATATATTTAGGGGGAGTTTGTAGTTTAACTTGAAAGTCTCTTTGTATTGATCGATTCGTTATTGACACATATAAGGATCAAGACAAAGAAACTATATCCTTGAGTATATATTTGAATTGCCTAGTTATAAGTATACTCATGGAAATATAGGATATGTTCCAATGCAATCAAATTGAATATGTGCATATTATATCCAAGTCAATCATACTTATGCACATATACATGTGGGGGCGTATTCTATAGTCGATGACTTAGTGTAATGATCATTTCCATATAGTTTACATAATGGATCATTACCTCTCATCAATATGAGTATATGAAAACTTGTGTAGTTAATATATACTCATATCAATTTAAATGATAATTTAAATTGAGTTCATTTGTCTTAATTAATTATTAAAAACACTTCATCATATGTTGATGGTGTTCCGTGATTAATTGAGGACAAATGAATAGTTCTTAAATATAATAAAGCATGAGTTGCATTATTGTACTTAAGGCACAATAAATCATTCAAATTGATTTAGGTTGTGCTCAATTGATCTAAAGGCATCCATTATGTGTTAATGGAGTGCAAGAGATAATTGAGACAACCATGCATCTTGGACTAACAATTTGTATGAGTTGTGATTGAGTTAGGTCCAAAGATGGATGAGATGATGAGAACGGGACAAGGACGGCATCATGAGTTGATGGGCGTCAAGAGTGGATCCCGAAGTTAAAAGAGGAGTCGAGTGATGATCCCGGGGGAGCATATGAAGTGAAGATCATAAAGACCCCAAAGGGGATTGCTTGCGTGCGGCGGCGAAGGTATAATTAGATAGGCTAAGGACTTTGTAGTCTTTTAGTCTAAGGTTTTATCATCGTACTATTAAGAGGGGTTGTCTCCTAGCAGAGCTTCATCATGTGTTGATGATCTCAATCCAGCGTTCACTCGAGCTCAAACCAAATCCAAATGGTTGTCTTGTGATTGATTTGGTTTTGCATGAGGTTAACCATTTGGCGATGTTGCGAATGGGTTAAAACTTATGCGTTGGATTTTCAACGTGAAGTTCACTTTTGCATGTGTTGCGAATGTTGAAGCTTCATGCTTTGGTTTCGTACAAAACAAATCTTTCAAAATCTTGTGGTTGCTTGGAGCTAAGTTTTGCATGTGTTGCAAAAGGAGAGCTCAAGCATGATTTGATGTTTGTGTGTTTGTATAGAGCTAGAGGCTTGCATGTGTTGCGAGTAAAGAGCTCATCGTGTGATTTAGTTTTAGTTGATGTTTGGTTTTGGTGTTGCATGTAACTAGAAATTGCATGTGTTGCAATTAGAGTTCATGCATCTTGATTGATGTTGCTTGGAGCTAGACTTTTGCATGTGTTGCAAAGAGTAGTGCTCAAGCATGAAATGTATTTATTATGTTTTTGCAAGTTCGTTGTGCGAATAAACTGAGGTTTATGAGTTGAAGTCTGAGAGCATGTGAGTAGGGCTTGCAGGGGTGTTGGCAAGTTATTTGGGTCTCGTGTTGACCTTCACATGGTTAGGGGATTAATCTCATAAACTCGAGTTTGATTTGTATCGTTTTGCAAATAGATTTTGAGTTGATTAGAAATGTGTTTTGCAATTTGGTTTAAATTCTTTGAGCATGAGCTAAATTGGTGCAAATGTGTTTTGCACATGTCCATGATCATGTGTTGATCATCTAGAGGCTCAAAGTGGGTTTTGGTTTTTGGAGAAATGTTTTTGGAGTTAAAATCGGGTTTTTCTCCAGTGTTGGTTGCAATCGGAGTTGAGGGCAGCATTACTAGGAGGTCTTGCGGTAATGCGGGACCCAAGGTCTTGATAGTACATAGTGCTGATACTACGGTTATCTACTGCCAGTTGCTTTTTTTTAGCGAAGGCTGTTTTCATCGGCGTTGTCGGCGGTACTCTAGGAATCGAGCGGTACTACTGCTGGAAGCGGTAATCTTAGGGTTTTGTCGGTGGTAATATCTTAAGGCGGTAGCATAGCGGCTAGTTTATAGCCGTTGCTCTGATCGCGGTAATCTGCATGTAAAGCGATAGTACCACGTTTTAAGTAGCTTTTACGGAATCTTGCCCCCAACGGCTAGTTTTTTGGTGGGGTATAAATAGACCCTTTGGGGGCTTGGGCGGGAGGTTGGTGTGTGTGGGAGTTGTGTGCATGTGTTGCTCTTCTCCAATTGCCTCTTGAGCTTAAGTGAGACTAATTGCATGTGTTGCAATTAGGAAGTGGTTGAGCCTCTTGTGCATGTGTTGCACTTGAGGAGTCCTTGTGCATGTGTTGCACTTGATGATCACCGGGGCGCATCAGTTGTGCTCGGTGAAGTTCAAGTGAAGGCGGCTTGTTACTCTTGGAGGTTGCCGACTCTTAGGCAGCGTGGCGTCGTCTTGTGGAGCTCTCGAGGTGTGAAAGCCGGCAAGTTTGTGAAGGTTCGGGTTGAGCCTAGGCGTGGCGTGAAAAACCACAACTAGTGGAAAGAAGCGGGTGCTCGGCGGGAGCGGTCCAAGTGGTTGGGCTTGCCTCCAGCGTGGACTAGGGGAGACCAAGCAAGTCTCCGAACACCACGGAAAAAATATCGGTTGTCTCTTTTTACCTTCAAGCATTTACTTTATTGTATATTGATCAATTGCTTGATTGTAATTAGAATTACTTAGTATTAATTATTTGTTCAATATAGCAATTCTTGTGTAGAGACATAATTTAATTAGTACACTAGTGAGCCTAGTTGATTTAGGTTTTAATTGTCAAAACCTAGTTTGTAAACTTCATATATATATTTGATTAGGTTTTGACATAGGGGTTGATTAGAATGGTGTTTAGTGGCGATCGAATTTCATAAAACGCCTATTCACCCCCTCTAGGCGCATCCTCGACCCTACAGGTGCTTGGAAGTGTGCTTGTGTGAGGCCAGTCGCCCGGATGCTTGAGAGTGGTCTCCCGGCGCTCAGGGCCGTCGCCTAGTGGCGTATAAGCAAGCTAAGTACTTCTTGCTGCATTTTGGCCACTTCATATGTGCATACACCAAGGCGAATCAAACTATGCTGATTGTTGCAAGTGTCGAAGATGACCCCTCATGATAAAAGGAAAGGTGCTAAAGTGTCGATGTCCCGAGGGTGAGTGGCCGGTCTGAGTTGGGCACAAGATGCTCGAACCATGGCTCCGCGCGCCTCGGGTCGGCTCCACTGAAGCGCCGATTGGTAAATCACCGTAAATCTTCTTGAAGCCTAACAACACTCCGGGAACTTGTTGCCTCATGGCATCACCATGCAGCACGATTCGAGAGATCATTGGGATTTAAGTTTTTGAAGGATTTGAACGGTGGCAATCTTGCGTAAAAACATAAGGCTAAAAGCGGTTCTGCGTTCGCGTAAAGCGCGAGTTTAAGGTCATTTTGACCTAAGTTTTGCATAACTTGCGTGGTTTATGCTTGTGTTTGTAGCTGGCTGCATGTGACCTAAAAAGGGATCGAGCGTCGCCCTAAACTTGAAAGTTTGCTTGGCATTTTGGCCAAGTCAAGCACAGTCGCTTTGGCGGCTCAACAAACAAAATCAATCAGCGGGATAAACAAGCGCCACAGGTAAAATAAGTAAAACATTCATTACACTAAGATATTGTCGAGATGTTTGCATACGGGAAGACAAATTAAAAGCGAAAAGAAGCAAAAAAAGTGAAGTGGCCTTGACCCTTCACTCGGCGCCTAGTCAAGGTCATGGCGCCCTCTTCCTCGCCATCAAGGTGGAGACATCCATGATCATTGCTCCGCTGCGGCGGCCAAACTACATCTTTCGGCGGCTGCGCTAGCTCCTCACTTCTTTCGCGCCTTCTCGTTGCGGTCACCACCGCCATTGGATCAAAAGCGGCGTCGCATTGGGCTTGCCGAGGCAACCGTAAGTCGCGGTCATGATCGCGACTTCCGCCCTCTGGCGGAGCGAAGCGGCCAAGGCGGCAGCAGCCGGAGTGCTGCGGCTGGTTGGTCGCATGGGCAATGCAAAAGTGGTGTCTTGCGAGGCGGATTGAGCCACCCCAGGGCTCCAAGCACCTCTGGTCTTGTTGGAAGGCCTTCTTGAGCATAATGGCAAGGTTGTGCCGTGGCGGTGGGACTCGTGCTCAGAGTGCTTCAGTAGCCGCCTCGGCCCTCTCCGCCTTGCACTGCACTGCCAGCCTTGTCGGCCACTTGCGTCCTTATTTGCCTCTGCCCGTCGCCCTCCCAGCTCAGCGCCGCCTCCCCTCGCCGCGTCGATTCTTTGGTACATCTGAGCCCGTGCACAGTAGGCTGCGGCAGAGGCCAGCCAATGAGCATGTATTCCTGGCTTCGGTGAAAAGCTCACGGTTGCCTGTGGCAGCGAGAGCAGTGTGAAAGATGGCGGAAAGCCGGGCAGCCAGCGTCCCCCTCAGTCCTCTCGGCCGTGTGGCGGCGGAGCACTGGCGGAGGTTCCGCCCGCTTACCGTGGTGCGGTATCTACACCATGGGGCATCTGAGGGTCGCATTAGCGCCGCCAGTGAAAAGCGGCTTTCTTGAGCCTGAGCCGCCTTGTTGAGCGATGGCGTGGGCTCCGTGGCGGATAAGCGTTAGCGCCATAGTAGTCAAATTGGCCAGGAGGTGAAGGCCTTGCAGCTGGCGCGCCATACTTGATCGGCCGTATTGGAGAAAAAGGCTGGCGCCACATGAGGTGGCGCCCTGAGGCGAAGTCATGGTTAGGCGGCTGTCGCCGCCTTGTGAAGGTGCCGCCGCATCGGTAGCAGCGGCCGGAGTTTGACCCACGACCACGGACCTTCTTGGGGTCTGAGCTCGAGGCATCGAGGCGAGTGGTCGCTTGCGTGGCAAATCCTTGGAAGAGGTCGTTTCACGATCACCGATGGACCGGTGGTGGCACTCTGGCGAGTTCGGTGGAGTCCATCGGCGAGGCTGCTGACGATCTGCGGCGCTCCGCGTGCTCAATCGGCGGCAGCAGCTGCTGGAAAGTCGGCCGCTTGGAATCGGAGGATCAAGCCGCCAAGCCATCTGTTGATGATTGACCCTCGAGGTTTCCCTTTTTGCCAAATGTAAGAAAAACTGTCGGTTGGTAGGGAGCCACGAAAAAGCATGTCGTGAAAAAAGCTAAGAAAGCGAAAACTTACGTCCGAGGAATGGTGATTCTCGGATTCTGAAGTCCGGACTACAGGCGCCTCAGTTAGTCCGGCGTCCATGATCTGTTGATCACGGGCCATCAGAAACTCTGCCGTCTCCTCGGCCGTGAGTTCCATTTTCGGAGAGCCTCCGTCGCGCGTGAGCACCCCCGGCGTCAACTCGGTGTCGTCATTGACGTCTGACCATTCGCCGCGCCATGCCTTCCAGTTGGACCAGGTTGAAGGCGATGTAACGAGAGACCAATCCGTCTCGAAGCGAATGGCGACTCCCCACTACCTTGCGTCGTTGGAGCAGCGAAGGTAGAAATGGCGAAAAGAGAAGGTTCAACATCACCCCATGAACATTTCACGGTATCAGAAGATAGAAAGGGTGGCGGTGGAGTTGGGGGTGAGATGAAGGTGGTGGATTTACGTAAAATGGAGGAATGATGAAGGAAGAAATCGGAAAATGGCGGGACCCAGACCATCATCATCGCAGTATGGATGAGGATCTCGTCGGAGACACCATGGCGTGGGGTCCCGCTGGAATCGAAGGTGCCCCGTAGCGATCTGAAGAGCCTCGCCAAGTAGTAGCATCGGTGGTGGAAGCGAAACGAGTGCGCCATGGGAAGCGGTGAAGTGCTAGAAGATTTCAAGCAAAAAAACGAAGGCGAAAGTTAGAGTCGCAAGAAAGCGAAGCGTAACCGCTCGTCTGAGATGTATCGTATATGTACCACCAACGCAAGCGGTTCGCGAAGAGAGCAAGGTCGTCTTGCCGTTCAGATCCCAAGAAAAATCGGCGGATGCATCGGCTTCGGGGGCCGGCGATCGCATCCTCGAGAATAGTGGCCCCATCACGAGGAACGCACAGGCATTTAATGAAGACTCTAAAAGACCTGACGCGTGTTCCAAGAGCGGGCCGGCTACTCTTGTCGGCGTGCTGGCTAAGTACCCTCTCCTTGCACAAAAGTGTCGTGGCCACGTAATGGCGCCACTGGCGGCGGGTGGGCGAAACCGCCCACTTTGCCGGCGTTGGTCACGTGGCGCTGGGCGGCGGTGGGCGGGCGCCTGCTCGCCGGTGCCCGGCCAGCGTGGCGGCTGCGGCGGTGGCGAAGCCGCCCGCCCGGCAGTGCCGGCCAGATGGTGTCCAGCCCGCGTGGCGGCTTTGGCGAGCAGGTGGCGAAACGCCCGCCCGCTAAGCGTTAGTCACGTGGCGCCCGGCGGCAGTGGCGAGGCATACCTTTCGCCCGGCGCCAAACCGCGTGGTAACTGGCGGCGGGTGGCCAACATGCCCGGCAGTGCCGATCCGTGGCGCCGAAGCGGCAGTGGCGAGCGCCTGCTACGCCCGCCGTAAGGCAAAAAAGGTGAGAAGTGGTAACCGCCTCGAAGCCTCATTACCCTATCGTACTATGTCGGGCGGGTCTCTTTGTGCGGTCCGTTGATTACTAGGAATCTGCTACAAGCCCATTCCTCGGCGCCTATCACCTACCGTCAGAAAGGGGTCCCATCACGGGCAAAGCGAAGCCATCGTCGACATTTAATGAAATTGGAGAGCAGGACAACACGGGAAGGAGTAATAAATGTATGAAGATCGGCATGATGACCCCCTTTTACCTACCCAGTTAGCTTTGGCCTATATAAGGGCCCTCACGGTGCATGGGAAAGGGGTCGACGACCAGACCAAGAGTTCAAGCGAGTAGAGCCCTGAGGAAGAACTTGTAACTCCAAAGCTCTGTGCTAGCTCCAAACATTCTATAAGAAATCTAGCGGGGCGTAAGGCTATTACCTGGTGGGAGGGGCTGAACACAGGTAAAATCATGTGTGTCATCTTAGTTCATAGGCCGGAGTCCTTGGTGGGAGTCATTAGGGTTTTCATTCGCTAGGGGTTTGCCGACCACAGCGATCCTCCTCTTGAATCAAACCGGTCTGTAGACTCGGGCCTATCGAGTGGAATCTGCCGACACAAGTAAATAAGTAAAATTATAGAAGTTTGGTGGCTCATCTACTCATATGTTAGTACTTTGGGTAAAAGACATGTTGGACCATTCTTCCAAAATAGCAGCTCTTGTCCATCATAATAGTTATATCTTTCGAAACTATAAATCATGATATGTCATCGCACCTTGCCTCCTGATGATTACTTCTTCTTTCTACCAAACATATTTAGAGAATGGAAGCTAGAGACGACATAAAGAAGAAATGAGAATTGTGGTGAATAATTAAAGAGAGGAGGAGATTTTATAGCCATGAAGGAGTGGACAATTGCATTTTCCCATTGCCTCTCTGCCCTCTTCCTTTGTCACTAGAAAAGCGCTGGTACTCTGGTAGTGGCTGTAAGTACTATGACCTCTCTTGCCTTGCCTGCCGATGTGTCATGTGCCCACTCTAGACCACCTTTCTGGCTCTCCCTCCCCTTGACTTCCTCCTTTCCTTGCCTCTTTTCCTCTTGCTTCCATTGTCTCCGCTTCTCCTCTCTCATGCACTCCTCTCGCTCCCCACTTTATGCCTCTTCGCCTCAGCCGATCGCCTACCACCACCTCAGCCATAGGCCCTCACCTCTTTTCCTCCGACTCTGATGAGCAGACGGCACACAACAGGCGTACCACCTCTCCTCCCTTGCGCTCAAGGATGGCCTACCCGCCTACCACCTAAGCCCTTGTCTGACTGGCTTCCAAGCTGCCTTGGTCGACCTAAACTCCCCTGCCTACCACCGCCTCCCTTAACCTCCACTCCCCCGACCATCGCATCGTCCGAATCTAAGCTCAATGCCACCATCTCCATCTCCCTCTCGCGCATGGATGGCCAGATTTGAACGGCATGGCGTTGGATTCATTCTCCTTTTACTTCGGTTCTCCCTCTCCTATTGGAAGCGATATGGTGTTTTGGTCCCAGATCAGAGCTCGACGTCGACGACACGATTGAATTAGCGTGGCCGCCACCTATCTCACTCTCCCTCTCGCTCATGGATGCCCAGGTCTAAGCAGCACGATACCAGATCTGTTCCTCTGCGGGACCGATGAGGCGGCAAATCAACGTGTCAATTGAGTACGCTGACAACACTGCAACGACGACATTGGCGCAGTACCTGTCTCCCTCCCCTTCCTCACCATCTAACCCTTCCACTGGCCACGATAGTGCGGCCGCCGACACTCCCGTGTGTCACCGTTGTGCTGCAACAGGCTTTTTGGGTGGTGCTAGACTAAGTACAGTCCAAGAGATTGAGTTGTGCCGTGCTACTCAACATGCTCAAATACTAGGTCTAGGTCTAGTCTAAGCGCTAGTGTCGTGTTGTGTCGGCCCAGCCTAATATTCATTCAGGTTGTATAGTGCTTATGTCGTGACTTCCATGGGTTGACCCAACAACCAGGCCTAGTCTCCGGCGCAGATCCGACAAGATGACGAAGAAGCCTGTCGAACCCGGTCGAGCATCTTGCTGGCAACGGAGAAGATCACTGGAACAGAGTGGAGTAAGAAGAAACCGCGTCGTGGCTAGGGGTGGGCATTCGGTTTAATCGGTTTGGTTTTTTCGGTTTTAAAATAATTCGGTGTTTGAAAACTGGGAATCGAATTTCTCGGACAAAAATAAAAAACCGAACCGAATTAACCGAAATATTTCGGTTTAGTTAATTCGGTTAACCAAAATATGAATAACACTGTAGATTAGATTTAGTTCTTCTCATATTGCAACACAGAGTATGGATAATTCCACACAATATTCATATGTCATTACAATATAAGCATAATAGAACAAATGAATATACTAAACATATGCATAAATGTATTATAACATGATAATTGTTTAGTGGCTTTAAGAAGAATATTATAAAAGTGGTATTGTATATGGGCTATTCGGTTTTTGAAAGAGAAAAACCGAACCGAACATCGACAACCGAATTATATCAAAACAAAAAACCAAACCAAAAACCGAATAAATCGAAATAATCAGTTAATTCGGTTCAATTCGGTTCGGTAATTCGGTTTCGGTTTAAAAATACCCACCCGTAATCACGGCTTCACAATTTACGGTGACTACACGTCCTCTCAGGGCGGCTCCAGCCAGCCACAGGTGGGAGAGTAAGGGGGTGTTTGGTAGGGATTCAACTTCTCCAGATTCGTGAAGCTGAAGTTGTGAGTACATTAAGAGTGTTTAGATAGATCATTCTGTTTACATTTTAGACTAAAAATATAAACTTAATTCATTTTATTTTAGCTTGCAAGTTTTAGATTTAAAAAAAAACTAGAATCTAAAACTCTACGCTCTAATTGAAGAGAGACGAAGATAAACCGGTGCATAAGTCATAAGTGCGCCTCTTTACCCTAAGTGTGGTATAAATCTCCATGTATTTCGAATGGTGTAGATAGTTCTTGCGGTTGCAGAAAGACCGTATCCCTACTCCGTAGTGCTGCGCTCTCTCTGTCTCTCTCTCTCTCTGAAATCTGAATCCTTTCGTAGGCCATAAGTTTGCAGCACGCCTAGAGATTAGTACAAGTCTGCACAATAGGACAAAGCGTCAAGCCGTCAAAGGCCGGTTCGTCAGGTGCTGCAGCCTGCAAGTATGGCTTGTTTGATCTGTGCATTCTAGAGTTCTAGACTCCAGACAAAACCCTGTAGCCAAGCTACTCCAATCGTCGGGCATAATCATGACTCATCGCTGCACCGATCGGTCACTCTCTAAGGTTAGGTAGTCTCTAAATTTTAATACATAGTATATATTTTCTCGAGAAAGATAGAGAAAGAATCTTTTTTTACCGAATTTGACATTCTATACGTTCACCCGTCAATAATACATGGTTCGAAAAATATTATAGATTGAATTGCAAAAAAAAACTATAAAGATACAATCGCATACATATTTCTCACTCCGAGAAATAACAGAAACCGAGTTACGGGAAAAAAATAGAGAGATAGAGTTATAGAAATATCTCTTTCGACGAATTATTTGGAAAATATTAGAGACCGAGCTGGAAAACCACGGTGGGGAAAAAGTCTAGAGGGAAAAGGGTGAAAAATTATTAGAGATGACAACCTTCTTTGTGGAGTCTAACACCCTCTGCGTTCACGAGTAATAATACATGTTTTAAAAATATCGAGAGATCGAGATGGGAAATCGAAATTTGGGAAAAAAGTCTAGAGATAGAGCTGCACACATATTTACGGTGGCGAAAATATTTTTTTTCCTGAAAAAAGCGGAGAAAGGATCTAGGCGTGAGGTAAGGACACAGTATTCGTTTTTGGACACATCGCTATCTGAAAAAATTAGAAAAGGGCTTGTTCGCGATTTGAATTTAACAGGGAGCTTTTTTTAAAGTAAATGGCATACGAGGACTCAAAGCGATTTAAAAAATATCTTCCCTCACAAAAAATTGCGAAGGACCTATTAAGTAATTTATGTAAGGACAAAAGCATAAAAATGTTTTTGAGCCTAGTAGGCTTGTATAGGCAGCAACATTACAATAATCAATTAAGATTAGAAATGAGAACGGTCGGTAGGCTCAAATGCGAGAGGCGAAATTTTCTCGCTTTAGGGCTGTTTGGTAGAGCTCCTCTCGATTCGATTCTCTGTTAGAAGTGATTCTCGAGAAAGTGATTCTGTCGTGAAAGTGATTCTCTAACTGAATCTATAGGATAAACTCTATAAGCCGGCTCTTTGTTGGGAGTGAATCGGAGAAGCGGCTTTTTCAGCTCGGCTCCTAGTTCATTTGGAGAATCACTTCACAGGAATCACCACAGGAGGCGATTCTCGAGCTTCTGCTGTTTGGCGAGCTTCAGCAGATTCACTCCGAAGGCTGGGAGTAGAGCTCGCATTAAGCAGGGGCCTTAGTATAGTGTATGATGTATAGGCAGCAGCATTACAATAATCAATTAAGATTAGAAATGAGAACTGATCACTCATTTGGTCCTCCACATTCTTTTGCAAAAATCATACCTTTTCGATTTTTTAAAGTAAAATTGGCCGCATTTCGTGCTGCAGTATCACCGGAAAAGCCCTTTGCATGCTACAGTACATCAAAAGGTCTTCCCGCCCTCCCGGTCTGTGGAATCTGCCCTCCCATGCGTGACGCGGCTCTTTCCGCACTTGCCATGCTGCTTCCCGCGCTTGCTGAGTAGGCATTCTGCGGCTCCAGAGTGCGGCGAGTCGACTGGTGCCGCACTCGACGTCGCCTCCTACATCGCCCGGCTACCATGTTTCCTTAGCACGGTTTTTTTTTTTTGCCTCCGTAGTCCTTGAAGCAAAAAAAATACCATGTGTCAGCACCTAGTCTTTCCGTGATTGGAAAGGAGACTAGTTTTAAGAAAAATTTTAGGAAAGAGCCGTTTTGCAAACAAAAGAAAATGGAGGAGGCTAAATGAGTAAACAGTTCTAGAAATGATGGCTTATCTAGCATTTGTACTTTTTTTTCTACAAATATAGTTTTATTATGCACGTATTTGTAAATTTGACCTCCACCCCTATCACGAAAGCACGACAGATAACACGTGTCCCCTGCTATGCCTGACGAGCGCAAAAGCTTGCCAGCTGTCGCACAAGGGTGGTAGCAGCTGGTTGACCGCGGAAGTGCGTAGGCGAGCGCCGCTGCCGCTACCAGGTAGCATAGAAACTCTCATGCCATGGTGGCCTATGCTGCCCTTGCGCTCACGCCAGCTGTCGCATCGCTATCATGCTTCCGCGCTCATCGAGCATGGTAGGAAGCTTCCGCCCTCTCCGCACGCAATACTAGATAAGCGATAAATTCGTAAGGTTACTCGATCTTCTCGTTTTAGTTGCTTTATTTTACTTACTCACGAAAGAGCTGCTTTATTTTACTTACGCACGAAAGATGCTTTCTTCCTTCTTTTTTATTCCATATGTTTTGTTTTTACCAAAAAAATTATAAGATTATAAGAAGATTTTAACGACAAATCTAATGCTGATAGTTTTTACGCAGGCAAACTATGCAGTTTGAAACGTACCGATGGCCAAATTTTGAAAAGTCGATGGCACGGATGCTGGAGTGTCAAATAAAAGAGAACTGGGGGGTATACAGTAAAGCGGACCGGTGAACCGCGAAAACCTAGTTAGGGCCGAGTTTAATCAGGGGACTGGTAAACCACGGCAGCGTAATTAGAGCCAAAGTTTTGCGAGTGCCATGGTCGACCGTTAGAATCCAACATATGTGCATAAATTGAAAATCAGGGAATTCAACTGAATTTTCCTCTATAAGATAGTCAGTAAGAGCATCTCCAAGAGAGTTTCTAAATCACCTAAACCTTAAAATAGGACTTTAGTAAAAAATACAGGTCCAGCAAGCCTAATCCAGCCCCTAAAATTAGGAGGCCTTAATTTGCCTCCTCAATTTCAATTCCCAGAGAGCCCCTAAACCACCCTAAACCTTAAAATAGGGAGTTAAGTAAAGGATGGCTTGCATTAGTTCGCTGCAATTGAGCGTGTCTTTGCTTTGGATAAGTTGTAACTCAGCAGCATCTGCATCTTCTGCTGAAAATTTTGAAAATTTTAAATTTAAATTTTAAATATCATGTTTTGAAAATTTTAAATTTAAATTTTAAATATCATGTTTTTAAATTGTAAATGTTAATATGCTTATGTTTTATGTATTACAAATATTTTTGATTGAATTTTAGTGGTGTCAAATGAAGATTATACATAGCGGATATGTCAAAATAGAGAAAAAAAGTAAAATCAGGGACTGGTATTTAGGCATGTTCTTAGAGCCAAAGTTTTGCGAGTGCCAAAGCAGGCACCGTTAGAAAACATAAGCCCTAAATCCAAAATAGAACTCAACTTAATTTCCTTCTATAAGATGCTCTAAGGGATAGCAAATCTTTTTAACTCCTGCAACGTCAAATGCGTTTTGCATTTTATTTGTAGCGGAACATGGAATATATAATCTCAGGTGGGTTTTTACTATAAGGGCCATGGGCCGTACATTACAGTAAACTTTTTTTGTTTACGAGTGGTGGGCTGATTTTGTTCTTAGCGGATGAGCCTAAGTCAATGTGGGCCGAGCCTTGGTGGAACGAGTAAATGTGGTCATGGAGTAGCACACAAACGTTTACTGGCGTGGCGACGGCGCGGAGCGGAGCCTTCTTCCGCATCGCGAACCCCGGGTGGCCGGGTGTCATGTGTGTCGGACAGGGCACAGGAGACAATACTGAAGTCTGAAGGCAAGGGGCGCGTGTGTGCCGAGTGAGTGCGTGAGTTGGTCTGCGTGAGTTTGTAAGGTGTGTGTTGCGACTTGTGGCGCAAGGCTAGGCCCATCTGTAAGTGAGGCAGAGGGAGATGTTTAAATACCGAATTGCGGCCTGTTTGGAGGCGACGAAGAAGAAATCGCAAATCTAATTCCCCAATTCTCTCTTCTATCTCCTTCCTGTGCTATCCTCTTCTTCTTTTCTTGGCATGATCGTATCACCGGGTCACCCTCCATGTCCAGCTCCGCCATCAAATTTTCTCCCTCCGGCAGCGCCCAGTCGAACCGGCGCACGAGGTTAGCGACAGCGGCTTCCCCCATGGACATGGCCAAGCGGACGCCCGGGCACCTACCCCGCCCGGCGCCGAACGGTATGTACCAGAAATGGCGGCAAAAGAAGTCCAACCCGCTGCCGTCGCCGTCCAGAACCTCTCCGGCGACTCCCAGGCCTCAGGGTCCATCGGGAGTTCGGGACGGCCCGCTTGTTGACGACCATCCTGGCATTGCCGGGGATGTCGTACTGCCCGATCCTCGTGTGCCGCATGGACTCGCGCAGGTGCAGGGGTGTTGCCGGCGAGTGCAGCCGCAGCGTCTCCTTCACCACGGATCTCAGGTACTCCATGGCCGGCAAATCTTGCTCGCTCACCATTCCTGTGTTGGCGCTTACGGATTGCTTTGGCTCGAGCTGCAGCCTACGCATGGCTCCCTTGTTGCGGAGCAGCTCTGCCATGGTCCATTCCATGACGATAAATGACGCATCTGTCCCTGCTGCAAACAAGTCCTGCATGTAACATCGCATTCACATTGTTCATTAGGTGAGGTCAGGTAATTACTAATGACAGATTTTTTAAAAACATTAAACATATATTAATGTTCGTTGTTTTCTAAAAGAATCAGTTAAACTTTGAACCATTAGATCACACATCAAGGTTAAGTAGTGCCTCTATGCTTTCACACCCAATACTAAGTTGCATAAATTATGAAGTGAAGGAATAAGTAATCACTATCTACCACTTATTTATGTTTTAATATTTATACGACTTTAAAAAAGAAACGCATGAAATCAAATCTTTACATTCTTTTTTGGGTTCACCAAGCTCATACATAAATTCCGACGATCCAATGATCGTGGGGTGCTGAAGTATCGCATGGGCGACTTAACTAGTTCGTTATGAAAGTCAAAGAATTCTTCAAGATTGTTGGTGTGGTTGTAGTAGTCCTTTCCTCCTGGATTGTCTCCTCGTCGTTCAATCGTTTTCCTTCAAAAAAGATTAGTCGAACCCAGGCGGCCGAGTCCTAACTTGAGCAGGTTGAGATACACCATCTAGAGGTGGGCATCTGGGCCGGGCCATTTTGGGCCAGCATGAGTTACGCCCAGCCCAGCTCGGTCTAGGGCCCAATATAGCACTGTTGAGATCGGGCCGTGCCAGCCCGGCATGTTTGGCAACCGGACACGACGGGCGGCCCGGCATGGCATGGTGAGATAGGCTGTGCCCGGGTCAGCATGGCCCGCACAGCTCTTCGGGCGGCACGCCGACCCGTCGGCACGCGGCTGAGGGCAGGGCACGTAGCCGAGCACTCGCTACGTAGGATTGCCAAGCCGCCTAGCCATGTCGTCTCATGTCGTGGTCGCACTGAGCCCTCGTCGCCTCGCTCTAGCCATGGCAGTGTCGAGCCCTCGCCGCCTTGATCCAGAAGTGGCCATGCCGAGCCTATGCGCTGCCGCGTTACTGAGCTCGCGCAGCCTCGCCTCCTGTGTGCCATGCCACCTCCCCTCCCGCATCGCCATGCCCGCAGTTGTGCCGTCGCCTTGGTTCTGCGCCACGCCCACCAGGAGACCGAGGGGGCATCGGGCGGAGGAGGCAGAGGGAGCAGTGGAGGGGAGAGGCAAGGGCGGAGGGGATGGCAAGGTGAGGGTGGTGCAGGCTCAGAGGAGGCTGAGGGAGGCGAGGGTGGCGGGGATGGTGTCGATACCCTCCTTTTGGCATGAAATGCCAAGAAAGTTTCATGTGCATAATGTACTAACCCCGCGATCAGTAGCTAGTACGCACATTTTACAACATTGTTAATTATCATATCCATACAAGAGTCCATAATATAAATAATGACATAGAGTTATTACAACATGGCCTAAGGGCCAAATTAAAGTGCAGCGGAAGATACAAGGTCTAGTAGTATGCTTTTGCCCAAAATACGACAGGCAACTGACTAGGAGAAGATCCTAGAAAATCTCGTCGGTACAGTCCCTGTAACTTGCGACGAAATAAGTGTCCCCGGGGATTTCGCTTTCCTCGTCCACTAAACCAATAATTAAGCAAGATTAAGTACATTTGTACTCAGTAAGACTTATAGTGTATAGCAAATGCATATAAAATAACATGCAGTCTATATCAACGGGAAAGCTTCTATGCTTATTTTGTAATGAGCAAAGATGAACATGAATATCAAGTAGTAATTTGCAAGCACTATTTTGTAAGAGCAAGTTTTCCAAACAACAAAATAAGCAAGTACACATAACATAAAAACTCACAATCCTCCATGAATGTGAGCATTGCAATAATCTTACCAATTTCTATGATAATAACTGAAATACAGATTTCCCAACAATATTTCCATATTCGCCCCTATTTTGCAAAGTAATAAAATTTCTAACTATGCGATGACTTTACCAAGTGCCCATAACTACAAACGCGGCTTTTCAAAAGATTTTCACTCTGCAGAGGTATACAACTTTACCCAAAAGAAATTATCAACCTTTTTTGCCAGGCCAGTAACACACTCTTTTGGTGTGTCGGCAAGGAGATCATAACATAATCGTTATATTACTTAACCCTAACTTTGTACCAGCTCGGTGACGACAAATCCATACTATAGCGGTAGAAGATATGTGTGCTAGTACAACAAATGGTGGTACATCAAATTGTCCCACTTCTCCCTATGGTGGCAAAAGATATGTATACTAGTACGACAAATAGTGGTACCCCAAATTGTTCCACTTCTCCCCATGATGGCAGAAGATATGTGTACATAGTACGTCAAGTGGTGGTACACCAAATTGTTCTACTTCTCCTCCATAACATGACATACACCATTGTATCAGCAAGTGTTATCCCCATCACCGTAGTGTGGGCGGCGCCCCTTCGAGCAATCCATAATGGAACAGCCCGTACTACTACAGCTTACCAAAGTGCAAAGCCAGTTTTAAGTAAATTAATAGGTTAAGGCTATCCCATACTAGCACTTGTGGTTGCACTAAATTCTTGGCTTGAAACAACACATTAGTTCAGTCCTTAACCGACACGGGCGATAATCTCCCTCTACACTACGTGCAAGTCTCTTGCACCTCCAGTTATTGCCATAATCGTCCGCTTCAAAAACTTAGTTTTTCATTTTAAGTTTTTTGGGTAAAATACCAACATCCCTAACTACCATACTTAACAGTTTACATTTTTCAAGAGACAACTCAATCTATTTGGTTCAAAACTAAAGTATGGTTAAGCATACTAGTACGTATTAGCATACACCCATGATGACATTATGTATTGTCTAACATTGTCCTAAGGCTATCAAGGTTCATATTTCCATATTCATTAAGAAGGGTACATAAAATCATAGGTGTAGCTACCAGTTCCCTCAAATTAGCATTTAAATGAAAGTACACGCATGCATAAAGATTTGGCAAAGCAGTATAACTTAATTAAAGTATTGGGATCAACATATTCAAAGAGGTGCTTGCCTTGCTTGTTGGTCTCAGTGGTGAAGTTGGTGTCGATGATAGCAGTATTGGAGACGCCGGTGTCTATACGCAGTTCGCCCCATTGCAACCATAAGAGGCAAAAAAGATCAAATAACATCAACTCTAAATAAAATTTCAAAGCAAAAAATTTTGGTTTTATACTGAGTTTTTTTTTGTGTTTTCATAATTTTCAAAGTTCATATGTAGGAGTTAGGCTTTTAATCCAATTATTTAATTAGGGCAACCGTTTTACTTATTGATCAATAAATTAAAAACTTATTTTTTTCATTCAAACTTACAGAGACACAAAATCATGATTTTAGTGAATTTTAGGCACTGGTTTCACAATTTTTAGAGTTCATTTGCAAAAGTTATTGAATTTCCAATATTTACCGCATAATAGGATAAACTTATTTAAAGTCCAGTTAAAATGAGGTTAAATTTAATATTTTTGCAGAATTAAAGTCCTTGAGTCCTCTGGAGTTTTTAGAAATTTATCCATTAATTTTTGAGTTGGGGTACAACATTTTGCAATAGCGCATATCATAGGTCATATTCAAATTTTAAGTTCAAAAATTGAAAATTGAGTTCACATTTTAATATTTTTGGATATTCAGATATATCATGATTTTATATGAATTTAGAAACTTGTTTGACTAAAATTGGAGTTAGGGTGCAAAAGATATGAGCAATTGAATGAGTTAGAGTTGTAAAAATATTGTGAAAATGAGATATTTCTATTTCAGGGATGTACGCTTTCGCAAAAGAAATGTGACTTCCGCTTTCGGCTTGAGCCTGTGTCATTGTGCCGACAGGTAGGGTCGGTAGCGCAATGATACATGCGCAAGGCTGGAAGCTGACATCCCGGGCCCAGTCGTTAGCCTCTCCGCGTGGGCAAGGGAGAGCGACATTGACGTGCGGGCCCGACCGGTCAAGAAATAGCTCAGTGGAGGCATTGACTAGCGGGGCCCACCTGTTGGCCTCACTAGGACAGAGGAATCACAGCGGAGCTTGGCGGCGGCGGAAGGGCCAAAGAGGAGGAATGGGTAGCGCAGTTAGTTAAACTAGACTCGTGCGCATCTAAGGGAGGTGATGGTGTGGCTGGTGGTGGCCGAAGTCGGTGCGCCACCGTGAGGGGGCGGTGGCGACTATGGCAGTGAGCCGAGAGGGCGGAGGAGCGATGCTTGGCTTCGGGGAAGATGGGGGTGAGCATCACCGAGGTGAGGGGATCTCGATTTGCTGTCTTACCGTGGAGGAGATGCTTCGGGGTGGCTTGGAACCGTTGGCCAACTCTGGAGAAGAAGACAGGGGCGGCGACACTTTGGGCGAGTCCAGCTGAAAAGAAACAAGGTGGGCATTAGTTCAGGGAGTTGAGAGGAAGATACGGGCGCCGAATTGTGAGAGTTGCACAATTGAGGCGTAGTAATTTGAATCTTGCCCCAAATTGGCACTCAGTGACTATGGCGGCTCGGTGTAGCAAGGACTTGTGCTTGGGCTAGGGAGAAGCACCCGGCACAAGCAAGGGGCAAGGCGGGCTGTGGCACTGAATTTATAGCTAAAAAAAGAAGAGCGCAGAGATTGGCATGGGGACAAGCTAGCGACAGGGAGGAATGGGCACGCAGTTGGCTGCGTCTTTGCGAAAATTAAGCGCACACGTGAGCTAGCGACGCAGTCGGGATTGGACAGAAGTCCACGAAGGCGGCATGGATGGCGGAGTAGCTGGCTAGGTAGGGGCACAAGTCCCACAATGGTGTGACCTTGCTGTGGCCAGAGAGACGAGCAGTCGGCCTGTCGCAGCTCGGGATTGGTGGAAAGGGGCAGCGAGCACCGTCGCAAGGTGGTCGAAGTTCTGCCATGGAAAAGGGGGAGCACAGGGCTGGGTTGCCACAACAAAATTTGTGAGTTAACGCTGAAGGGCAGCTACAATAAGGTTTCTGTAGAGGAAAAGCTGCCTTGGCGGTGATTAGGCAGAGGTGGGCGACAGCTGGTCGGCGCGGAGCTGCCGAAATCTTGCCACGGTGAGCCTTCTGCTGCTGGGAGGCTACCACGGCAACAACTGGGCAGCAGGGGCGGTGGCTCCTTGGCACAGTGTTGCCCGGGCGTTGCCACAGTGACGAAAAGCTGGGAAAATCGCTGCCATGGTAGAGCTTCGACAGCGGTTCAGCACTCGGGCGGAGACGCGAGGAAGAAGGAGAGGGAAGGGCCATTGGCCGGTGGGCCACAGCCTTGCTACTACTGCCAGTGGGCCAGGATTGCAGCGAGATGCTAGAGGTAGACCGAGTGGGCCCACATGGAAGAGGGATAAGGGGAGGAAAAGGAAAAAAATGAGTTTTCTTGAATTTTGGCTGCAGCTTGGTTTCTGATTTTTATGGGCATACAAACCAGGATGGATATTTTTTAAACTTTTGGGGTGCAGTATGATGAGATATTGGATCTACCATAAAATTTTTAGATTAAAATATGACTCAAATAATTTTATAAAATTTTGACAAGCTGATGGACTGATTATTGGCCTTTCTGATTTTGATTTTATAGAGGAAACAAATGACATATAAATATTCTGAAATTTTTACTTAGTGATTATGGGGTATTGAGGGTGATACTGTAAAATTTATAGGTCAAGATATTTCTTAATTATTTTTATTTAATTCTAAAACTGGTTCTGACAAACTTCTCTCTGCTTATTTTAAATCTCTTAATAAATAATAAATGAATTAAGGTTCTTATAAAACTTTCCAGAGGCTAAACTGACAGCATTTAGGGTTTGAATAAATCTGTTCCAAAGTTTGTTGTAGATAGAGAGTTTGGGTTTGAAATTTTTATAACCAATTTGAGTTACTTAAAATGCCTTTTTGGCAAAACCAATAAAATCCAGAAATTCGAGAAAGGCAACAAATCCAGATGAAACCTATAGATTAATTCAAACATTTGTATTTTTTTATTTTCACCAAATTTGGGATGTTACAAATGACGAGGGAGGCGAGGGAACCCATGGGTCGCGAGAGGCCGACGGCTGGCAGGGAGGGAGGAGAGCGACCGGCGGGGGAACCCAGGGGCCTGCGAGGAGGGGCGTGTGAGCATGTCGCACAAGGTAGGGCTTGAGGGGAGGGGCGAACAAATCGAGGCCGGCTCGAGAGAAAAAGCAAAAAGGGGAATGGGGAGGGAGGAGGAGAAAGTAGGCAGGGCGAGGCTACCGAGGGGGCACGTTGCGTGGGTCGGTGGGGCGGGGCCCAAGGGGGCGCTCGGGTGGATGAAACTAGGGGTTGGGAGAAAAGTGAAAAGACGAAAAGAGATTAGGGAGAGAGGGAGGGAGGGAAAAAAAGAGGGGCGGGTCTAGTTCGGCGGGAAAACATACAGAGAGAGGGAAAAACTGTTGAGAAGTGTTTCAATGCTTTTCTACTAAAAATCTACATGACTCCTAAAGCAAACGAGAGGTTGTAATTATAAGATATTTATTCCACTAACTCATTTTTAGGAAGGGTAATTTAGTCACTTTGAATCGGTCAATACCCATCCTTATCGGTACTCAGCCTTGCAGCCCACATCTAACAACCCACCATCTCGTCTCGTTCCTCTTAACGATGTTGCCCAAGGGTCATGACTGTGGTTAACGTCGAATTGGAAATAAGTAGAAGGGCTAGGATCGAACAAGAATGAGAGGAACAGAAGGATTGTGAGAATATCGTTTGCATGGCTATAGGAGGTGAGGAGGCAGCGACAAACCACAAGCCCTGCATACGTCAAAGATGTTAGCCAGCGGCCTTGGGACGTCTGCATTGGTCGGTGACGTGGTTGGTTCCCCTCACGCCTCTGGTTGACGATGTGTGTATCGTACATTGGGAGGTGAGAAGGTGGGTGGCTTTGGTTCATGTGCTGGGAGGCGGCAATGGTATGCTGGTCGGGCAAAGGAGGAGGCGGCAATGGGACACAGATTGGGTAGAGGAGGCAACGGCTGCGTGTTGAAGTAGTTATGATGTGAAAGGGGATCGTGCAGAGGTGGACACCTTGGATTAGGGCCCTCTTGACTTGGGCTTTGGATCCACGAGCCGTAATCGTAATTTTAAGTGACTAATTTGTCCTTAGGCTTAACAAAGTACAAGTGCTTTAAAATTTGTGTAATTCTTTTTTGGAAGAGCATGGAAGGACTCAAAACTTTTTGTTCAACGATTGTTCGAGGATAATTACATTTTATATCATATTATAAAACCAATGGAGCAAAAAAAATTAAAATATTTTCAAGCTATTACACATCTATACAGTTTTTAATGAGGCAGTAAATCTGCAGGGACAGTAGATGAGATGGCACAATGTACTCATGCATACGCATGTGCATGCACTGCCATGTAGTATCCACTGATAGATAGTTTATTTTTTTATCATGTATATGATCGTAACGTGCACTAATTGACGTCTTCCATAATCTCCTACATTAATGCTGGCTAGGCTATACATTCGCTGCATGTCGTAGCAACGCGTACGCACGTTACTGCAAGCAATTTCAGTCCTTTCCTCTCGTCGTAATAGTGTAAATGAGCTGAACCTAGACCGACACCGCACGATTTAGGCCCAAGCATGATGGGACTGTGCCGGGCCGGCCCAACCCGACACGACGCCACCTCTACGGCAGCCCCACAGAGGAGGACAACGAGCTCGCTAGAGCATGAATCTCTAGATCTATTCAAATGTTAGGAATTCGACTGATTTTTTTAAAATTTAGTCGTTTGATGTGTATAGCAATACCCTTTTTTTTAATGTTACAGTAGTTAAGTCAGAAAAAACGTACTAATGTTTACCTCCACGATGGCCTTCACGTTATCATAGGTGAGGAGGCACTCTGTCCCGGCTGAAGAGTCCTTTCGGAGTTGCATGAACCCGTCCGCGTTCTCGTCCTTGCTCGCAGCAGCAAAATAGCAATGATCTCCTCAAGAATCCGATCGGTCATCTCGAACGCCCTCCTCATCCTGGCGTCCGTGCCGTCGACGGCGCTCACCCACGCCAGCCACGGGAAGAAGTCCCCGAAGTGAAACGCGGCGAGCAGCGCGTGCACCTTCGCGCGCCACCCCACGGCGCCGGAGGCTCGCGTCCCGAGCACCATGCGCCCGGCCGCGTCCTTGGCGAAGCCGCTCAGGAGCTCGTTCGAGCGCACGACGCCGCGGCCGTCGTCGCACGCGTGCTCCACTAGTCGGACCAGCGCCTCCTCCTCCTCCTCCTCCTCCCTTACGGCGCGGTAGGCCTGCACCCTCGCGGGGCTGATCAGGAGATGATGCAGGCTCACCTTGCAGCGTGGCGCCAGTACGGGCCGTACGGTGCGAAGGTGACGTCGGTGCAGCCGTACAGGAGCTTCCTCGGGACGGAGAGCGACGGGTGGCTGCCGAACACGTGATCCTGCGTTTGCAGCACCTCGCGCGCCGCGTCCACCGAGGTGACAACGACGGTCGGCACCTGGCTGAGGTGGAGGAGCATGACGGGGCCGTGGGCCGCGCCGAGCGCGCGAAGCGAGCGGTGCGGGATCGCGGCCAGCTGGTGGAGGTCGCCGACCAGAGGAAGACGCCACGGGGAGGGCGGGAGGTGGCGTGCGTGGACGGACATGGAGCGGGCCGGGAAAAAATCAGTGTGCATGAGACGACGACGGCGACGGCGAGGAGGAAGAAGAGATCAGTAGTACTGGCTTGCATCATACTTTGTGGAATTACTTACGACGGCATCATCCCACGTAAATTATCGTGCTAGATATTTACTATAATTTTGCCTTTGAGACGATGGAGTTCTCAATCAAGATATTGGGTATCAGAATGGGCCTGTGACATATATACATGGCAATGGCTGGACATGCAAAAATGCCAATCTTGTGGGGACAAGTTAAGTATAATGCACGACCATAGTGAAAATGTGATGTATCAAGGTGGTTATTGACCTATCAAAATCATATAAACAGATATAAGATGTAGATCTACGACTCTATTCTATTTATTGATATTTTATTATGTGCACAATGCGCCTCAATACCCTCACTTATATATGGGAGAGGATGATATTTTTTTATGGGAAAAGAAAGCTAGATCATAGAGTAATTTACTTGAACTCCGAGTCATAATTAGGAAACTCATAGGAGTCTATTTTGGAAAAGGTTCACATATATATGGAATAGAATATTCTACAACAAAAAACACAGGAGTTTCTATGAATCTTGCTAGAATTGAGGCTATGTTTGGAATGCGAGGAATTTAATCACGTGGGAATTGAACAGTTCTGTGCGATACTTGAATGAAATTCTTGTATTCCAAATGGGCACTGAACGTGTACGTTGTTAGTCCCCATTCTCGCTATGCTTGTCATCACGTGAGGCGACGATTGAGTGTAGGAAGAAAGCTTCAAACCGAGTTCTCCAACTTGTCTAATTGATCTCATCGATTGAATTAAAGGTAGACTGATGATTACCCTTAATTCTGATCATGAGTAGTGTTTTCCAAAAATAAAAAAAAACCTAGCACTGTCAATTGGGAACAGGTGTAGGTCTAGAAATTAGTGTTCTTCTCCTAACATTTGAGGGAAATCTAACCATTAATTAATATATAAAAAAACATTTTGATTTATTATAGGAGAGTGTATTTGTATATTTATCATCATTAGATATTAGAGAACGACTATGTTGTTTGTGCAACCGGCATCTCTTTAAGATCTGAGTATCGATTTATTGTCAACATTGCAAAAGAAAGCCAATTAGATAGTCAAGATTTGATGATATTTCGCGGAAGCCTGTTATAGTTTTTCCCTTATTCTTTTCTTCAAAGAATAATATCACACATATATCATAGCTTCGTAGTCAGCCTTGATCATTGTTCATACAAATATCGATAGCTATCGTTCTTCTCAGCTAATCGCTCCACCAACTTTCTCCCAACTGTTCGACGGCGACACCCTGATATCCTTCTTCCTTCATGCTTCATGTGTAGAGCCTCCAGCTCGCTCGCTCAAAGTCTATCAATGGCGACGCCCCCGCTGAAGACATCAGTCAATGCCATGTTCGACACCAGCGACGCTTTCAGCAGCATCACGCTCTACGTGTCGAAATCCATAAGACACATGTGCATGCAACAAATAAGGTTAGATCTACACACGATCGATATATAGTACAGATAACACCTAAGCACATCGGTGCATAGACAATAGAGAGAGAGAGAGACATGCATGTATTACCTCTTTCTGCCCCAGCTCAACGGTCAACTCCTCCAAGCTGGAGCAGTCCTTGACTTCGAACTTCTTGAGCAGCATGATGGCGGAGATGGTGGACATTGGCGTGATGGTAAGGTCGTCCATGACTAAGTAGGTCACCAAATCCTTCACGTAGCCGCCGTCGCCTTCCCCGGCCGCCTCCTGCGCCAGCGCCAGAGCCAACTTGCCTTGCGCGTCCCCGAGATTCCACCTCATCTCCACGGTCATCGGCTGCCGGCACGCCGGGCACGGCAGACCCGACACGTCCGTCACGTTCGTAGGGTTCCCGCGGCACGGCATCGTGTACCCGGGGCATCGGAAGTACCGCTTCGCCGGAGGGGGCGGCGCCGGCGCCGGGAGCGAGTCGCGGAGCAGCAGCGGGAGCGCTGCGGACGAGACCGTGGGGCTGAAGATCTTGTCGCGGTCGGGGGAGGCGGAGAGGAAGAGGGCGTTGTCGAGGGACCGCGCGCCAGCGTAGAGCGCGCCGAGGGAGCCCGGCGCTTGCTCGGCGTGCTTGGCGAGGACGCGCACGGCGAGGCCCGTGGGCAAGCGCAGGAGGCCGAGGAGGAAGTCCACCGCGTCCTTGCGCGCCTCCGCGTATAGCACGCGCCGCGACCTCTTGTCCACCAGCAGCTTCAGCTGCGGGACCGTGGCCGTCGCCGTCGCCGCGGGGGCCGGCGTCGTTTCCTTCCCCGTGGTGGCCATGCCGGTCAGGTCGTGCAGTGCAGGTATTACTATTCTTTTCTCAGGTCACTGTCAAAGTACGCGGATGGCAGTAACTTACAGCAGCAGCATCGCATTGCAGTACTTATATCGTAGCGTTTTGGTTGCAAGATCCCATGGAGACTTGCAGTGCAGGGAAAAGTAAGATGCTGCCTCCAACTAGATGATCAAGAGAGGAGAAGCCAGAAGGTTTGGTATATTTGCAGGTGAAGCATACTGTTACCTCAAGACTCGACCGTTCGCGACGTTGCCGTATGATTCGAGAACAAGGTGTTCTTTTCTTCCTCCATGGATAAGCTAAGCTAGTGCCAGAGACGATCAATCCATTTGCAGAGAAGAAATGGGAAGGCCATCGTTTCGTAGACTAGACAAATTATTGGTAAAGAAAAATAGCATTACGATGGTGACAAAAGTAGTACAGCAGCTTGGATCAGAATGCTAGCAATGTACAAAGCAGCGTGTCCTATGTCAGACAAGTATCAAATCACGTTCAGTTCAGCAGTTGTGAACTGTGATCAATCACAACTTAATGCAAGCAAAAACTGCAAAAGCGATGAAAAGGGGTCACAGATCAATCCATTAGGCGCATATACAAACAGGCATCAGATACCAGAATGCAAGACCACGTTACAACATTCTGTTGAACACTGTGGAGGATCTTAGCGTCTAGAACTGACACCTAGAAGAGGGGATCTTAGGGGAAATACCTTCGGGGTTTGAGTTGGTTGACGAAGACGCCATTGCTGTTGGCGAGGAAGAAGCAGTGGCGTTGAAGGTAAAGGCGGCCTTCCCGTTCGCACGGAGAGGAAGCAGAAGGCAATGCGGTTAGCGGCGATTCCCATCACTTCCGTGCGCTTTGGATCAGGTAGATGTTAGGGTTTGTGGGAGTGAGACGAAGCCAGGGAACGTCGGTTTCCGAGCCGGCCCTCATGTCCTCCTTTTTATATGCGCACAGTATGACGGAGGCCACAACCAAAGTTGTTGTTGCGCCCCCGATCAGAGCGCTACACGAGAGATCAACCTAACATTCTCCCCCTTGATCTTGAGGCTAAACTTAACTTAACATTAATCCCGCTCCTCAATAGATTAGTGCACAAAGACCAAGGCGTTGCAACAGCCAGTTACGTGCTGTTGAACTCAATGACTATAGTACACCTTTCTATCTCAAAACGGAAACTTAGTCTTATGGGAGATGGTTGCTTATTTGACTCTTTACTTCCAGAATCATAGGCTTTCCAATAAACCCATACCGGCTACGTGTTTTCTGAACACATATGGTGGTAAGCCCTTAGTTAGCGGATCCGCAAGCATTCGCTTGGTACTTATATGCTCTAATTTTATGGTTTGATCCTAGATCTTCTCCTTCACAACATAAAACTTAATGTTAATGTGTTTGGCAGCACCACTTGACTTGTTGTTATAGGAGTAAAATACTGCTGGTTCATTGTCGCAGTATAATATGAGTGGTCTTTCTATGCTGTCCACTACTCTTAATCCGGGTATAAATTTCTTAAGCTATAGTGCCTGCCCGGTTGCCTCATAACAAGCTACAAACTCAGCATGCATTGTCGACGATGCAGTGACAATTTGTTTGGAGCTTTTCCACGAAATAGCTAGCTCCCCCTGCGAGGGTGAATACATAACCTGATGTGGATTTCTTAGTATCTACACACCCTGCAAAATCTGCGTCAGAGTAACCCACAATCTCAAGAGCACTCGATTTTCTATACGTTAACATGAGGTCTTTAGTTCCTTGCAAATACCGCAAAACTTTCTTAACAGCTTTTCAGTGATCTATTCCTAGATTTGACTGATATCTGCCAAACATCCCGGTTACAAATGCTAAGTCAGGGTGAGTACACACTTGAGCATACATTATGCTTCCGACAACTGAAGCATATGGAACCGATTTCATTTGATCGATATCATATTGGTTCCTAGGACATTGAAAATTCCCAAACTTATCGCCCTTGACTATTGGGGCAGGCGAAGCCTTACACGCATGCATACTGTATTTCTTTAGAACCTTTTCTAAGTATGTCTTTTGCGATAGGCCTAATACCCCTTTTGTTCTATCTCGGTAAATCTCAATTCCTAAGACATAAGATGCCTCACCGAGATCTTTCGTATCAAAATTTGAGGACAAGAAATTCTTAGTCTCCAGAAGTAGATTCTTATCACTGCTTACTAGCAGGATATCATCTACATATAAGACTAGGAAAATAAATTTTTCATTCTTAAACTTAGCATAAATGCAATTGTCCTCCTCATTTTTCTTAAAGTCAAACTTTCTTATAGTCTTATCAAACTTAAGGTACCACTGTCTAGACGCTTGCTTTAGTCCATAAATGAATTTCTTTAGTCAGCATCCCATATTTTCTTTACTTTCCATGACAAAACCTTTGGTTTGAGCCATGTATACATTTTCGTACAGATCCTCGTTAAGGAATGTTGTCTTAACATCCATCTGATGTAATTCTAAATCATAATGTGCTACAAGCGCCATAATGATTCTAAAAGAATCCTTTGTCGAAAACAAAGTAGAAGGTCTCATTATAATCTATTACTTCTCTCTGAGTGAAGCCTTTTGCCACGAGCCTTACTTTGAATCTTTCAAGATTCCCTCTGGAGTCACGCTTAGTTTTGTAGACCCACTTCTGACCTCTTGTTTTGGCTCCTTTAGGAATTTCTTCTAAGTCCCATACATTATTTGCGCTCATGGACTTCATTTTATCTTCCATGGCTGCGAGCCACTTAGATGAATGGGGACTTCTCATGGCTTCCTCAAAAGAGGTGAGATCACTCTCTATCTCTAACTCTTCACTTACATAAACTTCATAATCGCAGAATAGTTGATTTCTGTTTGCCAGACCTCCTAAGAGGTTCTTGAGCAGGTACGTTACTCACTATAGGAGGCTGCTGTGGCTCTTCAGGTGCAGCTGCAATAGGATCTAGAGGCTCCATAACAACAGGAGCCTTAGGTACGTTAATAACTGCACTAGGAGAACTAACAGTAGGTGTTGCAACAACTGGAGGTGCAACGACAACAGGTATCGAGAAAATGGGTCTTGAATCATCGGAGTTGGGGCAAAGACCCGCTTCTTCTCAAGGCTTATTTCTCGGGGTACCATGCTCCCCCTGATCATTTCTTCTTCTAAGAACACAGCGTGTCTTGTTTCTACAAACTTAGTCTGTCTGTCAGGACAGTAGAATCGGTACCCTTTTGATCTTTCAGGATAGCCAATGAAATGGCAACTGACTGTCTTAGCGTTTAACTTTCTAATATTTGGATTAAATACTTTAGCCTCAGCTGGACAGCCCCACACATGTAAATAATTTAGAGTGGGCTTCCTCCCAGTCCATAACTCATATGGTGTTTTACGCACCGACTTACTGGGAACCCGATTAAGAATATGGGCAGCGATTTTTAATGCCTCCATCCATAGACTAATCGGTAAGGTGGAGTAGTTTATCATACTTCGTACCATGTCCATTAATGTGCGGTTACGCCTTTCAGCTACTCCATTTTGCTGAGGTTCGCCCGGCATAGAATACTGGGCTACTATGCCATTTTCCCGCAGGTACCTTGCAAAAGGTCCAGGAACTTGGCCATAAGGGGTATGTCTACCGTAGTACTCCCCTCCACGGTCTGATCTTACTACTTTAATCTTTAGATCATGCTGATTTTCAACTTCAGCCTTAAATATTTTAAACTTATCTAATGCTTCTGATCATTCTTTAATTGGGTAAATATAGCCATAACGCGAAAAATCATCAGTGAATGTTATGAATGAATCAAAACCATCTACTGACTTCACAGGAAAAGGACCACATATGTCTGTGTGAATAATTTCTAAAATTCCTGTGCTTCGTTTGGCATCTTTCTTAATTTGCTTAGCATATTTGCCCTTAATGCAATCAATGCAATGTTCTGAATCTGAGAAGTCTAACGGGTGGAGAATTTCTTCTTTGATTAATCTCTCAATCCTCCCCCTCGAAATATGGCCTAAGCGACAGTGCCATAATTTCGAAGACGTCTCACTTTCACTTCTCTTTCGCTTATTATATTCATTTATCGATGAAGAGGCATTCACAACATTCACATCATCACTTTGGGAAACTAAATAAAGTTTGTCTTGTCGGATGGTAAGACCAACATCAACATTATTAAACTTAATTAAACATCTATTGTTCCCAAAATGACATAAGTAGCCATCATCATCCGCCTCCTCATGGAGGGTACAACTAAGATATTATTTAAAGAGGACATATCCAGTGCAATCATGAGTTTAGTGCAATCACCGTGCAATTCAACTAAGAAAAGTTTCAAAAAATTCTGAAAAAAATCATGGATGTACATCTCATCTTACCCCATCTACATATAAAATTTCATGATCAAATTCGTTATATTCTAGAAGTTACAAAAAAGACAAATTTGGGGTGCATTTGAACTATTCAAGTTTGTCAGAAATTTGTCTTTTTTATTACTCTTAACATAGGACGAATTTGATCATGAAATTTTATATGTAGATGGGGTAAGATGAGATGTACATCCATGATTTTTTTCAGAATTTTTTGAAACTTTTCTTAGTTGGATTGCACGATGATTGCACCAAACTCATGATTGCACTGGATATGTCCCCTTATTTAAATGAAGAATGAAGCCACTATTAAGTTCTAAGGGGAGTTCTCCGATGGCTTCAACTTCAACTTCGACGCCGTTCACGACTCTAATGCTTCTTTCTCCTCTTTTCAGCATCCTCTTCGTATGGAATTCCTGTAAGAAATTTGCAACATGAACAGTTGCACCTGAGTCAATCCACCATGTATGAGTGGGAGAATCTAAATACAGGGATTCATCTATGAATGTAATTTGATACTTACCATTCTTGTTCAGCCATTTAAGAAACTGAACGCAGTCCTTCATGTAGTGTCCCTTCTGATGGCAGTGTCTACATGTGTCTTTGTCCACCTCTTCATGAGCCTTGCCTTTGCCCTCATAAGGTTTCTGGTCAGGGGGAAATATCTTGTTCTGAGATTTACCTTTGTTCTTAAAAGACTTAGACTTACTCTGAAAATTGCTATTTTTCTTTGGTGATAACTTAAGGTGATTGATTGAGTCAAGCCTTTGAGCTCTAAGCCTTTCTTGTTCTTGAGCACACATAGCCATCAATTTTTCTATACTCCACTTTTCATTTATGGAGTTGTAATTGACTGCAAAAGCCTCATATTCCTTAGGCAAGGAATTCATGATAAATTGCACCAAATACTCTTATGATATTTTCATTTCCATGGTCTTAAGTCTAGCAGCTATGTTGTTCATTTTCAGAATGTGCTCTCTAATATTGCTTTGCCCATCAAACTTCTCATTCAAAAGCTTCTGTATAAGAGAGCTTGCGTACATCTTAGTAGAGCCAGTGAACTGGCTCTGAACTTTGCTAAGGTATTCCTTAGCACTGGCACATTCTGGGATGGCACCCCTTATTGCTTCCACGATGGAATTTTTAATTACCATTATGCATTTTTTGTTAGAATTTTTCCACTTTACACGCTCAAGGTCGTATGCCATTCTTGCCGTAGCATTATTCTCAGCACTCGGTTGACCATCAGGGATCGGTTGGGGCTCAGTGGGACGATCATACAAAATTGCATAATCAATATCTGAGAGTGCAAGTGCCATCTCAATCTTCTCTCTCCAAGAGAGATAATTCCCCCCGTTTAGGGGCTCAATCGCAGAGATCAAACTCAATACATTTGAAGTGTTTGAAGCTTCATAAGAAAAAAAACAATTTAATCAGAATACTGAAATAAAAATACATGAATTAATTCAACGTTGGTTCAATTAAAATATGCTCTTAACAGGAAAAAATGTTCTACTTCTAAATCACCGTTTGGCAGAATTAGAATAGAACAAAACTTAAACTTAATTATTGTGGCAAATTTTATCATTAACGTTGGTCAGAAGATAAAATTCCCATACTAAAATAAACTTAACATAATTTTTCTAATCAAATTTTCACGTTGGATCCAATTTAATCAGAAAAATAATCTTAAACTTAGCAGCGGAAACATATTTTTACTCAGCGCTTAAACTAATTCTTCACAGCAGCAGAAAATAAAAAAAAATTACTGTTTGATTCACTGTTTATAGCCGAAAGTCGGCCCAAAACGGCCCAAAGCCTTTTCTCTTCGCGCCTCCGGACACTAGGCCTCACAACTTGGGCTGGGCGACAATCGCCTCACTTTCGCCAAAAGTGGCAGTACCGCCGCTAACACTACGCTACCGCCGATCTCGATGGACGGCCGAGATTGCTTCGCAGTGACAATAAAACATCGAAAAAATCGGCGCCCCCCCCGAAACCCTAGATCATTTCTTCGCTTCACGCCCGCGAGCTTCGTCTCCAATGAGCGCATGAGAGAGAGGGACGGACGGAGGAAGCGGCGGCGCCGCCCGCAGACCCCCTCGCCGGCGTCGCGCGATCACTTGAGGGTGGACGCGGCGCCGTCGAGTGGCCCTGCGGCGATGCCCTAAGCCGCGCGCACACGCCAACCCGAAGAAGGAACACGGCGACGCAGGAGCGGCTTCTTCCCGTGGCCATCTTCTTCCCGTGGCGACGAGCACGGCATAGCCAGGTAGGATTTCTTTCTCCTTTTCTACTTTTCTTAATTCGGTTCTTGAGGATTTCTAAAAATCGCGCTAGGGTTTCATGGATTTGGGGGGGAAACGCGATCTAGGGTTCTTATTTGAGAGCAAAAGACCCTTCCTCTCTTTCTACTTGCTGTTCACGAGATCTAGCCCGAGAAAAGCACAAGCCCGAAGGTGTTCTTCATCTAGGGTTAGGTGCAGTTTAATCGTTAGGAAACCCATGCCTCCAGGGACAAAAAAACAGCAGCAGCATCTGGTGCTCTATCACTTGCTGCTGAACTTAACCTGCTAGTATAAACATGAACAGATACACAACTGACAGGTACGGCTATGCGAGACTACGAGCTGCTCGGATGACAACAAGAGTAGTTTCATTACTTGTAAGTAGAGATACACAGTCCTTGGCTCGCTAAGAAAGCACCAAAAAAAAATGATCATGTTGCTTCTGTACAGGGAAAATCTAGCTCTACCAACCGGAACAAGATCTGTTGTTACCTGCCGAACTTGCCGCTCCATGCCTAAAACCGGACCTTTCTTCACTGCCCTTCAATCCCTTTCAGGAGCATCTCCTGCATCTTTCCTCGCGCTCAGGTTTCCAGTGTACGTCCAGACCTTCTCTAGATCACTAGAAAAGAGCTTCTCAACTTTAATTTCTTGTTTTCCTTGCAAATTGCTTTTGCTTAATGGAGCTTGTACTCTTCCAGGGCTGCCTGTAACTGGAGTGGCAGAGCAGAAAGTAGGTGTAGCAAATGGAGAGGCATACGGTGTATTCTGAATCGAGAATGGGCTTGGGGAGATTCTCTTCTGAACTGGTATGCCTATGCCACGGTTGAAGATCGAAACAGACTCAGCAGCAGCAGACTTCTTTGTCGCATCACTGACATAGATCACATCATCGATTCTCGCAATTATGTTAAATGCCAAGCTCTCCAGAACCCTTGAGTAACTTTCCAGTATGGACTGCCCAACATCCTGGACAAGATATGCAAGAAACATGGTGAATATTTTGATTAATGGAGTCATGCAGGAAATTAAGTGATGCTAAAAATGAGGTTTTACCGATATTGCTACTAGAATGCTTCAGATCAGGTTAGAATCAATTCTAATAGGTCACATAAAAAAAATGCAAGAGAACCATATCAATCAATTGAAGATTTTGGATTCAAATGAGTTGATGCGTAGAACAACCTTGTTATACTGGATCTTGTTCATGTCTAGGGAAGTTTGTGGCAAACCAGGGTATCGCAATCTTAAGCTCTGCAACAGACCATCAGCTCTTTGGGACAAAATATGACTCTTATCTGCATCTCCAACAAGACCCTTCACTTTTCCACCCCAAGATTTCTTTGATTTCACTTGAGGTGTCGATTTCTTTTGACCTTTTAGTCTCCAAACATGGATGGCAGCCTCTATTCTGTTTGCTATTTCAAGCGTGTGGTGCTCAGATGACAAATCCAAGCAATCAAGGAGGCATTCCGGTGAGAATTGTTCGGCTGTTATGTATCGGTAAATAATCTCACCCAAGCAAGATTTACCACTCTGCAGGAAAAGTAAGATATTAGAATGGATGAAACTCATGAAAATATCCATGATCACTACATTTGGAAACGAGTGTTCTTATGGGCAAACGTTAAGCGCACAAAATGCAGCGCAAAATGTCAGCTGCTACGTCAAGAAGATTCATTTTCCAGAAGTTACCAATACAAATATTTTTATTCAATTACAGAAAAACAGCATAAAGATGGTGTGACAATTTGGAATTCCATGCTTATTCTAAGGCATATTATGCGAATTGCCTAGACAATTAGCGCAACATGAGTATGCAGCATTGACCTTAGTTTTGCACATGATGGGTGTACCAAGTATAGATAAAAAGGAAAAGAAGCAACATTGAACTTGACGTGGTATAAGCGTTCGCAATGCTATCAGGTCTAAACCTATTTATACATTAAAGTTCTTCGCCTGCTAAGAGCAATCAAAATTGAATTTCTCCTGATAATAGGCAGGTATGTATTCAACTCATTCTCTACAATTCTACATATTGATCAAACTAATTTTCTACCATCTACCAGACTCAACCTTCGATTAAAGGAATACTAATTGCAAAATTCCATGATGCTAAAGACATCTTGTAAAAAACAACAACCACCATTTAGCCAAGAATATATTAAAAGATGTGAGTATCCATCAAAAGGGCAAGATACTAGCTTCTTTCCATAACAAGAACAAAGTGATTTGAGTACAGCATTCAAGCCTTCAAGAGAAGCATTGATAGTGTCGGGAGTCAAGACACGTTACTGAACAAGAGCTATGAAGAAGCATACATAGCCGTGGCTGCTTCGGCTCTTCTCCATCAATGCACTACTAGACATGAATTGACTCCTCACAACAATAATAAAGGGGGTGCTACCGACTTTTTATTGGAAACAAATTGTGTTCAGAATGAAGATAGTTATTTTTTACAAGATGACTAGCGCGTGCAAACCGACAAAATTGCCATAACAGGCGCCCAGCACTTTAACTAATCAGTACATATCCTGTACTAAATACTAACAGACTTGTTAATCGAGCTGTTGCATTTACAAGCATGTACGTTGCGAAGTGGTCCCGTTCACAGTAATTTCACGCAGTCGGACCACTTTTAACAGCAACTGAAATACGTTGCACATAATTCCTAACAATCTTCACCGCCTCCACGCATAACTAGAAATACAATTACTAGAAGTATGTTATTACCGGTGAGTCACTAATCTTAAGTGTTTACCTTAGGCAATGTCTCCAAGTACACTTCTGGGATCTCCATCTCGGCAAGCACATCACTGTTAATTGCCATGGCCGCCTTCAGTATCTGGTTTGCGCAATCCCTGCTCTGCTGCAGCTTCCTCCTTGCATCCTCAGACAGCCCCTTGGGCGGCACTCGTGGGCATGGCAGCCACCACTTCTCCTCCTGTCGCACCGACGGCCGTCCGCAGGACGACGACGACGGGAACGGCCCTCCGCTGTCCTCCACCACAATCCCCCTATCCGCATACCAGAACTCCGTCTCCTTGAACCCGTCGATCATTGCGAGAAGCATGGCGTCGAGCTTCTTGAGCGCGGGGAGGTTCATGTACAGGTCGCTGCGGGGCCGCGGCACCATGACCTCGAACTGTCCCCCACCGTCGGGAAGCTCCTGGATGGACGGGGTGAGCTCCACGATGGAGTCGGCCACGGAGAGCAGCCACTCCATCTCCCGTGTCCACATCGCCTTCCTTGCCGGCGCGAGCGGCTCGAGCCTCCACAGCTCGCCAAACACAGTAGCTGGATTTGGAAACAAATACCCATTGCCCTTTTTTTGTCAAAAATCACGGAAATGTAGGTTAATAGCTAGCCGTCTGGGCGTGAGCGTACCGGAGAGGTTGGTGATGGCGTTGGAGATGGCAAGCGCGGTGCAGACGCCCTTGCCGCTGCCAGACATGTCCTCGCCGAGCAGAAGCTTGGCGAACCGCTCCTTCATCATGTCGATCTCTGGTAAACACACACGCAAGGAAAGAGCTCGTGAGAGGAGGAAAAGTGAAGGAGAAGGATTTTTGGAGGAGAAGTGGAGTAAGATCTAAGCAATGTGGGGCACGAGGTGAACCGGAGAGGTCGGAGGCGGGCTTGGAGAGGTAGAAGGCGGCGGCGGACGCCGGGGTGGGGATGGAGGAGGATGATGACGCAAGGCGGGAGGCGGAGGCGGAGGAGGAGGAGGGGAAGCGGCGGGCGGAGGTGGTGGTGGTGGTGGTGGTGGGCGCGGAGCAGTCGCTGGAGGTCTCGGACTCGCTGACGTCGGCGCTGGGGCTGTAGCTGCCGCAGCAGCGCTCCGAGGCGGCGTCGTCCTCCGACGCGCTCGCCATTCTGCCGGAGGTGGCGAGGGCACTGGACTAGGCGCTGGCGAGGCGGTGGGAATGGAATCGCATCTGTGGATGGGATGCCAAGTGAAAGGAGGGGAAAGCGAGAGGAGCAGAGCACACTGATGAGTGATGACTACGCTCCTCTCTCTTTTTTTCCCCTCTCTCGGTCAGTTCAGCTCGTTATTACCACTCGCTATGTGTGTATTTATGCACGTTAGTGCCGACGGAAACTATTGAATTTCTAGCCCTCGGCATCTCGGTTTTTACACATTTAGTCCTTTTATACAAGGATTTATAAATTTATTCCCTCTCTTTTGTAACGAAAGGTGTGACAGATGATATGTACCTCTGTTGTGTTCAAGAGCACGAAAGCCAGCTAACGCCACAGTAGGCTGACGGAACATGGCAACACGCGAGTGAGCGTGAGCACAGTTGCCGCACTTAGGTAGCGTGGAAGCTACCATACCATGGTGGGCCACGTTGCTCCCCCGGTCAACTGATCTTCATCAACTTTTGCGCTCCCTAGACATGGCACACCGGTTTTTGCATCCCCTTATCATGGCACATTGATTTCCACATTTCTTTGGTGCCGCAGGGATTAAATTTACAAATCCATATATAAGGAGGCTAGATTTATGAAAAAAACGAGGTGACGTAGCTGGTGTACATACGTTGCATACTTTATTTCTATCTCTCTCTTCCTTTTCTCTCTTAGAGTTGGGTCTTTTTACATTTGTTAAAAATGAAAATCTTGTTTCAATTATGTCGGCTGATTGACAAATTAATGGAGTTGGGAAGGACAGTGATGTCAACCGAGCGGTGAAACGAAAGCATGATGGTGCTATGAGTCACGACACGTGAGGAGGTAACGTGAGAATATATCAAGGTTCTTTAGTATAGCTTCTGAACTAATTTTTTTCTGGAAAAAGCTTCAAGTTGTGCCAACACAACTGGTTTCTACTTTAACTTTTTATCTAAGTCCAAACCATTTGTGAAAAGAGCAAGTTTCTGAAAAACGAGTTTTAGGGCAGCTAGCTTTTGTACAAACTCAAATCGTGCCAAAAAGGGCATAGAGTGTGACTAAGGAGCTACTTTGCGGTTTTCGTTTACGAATGTACATATCTATTTAGCACTTGTAAAAAAATGGACCCGTATATATCGGTTGCACACTTGCGCTCACGGTTGAATAGTATTTCCGCAAGTGGTCGGGTAGTATGCAGCGGTACCAAATCGAGGCAAACTTTGAATACTAGATATGACCTAAAAATAACAGGGGTCAAGGTCGGCCAGTGAGACGATGGGGGATAAGCTTCATCATCGAGAGGGAAACAACCCGGATCACCAACTAAGGCCCTTAAATAACCGCTCAGTGATAAAGGAGGTGGAGGTGCAAAGACAGCCAGGAGGTTTGCCTAGAAGCAGGCACCCTTTAAAAAATGCGTAATAGCTCACTGATCGAGCGTCCTTGCGTTGAAGTGAACAGGCATCAAACTATTTTTATACTGTTACTGTATATGTAAAAGAGTAGCTAGCATAGGTCGGTGGCAAAAACGTTGTATGTTAGAATACCCTCTTCTGTTAGGGTGTTTTTGATAGCTTGTTTCAAGTAATATATAAGATGATTTAAGAAGAACAGTTATTCATGTGTTTTGGTTGTTTAAACGGAAACATCCTATTCTAGATGGTAGGATACAAATTTAAGAAATATTATCTATAGATGCTAAATCATTCCATTCACCCCAAAACAATAGAACAAATGGTACATGATCATCTCATCCCATCAATCAAACAGATCCTTAATGTCTACTCTAATTGTCTAACAATGTTAGAAGAATTGTTTTTAGCGATGCCGTACAATGTTAGCCAAGAAATAGTAATGTGTACCTTTATATAAAGTGGAGAGGCTCCTTAGCTATGGCACGTCCCAAAAAAATCGATTTTTAGCAGAATGGACGTGAAAAAACCAAAATTTCATTTGTGTCCCTCCGCGTTTTTTCAAAAAAAAAAAAAGAGTTTGCAGTTCCACAGATTCGCCGACGACTCCTAACAATCTATAAATTTATTGACGGCTTCTAGCAACCCATTCTTTCTAAAAAACCCGAGAAAACCAAAATTATGCAAAAAAAAAAGAACCTAAAATTGGTTTTTAGCAGAATAGACCCGAAAAAATCAAAATTTTGTTTAGGTCCCTCTGCGATTCTTTAAAAAAAAAGAGCCCACGGTTCCACAAATTCATCGACAACTTTTAGCAACCTATTTTAAAAAAACTCGAGAAAACCAAAATTATGCAAAAAGAGCCCACGGTTTCGCCGACGGCTTTTAACAACCTGTTTTTAAAAAAAAAACCAAGAAAACCAAAATTACGCAAAAAAAACCTAAACTCAATTTTTAGTAGAATAGACCCGAAAAAAATCAAAATTTCGTTTAGATCCTTATGCGGTTCTTTTCCAAAAAATTAGCTCGCGATTCCACAGATTTTCTAATGGCTGTTATTAAAAAAACAAGAAAACCAAAATTATGCAAAAAAAAAAACCACTGTTTCGTGTATTCGACGACGATCCCTAGCAGCCTATTTGTTTCACGTTTACGTCCTCATATCTTTTTTTCTAGAAATAACTATCGGACCAAATTTCGCACGACGCTGTATTGCACGGCGTAGTGTAGCGCGCGACCATGTCTACCTTTTTTTCCCAAAAATAACTGTTGGACTAACACAGTGCAGTGTCGCGTGACCAAATTTCGTACGCGCAGCGTAGTGCGTGACCCTGGTCAGTAAAATTGAAATCACAAAATTTTAGATGTAAACGAATGAATTGAGGCAAAACCTGAAAAAAGAAAAGAAATGAAAATGTTTTAACCACGCAGAAAAGAAAAGAAAAGAAACTGGCGGGGAGGACCACGACGTCGGCGTTGGTTGGTTGGATTTGGCTGGTTGCGGGGTCGAGACGTACCGTCGTCGCTGTCGTGGTTTTCAGTTTGTACAGTCAGTGGGCACACGCGCTGTTGCCTCCGTTCCGTAGGGAGTTGACAGGTGGGCCCTGGCCGCGCATGACCAGGAGATCTGGGCCCACGTGCCGGCCTCGTTGATGATTGTCTGCCGAAATCTTGACCGGCGCCTTCTCTTTCTCGTTTGTTTGAGTTTCCATTGGGTTTTACTTTATCGTCTGGCAGGCCAAAATTATATCGCTTCTATTGTGCGGCGGAGCTATTTTTTTTATAGAACACTTCATACGTATAATTTTATATTATTGCACAATAATTTTGTAACGTTATAAATCTAATATATATTTTAAATTTACTAAAAGTACAATTCAAATAGTCTTACGGTCTTTAAAATCCAAAACCACCAAAATCAAAACCAATTCAATTAACAAATTTAGCCTATTCAAAAAATCATCTTATAATGTTTCTCAAATGTTTGAGGGTGCCCCAGATACGCCCTGTTTCTATAGGCTATGTTTGGTACAACTCCAGCTCCATCAGATTCGTGGATCTGGTGGAACTGGTATTCATACCTCCATAAGATTCGTGGAGCTGGAGTTGTGGATATATTTGGTACAGCTCTAGATCCACCAGATTTGTGGAGTTGGGTATTCCTAGCTGTGGAGCTGAAACTATGGATACATTAAAAATGTTTAAATGGGTCATCTTGTTTATATTTTAGACTAAAAATATAAAGTTTAATTTACTTTATTTTAGTCTACATGTTTCAGATCTTAGATGGAGCTACGATTCGAAACTCTACCAAATAGGGCCTAAGAGTACTTAGGTGGGTCATCTTATTTACATTTTAAACTAAAAATATAAACTTAATTCATTTTATTTTAACCTATAAATCTTAGACCTGAGCTAAAGATAAGATCTAAATCTCTGTCAAACAGAGCCTTGCTTACTACCCAGATTGCTTGGACCGGTAATCCGTCCGAAATGGATGATGTGTTTATTAGGGCATGTACATGGTATAGATTTACGCTTGTCTATATTATATCTCCACATCATCTATAGACAATAATAAAAATAATTGCGTACAATGGATCGTCTATATAGTTATGCAGAATGATCTCTCATCCAAATAATCGCCTATACATACAATGATGCATAATAGAAAGCTGCCTATAAGGCCGTCTGTTAAATAGTAGACAAATAATATTCTCCTCCTTCTCTCTCCTCCACATCACCTAAAATCTTGTGGCGATCTTCTGACAATACGGTGGCATGTATCATTACACGCCCTTAAGGTGGGCGTACGGAGAACGTGGTAGTGCCGGAAGCAGTAACGGCTGTCATCAATAGCGCTCCAATTTCGTGACGTGCCGATGATAGTTGACTAACTAGCCGTCTGCCGTAAATACCACGAAGCAAAACCATGCAGCGACGCGGGTAGAGCGTAATGGCGTTTTTAACCTCGGCTCATCGCTAGAAGCAAGCAACGCACACACACGGTCACGTACTGGCCGTGGCCCGTGGCCGGGTTGTTTGGCGAGGAGCAAATTACGAACGGAACAGAGCAGAGCAGGGGAAGAAGCTGGCATGCAAAGCAAATGCGTATGCGGCGGTGGTCCTGTGTGCACGCGAGCGGCGGGTTTGGGTAATGCAGGCGCTCAGCTCAAGCCGTGAACACCAAGCAAATTATAGCGAGTAACACCAAGCATCACGGTTAAATTCTGCGACAGTGGGGGACTCGGGATGCGAGCTCCCGGTACAGTGATCACATGATTGCGTTGCTAACAATGTGGGCTTTGGTCAAAAGATTGCGCCTGCATGTTTTCCCTGTCGGTCTCACGCTCTCGCTTCAATTTGCAACACTACTCATTGGTTGGATCAGATCGATCGATCTTATCATGTAAGCAAATACACTTGGGGCGCTGGGCAGAGTAGAGAGAGAGCCCACAGGTCGGATGAGGCGAGCGCAATGATGCGATGCGCGATTCCGTTCTGGCCGGAATAAGTGGCGCGGACGGTCATCATCGCGTTGCGAGAGCACTTCGCCCTTCGCCCTTCCCGTGCATCTGCATTCCTCCGACTCCGAGAGCTATTTGGTTTGTATTTTTTTTTTTGTTGAAATTACTCCCTCCGTGACAAATATAAAGGTGAATTTTAGCTTTACATAAGGATTATATTGCGCTAAAACTGAGAAAGATATAAGAGAAAATGATTTATATATCCGTCTTAATTTTTATGTAGGAAAATACTTTATGTAGGTGGTAATCAATAAATACATATAGTTGAGAGAGAATAAATAAAGATATACTTCCTCCTTTTTTTATAAGATCTATTTTTTAAATAGTCTTGTTTACAAATGTAAAATTTGCATATAGATTTAATGAGACATTTCCTTTTATATCCCTATTTATTTTCTCTCATCCATATGCATTTATTAATTATCACTCACACAAAGTATATCTTTCATATTCCAAGACAATTAAGTGGGGATATTTAAGTTATTTTTTCTCATATCTTCCTCAATTTCAACGCAATCTTAATCCTTGTGCAAAATCAAAATACGCCTTATAAAAAAAACGGAGGGAGTAGTAAAAAATGTTGATTGAATCTATATGCAGGGTTTATATTTCTAAACAAGACCATTCAAACTATAGGCCATATGAATCTTTAATGCTACTTTCTCTCTTGTCTTTGCTAACCATTATGCATGATTTACTATATAAACTAACCTCTCGCAATTCCAAAACCTTTAATAGAAAGGTATTTTAGTTATCTTTTTATGTCTTTCTTAATCTTAAAGCTTTCTTAATTTGCATACGCAATCGAAATACTCCAAAAAAAAAATAAAGGAGAGAGAGTACTATATTGCATTTCTAGCACTAATCATAATCCAACACTAAATACACGCCGTTTAGTTTAATTCCTGTGTGCCTGTCATCTGTAGACTAGAGAGAGAAAGAGAGAGATCTGGGAAGGAAGGAGATGTTTCTAAATCCCAACCTAGGGCTGGATATCGAGTCAACTCGACTTGACTCAACTCGACTCGTTAAACTCGTTAAGATAACGAGTCAATTTAACTCGACTCATTTTTTTAACGAGCTAAAAACTCAACTCGGCTTGACTCGTTAAAAATTCGAGTTGGCTCGAGTTAGCTCGTTAAGCTCGTTATGATGCTTGTCGGTGGAGGAGAGGAGCACAGTGGCGGCGAAGGTGTCGAAAGCAAGAGCGAGGGTGGAGACACAACTAAGATGGGAATTGGGGAATTGCAGATGTGAAATGGGGAAAAAGAATCGGGTCTGAAGGTTGAAGGAACGGGTAAATGTTACAGACTTATAGTGTTTTTTTCTGACTCGTTAAGCTCGTTAGCTCGCTCGTTGAACTCGTTACCTTAACGAGTTCAAAACCCAACTCGTTAAGGAACGAGTTCGAGTCAAGTCGAGTCGAGTTTCCGAGTACTCGTTAAACTCGTGAGTTTCGAGATTTTTTTTCCACCCCTATCCCAACCCAGCTGAGCTAGCCGAATTAAGAAGACGACAACTAAAGAAGACGCGCAAGATCGCTCAATACTCGGAACCTTTCCTTTTTTTCCCATCAAGTATGTGTACACACTTGTGCAACTTCTTCCAAGTTCCAATCCATGGCCATCTTGTGGACCGGCCGGGGCTAGCTTTGTAGGGCATTGTCCTGTATTTCTGTCCCCCAAAAGCAGTTACCATGCCACTTGATCTGATGGAAGACGACCACGCCGGCTTGAACAGTAACTTCAACCTACCAGGCCATCTACAGTACACTCTCTGTTCAGAAATACAATAACTATAGTTTGAACTATCTTTATTAAAAATATAAGGTTTGAATATAGATTTAAGAAGGGTTTTTCTACTACTAACACTATTTGTTATCTTTCAATTATATGCATTTATTTGTTACCATCTACACAAAGTACTATCTCCCATCAATTAAGTGTGGTATTTATTTCCTTTTATACCTTTTTCAATTTCATTGTAAATTTAATCTTTATGCAAAATTAAATTACGCTATATATTTCTGAATTGAGGGAGTATATTCGACGAATCTAGGATTTCATCAAGCCCCCGGGAGAGCTGGAGACCACTATTACATGAACTAGAAGGTAAGACTAGGCCCCGGGCTAACCTAGGTTTTGCACTTGTAAATATCTTATGTCTGGGCTGGAGTCGAGGCTGCCATAGGTCGGGATCCGTCCCTGTACTGGACCTCTCTTTTGTGCTCTTTAGCTTGCTTAGCTCAAATGTTCTCCAATCTCGCAGCCGTAGCGTGCGCCTGGCACCCGGCCGGCGCCGTTCTAAGCTGGTGAAAATGATACTACTACCAGTAGGGCAATGTGTGCCAAGATGATCTGAACTTGTGATGTATTGCTGTGATACACTGTCAATAGTACGACAGAATTCGGTTCATATAACACTCTATGGACTAATGGCACACTTCTACACTACACTGCATGCTCCTAGCTATATACTTTGGGTGCGTTTAGTTGGTGGATGAGGTTGAATGGAATGAGATAATCATATATTATTTAGTTTTATTGTTTTAGATGAATAGGATAGTACAGTATTTATAGGGAATATTTTTCAAATTTGTACTTCACTATCTATAATGGTATGATTCCATTCAAAAACCAAACATATAGATGACTTTTTTTTCTTATATTATCTCATATATGTACATCGGTATATGCAACTAAACACATCCTTAATGCACTGCCCTTATATCAAAAGTTACTGTGGTGAAGCACTGCGACATTATTTCTTTAAATTTTGTTGTTGCAACAAAGGGAAAAAAAAACTGGCGTCTTCCACGAACAGGGTGCAGTAGTTACGGACACTACAGAATGGCTCCTGGCGCAGGGCGGCACTAGTCATGCTGACCGCGCATCTCCGTATTATCTCCCATTTCTTGATCGTTGGGACGACAGCCTCCTTCCTGAAAGGCCTGATCCTTTCTCTCTCTGCCACAGGAAATAGTTACACACAGCACCATATTAGCAAATCGTTTTTTAAAAAAAATTACAAGGGAAATCTTTGTCAAATGCATTAACTTTTGTTAGTTTCTCTTTACTAATTAGGCAAACATCTGCATACTTAGTCCTACGAATAAAGCATTGAGTTTATCAATTGTCATGAAAGTCTTCAGCCATTCTAGTTTCAAGAAGAAGAAGCGGCCTCCAAACATTACGCTAACGAAGCTACGTCCATTGGGATTAGCTTTGTATGATTTCATCCAGCAAACACAACTACTCATGGGACACATCCACTGAAAGCAAATGTATGGGAGGCTAAATTTGCACCTCTCGTGCTAAAAAACAAACAGTAGCTAGCTTCCTCTTCTTTTGAGAGGGATGGGGAGATACTGTCTTTTTTACTTTTATTTTAGCAGGCAAAGGAACACAAGGAAAAGTTCAGGAGTACAGTGTGATGTGTCAAAAGAACACCCTGGATGAGATCAAACAAGGGCAGATTACCAGCAGATGGACCAGAAAATTGCACCGTGCAAGTTGGTAGGCTATGATCAGCTATGAAAGGTCAGTGGTCTCATCGTGAACTTAACAATGTTAGGGCCCCCTTTGGAAAGAAGTCGTTCGTACGCAGCTTTGTTTTCTGCGTTTTCTTTTGAAAATTACTATGTTGCTCCATATCAAGCTTATGTTTATCCCAGGTGCAAGTTAAACCTAGAGATTCTCATTTTTGGAAAGGGATTCTCAAGGTTAGGGACATTTTTCTAAGTTGTGGAACATTTCAAATTCAGGATGGTTCACAAACTAGATTTTGGGAAGATAAGTGGGTGGACTCTAAACCACTTAAAGTGCAATTTCCTAGTTTATTTAAAATTGTCAATTATCCACATAGCACGGTGGCAAGTGTCATGACGCAGATGCCACCGAATATTACCTTTCGACGTGCTTTAGTAGGGGATAATTGGAAATTGTGGCATAACCCGTAGCAAAAGTAGCTCATGTACTGACTTACTAATAGAAGGACACTTTTACGGGATCTACATAGACATGATCATTTCTCAATACGGTCTATGTATACTTATCTTATGAATAGGGGTCCTCCGTTCACTTCTAACTTCATTTGGAAATTAAAGGTTCCTTTGAAAATTAAGATTTTCCTTTGGTATGTACAGCAAGGTGTTATCTTAACTAAGGAGAACCTAGCTAAAAGAAACTGGATTGGGAGTCCTAAATGCTGTTTTTGTAACAGTAATGAAACAATCAAACACTTGTTCATTGATTGCTAGCATGCCAAAAATATTTGGAGAATCATTCATATCGCTACTGGGTTAACTACATCAAGATCTATTTCACACATGTTTGGAAATTGGTTATTCGGCTCTGAAAAGAAAGAGAGAAGATTGATTTTTGCGGGGGTTGCTGCTCTCTTGTGGGCTATTTGGTGCTCACGAAATGAATTACTCTTTGAGAACAAACAATATACTTCTTGTTTGCAGGCGATCTTCAGGGGAACATACTGGTTGCGCTTTTGGGCTCTGTTGCAGCATGAGACCTCAAAGGAGACTTTCCGGAAGGCGAGTAGAACTCTGGAAGTTGTCACGCTAGAATTATTTGCCAAGCATGGATGGCGAAATAATAATAGACTCTGTCTTTGAATTTTATTTCGTTTTCTTTTCCCCTTTTTTGGTGGTCGGTTTGATCAAAGCTCATGTAATAAGGTCGTATGCTTTTTGCAGAGACCGGAACTTTGTTTCCTTTATCTAAAATAAAAAAATCAAGCTTATGTGTTCCAAGGCACGAATAGGTATACCCGCTAGTGTTTTGTGTCATGGAGTAACCGTCTGTATATGTTGATTTAATCGGAGTACCAAAGGAGCTTTCCAAAAATGTATGCCCCTCGTGTCAATGTTAAATCACGAAAGTGTACTGAGATTATGAGCGTCTTTGTTCAGAAGACCATTCATTTTTTGGAAAGAGATCCACTAAAACTTAAGCAGTTGGGAGCTCTACTACATTTTTTCTCCACAAAACTTGCGCATGCAGCTCTCATTCTCACACCATGTACTACTATGCTGTCAGTCTTTTTTTTTTTGCAAAAGAAATTGCCTAGAATGTTAGTGTAGTATTGTTTTTCTGAAAAAAAGAATGGCCAAGAGATCTGGCACGGCAGTAGATTCAAGCCCGGATGGACGGGACCTTCAGCGATGCCCTCTACGAACCGAGCCGCTGCTATGATCATATGATCATGTAGGGTGTGTTCTGTTGCCTGCACCATTTTAATCTATTCCGTATGAGCCATGTAGGTTAGCTTTGGCTTGATTAAGTGAATACAAGTTGAGTTATCTGGTTGCTTGTTTATGCTAAGCTTAGCTGTGTTGAGAAGGTGTTTGGTTGGTTGCATTAAGAGTGGATGGGATGGTTGAATGTACCCGAACGGCCCTATCCATGGCTGACATCGACCAATGCCTCACCGCCATCGACCTTGAAGCCTCCACTCATGCTGCTGTTGACCTCAATGCCTCCCCTCGCATGGTCACGCAATCGTTGACTTTGACCGGTTGAAGCCGCCACTACCATATGCCACCGAAGTCGTATCGTTGTGCCACCGTCAACCCTCCATATCTGCCGACCAGCATGGACATCCAATCCAAGGACCTCTAGATCTCGTCACTCCACCTCCCCTCCGATGCGCCGGTGTGGAGAGGAGCATCTAGTGATGATCGGCAAGATAGGGGACAACCGACTGCGGAGAAATCATCATCGATGGCGGTGGATATTGTGAGAAAAGAGAAAGAAGAGGAGAGGAGAGGTGCGGGATGAGGAGAGAGAATAAGGAGATGGGGAGGATGGCATTATTTTATATATATATTCAGAGTGTTGCTCCTATAGGCTACAGACGAGGCTGGAGGAGCATTTGGGCAAATTTTGGTAACTTTGTTCTGTGTGACGTGGCAGTGAGGTGGAAAGCTTAGCTCCTCTCGCATCCCTAAGAACAGCTTCAAAAGCCGAGTCCGTGCTAGATTTCAGATTCTTTCTCCAGCTTCTCCTTTTCCTTGCTGAGTAGTGAGTACTTTCCAGTTTATAATCACATATTCCCTTCACTCGTATCGGAGTGTGACGCCAAACTCTCAAGCATCGTCGAGACTCGAGACTCGAGACAGGCCAATACCGTGCTACGAACGGTCTTGCTTTTTCGGCTTTGAAATGACAAGACTGGAAAGCCATTGCCTGGTGGTTTCCTCCGAAATGAAGTACTTCAGCTAGGTGATGCCGTGATGGCACACGGAGCAACGGTATGAACAGTAGGAAGATCAGCGGTCTGTGTTCGCCTTGAACGGCGTTTGCAGGTTTACTTTAGCCAAGCAAAATTCTCCTCCTACTTTCTACATAAGCTAGCAGTTACTACTAGTACTCACACAACTAGTCATGAACTGGACCCAGTAGATTCGTCCGATTTAGAGTTTGTCTATCCAATCTTCAAGTCATAACTACAGTCAGTTTTGAAAAACAGTAATACCCAAAAGTAGATTCCGAATCGCTGAAAAATAACGTTCGTACCAAACAGATCAATATGCAAAGGTCGACTTAGGACGTAAACCGTTTGGGTCGACTTCAACAGGTACAGATAATTTTAGAGTTAGGTTTTTAACATAAAACATAGCAAGTATATAATCAATAAAATAGGAATAAAAAATTTGCAGATCCGTACAGAACAATTGTTTTCATTACCATGGCAACCCACCTCTTGCAGTAGTTTAGCTCTCCATTTGCCTGATTTTTGTTACTGCTAAATCTTTAGGACTGTGTTTGGTTGCAAGATCGTCAACGTTAACGTAATTGGAACGGTATCACAGGGGAATTTGGTGACGTAACGAGTGATTACCTTAACGTGTTTGGTTTCTAAAGGTAATGGTATTCGATACCACTTACCGCCACAATGGCCGTCGCCGTGGACACCACCTTCTGCGGCCAATACACCGGGGTGGCAACCGAGCTTCTTTTAAAATTAACACAATTTGATATAAAATCATTTTATTTATCAGTTAAATAGTTATTTTAAATTCAAACTAACGGAATGGACTTCTTTTAATTTTAAACCCATCAATTACTGTAGCTCAACGAGCTTTTTTTTGCAGGGCCAACCCCAGCCCTACCGCGGGCACCATTCCCCGCCGTCTCTTACTTCTTCAGCGCGCCAGCGAGCCTCGCTTTCAGCGGCCGGAGCGTCGTCAAGGGCTAGTCGAGGTCGATACCACTCCTCGAGCTTCTAGTCGCCCGCGGCAGCGGTGATGTCCTCCGCCTACGAGCTCTTCCTCAACGGCTCCGACATCAAATCGGCGTCCTCGTCCTCAAGAAGCTCCCACCGGTGGAGACTCGAGCTTGGTTAGAGCTCGTCGCAGGTGGAAGGTGGCGCCCAGAGGCGATGGGAGGAGCCGAGCCGAGTCGCGTCGCGCATGGAGGGGGGGATCAGGTCAGAGGCGAGGAGGAGATCGCGAGATGGGGAACACGGGATCCCAATTCGCTCAGTTCGGGGTGTAATAAAAAAACTTGTACTGGGACAGGATTCGGTAATGTGGTATTGGATTACAGACTTTACAGTCCACCCAAACTAAACGAAAAAGAACGGAATCGGCTTATACACTGAAACCGCCGAACCAAACACCATCTTAGCTTTTCTGACCACCACACAAACAAGGCATGCAGCAGACAGTTGCCAATTAAAATAGTTGTATTTGTCACGAATATTGTACAGCACTTACAATGATGAAGGGATGTGTTTGAGCAGCACATATCCAGAAAGCACGGCACGGTTACGCTCCTTGACCTTAGTTTGATACTGCACCCTACAAGACCAATCATTTCATGGGTTTGTGAGCAAAAAATCAGCAGCCGCAGGGTTCGATTTGTACCGGAAGAATGTTACCTCTGGCCATCGAGCCACATTTCAGTGGCTAAAGTTTCTCCAGGGTAGACATGCAGAAGAAATCTACCAAAGATGCTTTTCACTGCTGCTGGATCCCCATTGCAGAAAGACTTGATGACAGCGCGGGTAGCGAACCCAAGAGTGCAAAGGCCATGCAGTATGGGACGAGTGAACCTACAGAAGTTCTTATCAGATAAAATTTTCACAAAAGAACCAAAGGTCCATGCATGGAAAGCTGAGTCCGGATAAAAGAGGATCTTGCAGTTGTTACAGATCAAATGAGAGCTTTTGTCGGATCATGTGAGCATAAAGCAGAGAGAAATTTGACTGGGACAAATGACTCGAACCTAAACCATCCCAAAATGAAGTGCAGGACTTACGCCAGCTATTCTGGCTGCAAGGGTTCCCTGAATTGAGTTGAAAAGATCCAAAGCAATGTCAGTGCGCCACTGTGCCTAATAAGTGATAACCGTAGTCCACGGACTTTGAGTTCCTTACTGCCACCACTAGTTTTCATTCCTTTTACTATTACAGTGGAACATTGTTTGCCTTTTTTATAGGGAATAGAGGATTGTTTTTCAGGGAAACATCATTCGCCTAGTTCTTTAAGTTCTATGTAATCTTGTTTAATCAGAACAAGAGCTAAAAAATAGTTGGCTGCTCATTAGTACCATTTTTTAAAAAAATACATTTATTCAAAAAAAAATACAAAAAATACGCCGAAAAAAATTATAAAAATCACCCCTGTCGCTATTTCATTTGGCGACAGGCTTCCGTCGCCATTTCAATTGGTGACAGAGATCTGTTTTGTCACAGGTTGAATTGTCCGACGGATTATTTTGTAGTGGATTTATTTGGTTGACACGGCTGAGGCTCTGTCACCAACACATTTGGCAACAGACCTTATGTTGCCAATTGAAATGGTGACAGAACTTCTGTAGGTGTATTTTTGTAAAAAAAATATTTCAGCGTATTATTTTTGTATTATTTTTAACATGTATTATTTTTTTAAAAAAATCCATTAGTACCTCTGCCAAATATGTTGCTAGAAACTGAAAACTTCATCTGATGCAGGATCTAGTCCAAATATTTCCTCTACATCAGAATATAACTACACAAGAGGATGATGATTACAAATCAAATTGCATACCCTGCAGCCTGTGCAATCATAGAGTCTGAATGCAATGGATTATAATCCCCAGAAAGCCTGTACAAGAGAGCCTGGATCAAAAATAAAAAGGAATCAGGCTGTGCAGAACAATATTCATGTTAACAAACTAAGAAACTGATTTCTTTTGCAAAAATAGAACTGGTTTTCTTGGCCAAAAAAAGATAATACTTTGAACTAAAGAACTCTTGAAAAGCACATATATCATGGTACTCTGGATGATTAGTGTAAGATGAACACAGTAATTCATCGCAACACAGACCATACAAAAATAGTTAACGTAATCCCTCTTGACATATGTGATGCATCTTAATACCAACAAAGAGTCAAAGACAATAGACTTTGAACTCAGAACACTTGAAAAGCGCATATATCATGGTACAATGGATGATTAGTGTAAGATGAACACAGTATTTCATCGCAACACAGACCATACAGAAACAGTTAACGTAGTTCGTCTGAGATACGTGGTGCATCTTATTACCAACAAAGATGAGTAATTGCACAAACAAATAAAACAACATGCTGAATGAGCAACATGCCTGGGATTGTTTTGTCTCGTCTTCATATACTGCAGAAGGTGCGGAATTTGGAATAGTAAGGCGAGAAACCTGGTTAGCAGGATAATTAGCGTACGAGTATGGGCGGGATGAGTCTGAAAAGCCTCCAGCACCACGCAAGAAGATAGTACTCCTGCGTTCAGCATTAACTCAATTGCTTATTTGTACGTCATAGTAATCAAATTGGGAGACTCAAATCTTATGGCAACTCACAAACCTGTTCATACATAGAACTTCACCAGAATCTTTGAGACAGGTGGCAGTTTCGAGCTCAAGAATAGTTGCTTTACCTGCACATTAAAATATTGTCTCAGTGAAATCAATTCACAAATTTGAGTATAACCCCTTAGGATAATTTTGCATTGCTCCAAATCAGTGGTGAAAGGGTTCAAAGGATGCCAATGATGGCCACTCAAAAGTGATCCGAATCAGTCACTGGTAATCTGACCAAACACTCCTGGAGGAGTGGACGGACACTGACAGCTGAAAGACAAAGAATGAGTTTTTTTTTTTTTTTTGAAAAAAAATCCAGAGCACTTAATTCCTATAACAATGAATTTTGCAACAGCAAATCTTCTATTGTAAGAAGCACAAAGTTGAAGACTCAATAGAGCGTAATAATAAGCTTTTTAAGTGAGGACCTCCGCAAAAAGGATTTTGTTTGATTATGCTTCATTGTTTTTATGAAAATGGTTTATGCTTTTGTTTCACCAGTTGTAGGTCAAGAAAAGAAAGCTGCAACCTTTTCCATCTGCAACTGCAAGAATGTAAAGACTATTGTTGATCTACAACAAAATGATGGAAGACCCTCTGTGCCAGATTAGTCCCAGTTCCACCAAATATCAAATTATTCGAATCTAGCAATAGCATGGATCAATGATAAAACTAAAAAAAATGAAATAGGAAAAACATGCACATCATTTTTCAGAATGAGAAGGCAACAAGCACAATTGGTCGGATATACATGCGCCACTGAAGTAGTGATCAATTTGCGGTGGGGTGGGGGATATGTACCTTTGTCATGCAATCCAGCTACCTTAACCTTGTTTACAACCTGAAGAAAGAAAAATAGCAAGCATTTGTTTCCATAATTTGATGATAGAGATGGGGCCTCTCAAGAATGTTCCATCCTGATACCAACTAAAGCAATCTTTAGCATGTGTTATTTTACCACTATTTCTTCCATTAATGGTGAAGTGATGTAACATGCAAGGTGAATATAATTTATCTTCCAATTTAGAGAATGACCTCAACAGTAAGTTATCCTATGCTTATAGTCATGACTAACAGGTACACACTCACAAACTCAACTAGAAGAGCTCAATTTTCAATGAAAATTAAACTCCTATTTGTAAATCCACAAGGAAAAAACCAATATGACTATGTAGTCACTAGGAATCATTCAAGGCACTTCTAGACCAGAACTTTGATAGATACTGTGCCAATCAGCCAACACCTATGCCATGTATAGTCTCCCAGCACAAGGATCTTTAAACAAAATCTTACAAGAAGGATTGTAAAGTTACTTACACTGGCGCATGAAGGAATTGGCCTGTAGATCTCTATGTACTGTTGACCATGCAATAGAAGGCTTGCATCGAAGCTGGAGGAAAGAAAACAAGATATAGTACTTGTAACATATGTCCACTAAAATATGTTCACATATTGGAGCAAATAAAAACCTAAAAAGCAAACATAGAGAAGCTAAAAACAAGATCCAAGAAGAATAGTACCGACTATCAAATCACAGAATAAAGGGAAGTGAAACTAAAAAAAGTTTGCTGTTTTATGTAAGTCTTACTTAAGGCCAGGCACATCAACAAATCCAAGCCCATTGCTGTTCTTGTTAGGAAATAAAGAAACAAAAGTAGGAAGAACCTGAAACTTAACAGAAAGACAAGGCATTAGCGTCCGACCATTTTCCAGCATAGTGATTAAGACTTGATCATTGAAACATTTGGTGCAGAATTTATGGATGACATGTGAAACAGATAGCCAGTGCCCAGTGCAATGTCTCAGTTTAAAATTAATATGAAGGTACATATTTACTTCTTATTTTAACTAGATGAATTCCCTACATGGCTCAACATGATTCCTGGGTACAGTTTCTTTAATTTCACTTCGAGTCATTCACATTCGCCTTCCCCAACAATAGTATTTCCATTGGATTGCTAGTCTAAAGACCAGAATAAAAAGAACCTTACACAAGATAAAATCATCTCATTCGCCAAAAGCTTCCCCAACAATAGTATTTCCATTGGATTGGCAGTCCAAAGACCAGAATAAAAAGAACCTTACACAAGATAAAATCATCTCATAAGTCGTATCCATAGTTCCATACACAACTGGAAGCTCAATAGTTTGAACTATAACTTGCAAGAGCTCACAGCGTTATTCTCAACAGTCATGAGCATGCAGCTTCTTTTTCGTCTAGTTTATTACAGGCGTCTTAATTACATCAAGGCCCAACATAATCCCCTGAATGAGGTTTCGAGCTTGTAGCAATTAAGTGATTAACCTCAGGTGGATACAGTTCAGCTAAAGGACTAATCTCAAGCCTAGCTCCCAAGTAAGACAAGACGCTGATAGTTAACGATACAGAATATACCAAAATTTTGTAAAAGACAAATATGTGTCGGCAAGTTCCAGTTTAATGTTGGATGCAAATGTGCATCTTCATTGAGAAAGTGAAAGCATTCCTCGCATTGATTACCCCTTGCTAAACTACAAGCCCTATCACATCCCAGCATGTTCTGCACGCGGACCACACACAATTCCAAAAGGCTATCCAGAATGCTAGCACAATTTTATTAGATCATGTACGCGAATTTCTCCCCAAATCGAATACAATAACAGAATAATCGTTACAATTAGAGCGTCACAACAACCAATTCGCACCAAAACGAGAGGGTATTGACCGAGGGGGACCTTAATGTGTGGCTGCCCGTCCCTGTGGTACACGAAGTGGAGCTCCTTCTCGTCGACGGCGTCAGTGCCGCAAGCCCCGACCCCGAGCGCGTACAGCGCCACATCTCTGCAACGAGCACAGAGACAAAGTAAGCACGGGAACCGATCGCGTCAACCGGGAGGAGCAAGCGCGGCGTTTCGTCGAGAAAGTGGTGGGCGGCCCGCACCTCTCGTCATAGGCGAAGGAGACCTGCGCGACAGAGAAGATGAGATGCGACTCCCGAGGGAGCGGAGGGGAGGGAGGAGGCTGGGAGGGGAGGGGCCGGTTACCTCGAGGAACTTGTGGGCGAGCACTACGTCGGGATCGACGGCCGAGGCGGTTTTGGAGCTCGGCGCCATGGTCGTCGTGCTCCCCTGCGTCTGGTCGCCGACGATGCGGGAGTTGATATAGGAGAAGAGCCGTGCCGTCAGAGACTAGTAGACTACGAGTACCGAGGGCGGCGAGGGGAGGCGAAATGATGCTAAAGAGGTCAAGAGGAACACCGACAGAGTAGCGCGCCGAATGGGTACGTGTCACTGACAGGTGGGGCACATACGACTGACCTGGACAACTGGAAACCCGGTCAAAATGCCCGTAGTCACGGATTTGACTCCAAGGCAGAAAATTTTTTAGTTACAAAATTTTGTACTAGTTAACTAGCATTAGTAGTGCATTACAATACATTGCTTTGAGCACGTTGCAAGGCGCAATCAGCACAGGAGAACAAATACATACACCAGAAGATATCCAGCTCTGGACAGGATTAATAATCCAACAGCCATCCAGATACTTCCTGGGAATATTGCTTCGTCAACATTAGGTAATAAGTGATGTCATGACACAAGGCAAGTCACTGCCGATGTTTGTAATAAATATATAACAGTACCAGGAGGTAATAGCTAGAGATCGCACGCTGCTTGGACTCGTCCTCTGCGTCGGATCACAACCGTGACGCAGTTCCAGGAGTTCTTTTCGCTATGGCTAGAGCTTCAGCAGGTGCAACTACAACCGCACGTCCAGAATTCCATTACGTGGAAGTGGTCACCAACAGGAGAATACTCCGCAGGTTCGGCTTATAAGGCTCAATTCATTGGATCCACCGCTGATCCATCTTACAGGATGATATGGCAGGCCTCGGCGGAAGGGAAGTGCAGGTTCTTTGCGTGGTTATTTGTGCAGACGAAGCTCGACATCCGCGAGCTTCTTTGCCAGGATGGCCACATTCCACTACGTGCGTTCTTTGCGGCATGGATCCTGAAACGTCCAACCATTTGCTGCTGCTTTGTCCGTTTGCAAGACAGGTCTGACGAACGGTGCTAAGTCGCGTTCAGGTAGGTCTCGGGTTGCGGCCACCGTCGGGCCAGCTTGATAATGTGTCCTGGTGGTATGACTCTCGGCGGCGGCTTCCTCCATGCAGGCGGAAGGGCTTTGATGGGGCTGTCGCGTATACCCTCTGGAACATTTGGAAAGAGAGAAACAATAGGATTTTCAATAACTCCTACCGCACGGTGCAACAAGTGGTCGGCGCTATCTCTCAGGACATCGACAATCGCCAAGTTGCTTTCGGGGTGTTGTAGTGCTTTTGTAAACGGTTGTCTCTAGTTGTTCTAGGTCGGCTCTCCGGGTTTCTACTGGGGAGATCCTTTCCGTCCTTGTACGTTGTTGTTTCTTTCTCTCGTTCTTCTCCCCCCCTTTCGAAAACTGATCGGTGTTACTTTCCTTTCTTAATGCATTTGGCAGAGCTCCTGCCTTTCGTTCAAAAAAAATAGCTAGAGATGATAGTTTTACCCCACGGGTATCTAATCCGACAAGGATGGGCATAGATAATACTTCAAATTCATGGGTTTTTAGGTTTGGTTATCCGATAAGGATCTAAGATGGGTGTGGATGTTAATTTGTGCCCATGAGCACTCGATGAGTATCATATGACATGTGAGGCCTACTTTTTATAAGATATAATTAGAAAATTAAAATCGTAACTACCTAAATTAGAGGCTGAAATTTGTTAAGCATATATCATACTATGAATTTGTTTTGCACATATCATACTCTGAATTTGTTGTATATATATCATACTCTTTCTTTTAGACGATGCTCTATTATGTTTTGGCATCTCTGCTATCACTGTCGTCATAAGTGTTAAGTGTATATTATGTGACTGAGTTAAATGCAGGTCAATTGAGTTTTCTATCTTATCTTAGTCATTGAATGAGCTTATATATTATTATCCCACATTTTACTTTAATGCTTATTATCTTGTTCATCAAAACCAAATACAATATCTATGAAAATACATTTGTTTATATGAAAAAACTATGGAATGGTGTAGTATTTGCTATCAAATATCTTATATGTATTCACTTGAACTTGTAGTATCATTAGTCACCTATAGGCTATCATGATGTGCTTATTAAATGAAATAAACTAAAATATCATTAGTCACCTATAGCATATGTTAACTTTCTGTTTTCAGTACAGCCTGCTACACATAGTACCCATTGGTTATTGGGTACCTATCGGGTTTGGGTATGGACACGGATCTGTACTCGATAAGTCTAATGGGTTTAAACGGACGACATAGTTTCGGGTTTGAGTGAGGGGCAGTCATACCCGGAGATACCCACCTTATCGCCATTCGTAGTAATAATACTAGGGATGTACTTATTCACATGTCTGTCCAGAATCACTTTTTTTAAGGCATGAAGGGCCTAGCTCTCTGATTCATGTATTGAAAGTTGTCAACAGTAAACCTATATTTTTACATTGAGATCCGTGAGAAAATAATAAGTTGTGAACAGTACAGAATCTCTGTATTAACACTACATATTTACAATGGCGAAGCCGAAACTGCTGTGAGAATTGAGCAGAATTTACTTTACAGTGGTGAAGAGATGAACTTGAATGACGCATATCCAGATCGGAATCACTATAGTACGGAGTCCGGACGCCCGGCCCAGCAGTAGTTTCCCCATTTCTTCGCATTATGGTCAGTGGACGATACTTGCTACGTAGGTGGCGACCGTCACAATCTCCCCCGACCCCGGCGTGCTCTGCCCCGTCGCTACCCTTCTCCGTCACTTCGGCTAGATAGCACGCTGCGTGCCATTGCTGCTCCTCCCCGGCGCACCTGACGCCGCTGCTAGGCGCGCCCCAACATCGCTCGGCACGCTCGCTGCCGTCGCTCGGCACGCATCGACGCCGCCCGCATATCCCGACCCAGCTGGACCTCGCCGCCATCTCTGCCGCGGGCTGCGGTCTGTGCCCTGCCAAGCGCTCGCGCACACCTGTGTTGTCGACGCCAACCACGGGCGGTGAGCTGTTGCCAAGGACACCTGTGTGCTCGCGTACCTAGATGCTGCTGCCGGTGAGTTGTTGTTAAGGATGTCAACAAACTAGAGCATGGAGATGAGTAGATGACCCTATACGGTGTGGGCTGGTGCATGGAGGCGGCCGGCCGGCCGTCGCCTGGTGGGGCTGTGCTTGGTGGCGGGTCTCCTGGGAGGATGACACATCCTTAAAATTACAATGAAACATTTTCTATGTACGTATGAAGCATTTTTAATAAACGTGTGAGACATTTGTTTTACTCTTGTGAGACTTTTTGTTCGTTTGGATGACTTTTCTTACTTTGCTCTCTGTGACATTTTCTATGCACATCTGAGACATTATCCAGAACTATGTGCAAAATTTGTGTGTGTGTCTATATATATATATATATATTTTTACAAAATTTTCACATGTATTTCTCAGAAAAGACATTACAATTCGTCATAAAAAATCTAGTACTAAATCTGGTCCAACAAACATGAAACCGGTTAAATTTGTGATCATCTCGGTCAAAAAACCTGAAATCACGCTGAAATACATCGAAATCCCAAAAATTCCGATATATCCAATCCATCTCAAAATTTTAGTTAACATGTTTGCATAATATATATACACACACACATATCTACTATATAAAGTGAGAGTTTCTTCCCACGTCACTTCATCAAAATTACCCACATTTGCCACTGCTCTTTAGTTACTCACTTTTGCCCGAATCACTTCATCAAAATTACCCACCTTTGCTATTGCTCTTTACTTACCCACCTTTGCTCGCGCCATTTCATTAAAATTACCCACTTTTACAACTACTCTTTAATTACCCACCTTTGCCACTGCTCTTTACTTATCCACCTTTGCCCGCGCCATTTCATCAAAATTACCCACCTTTGTCACTACTCTTTAATTACCCACCTTTGCCACCGCTCTTTAATTACCCACCTTTGCCACTGTTAGTACTCTTTGCAAAAAAACTTTTTATTGCAAATTGAGTTTCCGTTGCAACGCACGGGTACATAGCTAGTTTCCACAAAACCCCCTAGAAATATTTTCTTCTCTCCCCACTTCCCTCTTCATCCTAGCATCCAGTCCAGGACGTCGACGAGGTTCTCCACGACGTTGTCGGCGCCGGAGCCAGAATCCTCGTCGTCGCTGCCGGCCCTCATCTCTGCTCACCGCCGCTCCTGGCCGGCACGCCCCGCAAAAAAACAAAGGCAAACGGAATCCTCGTCGTCGCTGCTGGCCCTCATCTTTGCTTTCGCCGCTCTTGGCAGCGCCCATAAAAAGCAAAGGCAAACGCCACATGGAAACAGAACAAATGGCTTTACGCAGACAGCAAGTCTTCATCAAACTAAAGAAAGATTTGGACGAACAACGGGATCGAGACAACCAAGGCGAGCCGCCACGAATTATTTTTCTCCGGTTAAATTCAAACAAACATTCTGCAATGGCGGCAAATTTTGGCAACCAAACAAAAGGTAAAAGGTCAAAATTTGATCCCTCACCCGACAAAGATACCCTCAAACAATGCCTATGTATACAAAAATTAGAGCTAGCAGGGAAGTAAAATCACAAGAATCATAATTCCATCACGCAATCCGCGATCAGATTACGCAAAGATCATAAAAACTCTTGTAGAATGCAGGGGAATTGGGCGCCGAGAACGCATCCATCGCCGCATCATCTCATACTCCAAGGCCGATCAAGGTCGGAAAACCCCCAGAAAAACCCCCCGATCACCACAGAACAGGGCGCAATCCCCACCAAGAACACGGAACAAAGGAAACCCACCTCAAAAAATTCAATCTTGGGGATAAAAATCGAAGAAACCGATTGAAACAACCAGTCAACCGATCTAAACCGACCGTGAATTTCCCAAGAGAGATGGACAAGATTACCAGTGCGTAAATACTACCAGGGGGCAAACCTTTACGCATGGATTGCGACGGAGAATTCCAGGAACCGTGGAGAGATCAGGACGAAACAACTAATCGTGAAGATTCGGGTGGGGGAGGCTGGAGATATCTTGGAGATTTTATTAGGCCGGCCCTCATCTCCTGCTCGATGAGCGTGGTGTAGAGGACAGTGTGGCGGTCGAGCGACTTGCGGATCTCCTGCGTGAACATGCCGGCCAGGAGCGGCGGCGAGCAGGAGATGAGGGTCGGCAGCGACGACGAGGATTCCGGCTCCAGCGCCGACAACGTCGTGGAGAACCTCGTCGACGTCCTGGACTGGATGCTAGGATGAAGAGGAGGGAAGTGGGGAGAGAAGAAAAGATTTCTAGGGGGTTTTGTGGAAAAGAGTTATAAGTGGATTAGGGGAATCACACCAATTTTAATCTAGCCATTGAGGAGGGATCTAAGAGCTGAGATTAGAAGTTTGCATAATTGCACCAAAAGAGAGGTTTGCACTGAATACGCCGCCATATATATATATATATATAGAGAGAGAGAGAGAGAGAGAGAGAGCAAAACAATTCACATATATTCATAAGAAAAGGCATTACAATCCACCACAAAAAAAATTGGTACTAAATTTGGTCCTACAAACATGAAACCGGTAGAATTTATGATCATATCAGTAAAAAAAAACCCTAAATCTCGCTGAATACCTGAAATTTTTAGATCAATAGGACATCCAAAATAGATGCCCCAGTTTCATTACTGAAACCAAGTATATCAGTTCAAGCTCACACAAAAAACTCATCAGCAAGCACCCCAAGCATTCTACCATACCAGACAACTGAATCAGAAGATTAACTCAAGCTACTGGCAGCATTGCCAACCAAGCCTGGAACAACACAAAGCACCAGGTTACTTGAGCTAAAGACAGAGACATCACCAAACCATTTTCCAGCAAAGAAACTGACCTCAGACACAGCCAAACCCAAATTTTAACAAGCCACTGACACCACATCTACATATTACTCTCCAGCAGACTACTAATGAAGCTTGAACGAGCCTTCAGTACTGAAAAATCGCCTCCATCCTGAGCTTCATTTTTCACCCATTCATCTGTAGAACCGAAGGCCCTAGATCTAGCTGAAGTGGTGACTGCATTTTGATTTCCAACATCCTGCAAAACTGCTCCAGCCTGGGTAACATATCTTCCTTGTACAACGGCCTCCAGTCCTTCAAAGAGATGAGTATTCTTCTCCAAATTAATTTTACATTTATCCAGCACTGTAAACGAAAAATCATATCATTTCTATTATTCCACAAATACCAAGGAGCAGCCACACAAATGGTCTGAATACCTGAAATCACTGTAGTAATTCGAAAATTTCCTTTTTCTTTTTCATCCCGATGAGATTTGGAATCTTAGGCCCGGCCGAAAGTCTAGGGCCTGTTTGGTTTAGGGCCTAAGGTTACCACAACTAACATTAGGCATGCCACAATTCTTTTAATATGTGTTTGGTTTATGCCACAACTTTAGGTTGTCGCATTTCCTTAGCCATCAGACCTATGTGTCATAGACTCAAACTTTTGCCAAATTTTGCCACAAGTGTGGCCATGAATTTCGGCACCACAAAAATGTGGCTTGCCACACTTGTCTAACCTTAGGTATGGCAAATTTATGGAACAACCAAACAGGCCCTAAATCTAAGCGATATTTTGAACCCTGGGTAGCTCTGCTGAAAACTGCAATGAAGCAACCTGTATATCCTTGTGTCACTAATGGCAAAAATCCACCAACTTAACTAGTATATTGGTTGTTCTTATCCCCTTTTGGCTTGTCAGCACATTAGGAGCAATTCTCCAGGTGCAACTTTTGTTACTAGGGGAGGCAGGGTGTAGGCGTAGGCAAGGATGAATCAGTAGAGGTCGGCAGGGTGGTAGGCCACGGAGATTGTCACAGTTGCATATCCAATCCAAGAACGAAGCGTGAACAACCGCGCAAACGAATGGAGCAGAGAGCCAGATGAACACCTCGATGGATGGCTGCAGTGAAGATACACACTTTTGCAGGTGGGTGTGGGGAGGCCATCAGCTGATGTGAAGTCCGCTAGTAGCTTTCTATAAAACACGGCTGGGACTCATGAATGGCATACATTGTCAAGGAGTAGAGGAGCTGAGCTAAAGCACACAAACAAGACTAGTGGAGTCATCAGTTGATCCAGGAGGAAGTAACACCAAGGCTAACGGAGGCATCAATGAATACGAGGAGAGAAACCAATCCGCCAAGAACATTCAGCTTCATGATACAGTGGGACAGCTGTGCAGTTTCAGTTCACAACAAATTCAGAACAGAAAACGAGGACAACTCTAATCAATTGTTTCATGCTCAGGCTGACAAAACACTGCAGATGTCCTTGTTGGTTACAGGCTTACAGCTATCAAACACTGGAGCAATGAATGAAGTCAGCAGTATATCCAAAGTTGCAGCATGATAGTTATCCTAACCTCTACTGGGATTCTAGATTACCTATCTTACAGCACGTCAAGACTGGAGGCAAAATGATACTGGAAAGAATTATTGAGAATTATTGTTATCAGGAGAAGGATTGCGAGTATACAAGCGAATTCCATGATAAGTTAAATAATAATACAAAAGGAAAATGCTTTGATTAAGCCAGGTTATAGAGTATGGTAGAAATATTCCTTGCGATAAAAAAATTACCAGTCATGGGCTTCGGCATGGGAAGGTAGATATCGTCTAATGGGAAACCAACTACAACCTATACGTTATGCTGCAGTTCTGGCCAAAAAAAAAAGGTTTCCAGAGATCACTTTCCATTGGAAGTAGTTCTTCAACTGGAACAGCAAGAACCTTTTGTGTTGCTGGATGGTTCAGCAACGTCAATAGTAGTTCCTTTCATTGAACGCCCATTCGTAGACGCGGACTCCTGCGCAGCAAGTGCCTTCTTGCTTACAATCTGGTGAATTTCACTCAATACGGTATGGAATGCCTTCTCCACATTGACTGCCTCCAGTGCAGATGTCTCAAGGAAAGAGAGACCTTCCTTCTCAGAAAAAGCTCGGCCGTCTTCCTCGGGGACTGATCTTAAGTGGTTCAGGTCAGACTTGTTTCCGACCATCATGACAACAATATTGGCGTCTGCGTGACCCCGGAGCTCCCGGAGCCACCTCTGAACATTGTCAAAGGTCGGCTTCTTTGTTATGTCATAGACAAGTAGTGCTCCAACCGCACCCCTGTAATAAGCACTAGTAATTGCACGGTATCTCTCCTGACCAGCCGTGTCCCATATTTGTGCCTTGACAGTTTTTTCGTCTATCTGTCTCAAAACAAAAAATAAACGTTTGCTGAGCTGCACTGCAGAAAAGTATGCTTTATCATAAGTACAGAACATTAATAAGTAAGAGAGGTGCTTCTATGCATTCCTATTTGAAAGTTGTATAAAGATTAAATCATAGATGAAAGGTAGATGATAATTACTTACCATTTCGTTTGCTTACTATTCCAACTAGATGATCCACAATAATTCAATAAACCATTTTGCATGCTTGCTACATGGCGAAAATGTAACTATGCATACAGGTTGCTAAGTACAACGTCATTTTTGCGTGTTCTGAGCAAAGGATAAACCAAGTGCATAGGTTATTCTGTGAGAAACAGGCAAAACAATACTCTGCTGATACATACTTAAGTTACCTAGCCATACGTTCAGTAATGAAGAGAACCATATGAGGAAAAGAATCATCTAGTTTGCAGAACTGTTTGGACTGCAGCATCTGGAAATGCAAGGAACTCACCCTTGTTAATTCAAGGTCAGAACAGCCTGTGGTTTACTTTACCATAAATATACACATCCAAAACCCAAATTCAGTTATAAGTTTTCATAGGGTATTGTCACCAGCGCTTATTATGGGAATGGTTATAAATCTCAGTATCTCACTACACCCCAGATTACTGAATCCTGATGACAAGTTGAGTTCCAAGAAGCAGAAAGCTCCATCATGATTCTTTTCGTTTGACTGAAGTTTCTATGTTATCCAGACAATGAAATGCACTGACCAATAAAAACATGTAGATGTACATGTAAACAAAACTACTTACAATGTTTGTTAAAATAAAAGTAAGAGATGTCATATTCTTGTTCAATTTCTCAGGACAGGGTCAGGAAAAAATAGAGTTTAACAGTAGTTCACATTTTTTTTTCGAGAACACGCAAAAGGCTTGCGAGCATTTCATTAAGAAGAAAAGAGTGATACAACAGTTCACTATTCAATAAAACAACGAACGAGATGAGAGAGGGAGAAAAAAAATGGCCATTTCCATCCTTATGATAACTGCACGTAATAGCCATGCAAGTTATCTGATTGCGATTCATTACAAAGACAGTTCATTGCTCAGCACATAACTACATGCCAACGGACCATAAGGAGAAAATCGTCCTAGCAATGAATCTAGCCGTCGTCCGCACAATCATTCATTCACGTGAGATCTCCCCGTCCTAACAAAGAAGACTGCGACACGAGACGGATAATTCAGCACGCGGTGCTCACTGTCCCGCGGCATCACGTCAACCGAAGTCCTTCCCCTGTTCAGTAACCTAAGCCGCAATGCGTTGCAGCGCAGTGTCACAGAATGGTGACGCGCAACTATGATTGGACCCCCATGGGAAGTTGGGAACAAACCCACCCCAAATGGAAGGAAAAAAAACAGAGCGAGGCGATCAGATCGGCGTACGTACCTGGATGGTTCGGGTGGCGAACTCAACGCCGATAGTGGACTTGGACTCGAGGATGAACTCGTTGCGGGTGAAGCGGGAGAGGATGTTGGACTTGCCGACGCCGGAGTCGCCGATGAGCACGATCTTGAAGAGGTAGTCGTACTCGTTGCCCACCCGGTGCGCCATCTCCCGATATCCTCGTTGCCCACCTGCGTGTTTCGTTCGTGTTGGGATTTGAAGAGGTGGGGGCAGATCCGAGGGAGGGAGCACGAGGAGAGGGGATCTCGTGCTGAATTGGCAGTATTGTCTCTTCTCTCTCGGCTAGCCAATCGACGGCTGGCGCGCGCCGCTGCTAGTTCGTTTTGTCGCCGCCCGGGCTGTCGGTCCGATGAGATCTCTGGGCTGCGGGACGGGAACGTATGAGAGTCGTGGTCGGTGGCTGGAGTTGACGCGAATACTTGGCGACGTTGGATGCATTTTTTTTTAGTGCTACTACTGAACGCTGTACCGTTGGAATTGATTCCAACAGTATAGCAGGTTTCACAGCTAAGTTTCATAGCTAAGTTTCACAGCTAAGTTTCGCAATTAGGTTTCATATTGTTTCACAGTTAAGTTTCACCAGGTTTCGTAGTGTACTTATAAGTTTCATATTTTATACATGTTTCGTCAAATTTTAAAAAAAGTTTTCAACAAATATTCATTCGTGTTTGAAGTTTATGCAAATTACATGCGTATTTCAAAAGTTTCAAAAAGTTTCATTCATGTTTCGCAAGTTTCAAGAATTCCATGCGTGTTATGGCAAGTTTCAAGAGAACGTTTGAAAAGTTTCATGTTTCGGTAAGTTTCACGTGTTTCTAGAATATTTCAAGTTTCACAAAGTGTCAATCCATGAGTTTCAACAAGTTTCAGAGCATGTTTCACATGTTTCAGAGCATGTTTCAAATGTTTCAGAGCAGGTTTCACATGTTTCACCAAGTGTCAATCCTTTTTCACGACGAGCGCAAGGTGCCTCTTAGAAAAAGAAGGGATGCATGCGTGCGTGCACATGACAGTGTACAAGAACACCGTGGACTCTAATTAATCATCCATAATTATGTATATATACTGACTAATCCATCAGATAATCTCCTCGTCGAAATTGATCGCCGGCCTGGTGCTGATCAGGAATGGTTCGGTCCGCAGCAGGAACTCCATCACCGCAGTCACAAGAGAACACACGCATCAAGATCATGCAGCAAGTGGCGGCAGGTGGGCGCCATGAATTCAATGGCTGCCTATCTATACCGTTGAAAGCACTACTAACGGAATACCGCTACGTAGTTTTTCTGTTTTTTTTTCATATTTAATCACGAGTTCGAACAAAATTTTACATTTAACCTTTTTCTCGGCTATAAAAGAGTGGAAGTCACACATGTAACCTATCACAGTATAAGACCATAGCAGTGACGTCTCGTCCTTCCTTTTTCTCAAAAGATCTCTCATCATGACAAAGTTTTTGAATCCAAACTTTTTGAACAGAAAGTTATTTGAATGGAAAGTTTTCATAGTTGAAATTTTTTTATTTGAATTTTTTCACATTAAAATATTCTAATTTGAGAATTTTTTAGTCAAAATTTTTTAATTCAAAATTTATCTATTTTAAAATTATGAGATGAAAATTTTCGAGTTAAAAATTTCTGTGTTGATTTTTTTCCGAAGGTGGCTGCGGGACCAGCGTGTGTTGGCGTGATGTAGTGACTAGTGACTAGAGATGTACATGTTCCATGAATCAGCCCATTTTGAACTCCTGTTTGGAATGATTTATGTATGACCCTTCAACAGGTTTCGTCAAGTACTTTATATTTATACATCATTTTCTAGGACTCATCTAACGTTTAATGTCAACGCCTCGAATGGAATTCTTTTGGGCACGAATAGGAAATGTTGTACCAACTGCAAAAAAATCCGTAATATTTTGAGATTATAGTTTTCAGTGGTATACAGGGGAGTGTTTAGGCATTGACTACCTGTTTTTTAATAATCAGGCACATCTTTAATCATGTAAGGTTGTCCAAAGTCTGAAATGCGGCTCCGGCCAAGCGCCATTTTGACGATACCAAGAGATTGCAAGAAATCACAAAATCGATATCGAGGTATCCTAGAGCCAAGCGCTATTTTGACGATCTTGTTAAAGCACTTTCAAAAGAGTTTGAGAGGACAATAGGTGGCAGTTAGGCTTATAAATGTGCCGAGATCGAGCTCAGTTCGGGCTCGAGCCGACCTAGAGTTAGGGTCGAATTTGAATCTAGGCCCGAGCTTGGTGCGAGTAAGCTCAATAACAATAAATAATTCAATATGGACTATTTTTCAACTATAAAAAATGCTCGGGCTCGAGTAAGCTCGATAAAAGTTAATATATAGTAATATTTAATAAATAATTTGAAAATTTATCAGACTTGTGAGTTATTTGAGCTCGACTCGATGAAGCTCGGGATGAAGCTCGAGTTTGACTCGTTTGGAGCTCGAACTGAGCCTAGACCGAGCTAAGATCAAGTAGCTCATAAGCTCAAGCTTTTTTCACGGCCCTAGTGGCAGTCAATCTCCTACCAATGGATCTCAAATTCGAAAGATAAGAAGCGATATTGTTTGAATGCTTTGCCAGAGATCACTAGGGAAAACAACAAGCATCCGAGGTGATGATCAATAGGCGTAATTGACAAATGATGCTCACACTACATAATATTTTTGAAAAGCAGTTAATCAAGCTCTCTATTCGTCTTTCCCGAACTATTTTCACTAACTTGCACAAAGAGTTGACACTAGTGTATAAGCTAACCCCAACCACTCTTGTATAAATTGCAAGTTGCAAATACTAATATAATTTAGAAATTAAGTTTCCTCCTTTTGTATCGTTGATGCCCCAAATGAGATATCCATTTTTTTGTATATCATGTTTGATTGGTTGTTCTCGCATGTTTGGAGTTTTGGGCACCTAGCCAGTTTATCTTAGCATATATTTAGAGAAACACTGTTGAGCAATTTCGATGTAAACCGGTTGAAAATGGGTAAAAATTGGTAAAACTAGTTGGTTTTCGATTTGTTTCGCTACTATTTGACCGTCAAGTTCAAAAGTTTGACTTTGCAATTCATTCGGTTTCGACCGATTTTTAATGAAAATCTATACCGCTGGGGGCGATTTCTGAACTCGGTTCGGTAATGCATACCCTGGACAAGGTACTTAGCTGAAAGCTCCTACTGCTGTCACGTGTAAGCTACTGTGAGATCAGATGTATTCTCGATTCTCAGGAGTCGAGCTATTTCGTAAAGAATGGTTCGCATGTTAGTGTAAGGCACAATATTGCTTTTGGAAATAATTGTCATTGCATGAATAAGAAGTTTTTTAAACTAGGCCTTCCATTCATGTGCTTATTGTCATATTATGTGCCTGAATAAAGAGTGTGCGCTTTTTTCCCATTTGAATCACTTTAAGCAGAAAGTAATTTGATGAGGCTAGCAAATACGATTTTTACTGGAGAAAATTAAGGGGGGAAACGGAAACAATGGCATTCTTTTTTTAGAACCTTGCAAAAAGTTTTACTAGACACTGGGATCTTGAGCCCTGGAGGGAACCAAGTATCTCAGATCCGCACAATAGCTGTGTTGTATCATACCAAATTTTTTGAAAGAAACGGTAGAAGTTCTGCCATACATTAAAGAATGAGAGCAAATAATACAGCAGAAATTTGAGACAGTGACACTGTCAACCTTTTGAGCAAAATATTATTGTCATATGATGTGCCTGAATAAAGAGTGTGCGATTATTTCCCATTTGAATCACTTTAAGCAGAAAGTAATTTGCTGAGGCTAGCAAATACGATTTTTACTAGAGAAAATTAAGGGGGGGAAACAATGGTATTCTTTTTTTAGAACCTTGCAAAAAGATTGACTAGACACTGGGATCTTGAGCCCTGGAGTGAACCAAGTATCTCAGATCCGCACAATAGCCGTGTTGTATCATACCAAATTTTTTGAAAGAAACGGCAGGAGCTCTGCCATGCATTAAAGACAGAGAACAAATAATACAGTAGAAGTTTGAGACAATGACACTGTCAACCTTTTGAGCAAAATATTACAACATGAACTGGAGAAGACTACTGCCCGGACATAGCTTAATATTTTGACAAGTAACTAGTAGATAGTAGCGTTCATTCATTTGTGTTTTCTTAGTGTGCTATCTGTCTTGTGAGGAACCTCCTCTTGGCTGAGCCCGACTGACTCCTACCTGAAAAACTCCTAGTGTGTGCTTCCGGTTTTGGAGGCTATATATGAAGCTTCGCCATCTCCAGCAGGTAATGTGGGATGTGGATGTTAGACATCGATACCTCCTGCGATGCTTTTGCCATGGTCTTCTTCTAGTCTGAAGACTGCACCAGTGTAGCACTTTAGGTGGCTAGCTTCGACCTGAAGTGTGTTGCTTGGGTAATACATGTTTTCTCTGAGGTAGCTTCCTTCTTGCAGCGCGACGGAAGAAACTTTGCCTTCAGTAATCCTGCCGAAAGACTCCCTGATTTTTTGGCAAAACCATTTGTTCCGAAGAGCACCATTGAGTCTTCCTCTTTCCTGGTTCTGCAACCCGCCAGTATTGCCGAAAAATTGCATGAATATGCAACTGACAATTTAAAAGCCCCCATCATGTAAGTCAGAAAAGCATGAGCATCAGGTTTTGCTGAGATTTTCTTCCCTGCCTGTTATATATGCTTTTAATCTTCTCACTAGGTGTAGGCAGTGCAAGATATTTCGCATCGATCGCCTCTTGAACTATTTGTAGCTTGTATTGGAGCCTTGGAGGAACACCACGATCCAAACATGGTCAAACCTTTGCAGGATTAATCAGCTATCCTGTACTGTGTTGCATCCGAAGCCTCCCTTATGCTCGAAACCTGTTGCTTGGACCTTGTTTGTGAAAGAACGGTAGGATCCAGTGGACTGGAGGAGTAGAATATCCTCAATCGTTTGCCAACGCAGTTTGATGATTATATACATCCTGAGAGACCATGTTGATGACATCTTGGACTGTGCGGTACAAACTACTGAAGTTTCTATTGTTTCTTTCTTTCCACATATTCCAAAAGGCGTAAATGAGGGTGTCGTCCACCTTTCTGCTTAACTTTGTAGTGTTGTACCGGACGGCTTCCTACCACTGAGTAATATAGCCGGTTGGATAGCTCCAAGCTGTGATTGTGGCATGGGAACACGAATCCACCAGAAAACCACCTCCAAAGCTGTTTTGCGAACGGGCATAGAGTGAACAAATGGGTAGCAGTTTCTGGCTCCAATCCGCATAGCGGACAGAAGTCACTATGCAGCCATCCTCTGATTGCCATCATGTTTGTTGTTAGAATTCTGTCCTGGATAATTAGCCATGCGAAGAATTTGCATATGTTCCCTGTGCTTGCCCACCAAATCATTTTTAGTTATGATCCGGCACTAAACCATGAAATTGTGCTATTTAAGCTGTTTTGGCTGTGTACTCTCCATTTGTACCCGGGGCTTTTCCATTAATCAGGTATCCTTTGTTAAGATACTCATTTGCTGCTGGTGCATAATCAATTTTTTTAACCACTTCCGTATCTGTTGTTCATAGCTTCGGTTTCCAGATTCTCTGTGATCTACAGTCCATAGATTCTTCCTGCATTTTTCTTGGTTACCGCCATCTATCCAAGCGTCAGCATGTAGCCAGGGGCGATTGTACTTTCTAACGTACTAGAGTTTTTGAGCCTTTCCCTTTGAGATTTATCCGTGGTTGTTGCTGACAGTATCTGGAAAATATTATCGCTGGGATGTTAAGTTGTAAGAGTCAAACAACACTATTATGTATTTTGGCTGAGTAAACGTTTTGTTGCATTTTGAATAAGAACACTTCCATAATTGTAGTGAACTGCTCATTATACTAGGTATATTCTAAAAGACCAAGAGAATTGCATAGATGATAGATCAAAGGTTTTGAGTGGCTACTAATCTGCATCAGCTAATTACTTCATTAATAATAGTTTTTTTAGGATTCATGGTAACTTTTTTAGCATAGAAGCACACCTTTTAATGGTAGTGGTGCCTCTTAGCTTGTACACTGTAAACATTTGTACTCTGAAACCTGAGGTTGAAGTAAATTGCTTTCTCATGCCATATGGCCTAATGTTATGGTTCGTACCTAAGGTATAGCAACGAGCCGATCAGATGGAACAAGCTGGCATGCTAATATTTTATTTCCAGTTTCCTGTACTGAACTATTTTACATCATATTGGATAAGACATGCAAAATGGAGAACAAACAGGGCAAAACTCTGCATATCTTTAGGGGGCTTCAAACTGCAAGTTGTTGGTGCAGCACCGCAGCTGGTACCGTACAGCTTGAATATTGGCAAGGCATCACTACAGAGCTCAGGAACGCCCTCTCTACTTCCTCTGACGCATTTCTTCTGAGCAAGCACATGACATACTCCATCACGGCTGCATCGCAAGGCAGTGTGATCCTGCCATCACTCGTGAACCCAAATTCCTCCTGGGACATCCTCAGGAGCTCACCGAAGACCGTTGTGCCGAGGTACGCCAACGGGACCTCGAACCGCCTCCCATCCGCCGTATACACTGCGCAGTGGCCCTTATCTGCGACCGGCGACGTCGTGCAGCACGCTTCGTTGTCTCTGGTGGTTGCCTTGGCCCTTTGCCACTTCCTCGCCAACTGAGCAAGCCTCTTGGGATGGATCATGATTGGTTCTTCTTGGTTCTCAGGTATGTTGCTTAGGAATGCTTAGCTCGTGAAATTGTGGATGGAGCGATGGTGGCTTAATAGCTAGCTCATGTATATATAGGTAGAGGGATGGCTCATGACCACTTTCCAGTGTGTGGCTAATTGGCATTTGGCAGGGGACAAGGCCATGAGCTTGGTGCGTGCAATGGTGGCTCCAAAGGGAGGCAGCGAGATTCGGATTAGATTTTGCTGGGGCCATGACTTGGTGCACGGTGGAGGCAATGGTAGTGGACTAGTGGTTGGGAGATACATACTACAGTCCTTGCTGCTGAATTGGGCAGAGACATTGTGCAACCATCCTGGGTCCAGATTTTATGGAGGTGTTCCATTCGGTTCAGCGTCCTGTGTCAAGAGATTGGGAGATAAGCTGGCTAGGCTTGTCCAAAAGCAATCATTTCTGAATGATTTGAAGACCCTGCTTTCGTACTTTGCAGCAACCCTGTGATTGCAATCAGGTGTAGAGCCAGCATCAAGGAGGACACGGCACGATGGTTCAGGGGTCAGAAGTCTTCGTTCCTGAGCAGATGCAGTGTTCACTTCGCTGCTTTTGGGGTTGTACTTTGCACTTACAGCTGCAGCTGCATGCTAGGTGTTGGTTTAGCAGTGCTTTGATTGGTGCAAATCAAGCAATTTGCGCGACAGTTCCATATCTCGGGTTCCGCCAGTGGTCTGAATGATTTCTAGCACCGCATGTGTCGGCCATTTCGCGGTGCCTTCCCTGCATTTTCCAATGGGCCTACAACCAGTTGGTAACCACGAGGTCGCCGGTTTTAGCTGGAAAGTTCAGGGCTTCAGACCACGGCTTTGAATCCATCCAGGCAGCTGTCATTAGTTTTTTTTTTGGTTGGAGGATTGCAGTTGTGTGAGTTGCAATGCAAGGCTTATTTGTCAGTACCTGATAGTTTTCTTGAACATCCAGGACATGGACATCACATGATGCTATGTATCACCGATATATGATACCGGTATGGTGATACACAATAATCCAAAAACAAGAATCTGATGATATGGTAAGTATATATGTGTTTAAAAAAAAATTAAGAGTGAGAAGGCGATAGCAGAGGGAGAAGCGACGGTGGCTTGCAAAGGGAGAAGGCAGTGGCAAGATTGTAGAGGGGAAAGACGACGATGGCGGTGATTAGCAAGCTGAGTGGTAGGCTGGTGGTAGAAGGAGAAAGGAGAGGAGGTGATGGTGCCTTGTAGAGGGAGAAGGCGACAACGATGAGATTATAGAGAGAGAAGGGCGACGGCCGCTAGGCTGAGTAGAGGAGTGGCCGAGGCAAGACTGCAAAGGGAGAAGAGAAGGGAGGTAGCAGTGGTGGCCTGCATGCTTAATAGAGGCTAGAGGGGAGGTGGCAGTTAGTAGCAGTCATTAGTCGGCTCGGTGGAGGGCAGTGGCTACCAGGTCTAGGTATTTTAGAGGAGTCATCGGTAGAAGAGATGACTGGGTGAAATGAGTGAGAAAGAGGGATTCTAGAGTTAGAAGAGATAGTTTGGCTTGGCTTTGGCTTTGTGTTTTTAGTCTGGAAATATCGTGGAGTATCGAAGAAGGATCGGGATTATTTTTATTAATTTTAAATGCTAAATTTCACTGATTCACAGAGGATCGCCATATCCACTAAGTATCCGTTACCGGTATGATAATTTTGCGAAGGATCAGTAATTCATAGACAGGTTGTATCAAAATTAATTTGTAATGCAGAAGTCTTGAGCTTATGCTGTGTCACAGACCCGATTTCTGAAATTTGTAGGATAACTAGTCCTGACTTCCAATACAGTTTGACAGCTTTATCTTTGGTCGAACACTTGTCGAAAAGTTCATTCATCTGTGAAGATTTTTCCTGCTCACCTGGACTTTTCATTGTAATGATGAATGGCAATTCTGCGTGGTCTTTAATTGCGTTTTGCCACCTGAACGTTTCTTTGCAACATTCTGGGTCTGAGGTCACTAAACTGTGCAGAAGAAATTTCTTGACTAGTACTGCTTAAGTCCTGAAATGTCAATTATTTATCGGGATTTGATAAACATCAACCGGATGTTTTTTTGGTTGAAATCACCCAAATCTAGAACTATTGGATCATTGTTGAGATTCGGAAGTAACGATTACATCCGATCCTATGATTTGATCCAACGGTCCGGTGAATTTGGATCCGATCTTATGATTTGATCCAACGGCCCGGTGAATTTGGATGTTCGGGAGTATCGATTACATCCGATCGTATGATTTGATCCAACGGCCCGGTGAATTTGGATCCGAAATCCAATGGTTCTAGATTTGAGTGATTTCAATCAAAAAAACATCCGGATGATACCTATACACTCCCTTATTTATCTCTGCAACGAAGTATACATTTGGAAGAACAATGGCTCTAACTGCTTGTTGGCCACCTTCCTTGATTGCTTGCAATATCAAAATGCTTTGCATAACAACTTTCTTTGTCCTATTCCAATGTCCAAATAACTTACACACGAAGAGTACAGACCAGATAGCAATTAGGAGCAGCAAACAGCAACATGCTGGCCAACTCCCAGAGATGGCGCCGCACAGCTTGCGTAGTGGCATGGCACCGCCATGGAGATGAGGAACGCCTTCTCCATCTCCGCAGAGGCGTTTCTCCTGAGCAAGCACATGGCATACTCCATCACCGCAGCATCACAAGGCAACGTGATCCTGCCACCGTCGCCTGCGAAGCCAAACTCCTCCTGAGACATCCTCAGGAGCTCGCCGAAGACAGCCGTGCCGAGGTACGCCAATGGCACCTCGAACCGAGCGCCGTCGGCGGCGTACACGACGCAGTGGCCCTTGCCGGCTACCGACGTGGAGCAGGATCCTTCGGCTTCTTTTGTCGCCGCCGTCGTGGCGAGCCTCTTCCTCCCGAGCGCCGTCATCCTCTGCCACTTCTTGGCCAGCTGGGCGATCCTCTTGGCACTGATCATGGTCGGTTCTTGTTTTCTGGGAACTGAAGAACTCCTCCTCTGTGAGTTGGAATGCTTTTGTTTGTGGATGAAGCGATGGTGTTTGGAGGCCACTTGGCCATGGATTTATATAGCTCAATGAAACGCGGGCGTTCAGTCGATTGCCATGATTGGGCAGGAGACAAGGCCATGAGCACGGTAGTACGTGCAGTGCTGCGATTTGAGGTCTTGGTTCGTGGTGATCTGGATCAGATTTTGATGGGGCCAAGTGTTCGGAGCGTGCCGGGGCCAGTAGTAGCGCGCTTCCGGTGCTTGGATTGGATTATCATCGACTCATCGTGCAGCCATGCCCATGCTGAGCGGTTTAGCCGGGAAACGGCACGAGGACCCCATGTTAATTGGGACCAACGTGCAGTGTGAGGGCCATGATTAGTTCAGCTCAGGTTTCCAATTTCGTTTTAATTTTTTTTTGGCACCCGGTAATTTTAGTGTAATTTCGGAACTAAATGGTTGGACAAAATTTTTTTTGTAAAATTTGACCGAAATTTGAATTTATGGACAAAATTCTAATGAACTCACCGAAATGTAACTAGGACAAATTTATTTTGAGACCCACCAAAATAACTGAATTTCACCGAATTCTGGTGAAATTTCGGCAAAATTCCAAAACTGGCTCAGCTAGCAATCGTCTTGCGCGATGTGGGGTGGGGGGTGCGTTGTGCAGAGAAGGCGTCTTTTTCATTATGTGTGTGTTAACGCCGTGGTCATGAAGGCCTCAATTGGTGCAAAGCAACTGGCTGAAAAGACAGGGCCATGTTTCGGTTTTGATTGGTGGTCTGCTTGACTTGTAGCTTGGCATGTGGCATCCATTTCTTGGAGTCGTACTGCAATTTCCGGTCAACCAGCTGCCAACCCTGCACGGTTCATTGTTTCACTGCTGTATGTTAGTATGTGCAAGGGTTATTCCTGATAATTTGTTTGGTGAACCAGCCAGTGGCTTCGAAGTTCACTTGCTTCTGCCATGCACTAGTCTTGACTCTTGAGAATTTGTGCACTCACAAGCGATCTGTACAGCTTCACAGTTTCAACGTTTCATCTTAATGAGTAGTGACAGTTTGACATCATCCACTTCTTTTTCTCCAAAGGAGATCTTCATTCTCTTTACCATTCTGTTTGAAGCATATATTGTAAACAAACTTCCCTTTTATGTACTAACATGTGACTATTCTAGTTAAAAAAATTCAACTATGATATATTTTAGAGAGAGCGCATTACTATCTACCCTTTACTCATGCTTTAATATTTACGTAATTGTTAAAAAGAGAAGCATGGACGTACCTCTCGAATCATAATTATGACTGTAAGTGCTTTTTGGCCATGTTCCCGCTTGATTAATTCTTTGCTGCCTCAAAAGATTGAAAAGTCTTCACACAGCAATTTTCTTGAAGTAGCAGCAGAAGCATTACCGCAAGCCATTTCGTTAAGATTGAGATAATGTACTACTGTAAGAATTACAAGAAGCAAATTTGCTGTTTGGCACTTGGCTCTGGTGATTGATTGCTTGCAAGATCAAAATTCTCCCATAACGATCTTCTTGTTCCTATGCTATATCGAACTACTTAGTTTACATACAATAAACAGATGCTAACGACATTACGAACTGCAAACAGCAACTTGCTGGCTAACTCCCAAAGATGGCGCCGCACAGCTTGCATAGCGGCATGGCATCGCCATGGAGCTCAGGAACGCCTTCTCCACCTCTGCAGAGGCATTTCTCCTGACCAAGCGCATCACGTACTTAGTGTGAGTTTTTGGCTGCTCACTCTCTTAGTAACACAATCGTGATACCAATGAAGGGTAAAGTTCAGCACATATATCTCTTAGTCCAGGAGGGTGTTCCTGTTTTTCTAGTTGTGAATTAAGGCTTTTCGTAGACTTGGCCAGTTGTGAGGTTTTTCCACGGATCTGATTTTTTCCTTAAAAAACAAGACCCACCCCCTTTCTTCCTTCTAATAAAAACTGCAGCAATTCTCTTGCTGCCATTTCAAAAAAAAAAGTTCAGCACATACCTTCTGAAGATTACGATATTCCTATGTGAATTATCATGGCTGCATGGTCGTCCTTAATACGCTTTGTTTCCATACACGCAGCACAAAAGATCACGTATTTTATTATACCGTGCACAATCAAATTATATAACCCATATTATGATCAGATTCTTCAAGAGTTTAAAATGAAATCTTTCAAACCTACAATGAATCGAGTCAAACTGAAAATTATATACGAGCTAGGGCAATCCATGCGTTGCTTAGTGTCCATATCTTGGATTACTGCATCCGGCCACTTCGATCTTGTGATCGTTGTCTTGCAACATATTTAAGATTTCTGCTGTTGTCTCACTTCCACCGTCTGGTACGTATTGGCGATGATCAGCAGCATTGGTGCACGGAAGCAGTGATGACAGAGTGATTTACGCCAGCATCTAGCCATCCAAACGCAAGCGAAGAGCTTGCTTACCTGACACTTAATTTTGGCGACTGTTAGATTAAGTCTATATATGCTGCAACCACTTCCACTCTCTCCGTGCATGCACAATCACATATTCACATCTGCATGCCTCTTAACTACATGATTCTTTCTGTCAGTCATATAAGCATATGACTAGCTCCATTCATGACTGCATAAACTTGTGAGATATCATTCAAGATCATCAAATTCATATTTAACCCACAAGCAAGCTCAGATCAACGTTTGTGCTTTTAGCCCGATTTTGGTACAACCTTCCCTAAATTTGAAAAAAAATAAGAATTTTAATGTCAATCTATTCGATCAATAATTGAAATAGGTTTCTAACATCAATAGAAAGGTGTATGCAAAGTTTTACAGGATTTGGATAAGTAGATCAAAAGTTACATCAATTCTTAGATTTGAAATCGTGTTGATTTCCTATTCATCTAGTAGTACCAAATTTTTGCCTGCAGTAATGCCGAACCGCGGTAGTACTAGACTTTCTGAAATTTTGGTTTTCAGCATTTGAATTTATGAGGGAAAATATTATTGGATCATCCACCCCCTTCCAATTGTCTAATTTAGTCCTACATATTCTCTCTATACCCCTAATAAATCTTCATCATTATTTTATATTGTCTACATACCTGCTTTGAATTTAGTGTTTAGTGATAATAATTAGGGGTCATATAGTCATTTTTAATATCCTTTAGTCTATGTGCTACGAAGAAACACATTTTATAAACTTAGAGGGAGGGAGTATTTCAAAGGGTTGTATTATATTTGACGTGACCAAAACAAAATCATGGATTGAATAAGAACCTTGACACTGATTATGTGAGATCAGACAACTTAATTGCATTGCCTTTCATCCATTAATTGTCTGGTACTTCTATTTTACTTACGTCTTCTCCATTGGAGAATAAACAAAAATATAGCGGGGTTATGTAATCATCCCCTGCTGTTAATTAGTTAATTAATCCTCACGAACTGCAAACAGCAACGTGGTTGCTAAGCCCCATGGATGGTGGTGCCAAGCAGCTCGAGAAGTGGCAGGGCCTCGACCTCGCCACGGAGCTCAGGAACGCCCTCTCGACATCCTCCGACGCATTTCTCCTAAGCAAGCACATCACATACTCCATGGCCGATGCATCACAGGGCAGCGTGATCCTGCCGTCGTCGCTTGCGAACCCAAACTCCTCCTGCGACATCCGCAGGAGCTCGCCGAAGACCGCCGTGCCGAGGTACGCCAGTGGCACCTCGAACCGACTCCCGTCGGCCGTGTACACGACGCAGTGGCCCTTGCCGGCCACCGATGACGTGCCGCATGACCCTTCGCCTTCTCTCGCCGGCGTCCACGCGAGCCTCTTCCTGCAGAGGGCCGCCATCTTCTGCCACTTCTTGGCCAGCTGAGCGAGCCTCTTGGCACTGATCATGGCTGTAGATTTGGCGACGGTGTTTGCTATGAGCTGCAAGGCTTAGTTTGCGATTGGAACTGATGAAGTGAGGGTGTCCAGCCGGCCAATGCCTGAATATATAGCTAGGTGAAAGAAAGTAGGGATCAGAGGAAGCCGGTTAAGTGCACTTGTCAGTGTGGCAAGCTGGCAATGAGCACGAAACGTGCAATGTTGCGAGCAAATGCATGCAATTTTGTGCGCTCTGATCAGATTTTGATGGGGCTAAGTGTTCGGCGCTTGCATATCAACGTACTGTGCAGCCATACTAACCGATTCAGTGAGGAACTGGCATGTGGACCACGTGTTAATTGGGCCCAGCGTGTTCCATTAGTTATTGTGCAATCAGATATTGATGGCTTGACATATATATATCAATGATCATGCTACTATTTGAAGCTCTCAAAGGCTGAAAAACGCGTCGGACAACAACTGGTCATGCCTTTTATATATGCTCGTAATGCGTTGCCGCTGAACTTTCAGAACTATTGTTGATCAGATGGTGCACCTGTATCTACTTGCTCCACAAATGTAGGTGTCTCAGCTCGTGGTCTAGTCCATGTTCAGTCCAGCATCTCACGTGGTCTCCATTTTTTTTTGAAAACGGAAAACAGCAGTGGAAACCACTGCTGTGAATTTTATTAATTAGATAAGAAGAGGAAAAATTACAAAGTACAAAGGATAAGCTAGCGAGAGGCCAGCCCAGAAACAGAGATATTAAAGCAGTCGAAGATTCCAAGCTACAAAATCAGGTCTATGAGAGTCTTTAAGTCTAAAGGAGTGTAGATGGATTTGAGCCATAAACCAAGACTTCCAGGAGATAAAACTCGCAGGAAGGGAGTGAAAAATCGAATCATTCCGTTGCTTCCAAATTCCCCAGGAGGCAATTATGAACGCCTCAAGGAAGAAAGGGCACCCATCAGATAATAAAGCATTAGAGATTCTTTGAAAAATGCCCATGTTCATCTCCCAGACAATTTGAAGAGCATTCCAGCAGTTTCGACTGAAAGGGCAATCAAAGAAGAGATGGTCTCTGGTTTCTTCTACGCCAAGGTGACAAAGAACGCAATTGTAGTTATTCCCTTGGATCTGAAGATTCTTTCTTTTGAGCAAATTCCTGGTGTTGAGGCGATCCTGGCATAAAAGCCAAGCAAAAACTTTCAATTTCGGAGAGCATTTAGACTTCCAAATCCAGAGTATTGGTCTGGGAACAGAAATATGATTGAAGGCAAATTTATAAAACTTGCTAGGAGCGTATTCCTTAGAATTCCAAATGCAATGCCATTCATCATTGGAATCATTGAGCAGATTGTCGGACAGGAAATTGGAGTGAAGATCAGAAAACTCCTCATAAGCGATCTCAGTAAGAGGCAGATTAAAGTGCAAAGAGACTCCAGGATTGAGAAGGAAAGATGCCACACTCAGATTAGGATTCTTGGCGAAAGAAAAAAGGTGCTGGTATTTAGTCCTCATGGAAATGTCATTCCAAGCGTCATCCCAGAAAAGGACAGTATCCCCACGACCGATAGAGCATTTGGAAATAGCCCTGAAATGATCCATATATGATAAGATATCCTTCCACCAGAAAGAACCCTTCTTCATGGTAACTTGGGGCAGATTTAACTGATAGTGAAAAGCCCAGATCAAATGAACCCAGGGGATGTTGCATTTGTTAAAGAACTTGTGCAGGAACTTAATTAAAAGAGAGATGTTGTGAAGTCTGAGATTAATAACCCCTAAGCCACCTTTGTTTTTAGGTCTGCAAACCATATCCCATTTAGCCAAGGATCTACCTCTGCCATTAATCTCATTTTTACCCCATAAGCAAATTCTTCTGAGTCTGTCGATTCTATTAATGGTAGCGCAGCGGTAATTTCAAAGTACACCTTGCATAAGTGGACATAGAGGAGATAACGAATTCACAAGTCAAGTCTACCTCCATAGGAGAGAATGGACGAAAATGAGGAGATGCGATTGGAGATCTTATTAACCATGCACTCAAAGTCTTTAATATGAGGTTTGAAAGGACTCATAGGAAGGCCCAAGTAAGTGAAAGGGAAATTCCCGACTTTGGAACCAAATAGACGGGCCAGAGTTTCAATCTCTCTGTCTAACAAGTTGATAGGGAACATGCCAGATTTGTTATAATTGATTTTTAGCCCAGTAGCAGCAGCAAAAGATTGCAGGAGACATTTAAGTTTAAATATCTCATTCTGACACCCCTTAATGAAGATGATGGTGTCATCAGCATATTGAATAACCGGGAAATCCAAGTTGTGAACCATATTAAGGGGAAGGGAGAGGATGCCCATCTGTCTGGCTTTGTTGAGAATGTATTGAAGAAGATCCGCCGCGATCGCAAATAAAAGGGGGGAGATGGGATCCCCTTGCCTGACACCGCGTTTGCATTTGAAGGAAGGACCAGGAACCCCATTCAGAAGAATAGAAGTAGTTGCAGAGCTTAAGATGTCAGTAGTCCAGGAGATCCACCTTTCCGAGAAACCCAGCGCTTTGAGCATGGCTAAAATGGCATTATGCTCAATGGAATCAAAAGCTTTGGCGAAATCCAGTTTGATGAGGACGATCTTTTCTTTGGAATGGTGACATTGATGGATGTATTCAAAAGTATAGGCAAGACAATCTTAGATAGATCTCCCTTTAATAAAGCCGTACTGGTTCGGGTGAACAATAGAAGACATCACCTTGTTAAGTCTAGAAGCCAGGATCTTCGTGACAAGTTTGACACTGAGGTTGAGGAGAGAAATAGGTCTGAAATCAGTAGGAGAGACCGGATTCTTAATCTTAGGAATGAGAACAATGTAAGAATGATTGATGGCAAAGAGGGAAGAAGCACCAGTCTGAAAATCTGTACACAATTTGTAGAAATCCTCTTGAAGAATAGGCCAACATTTTTTGAAGAATCTGGCGTTGAATCCATCAGGACCAGGGGCGCTATCTGAATGGAATTGATTAACCACCTCATCTATTTCTTGTTTAGTGAAAGGAAGATCCAGATCTTGAAGACCATCCTTTTGCTGAATGAGATTGTGCAGATCAAAGTACATAACAGGGTTGTCAGACTCTCCCATCCTATGAAAGAAAAAATTAAAGAGGAGATTGGCTTTGGCCTTATGATCATAGAGGATGTCACCATGTTCAGAGGTGAGGGAGCAAATAAAATTATGCTTAAATCTTTCAGTTGCTTTGCCATGGAAGAATTTAGTATTTTCATCCCCAAACTGAATCCAGCGAATCGTACACCGATTTTTCCAGTAAGTGTTTTGAATGTCCAAGAGAGTCGCCAGGTGGCCCTTAAGGATAGTTCTGAAATTCCTTTCATGAAGGTAAAGAGACCTGTATTCCTCAATCTTGTCAAGAGTCCCAATCACACAGGAGGAATAAGAGATTTGAGTTTTGATATGGGTAAATTTGGACTTCCAGTTCTGAAGATCGTGCTGAAGTTTATGCAATTTCAAATTGACAATAGAAGCAGCACTGTCATTCCCATTAGAGGAAAAGTTCCAGGATGTTTGAACAGTTTGAAGGAAATCAGATTGGTCCAGCCAGAAGTTCTCAATTCTGAATACATAAGCTTTCGGAATGAAAGTCTGAATTGTTGCTAAACAAGGAACATGATCAGACATAGTTCTTGAAAGCGGAAGCCAAAGAGTGCCAGGAAAAGTTTGAGTCCAATGAATTGAGGTGAAACACCAGTCCAATTGTTCTAAAAGCGGGTTGACTTGCATGTTGCTCCAAGTATATCTCATACCCTTAAGGGGAATCTCAATCAGGCCTAAAGAGGTAATAATCTCATCAAAGCGCTGAGCATCTGAGAGCCCTAGCCCCAGGATGGACCGACAACAGCGAGTAACAGGAAACCTAAATTCGGTTTCAATGTAATCTCTGACCTGGATGAGGAAGTCATCATAATCAACTTCGGCAAGCTCACCATCTCTATCCACAGCCAGAATCCATTCTTCATGATCTCTAGTCAGATGACCACTGAGGTGTACCGTCCGGCGAGCAGACCTCAAAGGACCACCATCATCGGGATGAACATCTTGAGGGATGAATCTTGCGGGATTGAATTGCACATTTGCCATGGGGATTTCGGCGGACGCTTCAGGCTCCACCAGGGTTAGAGTAGAGTGGAGTCGCGATGAAGGCGAAGGGGAATGGGCCTCAGAAGCTGGTGATGTTATCTGCACCTTGGGAACCCGCGAAGAGTTTTTTTCCCTCCATCTCCAGCTTTGGCTGGTGCGTTTTTTGAGACAATCTTCCATCCAATGGCCATAATTAAAGCAGAATGAACATCTGATAGGGCAATCTGTGAAACAACCTTATGAGTCAACTCTTGGCAACGTAAGCATGAGAGAGAAGAGCCAGGGTGGTGTTGGCAAGAAACAGGAATACTGTTCAAGTTCCAAGAGAACTCCCTTTTTCCCGCGGTAAGCTTACGTCCCATCAAATTATGTCCGAGAGCATTGGGAACTTTCAAAATCTTTTGCCCAGACTGAAAATCAATCTCTGTGTTCGGGATGGAATTTGAATTCGAATCACCCTTCCGAAGGCCAGCACTGTTTGATTTGCTGATGGGAAGCGAACAGCCAATTTGAAATGAAGTATTACTTGGAATTGAAGAATTATCCTTAGCACAAGAACAGATGATATCTCCAACTTTAAAGAGAATCGTAGACCAATTAGGATGTTGAGAAGGCAAAAAACTTTTAGACCTGATAGATAAACCAAGATCATCCGCAAAAGAAACTGTTTTCACCTTAGCATTACTATCTGAAGAATCCATCTTTAGGATTTTGAAGCGTCGAGAGGAGGAAGAGCCAGATGAAAGACTCTTATTCAGCATTTGAGCAGAACGGATAAATTTGTCTCTGTCAGATCTCCAAAAGGGATCATTGGCTCTCCAGAGATAAAAATACACATCAAAGTGCAGCGTAGTGATCCTTTTGATATGGCAAAGATGAAGACCTACAGATTTGTTTGCCACTGAAATGCGGAAATGGCGACCAACAATATTAACCACCTGAAAACCTTCAGGAGCGCCACCGAGAATTGAACTTAGAGCCACAGCAGCTGAAGAAGCATTAAGCTTGAAGGAATGCCTTCTGAAGTGAACCAAAAGAAAGAATGAGCGATCGGAGGAGGAGACATCACAATGAACATCCGAGCCAAAGGTCCACTTGATCTTTCGAGAGAAAAGAGAACCAATGTTGAAATCCAAATTGACATCCTCAATGTTAGGACGCAGATCAGAAACCTTCTTGCTCAAGTTCTTAGAGGGAAGTGTAGACCACTCTGCTTCTTCTTCGGCAAGCCAGATTTGATAATCCCTAAACCAATTCGGGCCTCCATCTCTCCAGAAGAAGAAGGACACATCAAAAGAGGGTGAAACAACTCTTTTTAGCCTTAAGACCAAGAGAGCAACTTTCTTTGAGGGGACAGAGAAACGGAAATGAGTGCTGGAAGCTTGCCAAACATGAAACCCAGCTGGAGCACCCCCGAGGATCGAGTGTAGAGATCGAGCAACAGAAGAGGAGTCAAGACGGAAGGAGAAGCGCTTGAAAACAACCAGTAGAAAGAAAGATCCTTGTGGCGAAGAGGAGGCATGATGAACAGACGAGCCAACAGAGCGAAGCACTAGGGATCGGAAATGGATACCAAGATCTTGATGCCACAGAATCGATTCCGTCGATGAGGCGCGCTTGCTGAGATCCATCTCGCTGTTGTCGCATCTAAGAATCCGTCGATCGTTGCATGCCGATCTCCATTTGCAGAGTTGTGTAACACAAGTGATGGGGGTAACTCGAAACCAGTTACTCCATCTCACGTGGTCTCCATTTTCAATGTTGCTTAATTCCTCCCCTTCCCGTTGAGCATACAACGCTAACATGTTTCGAAGGGTATGTCTCTTAACTTGAGTTTCTCATAAAACTTGGTGCTTTGGCATGAGTTCTAGTTTGGGACTCTTTTCTGGTGTTGGTGTCGCCCAGCTTGGGACCGGTGTTGGTGCGCGCCTTCGGTGTAGTCACTTCGGGCTCAGTGTATCTCTCTTCTCTTTGAAATAAATGGCAATGTTCTTGTTCTTGTTTCACAAAAAAAAGTTTCTCCTAAAACTAGGTAAAAGTCTCTCAAGCTGTACCCTGTATAAGAGGGTTTCAGTGTTTGGTAATTTCACAGTGAAATGTAAACCGTTCTTCCCAAACTGGACCTAAGAATGGCTGGTTGCACGTTTTCTCCTCTCTTTTGTTTCCCCCCTTTTGTTTTCTTCCAAAAAGTAGAGGTTTAGAATCCATATTTGTCTTATTTCGTTTCTTTATCTTTTGTAGTGGTTAGAGGTCGTCTACTATCTTCGAGTGGTGTATTGGTACTATTTTGGCTTGGGTAATTATTTGTGAGGTTTTTTCATGGATCCGATTTTTCCCTTAAAAAACAGGATCCAAAAAACTTTTTCTTTTTTCTTAATAGAATTTGCAGCAATTTTCTTGCTGCTCTTTCAAAAAAAAAAGAATCCATATTTGTACAGTCCCTCCTGACATGGTTCTGCACATGACATGTATTGTTTTTAACTTTTGATTGCCTGGGACAAGGTAAATAGTAGGGTTGCAATCGGATCGGATTTTTTGCAAATCGAATCAAGCGAACGAGTTCGGATCGGATTCGGATATTTTTTTCGGATAATTGTCGAATTCGGATTCGGTTTCGGATATTTTATTTCGGATTCGGTTTCGGATATTTTATTTCGGATTCGGATTCGGATTCAGGAGAGCACTATCCGTCGGATCGGTATATTCCGAGAAAATTTTGGATCTATCCCAGAAAACCTTGTTCGGATATCGATCTTCCGAAGTCCGATTCCCCGAGCGCGTTATGTCGCCTTGTCCTTTCGCGTTGCGTCGTTGGGAGTTGGGACGCACGGCAACACGTCGCCTGTCCTTCCCGCCAAGACCGTGGCGCCTGCCTCGTGACATGCTCAGGCACCACAGTGGGCCCGCATGCGGTTGCTTTGACCTTTGATGCCCGAGAGAGAGAGAGCGTTTTACTCAAGTGAAACCAAGGTTCTTTGTTTACTATCTTGTGCCTTTGTTAGTTTATCCAAGGCAATTAATTAGGCTTGCGATTTATTTAGTCTCGTTTCTTTCTTTTGCAACATTGCACCTACTGCATGCTATCATCATCATGTGCCGACGTGTCCAATACTTGTTAGATTGCGATAATTTTGTTGTATTTTGAATTTATACGGTTGGTTAATCAAGACTATATATTTGCTTTATACAAGATCTATTTTCTACCGTTATCCGACAAAAATTATTCGATATCAGATCGATTCCGCTCCGTATTCGATTGAATCTGCGGACCGATATTATCCGCGCCAGTATTCAGTATCCGATGCTATCCGAATCCGATTCGAATCCGACAAAAATATGGTTTAAGATATGGAAAGAGCGATATCCGACCGAATCCGAGCCGATTGCACCCCTAGTAAATAGTCATACACACAGAGCTGCCGAACTCAGGAGGCGCAAATGACTGTAAAAGAAAAAAAAGAATGAACAGGTCCTTTAGGTCTGAAAACTTACAATAATTTTCCTGTCTCCCACATGAAACAGATCATATGTAGTATGTCAGGTCCATGCAGGGCAGCATGCGGCTGCGCGTCTGGGTGCATGAACGGTCCTTGACTAGGCTTGCAATGGACAGCGCAGCGCTTCTCTGGCGTGGCGGACGGGCGAGGGCGACGCATTGTTACATGCCAACAGTGTGTACAATGCATTGAGTTGTAAAACGGAATGACTCGTACTCGGACGTCCGAAATTTTCGAATGCACTGTAATATTTTTTTTTCCTTCACGTGTAATATTTTGTTACAATGCATACAATATTTTCCTTCGAGAAACAGTAAAATTTGCTACAGTAAACGGATGTTGCAAGCGTTCAAAAAAATGTTTCACGCGTTGACAGAAAATGTTGCAAACGTAGAAAAAAAATATTGCAAGAGGCATCCGATGAGATGAAAAGAAATCGGACGTCCGAGCGCTAATTTCTCCCATTGTAAAATGATCATCTTTCTAGTCCTCTTACCTCTCTTCTTTCTTTTTTTTTTTAAAAATGGCTCACGTCCTGGGAGCACGGGAGGCGAGAGACGCGGGAGCGGGCGACCGCGGCAGCAGACGGCTGCTACGCTCCAGGGGCACAGGAGCTGCAGAGGGGAGCGCGGGAGCGGAGGCAGCGTGCGTGGTGTGCGCGGGAGAAACGTTGCAGCGAAGGGGAGCGCGGGAGGCCCAATGTGCTGCTACACAGTGCGGCTCCCTGATTGATGCAGCACATGCGGCTCACTCTCGGAGCCTCGGAGGCCCTATCACGACAAGGACGGACTACTTCGGCAACCAAGCGACGCACAGGACACTGGGGCTAAATGCCTAAATCGATGCACAAAAATCAGAAGAACAAAACAAGAATAGAAGAGTGAGAAGAAAAATTATATACTTAGCTCACAGATAAACACAGAATAATGGGTGTGAGTGTTGTGGATTGATTCATTGCCACCAATGGGATTATTTCGAGGAAATGGAGCAGGATCAGGAGGGGAGTTAAATTTCACAACAAAATTTCAGAACTCAGGAGGAGCCACAAGCCACAGACAATTGACCGTAAAAAGGAATGGGCAGGTTTCTTTGATCTGAAGATTTGCAGACTTGCAATACCTTTTATCCACTTACTATTTACATCATCCAAAAGAAGAAAAAAGAGCAAAACAATCGCTCTCAGTGAATCTTCAGAAGCTAGAAACTGCTACTTGCTGGCCAAGCCCCATGGATGGCGCAAAGCCATTCTCATAGCGGCAAGACCTCGCAATGCAGCTCAGGAAAGCCCCAACAATTTCTTCAGACGCATTTCTTCTGAGCAAGCACATGACATACTCCATCACCGCTGCATCACAAGGCAGCGTGATCCTTCCATCACTTGTGAAGCCAAACTCCTCCTGAGACATCCTCAGGAGCTCTGCAAAGACTGTCGTGCCGAGGTACGCCAATGGCACCTCGAACCGTCTGCCGTCAGCAGTGTACATGACGCAGTGGCCCTTCACTGCCACAGACGTGCAGCACTTATCGGCTTCTTTCACTGTCGTCCACGTGAGCCTCTTCCTCCCGAGGGCCGCAATTCTTTGCCACTTCTTTGCCATTTGAGCAAGTCTCTTGGCACTGATCATGGTTGCTTCTCCTTCTTTCTTGGCTCAAAGTTCAGAGAAATTTTGTATAAGGTAGTATTCAGCTAGGTGTAATGCTTAGCTTGTGGATGAACTGATGAGGTGGGGATGCAAAGCTGACAGATTTATAGGTGTGGGAAATGAGAAGCATGCAGTTTAAGTGCAACTATCAACCCAAGCTGTCAAGCGACAAGGCCATGAGCTCAGAACATGCAATGCTGCAAGGCCAAGCAATGTGATTCTGATTAGATTTCTCTGGGGCCATCTCTTTGGTCCTTTATGGAGCCATTTCTGGCAGTGTTTTGGGTGCTTGGCTATATCACAATGTGCTGCCATACTAACCTGTATTAGTGGCTACGAGACATGACTCATGAGAACCACATGTAAATTGGGTCCAACGTGTCAGGGCCAGTTCTCTTTTTGGATCGTGCAATGAAATATCAATTATTTTGGGTGCTTGAGTATGTAAACTGCCCCCTAACATACAGATATATAGTCTGACAGTTGTTTGTGCCCATAGCAAGCTGTTGCTGAACAACCGAACTAAATGTCTTGAAAGTGGTCCAAACAACTTGCTCGACAAATTCATATCACCTCTTTAGTTGATGATCTGTTTGATTACCAGCACCTCATGTGAACTCCATTTCGTTTCTTCTTCTTACACTTCCCTATATGGACCTACAAGATTACAACTAGCTGATGATTATTATTAAGTGAGCAGCTCTGTTGTACCACATTTCTCAGTTGAAACTTGAGATGGTCATATATTCTTTTTTCGTTGGAACATAGCTAGAGACCTGCTAATGACATGTTTTGTTATGAACTTTTTTACAGGAGTTCCTTTTTTTTAAAAAAAAAAAGTTGACTACCTAGAACAAGACTGATGATTTACAAGAGGTTCTAACGGTTCTTGCAAATGTTAACTTCACTTGACCTTGCTTCCGTACCATTTTGCTGAAATAGTATTAGGTCCTGCTCAAATCTTTGGTGTACTTGCACGAATCAATATTGCAGACCTATCAACTTTAGCCTGAAGCCCTGAACTATATACAATGTGTTGTTATGCAACAGAGCCTTAGCTTAATTTGTCACACACCCAGAACTGCGGAACTCAGCACTGGGGAGTGTGGACACGACTCACAATTTATTGTAAACACGAAGAATGGTAAGGTTCCTTAGATCTGTCAACTTGCAATATGGTTCTTCCATTTCCTGTATCCCACATGAAACTATTTGCATCATCCGGGGACGGGGGAAAAAGCTAACACAGACACAGGATCTTCAGAAGCTAGAAACAGCTACTTGCTGACTGAAAGGATCCTGGTTCCTTAATCCCGCAATTGAGATCATTGACACAAATTAAGTACATACATAAACAAATTGCTCAACAAATTAATCCTCAACTTTATTGATTATCAAAATGCCGTACAAGTGCATAATTACAATATGCATTAAAGAATAAAGTTACATCAAAAAGAAGATTACAAGAAAATCTAAATTCCTAAAATCTACAGCTTCTGACACTCATATGGTTCCCTGCAAAACAAATAATCCACACACATACATATATATAACAATAGGTCACGATAACAGAATAATTAAATTTTTAGAGTTGTCGTTAGACCCGTATGTGTTGATACGCTCATCAAGATACCAGACCGTTCGGGGCCAGTCGACACCTCTCACTAAAAATGGGTATCATCATCCGGCATTATACAAACCTGCTAACTTGCGAGTAATCATAGCATTTCCAAGAATAGTGCCAAAATATCCCTAGTGAAAAGATAAAAATATGCATAGTAAAAGAATAACAAAGCCTCTGTTAAAATGGATAAGGACAAGCTATCAAGAGTGCCTCCTCCATATCATCACACAGCAGGAAGCACAAAGCCTCCTCAAGCACAAAGCTCTCTAAACCAAACCACCAGAAGGCCACAAGCCACTTCCCATTTCTTACAAGCCAAGCAAGCCAAGTTCCCAGGAGCCCTTAGCTCAAGCACAAAGTCACCTTCACGAACAAAGTTCCAAGCCAACCAAGCTTCCATGAGAGAAACCTCCAGGAGCACAACCACACAAGAGCCAGGAACAATCCCTAGGAGGTCACCAAGCCATCATAACCAAGCACTAGGAGGCCAAGAAGTAAGAGCACGACCCCCAGGAGGAGCAAGCCACCAGAATAAAGCACAAGCTAGGAGACCCAAGACAAGCTAAGGACCAGGAGCAAGAAGGAGCAAGGTCAGCTCATCCCCAGCAACGTCACATTCATAGCTCTGCATTTCCTTCCATTCCCTCACAACACAGGTAATCCCCACATTCATACCCATAGCAAGGACATAAAGGACAGTAGCGAAAATCAATAGAAGAGCTAAAGACCGTAGGTTAGCCAATGGTCTCAGATGTAGTGGTTGCAAGGGCGGTGTTGCACTCAGCATGTGACAAGAACCACGGGTATGCCACGACACTGCTAACTTGCCATCCAACTAGCTTAAAAATCATCATCGACCCAAAAACAAAAAATATAGGTGTTCATCCATATTCATCGTTACACCAATATGCAAAATCACAGTGAAGTTGAGTGAAAAGAAAAGGAGAGAAAGAGCTAGGGTTTACCAAACCCTAGTTGGAGCGGGGATCGGCCAGGAGCTCGGGGACCAGGGCCTGGGGCCAGAGGAGGGGAGCTCAGGTGAAAACCGGGGAGGCTTCGCCATGGGGAGGAAGGAGGACCGGCCAAGTGGGGGGCGAATCAGTGACGCTGGTGGTGGTGGAGCCAGGCTAGTGCCTGGCGGCCCATGCGTTGAGAGCCCGAGCCAGGCAGGCGGGTAGCCAGGGAAGCCGTGCGTGCGCGAGGGGCCAGAGGCGTAGCACGGCATGAGCAGCCAGGTGGCCTGGCGCGAGGGTGTGGCCGAGGCCGGGGGCGACGCGGGGCGGGAGGTGGCTTGGGAGTTGAGGCCACGTGGAAAGGAGACAGCTCGGGCGGTGGATTCGCGTGGAGAGTGGGGGAGGCCCAGGGGATCGGGCGGCGACCGGTGTGAGGCGTAGCCCAAGGCGTCGGTGGGCCGGCGTGGGGAGCACCGGGGAGGGAGCAGCTGACGATTGGAGGGAGGAGGCGGCCTGGGGATCAGGCCGGGCGGAGGTAGGGGTGGAAAAAAAACTCGAAACTCGCGAGTTTAACGAGTACTCGGAAACTAGACTCGACTTGACTCGAGCTCGTTCCTTAACGAGTCGAGTCGAGTTGGGTTTTGAACTCGTTAAGGTAACGAGCTTAACGAGCTAGAAAAAAAACACTATAAGTCTGTAATCCTAGCCCTATTCTTTCAACCTTCAGACCCAATTCTTTTTCCCTATTTCACATCCGCAATTCCCCAATTCTTGGCTCGGCTGCATCTATGCTTATACAGTCATAAAACTATTGAATATTGAAACTTTATAGCACCTTGATGAGCAGATAGTCAGAGGCATCGTAACGAGCTAACTCGAGCCAACTCGAGTTTTTAACGAGTCGAGCTGAGTTGAACTTTCAGCTCGTTAAGAAAACGAGTCGAGTCAAGTTGGCTCGTTATCTTAAAGAGTTTAACGAGTCGAGTCGAGTAGAGTTGGCTCGATATCCACCCCTAGGCAGAGGTGACAGCACCTTCGGGCCGACTGACGGCCAGAGAAGGGAGGAGCCGATGGTGGGGAGGAGAGGAAGAGAGAGTGAGGAGAGGAAGAAAAGTGAGGGATTGGATAAGGCAGGAGCTGGTCGGATAAGGAAAATGAGAAAAGAAAAGAATGGAAAAGAAAAATCTATAAATAAATAAATAAATTTTATCAGCATGTCTGCAGCATCCAATACTAATATACCTGATTAAAAACCCAATAAATTAAATAGACAAAGCTATTAGATTTTAAATAAATACATTAAAATAAAAATACCTAAAATTTCAAAAGAGGTGTTAGATGTAAATCAAATAATCCACCTTAATAAAGGTTTAGACGCCATAAAACATGCAAAAATCTAATAACCAGTTAAGATGTGGTATTTTGTAATTTCAGAAAATCATTCCAATCCGACCAGTGATCCCTTTCGAAATCCGCGTGAGGACGCTTTTTTCAATCCAATTTCAGGCAAGCATTCCTTGATAACATTTCAATATTTCAACAACTTTCGATAAATTTATTTGGTTATAGTTGATATCACCCCTGCACGGGAAAATGCTTTTAAGAAAAACCATAAATTAGAGGTGGTGAGGAAAGATGGTTTTGATGATGAACTGTTGCGGCGGTAATTGGTTATGGATATGCGAGATTGGTAAATCTGTATATGTGGTGGGTAGAGGACGCCGATGAGAAGGGGTGTTGCCGATGGGGCCCTCTACATAGGCTATAATATAAGAAAGAACAACTACACTCGAGCAATGAGTTGTATTTACAGTATTAACCATAGTGTGTGAAATTAACCAGAAAAGGTTGTCCTACAAAGGTATTATGATCTCCAAATTGGGTAAGAGTAGATAACTATGTGTGTGAAGTTGGGTATGCCAGAAGGCCAAGTAAGGTGACACTGAAAATCGGCTGTGGTTAATTTTTTTAGACTATATATATGTGAAGTTTTGGGTTGAGTATCAGTACTGCTGCAGTAGTATGATACAACTATACAACTGTTAGTTACAAGTCTGGCAAGATGGCCTGGGATAAGTGTCTCCAACTCGAGTTAACAGGTTTAGAGATCTAATACTGGACTAGTGATAAACATTCTGGGGTCTCACGGGATGGGGCCATTGTTGGTAAATTGGTACAAACTTGCGCAGGGTTAAATCATAAATTCATGCTTGTCTCCTGGATTGGAGACTACAGAAGGTAAATCTGCCTTATATACGGATGCTAGTAGCAATTTCAACAATTAAAATTGAAAACCCATGTTTTCCTAATAAAACCCTATTTTTCTGAAAATGGATTTGAGAGGAGGTTGGTAAAATTTCATATTGTGCATTTTGTTATTAATGCTTGCTGAGTACGTTTGTACTTACTCTTGCTAAATCCCCATTTGTTTAGAGAAATGCTCCTGCGGACAAGTGTATGGTTGGGACATGGATCCCAATTGTTTGGACCATGAGGAATAGGGTGAATGTCATTCGTAGGATCAAGACCATGAGGAAGCGAACTATCAGGAGGGTTAGGTTGATGGTTATGCAGTGCTTCAGCTTCTGTCAGTCTTTTGGAGTAATTAGTACTTTGGTATTATATTTTTGTTGTACTTGGATCTTATTATAATTAATGTACTAGATCTGTAGCCTGTGTGACAGTGGAATGTAATAAAGTTTCCAATTCAGTCTTTAATTGCTGTTCTGCTGCAACACTCTGAACACGGTATACTAACTGATAAAATATCGATGTGCTTGATGTTTTGATTAGCTAGTATGCCGATATTTGTATAATTATCTCAGAGTATCGTTACCTTGAGCTAATTATGCGGGTGTCCGCACTGGATAAGTCCAATGGACAGCGCTAAGCCATTTCCATAGTGACAATGCCTCACCACAGAACTCAGGAAAGCCCTCTCCATCTCTTCGATGCATTTCTTCTGAGCAAGCACATGACATACTCCATCACCGCTGCACCACATGGCAGCGTGATCCTCCCATCACTTGTGAAGCCAAACTCATCCTGAGACATCCTCAGGAGCTCACCGAAGATCGTCGTGCCGAGGTATGCCAATGGGACCTTGAACCGCCTCCCGTCGGCAGTGTACATGGTGCAATGGTCTTTCACTGTCACAGACGTTCAGCACTCATCGGCTTCTTTCGCTGTCGTCCACATGAGCCTCTTCCTCCCAGGGGCTGCCATTCTTTGCCACTTCTTTGCCATTTTAGCAAGTCTCTTGGCACTGATCATGGTTGTTTCTCCTCCTTTCTTGGCTGAAAGTTCAGAGTTTTGTGTCAGGTATTCAGCTAGCTGTAGTGTTTTGCTTGTGGATGGAAGTGGTGGTTCCAAGCTGATGGATTTATAGGTCAGGAATGGAGAAGAACGCAGTTTTAAGTGCAGCAATCAAAGCAAGCTGGCAAGGGACAAGGCCATGAGCATAGAACATGCAATGTTGCGACTTGCAAGGACAAACAATGCAATTTTTATTAGATTTCTCAGGGGCCATCTCTCTGGTACTTGTTGGAGCCAATGATAGTCGTGTTTGGGTGATTGGATATCACTAGGGATGAAAACGAATCGAATAGTTTCCGACTGATCCGGATATTTTTGGATACAGATTATATTGGATCGGAAATTTGTTGGATAGCATCGGATCAGATACGGATATGGATTTTTTTTTGTCGGATACGGATTTGATAGATCACTATCTGCCAGTTACGGATACAGATTTGGATAATCCGGATATTAATGTGTCAGACATCTGGATATACATGTGAGCTGGGCCAAAACTACTCTTTTGGCCTAAAAAGGTTTCTTAATTTCAGAATTGTTTTCTAATTTAATTAATCTATAAAGCAAGTTTCAATTATTAAAATTAACAAACCAACTCCAAAAATTATGATTTTTTAGAAAGTTCCAGAAACAATCTAACATTTAAAAAAATTATTTTCAAGATTTTATCAAATTTTAATTTTTCTCAAAAATTCAAACACTCCTATTCTTAATAGGAAAATATTTTAAATAAGTAGCTAAAAATGCATAAAAACTCATAAATATATAATTTATTATTTTAAACATAATTCAACAAAGAATATAAATCTTGGGTCATTACATGTAAGATTATATACTTTTTCTAGAGACATGATATATAAGTATTATCAAACTTTTAGTAAGTTATGCATTTGCTTCCATTTGTATATTTGAGCAAGGATTACCTTCATTTTGTGTTTTGATATATTTGTATGATGAACCGTTTTCACCCCCTAGATATCACAATGTGCTGCCATACTGACCTGCTTAATGGCTAAGAGGCATGCCTCAAAAGGACTACATGTAAGTTGGGCCCAACTTCGGAGGTACAGTTCTGTGTGCAACGAGATATGAATTATTTTGGTTGCTTCTTTATTTCATGTTTAAATATCTGAATTTGCCTCTAAGATTGAGGTACATAGCCTGACGTTTGTTCATGCTCAATTGCCCATAACAAATTGTTGCTGAACAACCAGTTGAAATGTCTTCAGTGGTCCAAACAAGTGAACAACTTGCCCGACAATTTCATATAATCTCCTTAGTTGGTAGTATGAATTATGATTGATTAGTAGCACCTCACGTGAACTCCATTTCGTTGCTTCTTCTTACAATTTCCTATATGGCCCTACTAGACTACAATTAACTGATTACCATTATTGAGTTGTGAGCAGTTCTATTGGAGCATATTTCTCAGGTGAGACTTGAGGCAATCGTATCTCTTTTTGAAAAGTTGCAGGAGAGCTGCTAATTTCATTGATTAGATGAGGAATTTACAACAATAGCAAAAGAAAGAGAAACAAACAAAACAAAAGACATGAGGTTCATAGGCATGCCTGGTTCCAATACATGATTTACTTTTGCCATTTTATGATGCGGTCGAGGTTTAAACCCCTCTGGTCCTTTCTTCTTTCATCAGTGTTTGTTGTGCATAACTCTAGCTTAACAATGCTTAGTCGTCTCTTTTTCCCCACATTTGCAGACTTATTTCAAGATTCATCAATGAAGTCAATTCAGTCAACTACCTGTCTGAATCCTATACTAGAACATTTAGCAAGTAGCAAGGCAGAAGATGCTGATGTGAATAATCACAAGGAATTTGACATTTTCAGAAAAGTTATCACACTGGTCTGATAAGATCAGAAAATTGGTATCGGTTTTCATTCCTAATCCTGACAATTTACATCCAATTGAAAGAAAGCATGTACAACTAGCTACAAAAGAAAATTGCTGATTAAGTCCCATTGATGGTGCCACACAACTCGCATTCTGGCAAGGCTTCACTATGGAGCCTTCTCAACCTCTTCAGAGGCCTCTCTCCTAATCAAACACATGACATGCTCCATCACTGAGGCATCACAATTCACAAGGCAATTTGATCTTGCCATCTCTTGTGAAGCCAAACTCCTCTTGAGACATCCTCAGGAGCTCACTGAAGACCATTATGCCAAGGTATGCCAATGGGACCTTGAACCACGATCCATTGGCAGTGTACACAACACAGTGGCCCCTGTCTGCAACAGAAGCGGTGCTGCAGCACCCGTCGGCGTCTGCAGTCTGTCGGCCACTAGCTGCCACCTGTTGGCTAATTGAGCAAGCTTCTTTGAATGGATCATGGTTATGTTGTGTTCTTCACTAAAATGCACTTTTTCTCTGACAGGTGTGATGCTTAGATTGCTATCTTGTTTGTGGATGAAGTGGTTGTGTTGGGCAAGTCATGGATTTATAGTTGAAGGAATAGAGGGCAGCACAGGTTTTAAGTGTAGCTACCTGCATAAGTCTGCGCACTGTGCAGGACTGCAGGAGACAAGGCCATGAGCATGATACATGCAATGTTGAATGGAGACAGTTTGATTCTGATCAGATTTTGATGGGACCGGCTGTGTGGCGTGTGATGCAGCAAACATGACTGGTTGGATGATTTGTGTACTGTAGTACTGATTCGTGCAATGATTAAGAGACATTAAGCTAAGAACTTTTACGGACCAGCCCTCCATACCGCCATGTTTCAAATGTAATGTGGCATGGTAGAGTCCACGGCCTGTGTGCATGCAGCATGCCCCTATCCTTGCGGGCCCGATCACGTTGGTATTCGATTGAGGCAACTTGCTGCAATATCTAGAGTTATATTCTAGTTTACATTTGCAGCATGTCACGTGATTTTGTCAGGTTCGGTAACCACTTTACTCGTCGTAACCGAACCAGACAAGTAAACGGTTAAAGGGTCAGGTTATATTACTTGCTAGAGTTTGAGTTGGATTGTATTAGAATCAGAGTTTGAGTTGGATTGTAATTGGAATCCTAATAGGATTCCTATGGTGTAGCATTGGCTATATATAAAGCCACCAATTAAGCAATAGAAAGCAAGCAGCAGATTTACCTGTTGCCTTCCCGTCTAAAACCATCGTTCCTCTCTGCTCTTCTAGCGGCAACGGCTGGAGTCGCCGCCTCATCTCTTGGCGCCAGCGTGGCACGGACGAGGTCGACGATCAGCAAGCCGGTGCACCGCTATTACCTCCGCAGCTGCGCCCATAACATCTTGGTATTAGAGCCACTCGCCGCAGACGTCATGGCCAACGGCGAAGGTGAAAATCCTGAAGACCACACGATCAAGACGATGCTTCAGAACGTCCTCAACAAACTCGAAGAGATATCAATGGTTCAAGACAGTCATTCTGCGCTCATCACCACCGTGAATACAAGACTAGATCGGCATGATTCTCGAATTTCCAAATTCGACGACATCATCGCTGCAGCAACAGGGGAAGATTCCATGGAAAAACATTCGGCCAACAAAACTCCAGGGGATCCCACCTACGTCGCACCGCCGCTGCGGGAGCCTAGCTGCTCGTCCACAATTCCCGGGGGATTCCCAATCCCGCGCCCTGGTAGCGGTGGCGGTACTGGTGGATGCGGCCGTCTCATTGACAACAGCGGCGCCGGGCGTGGCATCCCAGTTTCGGAAGGACGGCCGCCGAAACCCCACCGCTGGGAATTCCCCATATATGAAGGAGGAGATGACCCGATCTACTGGCTGAACACGTGCGAGCTCTTCTTCAAAGGGCAGTATACCCCAGAGCAAGAGAAGGTTCGCACGGCAGCATATCATCTCCGAGGCGAGGCGCAATATGAATGCGTTCTTGGGAAGAAGAATCGGTGAACCAACACGGGCCAGCTTCAAGGAGCATCTCAATCTACGATTCGGGCCTCCGACGTGTCGCAATCATCTGTTGGAGCTGAAACAACTTCAACAAACTGGTACGGTGGCCCAATACCAGAAAGAATTTGAATCTCTACTTCCACGCGCCAATCTGCGACAGGATCAGAAGATCGATATGTTTGTGGCTGGATTGAAGGAGAAAATCGCCATCGCTGTGGGTTTGGCAGCTCCGCAGACTCTGGCGCTGGCCATGAGTTTGGCTCGCGCCCACGAACGACTCCTGGATTTCGGAGAGACACGAACATCACTGAAACCAAAAACCAGTGGCAGCAGGGCGGGTGTGATCACGGCCGCAGGTTCTGGGGGGTCCTCATCAGCTCCTGCCGCCAACAAAGATGGTGAAACCATGTCAACTGGAGGGCGTTTCATCCGCAAGCTGACCCGGGCACAGATGGAGGAGCGCCGCCTAAAAGGTCTCTGCTATAACTGTGATGACAAATATGCTCCTGGCCATGTTTGCCACCAGCTCTTTCGCCTGGAAGTGGTGCCAGACCCCGATGACCAGGCTGATGATGATCCCGCACCATTGTCTATCTCTCTGTTGGCTCTCACCGGGATTGAAGCTCATCGCACCATGAGGCTTCCGGTGCGTCTCGGAAATCGTCAGCTGATGGCATTGGTCGACTCAAGATCCACCCATAACTTCATCGCCGAGGACATTGTGACTCACGAGGGCATCAAGGTGGAGTCTGCTTCTAAATCACTTCGCGTCACAGTAGCCAATGGGGAACGCCTTCAGAGCAGTGGCTTGTGTCGCAGTGTCCCGATACAGATTGGCTCCACTTCCTTTCTCCTGGATTGCTTCGCCTTGCCCATCCCAGGAGTCGACCTAGTGCTCGGTATACAATGGCTCCTGACTTTGGGCCCTATCACCTAGGATTTCCAGCACCTGACCATGACATTTTGGCATGGCGACCATCAGGTTACCTTACAGGGCACTACAAATCGTCCCACCACTATGACCGCATGGGCTACCGACACAACCGACCTCCTCGACGCTCTATTGCAGCAATATAAGGAGGTGTTTGAACCACCAACAGGATTGCCACCCTCACGGGCATATGACCATCGTATTCATCTCCTTGCTGGCACGGATGCAGTGGCAGTTCGCCCATACCGATATCCTCAGCTGCAGAAAGATGAATTAGAAACACAGTGTACTGAAATGCTGCGCCAGGGCATCATTCGCGTCAGTACATCAGCTTTCTCATCACCAGTGCTATTGGTTAAAAAGAAGGATAACACATGGCGTTTTTGTGTGGATTATCGTGCCCTCAACGATAAAACCATTAAAGATAAATTTCCTATTCCCGTCGTTGAGGAATTATTGGATGAACTCACAGGAGCCCGCTTCTTCACTAAAATGGATCTCCGCTCCGGGTACCATCAGGTCTGCATGCACCCCGAGGACATCCACAAGACAGCTTTTCGGACTCATCATGGCCATTTTGAGTTCTTGGTGTTACCTTTTGGTCTTTCCAACGCGCCGGCCACATTCCAAGCATTGATGAATGATGTACTGGGACCTTTTCTCCGCCGTTTTGTGCTAGTCTTCTTCGATGATATTCTTATCTACAGCACATCTTGGGCGGAGTATCTCTGTCATATTCGCATGGTCCTCCAAGCACTACGCCAGCACAGTTTGTTTCTCAAGCGCTCCAAGTGCTCTTTTGGTACATCATCGGTGGAATACCTGGGCCATGTGATTTCTGTGGCCGGCGTCGCCATGGACCAACAAAAAGTTACAGCAGTGGCTGAATGGCCGACTCCGAGTTCAGTTCGAGCCGTCCGCGCCTTCTTGGGATTAGCCGGATATTATCGACGCTTTATCGTCAATTTGATGCCATCGCGCCCTTCACTAAGTCGCCGCAAGGAAGCCTTTTCCTGGACTGAAGAAGCCGGTCATGCCTTTCAGGCCCTCAAACAGGCAATCACTTCCGCACCGGTGTTGCAGCTGCCCGATTTCAACCGCTCCTTCATCATCGAATGCGACGCTTCCGGGTCGGGTTTTGGTGCTGTTCTTCATCAAGGTGTTGGACCGATTGCCTTTTACAGCCGACCGATTGCAGCACGCCATATTAAGCTCGCAGCTTACGAACGCGAGTTGATCGGTTTAGTCAAGCGATGAAGACATCGGCGTCCGTGCGTATAAATCGCCCTTCCTCATCCGTCTTGACCACTCTGACCTCAAATTCCTTTTGGATCAGCGCCTGACCACCATACCTCAACATCAATGGGTGAGCAAATTGGTCGGATTTGACTTCACCGTGGAATTCCGGCCGGGTCGCCTGAATACAGTGGCTGATGCACTATCCCGCAGGGACGGGGACCATGCAGATGCGTCTTTACATGCATTAACAGTACCATCCCTCTCCATGTTTGATGATCTGCGCCGTGTTTTACCAACCGAGACAGCATGGACATCTACACTCACCAACATCCAGGAAGGCCGTCTCACTAATCCTTGGTCCATCCGGGATGGACTCATTTTGTACAAGGACCGCATTTTTGTACCAGCTGATTCTTCTTTTGTCGCCACCATTGTCGCGGGCTGTCATCAGGTTGGCCATGAAGGGGTGCAAAAGACCCTTACTCGGGTGAAGGCTGATTTTCACATCGAGGATTCACGGATTATCGAGATTTCATCCGAGATTGTCACACTTGCGGTACAAGAACAAAACCACCTCCATCTTGGCGGTCTATTGCAACCCCTTGAGATACCACATTCGGTCTGGGCTGACATTGCTATGGATTTCATTGAAGGGCTCCCTAAATCAGGCGGCAAAACAGTCATTTTAACCGTGGTTGACCGTTTTTCGAAGGCCGCCCACTTCATTCCTTTGGCCCATCCTTACACGGCGGCATCGGTGAGCCGAGTTTTCTTTGACAACATTGTGAAACTTCATGGCATACCATCCTCCATTGTCACCGATCGGGATGTGGTCTTTACTAGTGTCTTTTGGAAGGAACTATTTCAATTAGCCGGCATTCAACTCAACATGTCTTCAGCCTATCATCCGCAGTCCGATGGGCAGTCCGAGGTCACCAACAAAATCATTGCCATGTATTTGAGATGTTTTTCGGTGGCCGTGTAAACGATGGATTCGGCGGCTACCATGGGCCGAATATTGCTATAACACTTCTTACCAAACATCGTTGAAGACAACACCGTTTCGAGTGGTCTATGGCCGCGACCCGCCTTCCCTCCGTTCCTATGTTAAAGGTGAGGCACGGTCACCAGCCGTAGAAACACAGATGCTGGCTAGGGATGAATTCCTATCAGAGGTAAGGGATCAACTCCTCCAAGCTCAGGCTACAGCAGCCGTTTACTACAACCAACACCACCGTCTGGTCCAGTTCCAGATTGACGATTGGGTATGGCTTCGCATCTCTCAGCGGCCGGCCGTTTCTCTTCCGCGGGTATCGGCCGGCAAGCTCAGCCCCCGCTTCTATGGGCCATACCAGATTGTTGCTCGCATCGGGACAGTTGCTTATCGTCTTCGTCTTCCGCCGGGAGCGCGCATTCATGATGTTTTTCATGTTGGCCTTCTTAAGAAGTTTCACGGGACTCCTCCTCAAAAATTGGCGCCACTTCCTCCTATGGCGCACGGCCGTGCTCTACAGGTACCTGATCAAGCACTACGTGGACGTGTGGTGCGTGGTCTTCGCCAAGTGCTAATCCAGTGGAAGGACTCACCGCCCGCACAAGCAACTTGGGAGCATGTACACCAGTTCCAGCAGCTATATCCCGATTTCCACCTCGCGGACGAGTTGTTTGTCGAGGAGGGGGGAGATGTCAGGTTCGGTAACCACTTTACTCGTCGTAACCGAACCAGACAAGTAAACGGTTAAAGGGTCAGGTTATATTACTTGCTAGAGTTTGAGTTGGATTGTATTAGAATCAGAGTTTGAGTTGGATTGTAATTGGAATCCTAATAGGATTCCTATGGTGTAGCATTGGCTATATATAAAGCCACCAATTAAGCAATAGAAAGCAAGCAGCAGATTTACCTGTTGCCTTCCCGTCTAAAACCATCGTTCCTCTTCTCTTCTAGCGGCAGAACGGCCGAGTCGCCGCTCTCTCTCTTTGGCGCCGTGTACCGGACGAGGTCGACGATCGACAAGCGGTCTGCACGCTATTACCTCCAGCATTGCGCCATAACAGATTTCTTCATTCAGTCCAGGTGTCTTGGTCTGCATTTCGCTGTGGGCGTTGCCTGATTTTGACTTTCAAATGAGGCAGCTGAATCCTCATCATCCTATGGGGCACCCTTAAATAGACCCAAATGATATGACATGCATATGATTGGAACTTTAATCAGGGTGTTATTTGGTCTACGTACCGGAACTGATAACATTCGAGATTATGCAGGATTATACACGAAAGATCCTTTTTTGGCTCTCTCTTTAGCCCTATGTCTCTTATCCCTAGGAGGCCTTCCTCCACTAGCGGGTTTCTTCGGAAATTTTGGCCTGTCGTGCACACATCATTAAGCATAGTTTGCAAGATCAGGTCTTCTGAAATAACACCCAAGATATATAGCCCTTATTGAGATTCAATCACAAGTACATTCTATAGAAAAAGCACAATTTGACATCAAACATATACACATGGGCAAACATGAAAGTAGTCAGAGGTAATGACAACTTACAAGCATTGGGAGAGGGAGTAGCTTCCTGCCCTGGGCGGATCGCAGAACTGTCGCATTCTCATGTCAAATAACCTGTGGTCAATAGTAGCATAAGGTTGAGCCATTTGGGCATAATTTCTTAGCCAGCCTTCAATTTTATACCAAGATCTGTCAAATGATCACTTACAAAGTAAAATCTCTCGTTATCAAATACCACTACATGATCCTCAATTGTAGCGTCTACAAAATAGAACATCAAAGAAACAATAGGAAAGATCCAACACTGTAATTTGAGAAACTGGGCAATGTATTTATGTATGCCCAAGTTTAAACTGGTCTGCTAAATCACTGAATGAACGAGAAACTGAAAAAATTTTGCTTGACTTGCTATCTACTGGGCCTATTCGATTTGAAACTCTCACCGGAGTGTGGAGGAGGCGCTCCAGCCGAAGCGCTGCTGCGCGGCGCACGCATGCGGACACTGACGCCTCGCCCGAAGCCACCGGCAAGCGCCCAGTAGCGCCCTACCAGAGAGGAGCGGCCCACTCAACGGTTCTGGCGCATGAGGAACGGAGACTCGGAAGTCGGAAGCGGCCCGTCCCCGCGGCGGCGGAGGCGTCTATCTTTCAGGCCGGCGAGAGCGATCCGAACCGCAGCTTCCTGGGTTAAACAGTAATACAGAGTAATGCGAGGGGTCCACCTGCAAAAAAACCTTAAGAACTCGACAGGTCTCAATCTGTACCGCTGAACATAGATCGCACGGTCACTACGAGCCCTGTGTACGGAGGGCGGAGGCCCGAAGCGGAACGACGAACGACTGAACGACTGACGGTCTGCGGAGTGAACGAGTGACGGCCCTTACTCCTTCCTTCCACGGGTCAGAAGTTGTGGGTGGTCGTTACAAAATGCGAAATGATGCCCATTTAAATCCTAACCCAATCTCAATTAAAGCCAACCCAATCCTATCCTGGTACCCACTTTATTTTTTGCCCAATTAGCATGACCCTATAGCAGCCCATTCATAAGCCCAATCCTCTTAGCCCTATAAATCGTGGCCCATTACCAGGCCTGGAACTACGCAATTTTCACGGACCTCGACCCGCATCCCGTCGCCCGTGTGCACCACACAGTGGCCTCTGTCAGCGACAGACGCCATCTTCTTTGAAGACTTTTCGTCGGTCTTGCGGAACATCTTGGTCACCGGCCGTCACCATCCTCTGCAACTTCTTGCCCAACCGAGGAAGCTTCTTTGAGTGAATCATGGTTGAGTGAATCATGAGTGAATCATGGTTCCAGTTGGGCCTTCTCCCTTCGGTGAGTGATGGAGCCTATGCAACTTGTTTGACGATTGGTGATCTACTATGGTTCTTCTTGTGTCAAGAAAGACACGAAGCGAAGGAACTGGCGAAGGACTCGGCGGCAAGGAACAAGGCTGCAGAACGGATGAAGACCAGGAAGATGTCAAGCATGAAGGGAGAAGGCCCAACTGGAAGGAAGATGTGAGCCCACAAGCCCAACACTCGTTTTATTCAGTAACACATACGTATTGTAGAGGAAAAAGAGATAAGACATAGAGAGGGATAGGTTTTGGGGGGGGGCGGCAATATACGAGGCGTGAGTGTGTTCTAGGCGGCGAGTTGGTGGCGAATACTCTGGCGGCGGCGATACTTGTGTTGGGTGATCGGTAGTTTTGGTGGCGATAACCCTGGCGGCGGCGATACTTGTATCTTCCATCTATAGTTGATACCATACCATTTCGTTGTGAATTTCGTGTTGTCCCTGGGAGTCTCACATCTGGTATCAGAGCCATGGCGCCACCTCGAACCGAAGATCCTCTCACCATGATCCTGGCCAAGTTGGAAGAGAAAAGCAAGAAGGAGGAGGAGACTCGATCGATGGTCGCGGATGTGCAGCAGTACATCCGACGCGTGGACGACTCGCTACGGAAACTGGCAGAAGAACACGAGCAGCTGGTGGCGTGGAGGCCGACCGTGGAGAATCAGGTGACTGATTTGCACACCTCGATGATTGATATGAGGGATCAAATCGGCCAGGTTTTGGAGCAAGTTCACTTGGATTCATCCAATTCCAAAGAGCATGAGTTGATGCGTATGAGTTTTCGCGTCGATGATCCTCTGCGGAAATTAACCGAAGAGCATGGGATGATCGAGGCCTGGAAGCCAAAGATGGAGGGTAGTGTGATGGAACTACAAACTTCGGTGACGGATTTGAAGCATCAAATCGGGCGAGTTCTTGCAAAGTTACCTGAAGTACCAACTCATGTCAAGGAAGGTATCGCTCCTCTGGATGGGATGTCGACTTCCGCTCATCTGGAAGCGTTGCCCAAGGCGGCGGCAATGGCGGATAGGTCACCACGAGAGTATTCTTCACGGAGGGTGGGCATTGGGGTCGGTGATACCTCTCTGCATTCTCCGGTCACAGTCCAATTCCAGACCTCGGTGGCTCTTCAAACTGTCGGTCATTCACTTGACAACAATCAACCGAGTGGCGGTGTGCCTTCATATCTGAAACGGTTTACCCAAGCCGAGTGAATGTATCTTGAATAACAAGCTATCTGAGTCATTCGGGGCTTTGCTAAGTAGAAGCATTATTTTCAGCTACTCAGGAACATGTATCTTGGAATAGGGAAGCGAGAGAAGCGCCACGTGATAATCATTATGTCTCGCCGCTTGGAGTATCCTTCTTATTTGGAGCTGCCCTCACTTGCTACATGCTAACACGCAAAACCGTTAAGAAATACTCGGCGAAGATGATCTTCTGAAGGTCCCGCCTGCAAATTCTGAAGTCAAGCGCTTCGATCGGCAAATTGCCCCAAAGCAGCTCATGCCTACAATTTATCTCGACCTTGAACTGGCGACCAACAACTTTGCAAACAGGATCGGCTCACGAGGTTTTGGGGCGAGTGTATTATGAGAAGGCGACAGATGGGAAGGAGATTGCGATGAACGTGCCTACAAATGATTCACACCAAGGGAAGAAGCGGTTGAAAAATGAGGTGTCCTTGCTTTCAAGAAAACACCATAGGAATCGTTGTCTTTCTAGGATAATGCCATCAAGATGGGAAGAACATCTTGGTTTATGAATTCAGCGAATGGTTACCCAAGATGTTCAATGTATGATTTCTTGAGGTGTATTGGCGTCCTTTTGGATCCTCCTTGTGAATATGGAAACAATTGAAAGTGGGTTGACCGTGCTTACGGTCGAGAGATTGAAAAAAGTTCTTTGTTGCAAGTGTAAAATTCGTCCGATAAATTTCGAAATGTGCCTCTAAATATTGTCTGATGCAAAGTACACGAATGTCAATAGTGATATTCAGATTCGCCAACTCTTTTGTGGTGGAATAGAGAATAGAAGCAAACTTGGTGAAACTTTGTCAAGAGTAAAGCTTTTAAAGTGCAGGATGAATGAATCGACACCGATTCGTAAATTTCGAGATTGATCTAGAAGACACCACCTCATATGGGACCCATATGAAGCATTTGGAGGAGGAAAGAAAGGAAAGGAAGCATGCCATGCCATTGCAGCTCTTTGTGAGATCAACTCTATTGACTCGTTAATATCCAACTTTATTCTTCCAACAAGAATGATTCATCAGAAGTTTGCTAGACGATATGGCTTTCTTCTTCTTGAGGATGTCGCATCTCAAGACCCCCTTAGTGTTTCAGTTGCAATTCTTCATCAGTTCAACATTTTGCCTGAGAGGTATCAAGTTGGCTACACAAAATTGTTCTTCCGAAATGGTCAGATGGGCAAACTTGAAGATACTCGGAATCGTATTCTTCATGGTATTTTAAGGGTTCACAGCTGTTTCAGAGGGCATCAAGACCGTCTTCATACAAGGGAACGGATAAGAGGAATTTTGGATCTTCAATCAGTCATTCGAGGTGATAATGCAAGACAAATGTATTCATCTTTGTTGAGGAAACATAGGGCAGCCACTATTTTGCAGAGCATTCTAAGATGCTGGCTTGCAAGAAGATACTTCATTAAGATCCGGAAGGCTTCAGTGGTAATACAATATGGTATTCGTGGTTGCCAAACCGCCAATGGAGCACGCATACAGGCCACCCGGGAGGACGAGTAAGCTATCAAGGAGCAATTCTCGCGCGCCACTTGGGGTCAAGCATGGTGTCAAGGAGGAGGATGTCAGCAAAGACACGAAAGCAGAGGAACTGGCGAAGGACTCGGCAAGGAACAAGGTCGCAGAATCGGATGAAGACCGAGAAGATGTCAAGCATGAAGGAGAAGGCCCAACTGGAAGGAAGATGTGAGCCCACAAGCCCAACACTCGTTTTATTCATAATACATACGTGTTGTAGAGGAAAAGAGATAAGACATAGAGAGGATAGGTTTTGGGGCGGCGGCAATATACGAGGCGTGAGTGTGTTCTAGGCGGCGAGTTGGTGGCGAATACTCTGGCGGCGGCGATACTTGTGTTGGGTGATCGGTAGTTTTGGTGGCGATAACCCTGGCGGCGGCGATACTTGTATCTTCCATCTATAGTTGATACCATACCATTTCGTTGTGAATTTCGTGTTGTCCCTGGGAGTCTCACATACTGGTACAATGGTTGGAGTCTTTAAGCATCAATTCATTACCCATGGACCAGCCCTCCATCTGGCTGTGCCCCCTATGTGCCGCGGCGTCGAGGGGCCGATAGAGCCCGGGGATTGTGGCATTGCCCTATCCTTGTTGTCCTCATCAAATTGGTGTTCAATTTAGGCAACTTGCTGCAATATGCATAACCTGTTATCGGTTTTATTTACAGCATGTCATGTTCTTTGCTTCATTCATTCCATGTTTTCTGGTCTGAATTGCGGGTAAATATCCTGTGCAATTAAATATTTGGTGAAACCACCGTGCAACTCTCTGCTAAAAAGTTTCAAAAATTATGAAAAAAATCATGGATGTACATCTCACCACCCCATCCACATATAAATTTTCATGATCAAATTGTCTGTGCTAGAATAATAAAAACAAACTTGATCATGAACAGAACTGTTCTCGCTTATGATCAAGTTTGTCTTTTTATTACTCTTAATTTTTTCGCACAAATATGATTTTTTTTCAGAATTTTTGAAACTTTTTTCATAATTTTATTACTCATGATAAAAAAGACAAACATGATTTTTTTCAGAATTTTTGAAACTTTTTTAGTAGGGTTGTACGGTGGTTTCACCAAATATTTAATTGCACAGGATACAACCCCCTAAATTGCCTAGCTTGCAAGAGGGTCAGCTGAATACTTGTCATCAGATTGGGCATTCTGACAGACATGAATCATAGGATTTGATGATATCTGTACTGCAAGGAATATATATGTGATTGGGTTTTGTGTGAGAAGCCAGTATATGACATGACTTGTGTCATTGACAACCCCGGCCTATATATGGCAGTCACTTTTGAATGGACTACCAGACCCTGTGCAACATTATCCATACTGAAATTCATTTCATGAGTAGACCCTTGTCTGAAAATATTGCATGCCATATCCTTAAAAGGAGGATGTTGAAATCAACAATATATGTGAAAGCATGACATGTTTCTTCAGAGACAAAGCAATTTACAAGCAGTACAGAAGTAACTTCCAGCCCTCTGCAGATTACAGAAATGTTCAATTCTCACTTCAAATAACCTATATACTTGACGAATACAAATGTAGTAGTGGTTTGGAACAGAAGATTCTTCAGCTCAGCAAAATCAAATGCACTAGAGAAGTACTATAACCCACTACTGCTATTATGTCATATATTGCTGTATGGAAGTAGCATGAGTGTAACATGATGTGCCTGCTCTTCACGTTACGTCCTAAGGAAGCTTCCCAGATTTGAGTGCCTCGAAGCGTGCGGTAAGTGTTTCGTAATCCAGAGGCATATTTGGATGAACACGGCTACCAAGGTTTGCCTTTTGCAAATCAGGGAAATCGTGATCAAGTTCTTTCTCTTCACAGTGATGAGTTCTTGCATAAGGTTCTCTTCTAGGAGGTGGCCTTTCTACAGACTGTATCTCCACATCACTTTCATCCTCTGTCTCTGAATTCAGTCCTTCAGAATCATCAAACTTAATCTCCGAGTGTACCTTCTGTGCAGCACGGCTGTTCCTTTTGTGTATCTTCCTAGTACCCAAATCCACTGGATCTGTGTCTTTATCTTCTACACGGTTTGATCCGCTGAAGCTCCCTGTGCTTGAGTTGCTCATTGATTGTCTCTTGCTAGAATCAGTCAATTCATGATCAGAAGGTTTGCAATCTTCAACTTCATCAGATCGATAGGTGTTCTTATTGGCAAGATCTGCTGCAGCCTTGGCTGCAGATGCTGCTCTCTCAGCAGACTGTGCAGCTGCTCGAGCAGCTGAAGCAGCATCCTTGAATTGCATAGTGCCCCCATTATCATATTCATCAGCATATGCAGAACTGCGCATGAGAATAAGAAGGCATGGATGAAAAACGAATGTTATACAGGTTTGCATCCTTCGTATGGATACATGACTAGAATAAACTGAAACCTGAAGTTAGCTGGAATTGGTTGCACAACATTTGCTTGTAGAGTTGTCTTCATGGGCATTTTGGAAGCTTCGACAAATGTGCTTGGTCCTTGCTGCAATGCAAAGAAGTTAAACCTATTACTATTAGCTCAAGGCATGAAGCTATAAAATAGAAGTATGCACAAGAGAGTTTCAGTAGCATATACTATCAACTCTTCAGGAGGTTTGAGAAGCTCCTGCTCAGTCTCAGTGGTATCCCAATCAATCTGATGCTCCTCTGCAATCTCCTTGAGAACTTTCAGCTTAGTTTGTCCAGAAGGCTTCTTAACTGACAGCTTCTCAATTAGCTTAGAAGGACATCAAGTTCAGAAGTGATCAGGACACACACGCAATGGCCACAAGTGAATGATTTTGACCAAAAGACAATCCACACTTACAAGGTTATTGACACCAGCATTTGGGCGTAGGTCAACTGCAGCAGAAACAAAATCCTTACCATACTTATTTTCGAAAAGGTCACGCATCCGACTGAGTTCTGGGAGCTCCGAGCACCTTGGAGCTGCAAATATCAAACTGCAGATACCTTCTTTCAGGTCTACTGGACATTCCCTAAAAAAAAGGTTGGCCAATATGGTAGAACCAGATTAGAATCTAGTTCTGAGAAGAAATAAATTTGAAGCAAGGAAAGGTTGCAAAATACAAACTTCTGCTTAGCAATGATGGGAAGACGTGTAACAATCAGCTCACAGAATAATTCAATGATCTCATTTGCCGCCATAATGTTCTGTTCTCTAATTACATGCTCGACCTGCAAAAATGGCAAGTACCTTGATTGGAAATAGAAGTCTGCATCAATTTTCCCATTGTTATGTACCATGTGCATATCCTCTCTTTTTGAAAAAAAAGTCCATTCTTAGTCTCTAAACTCTTCGTATGGTTTAATCTTCGTCCCTCATCTACAAAACCAGGTAAAATGTATCCTCAAACTCTTTAAGCCGTTTAGAATCCATCCCTTAAGCTAGAAAAAGGTGGTTTTGAGTGAGTTTATCCAACGTGACGTGCCACATGAGTCGAACTTGGTCAAAGCTACCTTTTGCTAGCCAGAGGGATGGGTTCTAAACTGTTTTGAGGGTTGGAGGATGTGTTTTACCCTGTTTTACAGATGAGAGACAAAAATCAAACTACACGAAGAGTTGAGGGACCAGAAATGGACTTTTTCCCATTTTTTTTAAAGAAATACCATGCGCATATTGCACTTTACAAAGGTTTAGAGTCAACAGCAAGAATTGCAACGTTCGATTAGACTCAACAGTAACAATGCAAACATGGAAGTTTACCTACCCGATTCTGCACAAGAAGTTACCTACAGGGTAAACATGGAAGGTGATCATGTCCACTAAGCATGTTGTCTACAGGATCATGTCCCCTAAATATGGCTGGATATAAATAAAAATCTTTCTTTGCTTAGGAAGTTAAAGCATAGTTAAGAAGTTCCCTTATTTGAAACGTGTTTACTGCTAAATAAAAGAGGAAACAACAAATTCAAGGCAGTGAATCCCAAACTGGGGAGCGAGTTCAAGATAATGTGTCTAGCCAGTCAAATAAGTTTGTGTATGTTGCTCTTTTACTCGATGCACATGCGAGTGAGCTCATTCATAAATAGTCTTTTCTAGCTTGATATATTCAGAGTTATGCTCTCAAATATCCAATCATTTCTTTGTTTCCGTATTCCACAAGCTGCAATAATAATAATTTCTATGTAAATGATAGAGTTAAAGTTGGTCTTGGAATGTTCGAGGCAGTGAATCTCTCCCACATCAAAGTTTTCCAATTCTGAATTTGCTCCCCTGTTTTGTCCAAATTAACCAAGTAAAGCGTCGTTGTACCCCAATTTCCCCTTCCCTTGCCATTTCTGCTCTTAACGATCCATAAGCCTCTTTACCGCGAGATTAGCAATGGGACACAAGCACAGCCACCAATTTGAAGAAACCCTCGGCTCAGAAACTCCAACCTCTCGCCCCAACTCAACTCACCCCTAAAGACTCAACACACCACACAAGAAAGCTCCCATGACTAATCGAAACAGCAGCGAGCAACACCATTTCTCGGACCAACTAATAATATCTGATACAGACGAAGCGAACTGAAACTGCTAGTACGAAGTACGAAGCGTACGCGCGGCGCGTACCCGGATGCGTGCGGTGTCCTCCTGGCGATCGCGGAGCAGCGCGGCGATGTCGCGGCGCATCTGGCGCACCTGCGCCACCCGCCGGTTCCGCAGCAGCTTCATCCGCGCCGTCGCCATCCTCGCCTCTGTCTTGCTGCCGCATCCCAAACCATGCAGCAAACGAAAACCCCGTTTCAGTTTCGCCACCACCACCGCGCACACAAAATCAACCAAACACGACGCGCGGGGTCGGGGTCGGGGACGAACCATTTGGAGGCGCTGAACGAGCCGCGTAGCAGCACGGCGGCGACTGCGGCGCCGGCCAGCCTCCTCAGCGCGCGCGCCGGCGACTTGGACTCGCCGGTGGCCATCATCTTCGGCTCGCCTCGTCTCCGAGTCCGAGGTAGGAGGAGGCGCCTTCGGTGTGGTGCGCTGCGTGTGTGGAGTTGGGTGATGTACTGCTGTGTGTAGTGTAACTCTAACGGTCACCTAGACTCTAAAGATGTTCCTCGACGAGGCGCCGGGGTGGTGGCGGTGGGCCCGCGGTTGCAGGCAGACAGAGTGGTGCGGGTGCCTCCTGGCTCCTGTCTAGGGGTGCAATCGGATCGGATTCGGTCGGATATCACTCTTACCATATCCTAAACCATATTTTTTATCGGATTCAAATCGGATTCGGATAGTACGGATCACGGATACTGGCGCGGATAATATCGGTCACGATTCAATCGAATCTTTTAATGTAATCGATCTGATATCGAATAATTTTTATCGGATGTTGATCGTGCGGGAAAGCCGCGTGTGGCCATGTGTAGCGTGGGCAACCGATAGCATCATAGCAATGGAAATAGTAGCCGAAATAGCAACGTGAGGGTGTCGAGCTTTTGGCATGTACCCGCTTCCAAGTTTGAACTTAGCCGGTCCATGCGGCGGACACGCCACACCTAGTAACCATCAACGGTGGTGTGTAAAGCACCCAACATATGTGTAGACGTAGCCGTTCCCTAGCCCCGCGCCTATGTCATGTGACGTGGTGTTGGAGGGGCAGTCTTGCCGAGCAGTAAGGGTTGCTTTGACCGGTGCAATACCACGAGGCCCACGAGCTTAACGCATGGGACGAAGCGAACGATGGGCCGCGACTTGCACCGTGTGGGCCGTCTCGGGAGGCAAACGCGTGTTTGAATCGAGCCTTGTCGTCGCGTCGCTGGCGTCAACATATGTGTGACATCGATTGATCGGATATCCGAACTTTTTTTTTCGGATATATCCGAAATTTTTTTCGGAATATACCGATCCGACGGATAGTGCTCTTCCGAATCCGAATCCGAATCCGAAATAAAATATCCGAATCCGACACCGAATCCGAAAACTATCCGAAAAAAATATCCGAATCCGATCCGAATCTGTCCGGTCGGTCGGTCGGTCGGAAAATATCCGATCCGATTGCAACCCTACTCCTGCCGTGTTTTGCCCCGGCTAGTGCCGGCTTTGATTGGCAGCTGACGCGTGGGGCCATTTTTTGGTGGGTCCCCCATCTCGTCGGTGGGGGATTCCCCAGGCCGGCGTGCGTTGGGGAAGCCTCCCGTTGGGGGACGCGGAATTGCTGCGTGTACCAAAGGTGTTCTGCAGGGCGCTCCATGGGTGAGTGGCGCCCACCAGTCATTGTTAATTGGAAAAGGTCCGGCACAACTGGTGGGAGAGGTGTTCTCCCTTGGAAGTTGTAAAAATATTAAAATATAAATAAAAAATAAATTGTGAACGTGTAATCTTTTGTTTATTTTAAAATTTGTACGATTTGATCAAACGAGTCAACTGAAAAGGCCCGACATAGTTAATGGGCCTGAAGCTGGGCCTCCTTTTTTCCATGTGATTTAGACTTCGTTCGCTTTTCAATTTTTTGGCACATGCATTCAGCTGTGAGTTACTCAAGCCTAGCCTAGGCCATGGGCTTGAGATCCCTGTTCCTTCTCGGACGGTCGGACTTGAGACAACACCGAATTTTTTTATTTAATATTTATTTTTAATCGTTTTTTCGAAGTAGTCGCATGCAGGAAAAATTTCAAAATACCACCGTCGTCGCGCTTGGCGATCGCCCCTATCTGGCGAACGGCGGGTCCCACTAATCTGCTTCGGTTAATCTACGACGACGACAGCGTCGTTCGGCGTCACATGGCAGAGGCACACGCTGCGTCTGCGGTCGTCGCCGTCGCGGCGATCGCTGGGGCATCTTGCGACCGGGTCATTTAAAATCCCACCATGACCAACAAGATTCATTTATATATACGCACGTAGAAATTGCTCATTGCGAGAGAAGAAAGAAAGAGGAAAGGAAGAGAGGAAAAAGAGGGAGGGAAAAAAGGAGGGAAGAAAAGAGGAAAAAAAATATCCGTGCTTTTTTGAAGGTAAGTTCAATATTTTGTACTCATATTTTTGAAATGTTAGTATTGTATAATTTTTGAAATGTAGAAATGTAGTATTTAGAGATTTAATGTAGTATTTAGAAATATTAGGATTGAGATATTGAGAATTAATATAGTATTTAGAAATTTAATGTAGTTAGGATTGGATAGTACAAATATTAGGCAATGTTTAGAGATTTAATATTTAGTATTTATGCATGTAATATTTTAGAGATTTAATATTTAGTATTTACTGTATTTAATATTTTAGAGATTTAATATTTAGTATTTATGTATGTAATATTTGAGAGATTTAATATTTAGTATTTATGTATTTAATATTTTAGAGATTTAATATTTAGTATTTATGGTATGTAATATAGGTAATCGAATTACTTATTTATAGTCAATGACCGTATTACGTTAAAAATTAGTATATTTAAAAACATGGCGGTAATTACAAATCAAGAGGGTAAAATTTGACGACAATATATTGTGACAATTATATAGCGGTTAGGTGGAGAAATGATGATTTTTTCTGGTTCGACGTTGTAGGCGATATGTCGGAGACATTGTATTTTCATATATTCTATGGAGATGGGGAGATAGCACAGGGGCGAATGGAGTCGATTTGTCGGAATTTCAAAGAATCACAGGCATATCTAGGCCGAGAGATAGAACATCTGAGGGTTTGATGGAGTTTATATTTCGGATGTTCAGTTTGGATGCCCAGAGTGTTCTATTGCGGGTTAGAGCAGATGTAAGTCGTCTTGCAGAGACTTTTTATGGAGAGTCGATTCCTATTAACGCGAATTCGGCATGGAGGAGCTATGTTGGATCTGTTGTAGAGCGGGATTGGCCGCTCATATTGTCGTAGATTGGTACCGTGTACCTCTATCGGTGTCGGAGGTGCGTCATGTCGGGTAGATATTACGGAGGAGGAATACGATATGCAACAACGCGATGATGAAGGTGGTGGCGAGGTTGGCGGTGGCGGCAGGATCGAGGCGAGGAGCCACCGTGGAGGCGTGGGGGTGGCCGACGAGGGGAGGAGGTGGACCTCAATCACTGTTGTAATGCCATGTAATATAATATAATCTAATCTATTGCTTATTTTATCATCTGAACTTTTCGGTGTATGTGCCCTTATATATGTATTGTTTGAATTTTAAAAATTCCTCATATATTAAGATCATTTGAAATTTATATGGTAATATCACTGATTTATCGAAACCTCCATAAAAGTTTCAAAATTTTTCGACCTCGTAAAAGTTTTCATGGTTTCGTGGCATGAGTGCCTTTTCCGATTTCGCAACAAAATGCCGGGCAACGTCCGCCATCTCGCCAGTGCGTAAGTGGTAGCCCGCATTATGTGAGGCCGCCTTGATTTTTCCCGTAATTTTTGACCATGTCCTACACGTCCCCGGGACTACGAAAACCCTAAGTGGCCACGATTTCCCGCGGTTTCGTGGCATGAGTGCCTTTTTCGATTTTCGCAACAAAATACCGGGCAACGTTCGCCATCTCGCCCATATCGTAAGTCGTAAGTCGCGTTGCGTATGAGGCCGCCCTTGATTTTTTTCATATTTTTTGACCGTGTCCTACCGTCCGTGGGGCTACGAAAACACCCAAGTGGCCACGATTTACGTGGTTTCGTGGCGCGAGTGCCTTTTCCGATTTTGGTAACAAAATGCCGGGCAACGTCGGCCATCTCGCTCTTAATTGAAGTGGTATCCCACATTGCGTAGCCCGCCAGTACTTTTTCCGTATTTTTCTACCAGATTCGCGGACCCTTCGAGGCTACTTAAAATACCTAAGTGAGATGCGTATTACTAACGAACTAAAACAATTTTTCCGGTTCATTACATGACAATAAGTTTTTTTTTCTAATTCGTCCCATTCAATACAACAATTCTACAAACAATTTACAACAAAAATTTTCAAAAAAATATCTCGATCTCGATACGCCCAGGCGACGCGTACATTTTTAAATTTTTTTTGTTCTGCCGTTACGTTCGCGAGTTTTGCCGTTAGTGGGACCCGCCGTTCGCCCGTACAGGGGGCGATCGCCCCGGGCGGCGGCGACGGGCGGGTATTTTTGAAATTTTTTCCCGCGAGCGACTACTTCTGAAAAAACGATTAAAAATAAATATTAAATAAAAAAAATTCGACAACACCCGTGTTGAGTAGACACAGCTGCGGTACGGCTGACTGCACCAAGATGCGGTCAAGTCAAAGAGCGGCCGGCCTCTGCAACCATACTGCAACTAGTCGGGCAGTGAGCCAAAGGCCTCTTTGTACCAGCTGTAAACAGAAAATTGCACAGGTCAACGAACCCAAGGTCACGTGGCCAAACTTCTTCAACTTTTGTAGTAGCAGCTCCAGATTCACAATGGCGAACGGCCGAACAGCTACCGAAATAAGTTGGCTTCCTTCAGGCTTTCGGCTCGCCTTTCTGTATCTAAATTCTAGATGAGCCCTTTCGAATCAGGGGTAACACAACTAAAAGGCACCAAAAGAAGAGGAAGATATGAGGGGCAGTGCCATTCAAATTAAAGTATAGCCTGCCACTTGAAGCAGCAGAAAGCAAACCCTTGATGTGTGATATTTCTCAGATTTCAATTTACATTTATCATATATTTACATGAAAATTCTGGATATTTGATGTGTGATGATAACTCTGAGATCGATTTCAATTTACACTTTGTACTGGAGTATATAGTTCCATGAATCATCTTACACGATCTGTCAGGATTCAGCAGTACAGCAGACCAGCAGTAGCATCATTTTTTTTCTGTAATTTAGCCAATATTCGATATTACATCCAAGAAATAAACTGAAACCGGACCAAATTTGGAAGATGTAGCATATTACCGATTACTTTAGCCTGAGTAGAACTCAAAAGTAGATGGAATTGCCTCCATGGAGTATTGCTCAAAACAAAGATGGACTTGAGCTACTTCGTGTATGTGGACTTTTCCAGGAGATGAGGCCCTATTTGAGAGAGGGGTTTAAAATCAACTTCAGTTTCTAAAAAATCAGTAACCCCCTGTCGGCGTATTCCACTGGACAGATCCGAGTCTACAGACCGGGTTTGGTTCAGTAGGATGTAAGATCGAGGATGCGCCTAGAGGGGGGGTGAATAGGCGCTTTACAAAATTAATCGCTCTCTAAAATAACTCGCTCTAATCAACCCCTATGTCAAAACCTAATTAAAGATAATGCGGAAGTGATAAACTAGGTTTTGACAATTAAGGCCTAAATCAACTAGGCTCACTAGTGCACTAACTAAATTTGGTCTCTACACAATAATTGCTAGATTGAACAAACAAGTTAAACTAAGCAATTCTATCTCAATTAAGTAATCAATAATATAGCAATTATGTAAATGCTTGAATGTAAATGAGACAAGAGACACGATACTTTTTACCGTGGTGTTCGGAGACTTGCCGGTCTCCCCTAATCCACGTTGAGGCAAGCCCAAACGAATTGGGCCGGCTCCACGAATTGAGCACCCGCCTCAAATCCACTAGTGGTTGCTCTTTCCCGCTCCGGGTAGGCGAGCACCGACCTTCACAACTTGCCGGGGCTTCTCACAACCTCCATCGAGAAGCTCACCGCGCACGACGCCTCCACGTCGTCTAGGTGTCGGCAAACACCAAGAGTAACAAGCCAAGCCTTCCGCTTGAGCTTCACCTCGTGCAACACATGCACTCCGGTGATCACCAAATGCAACACATGCACAAGGCTCCCCTCAAGTGCAACACATGCACAAGAGGCACTCAATCCACCTCCTAATTGCAACACATGCAATTAGAGCTCACTCTTAACTTAAAAATCAAATATGAGTATGCAACACATGCACAACCTCACCCATATGCTCAATGGAACCAACAACCACCAAATGCCAGCCCCCAAGGCTCTTTATATAGCCTCCACAAGAAAAACTAGCCATTGGGGTCAAAGTGGGCGAAAAACCCCTGGGAGGCCGGTACTACCGCCCTTTGGCCCGGTACTACCGCCCCTCAGAAGCCAACGGCTAAAAAACTAGCCGTTACTCAGAAAATACGGTACTACCGCACCCTAGGGCGGTACTACCTCTCACCGGTACTACCAGACACACCCCCGGTAGTACCACACATCAAAACACGAAAAAAAACCTTGTTCTGGAATTTTCATACCGCCTGAGCAGCGGTACTACCGCACTATGGGCGGTACTACCACAGGTGGGTCTGGTCATACCGCAGCCACAACACTAAAACGGCCATAACTTTTTACTCCGAACTCCGATTTAGGTGATCTTTGATTCTATGCGAAGCTTATCACGAGGGCTACAATCTCCACCTAATTTCAAGATTTAAGCAACCATAGATATTTTTAGATATCACCAAAACCAAACTCTATTGTAGTCATTCAAGTCTAAAATCTGATTTTTCGAAATCCCTCATATAGACTTGATGAAGGGCATGACTACAAGCTAGAGAGAGTCAATAAGATCAAATCTTTAGCCATGTGATGATCAACACATGATCAAGTCACAAGCTAAAATACGATGCATGAGCTCTCACCTTTTGCAACACATGCAAAACTTAGCTCCATACAAAAACCAAATCGATTAAGATTCAATAAGAAGCAAGCATGAGCTCCCTTATTTGCAACACATGTAAATACTTAGCTCATACAAAAACCAAACAAAGAGAGTGAGCTAGAGTGAACCGGATTGAGTTCATCAACACATGATGAAGCTCAAGCTAAAAGACTCAACCCCTCTTAATAGTATGGCACCTAACTAGCAATCCGGTCTCCCATCCAAACACCGAGACTGGTAAAAGACTAGGAAAACATCCTTAGCCCTAGCTAGTTATACCTTTGCTTTTATCGATCCATTTGGAGCTTTTATGATTTCCAATCATCTTCTCTCCAAGATCAAATCTTCTTCTTCTTGTTCATCAACACATGATGAACCTTCTCTAGCCCTTCTCTTCATTTCGGGATCTTCTCTTGAAGCTCATCAACACATGATGACTTCTTGTTTCCGATTCTTTATCGTCTTGGACTCAACCTACTTCACAACTCATGGAAGATCGTTAGTCCAACAAATATGGCTGCCTCAATCATCACTTGCACTCCATTAACATATAATGGATGCCTCTAAGATCGATTGAGCACAACCCAAATAAATTTGAATGAATAAAAGATGTCTTGAGTACTTTGATGCAACTAATGCTTCATTATACTCAAAAACTTTTCGTCTGTCCTTAATCAACAAAGAAACACCATCAACACATGATAAAATATTCTTTGATTGATTGAAAGACAACCGAACTCAATTTAAACTTAATTTAAATTGACATGAGTATACATATAACTACACAAGTTTCATATACTCAATTTGATGGAATGTAATGATCCAAATATTATGTGGAGTGGAAAGGGATCAATACATTTTAAACCATCAACTATAGAATAAACTCCATTAGGTATGCGCATATAAATAATTGAACTTAAATTCAATATGCACATAATTAATCTTAGATAGCATTTGAGTTTATCCTATATTACCCTGAGTATACTACAACTACACAAGTTATATATACTCAAAAGGTTGTTTCAAAGTAATGATCCTTGATATAGAAAGATGAATTAGATCAATACTATTGAAATATCAAGGTAAAGTATGAACTCCCCCTAAATATGTGCATTCATGTATATATGGAATTGAAAATATTATGCACATCTTGATGTTTAAATAATGGTAGAGTTCATCCTTTAACTTGAATCCAAAATATGCATTAAGATATTATAAAATGAATATGAATACATACCTTGGGTTTTCCAATTTTCAATGAGATGAGACTAATCAAGGATATACTCAATAAAAGAGTTAGTCTCATATTTAGCTTTGTCATTAATTAACAATTGAGACTAATCAATATTACGATTATCAAAAGAGTTTAGTCTCAATATTAGATTTATCATGAACACCAAAACCAAATTAATGGAGTTTGAACTTTCATAGGAGGGCGTCTTCGCGGCTGGCAAACCCTAACGAATGAAAACCCTAAGAACTCCCACACGAAGGACTTCGGAGTCTATGAACTAAGATGACACGCGGATTTTACCCAGGTTCAGGCCCCCCAGCCTAGGGCAATAGCCTTACTTCCTGCTAGATTTCTTATTGAGTGTTTGAAGCAAGTACAGAGCTTTGGAGTTACAAGTTCTTTCTTAGACTCTACTGCTTGAACTCTTGATGCTTCGCCCCCCTTCCCTATGCGCTAGAGGGCCCTTATATAGCCCAGGCTAACGGGGGTAGGTAAAAGGGGGGTCATCATGCTGATCTTCATGCATTTATTACTCCTTCCTGTGATGTCCCGTTCCTCCAGCCTCATTAAATGCCGACGCATGGCTTCGCCCGGTCCGCCCGGTATGTGACCCCTTTGTGACGGGTAGGTGAGAGGCGTAAGAGGAATGAGCTTGCGTAGCAAATCTCGCAGCTTGATGGATCGACACAGCGAGCTGCGCTGGCACGCGAGACGATAGGGAAAGAGACTTCGAGGTGAAGCCACCACGCGACCACTGCTTGCCTTACGGCGAAGCGGCGAAGCGTCCTCGCCCACTGCCGCCAGACGCCACGTGGGCAGATTGCCGGCTGGCGAGCGTTTCGCCGCCCGTCCGCCAAGCCGCCACGTGGGCTGGCGCCAAGCGAAAGCAGGCGTCCTCGCCCACTGCTTTCGCGGACGCCACGTGGAATGGCTTTGTCGTCGGAGAGGGTACCCAGTAAATCTGTACCGACACCCCCAACAGTTCAAATTTTTAAACTGCAGATAAGCCAAAAGCTGAAAGCTAAGGGTTTGTTTGCTTTTGCTTTGGGTTCTCTAAAATCTAATTCTGGATTGTGGTTACAGAGAAACTGATTCTCCATAAGTATATATGAAATGGATTGTGGATTCTAGTGTATATGGGTGGGCTGAATTATGATAATCGAATTCTAGAATTGGATTGTTTGTTTTTTATTCTGCTTTTCGGGCCAAAATCTAGAATCAAAAGCAAAAAACAAACAAGCCCTAAGTTAGACCTATTTTTGCAGCTTATTGTTGAAAAAATTAGTTATTTATTAAACAATCTCTTAGAAAGCTACAGTCGTCTTTCAGCTTAGAAAGCTAAAAAGACAGTTTTCAGAAAAGCTACAGCTCTCTAAACAGGTCCTGATTTGCAAGCAATATTGACCGCAATGAGAACTCTACTACCGAAACAAGGCATCTCTTGCTCTTGTCTTACAAGGCCCACCAGAGCTACCATACCACTTTTGCTCATCTAGCCTCAACTTGGCGCACAAGATCCATATCAACAGTAATGTTTGAAGCACGAAATACCTGAGGACCACATAACACCAAGTGAAAAAAAAGGTCAAGAAAACCTCTTCCAAATAGCCCATAATTTTGACAAATTACAATTGCTAGCACTCAGACAACCTTGTTTAATCTTTTGTAGATTAACTTGAGCAGATATAGACTAATAGTTTAAAAATGATCTTTTATCTATTAATTCTACTACAATTTAACCTATATCTCGCTTAGAACTGCTCCCTCTGGTCACAAATTATTGTCATCATGGGAAGCATGTGGCCAAGTTTGATGTTTGACCAATGATATCTTTTTAAGTATTTAGATTTGTCACACAAAAATTATGAGTAGATTTGTCTCTCCATGAAAAATATTTATACAATGTTCTAGTTGTATAGCATTTAGCCATTTACAAATATAATATCACAGAAAGTTAGAAACTGAAAAGAGTATGGTTGGGAAAATAGTAGATTGATTATGGGAGGAGCCCAAGGCTCAAGTACATATAGGCAAGGATATTTCTAAGAATAGGAAAGATCTAATCTAGGAGATCCTTGCCAAACATAACCAACTAACCAAAACCGGAGGGGGAGGCACCGCCGCTGTAGGGGTTCTTGATAGAACCACCGGGCCATTACCCTATACATCACGCTATACGCTTCGCATGATCGGAGCGTCGGTGGTTAGCCACGGACATTGATGGACCGAAACTCGAGAATCTTGAAGAAGGCAGCCCTTCATTGAAGACATCGGCGAATCGGGATGTCGTGGGAACGTGAAGAACCCGACGGCACCCATGGCTACCTTCTCACGAGCGAAGTGAAGATCGATCTCGATGTGCTTCGTCCGTTGATCTTTGAACCAGGTTGGAGGACATGTAGACCGCGGCTGACGTTGTCGCAGATGAACAAGGGTAGCAATGCGAAGCGAAATGTGGAGCTCATGAAGAAGCTGCCGAGCCAAGAAGCCTCGGCAACACCATTGGCGGCAATGGCGATTATCGACCTCGGTATTTGGAGCGGGACACGGTGTTCGGCGCTTGGAAGACCAGGGAGACGAGTTGGCACCAAGGAACACGGCATAGCCCGAGGTGGACTTGCGCGTGTCGGAATGACCGGCCCGGCCGACATCGAAATAAACCACCAAGTCATCACGGTCGACGATCGAAGATGAAGACCAGTGTAAAGTACCGAATGTAGCGAAGGATGCGCTTGAGAAGCGACCAGGTGGGGCTCTCGAAGGTCGTGCATGTAAAGGCAAACTGCTTTGCCGCAGCGGCGTGAAACAATGTCGGGCGTGTGAAGGTCGAGATCTTGCAAAGCGTAAAGAAGACTCCGGTAGTCGACGCCAGATCAAGAAGCTGGAGCTCCCGAGTCGGCAGAGACCTTAGGGCTGGTATCCACGGGCGTTGTGCATGGTTTGCACTCGGCCATCCCAGCACGATCCAAGATGTCAATCATGTCTTGGCCGAGAGAGTATCATCTGCAAATCGCACCTTCTTGCAACACCATCCAGGAAGTGATGGAGTTCGCCCAAGTCCTTCATGGCAAACTCTGCCGGAGGTGAGATGACCGCCGCAGAGGTGGTGTGTCGAGGCGGTGAGGACGATGTCATCAACGTGGAGGAAGGGTAGGCGCGGTCGCTGCTGCGGCGGTGACAAGCAATGAAGTGTCCGACTTGGCTTCCACAAAACCAAGAGAGACCGGATCGTGGCGAAATAGTTTGTATCAAGCAGGGGACTGCTGAGACCGTAGAGCGACTTGTTCAGACGACAGACAAAGTCGGGCCTGGTAGGATCCTCAAATCCGGAGGGCTGAGCTGCAAACACTGTCTCTGTCAAGGTGCCATGGAGGAAGGCGTTCTTGACATCGGTAGTGAACAAGCCATTTGGCGAGAGAGAGCGAGAGAAACCTTTGTCGCGAACCGTGGCGGGCTTGACGACCGGACTGAAGGTCTCGGCAAAGTCGATGCCCGGACGCTGGGTGAAGCCGCGAAGGACCTAACGCGCCTTATGGCGCTCGAGAGATCCGTCGGCGTGGAACTTGTGTTTGAAGATCCACTTGCGTGACAATGTTGGCATGTCGCGGGCGAGGAACCAACTCCCAAGTGCGGTTACGGAGAAGGGCGAATGTTCTTCCTCCATAGCGACCCGCCAATTGGGATCGGCAAAGGCGCCACGGAAGGTCTTTGGGCAGGGATGAGGCGCGAACATGGTACAAGGGCGGTACACGAAACCGTCCTTGGCCCGAGTCACCATCTTTGTCTTGGTTCCTTTGTCGAAGAACAACAGCCGCACCGAGCACGCAGGCCCCGCCGCAAGCGGCGATCGGTGTCGGAGGGGACCGCACTGCTTTAGGCGCTGGAGTAAACGCATAAAAGGCGAGAGCAAGCAATGCTGGGCTGCCGGAAGCAAGTGGAGAAGCCGGTGCAGCGTGGCGGCAGACCCTGCGACGGGAGTGCGGGAGAAGCCGTCGGTGCAGCGCGCGTGGCGCTGGGACGAGGATCGTGTTGTGGCGTGGCGCTGGAGGAACAATGCGACAGACGGTGCACCACCCGCATGTGGGTCACGGAAATCTGGTATCTTGGCGGCAGAGAAGCGGTACCTGCGTCGGCATGGGGGCGATATATATAACAGTGGTGGCGGCGGGAGGACTCGAGGAGACAGGTTAGCGACCTATGGGAAGGGGCGCCGGGTTAGGAATTCATCTAGGAAGGTGAAGTCCGCGGCGGTGGGAGGAGGTATGCTCGGCAAAGGAAAAGCGGTCTCGTCAAAGAGAACATGACGGAGATTATGATTCTATTTGTGGTAGGATCAAGACATCGGTATCCTTGTGGTGAGCGGAATAACCAAGGAAGATGCAGAGGCCAGAGCGCGGGGCAAGTTTGTGGGGAGTAGTGGCCGAAAGATTGGGGTAACACTTACAGCCAAAGACACGCAGATTATCGTACGATGGTGCACTGCCGAAGAGAGCAAAGTGCGGGGTCGAAAAATCCAGTGTCTTGGTCGGCAAGATGTTGAGGAGGAGAGTTGCGATTGTGCAACGCCTCATTATCTGAAGGTGGCATGCTACTTTGAAAGCGAAGGGAGCGAATGACATCGTTAGTAGTACGAATAATCCGCCATTTCGGCCAGATTCTGCGAGGGCGTGTAGGGACACGACATGCTGGCCCGAACGCCATGTGTGAGGAAGAAGGTGCGCTATTTGGAGTTGTCGAACTCTGGCCGTTGTCACTCTGACGGCCTTGACGCGAAGCCGGCCGGGTAGACACATAGGCGAAAAAGTTAGATAGGGTGGAAGCGTGTCGATTTAAGCGTAGTAGGAAGCGTCCACAGTGATGTGAGCAAATCATCAAGAACAACTAAGTAATATTTGTAGCGGAGACACTAACAATGGGAGATGTCCATAAGTCACAATGAATAAGATCAAAGTTGTTTGGCCTTCGAGACATCGAAGGACTAAAAGGAAGACGAACATGTCGTCCTAGGCAAGACACGCATGGCACAAAGACTCCAAACTTTTATTGCAACCGGGAATAGCCGAAGTGAGTTTGGAGAGGGCCTCGTGACCAGGGTGGCCGAGGCGACGGTGCCACAGGGAGGATGACGTGGAGCTGGCAACAAGGGAGTGAGCCATGGGCGGTGCGGTGGGTAGAGCGGACCGAGCTATTGCACTGATGATCACGTTCATGAGAAGATCCTTCACAGAACAACCATACGGGTCAAACTCCACGTAACAATTGTTATCGATAGTGAATTGGCGAGCGAAATAAGATTCTTGATAAGTCGAGGCGAAACAAGAACATTATTTAGAACAAGAGAGCCAAGGTGCGTCGAGCCTGGGCGGTGATGACAGAGGCGAACCATTACCGACAACAATGGAGGTGGGAGAGGATCTGGGGGTTGAGGAGTGAGAGAGGGTACCATCATGGGAGGTCATGTGGGAAGAGGCACTGATCAAGGTACCAATCGTTGTTCGCCACGGAGTGAAGAGGGTGTGGTCTTGAGCGTGGAGGCAGAATTTCTGGTCCCAGAGCGGAGACCCCACCATGGGTCGGTCTTCTTCTTAATTCTTCTTGTTTGTGGAGTCTTCTGGCCGTGAAGACTCTTGGGCGGCCATTTCTTCTTCAGGCTTCTTCTTCTTGAATGCGAGCGCCCTGGGGAAGCTGGGCGGAGGCGCTTACAAGGGCCGCCACATTTGGATGGATCCGGTCCACGGGTTGAAGAACGACGGCCAGCCGCCGCCAGGCGCAGCAGCCGTCGTCAAAGCGTAGAAGGGAGGCCGGAGGAGCGCTTGCCAGCGCAGAAGTCTGCGCTGAGAGGCGCAGTGGTCGCCGCTTCTTCTTCTTCTGCTTAGGCCCGGACGAGGAGGACCGGCTGCCGGTCCAGTCTTGTTGGCGAGGCGAGGAGAGCCGATGGCGACGAGGCGTCGAGGAGCAAAGTCTGCACCATGTTGATCTCCTCAAGGAGGAGTTCATTGCAGACGGCGCGAAAAAGGAAGGAAGGCGATCATGCGGAGGTGGACCCCGATGTCCTGTCTGCTTCGTTGAGCCCGCGAATCACGTTGAGGACCGAGTCGCGGTCGATCACGTGTTCGTCGAGGTCGTGAGTCGTCGGCCATCTTCTTGAAGTGTTTGCAATATTCGGTGTGGAGAGGTCACCTTGGGCAAACAGCGAAACTTAGCGTCAAGGTGGAAACGCACGGTCTCGATTGCCAAGCGAAGTGATCCTCGATGGCGATCCAGCGTCGTGGCGGTGGCGCGATGGTCGATCACGGCGTCGGCAAGGTCGGCGGTGGCCGTCTTTGTCTGACCATGATTTGACGACGGCGTTCATCCGAGCCCAATCGAAGTGCCGAGTGGCGGGTCTGCGGACGTGGTCTGCAGCGAATACTTCGTGACGGCGAGAGGATTTGTTCACGCCAACGTGAGTAGTTGCCGGAGGTGTCGAGGACGAGGGGACGGTGCGGGCGTTACGCGCGAGGAGACTGGCGTGGAGGTTGAGAACGGCGGCCTCGTGGAGGATCATGGCGCGGAGATGTCCGTGTCATCCTCGTGGTCGTCGCCCGCCGGGTCGGCGAGATCGGCCAGCAGCGTCGGCGAACTGGCCGCCTTGGCGATCTTGGCCTTGAACCTTGCATCGGCGAGCTGCGTCGCGTCTGCTGCATGAATCTGATGGCGACCTCTGCTTCCGGCTTTTTGAGGGCGGCCTTGGCCAGAAGTCTCATGGAGTGATGCCATGCGTCGTTTCAGCCAGGCACGAACTTTCGGCTCAAGAGGTCGACAACCGAGGCGGCGAGGGTCCCAACCATCTTGAAGCGGCTAGAGCAGCGAGGGGGGCAGCGGAAGGGCGAGAGGAAGCTCCGGTCTCGTGATACCATGAAAGAGTATGGTTGGGAAAATAGTAGATTGATTATGGGAGGAGCCCAAGGCTCAAGTACATATAGGCAAGGATATTTCTAAGAATAGGAAAGATCTAATCTAGGAGATCCTTGCCAAACATAACCAACTAACCAAAACCAGAGGGGGAGGCAGCCGCACTGTAGGGTTGCAGTACCGAACCACACAGGCCCATTACCCTATACATCACGCTAATGTAGAAACTAATGGTCAAAGATGCATTTTGGGGACCGTGGAAAGTCCAAAACATCAGTAATTATTGACTGGACAGCACAATCGCCAAGGATTTTCTTCCATCCAAGCTCTAAATATTAAGTTAATCGTACACATTTTATATAAACCTGACTAAAATTTTGTATCTTGCTATCTCTTCAAACCAGTCCTATTTTAAGGAGAAATCTTCAAATCAATCTTATTCATATGTTATGTCTACCAAGTGAATCTTCCTAAATTACACCCTTATCCGAAATTCTGTTTCCTGACATGATGAATAGATCTGTGTGATCCACAAGGTTGGTGGGTAATCCTCAATTTCTTATTACTTTTTTTAAAAACAATCTCTGAATACTTGTGGTAGCAGCTTGTTATATTTAATATTTTAATATTCAGGTTCAACGGACAGGAGCCTAGGAAGAAACTTTTACAACTACCGGAATATATCTATACCTTTTTTTTTTGAGTGAAAGCTACATATCTCTACTTGACTAGATGTTACCAACTTCATCTTCAAAATAGCTTTTGATACCATCCAAAGACAACAGCTCAATTTGTTAGCCCATCCTGGGTTATCATGACTGGAATTCGAAATGCAATTCCGTATTACAGTACCAATGTGATTACCCAAACAGAGATGATTGCTAGTTATTTTGGGCAAAATTTAAAGGTTTATGTGACACTCCTAGGGTCAAGAAAGTGTCACAAGACTCACAACCACCATGTCTAATGAAATGCATCCCGATTGAGAAAAAAATAGTTAAATAGGCTAAAAGGCTAAATATATAATCAAATGACATGGAAATTCAGGTAAAAAAAGACATATACAACTACAACACACCATCCTCCCGAGGAATGACGTCTGAGTCTGTGGTCTTTTCAGTGGAGTTGTTCCAGATGAGCCAGCAGGTTTCAGACTCTTTTGTAGTATAATTAATAAAGATGATGAATTTGACAGCCAGTACGCAAGATCAGCATTCCTTTCATGTTTCTGTGATAACCATTGTGTAAAATTTTATGAAGATAACAAAAATTGAGTATATTGAACAAACAAGAGAGGATCACACTACGATTAACATAAGTATATCATAAAAGCAACACAGGAAGCATTTAAGGCTTGGTACACTATCAAGAAATACCTGCATTGCTGAACCAAAAATCTGAATAAGACGATCAAAAACATTTGTTTTTTCTGCCTCAAAAGTCCTCCAATGAAGAAGGCATTTGTATATGGTTATTGCAGCAACTGGCTTTCCTTCACTAAACCCAACATTTTCAACAACACAATTTATCAGTGCTTCAACACTCTCCTGCAAGGAAAAGGTTTAACCAATCATAATTTAATTTATTTCCTTATAACTTTATTAAATGCTTCTAAACATTGAATATCAGCCCAAGTAAATATACATGATGTCTCTCAATATAGGACCTCCTCCTGTATTCCATTGGTGTGCCATGAGGTGTCTGGAGAGATGATTCCATTAGGTTCAAACATGAAAACAAAATCGGAGTTATTAACACCCAGTATAAGATTGATGCTCCAGACCTGTTCGTCACCATGTAGGCTGCCATTAGCCAAATTCTGCATAGTTGCAAACACTCAGAAGCATAAGAATATGGATAGGCCAACTCCCACCTTATTACTAAAACGAAACCTCTCAACATGGACAAAAAGGTATACAGGCAGCAAATGACTGCAGAGAGAGAGAGAGAGAGAGAGAGAGAGGAGATATTACAGATTTCTGATGCATGTTAAGCAAAGGCATATTCTCAGGTCTTGTTTTCATAGCCTGCTGCCGAAGAACATGGTTTTCTGCTTCCGCACTAGTCAGCTTTTCTTGCACGCTAGCCATGGAATGATTACAATCATTTAATGTAAGATAGCTTGACTAATGAAGGATAGATGCATGTATCAACACCAACAAATGTATAGTAGAGACAACAAGAAAGAAGAACCTTAGCAATGTGTTCTTCAGTTCATTTATCTGTGATTCTGCATCTGTAGCTTTCTTAAGCCACTCTTCCCTGACCTTCTCTGTTTCTTCAAACTTCTGTTCTGTTTCTTGAACTTTTTTCTCAAGAGAGGCCACCAGTGTCTGTAAGTTAAAAGAAGTGCCATGTCATTACTTTATTGGGTCTACAAAATAATAATTGGATAGCAAGTGTATTCATGTCATACACATGGCTTCTATTGATTGGCCATTTAATAACAAAGGACGTCAGCTTGAGGGTTGCTAAAAGTTAAAACCAAGCAGTTCTTTTATTTCGTATATTGGAGCTACTAGATTAATTTACATCTAAGATATTCACATAACATATTATTATTTGCAGACTGTAAACAATTTGAGTAATATTCATCTTCATTTATGGTTACACAGGCATTCACAAAAGGATGTGGAGAGGATTACAGATTCATTAGTACTTATAAAGCTAAAAAGTTACCATGCTCAATTTTTATTCTTTTATCACATTTTCATTTCTATTTTTTTCATATTTGTATGTTAATACCTTGAGCCTCTCATTTTCAGCAGTAAGCTCATTGACTAGAGTTGCATCAACAGGGATTTCTGACACTAAAGCAGCTTTCTCTGATGCTGCCTTGGCAGCTTCCTGTTCCGTTTTTAACAACTCTTTTGTGTCCTTGAATTGCAATTGCAATTCCTGCAATTGTAGTAGGAGTTTCTTATTTTCTTGCGTCTTGGCTTCTTCCATATCAGCCTGCAAGTACAAAAATATCCGTAGGCAATTATATAATAATCATTAGTTTTGTTTGTAATGTCATGAGATGCATGATGATCTGTTATCATACTAGCATTGGCAGCCTTGCAAATGTGCAAACTATTCACATGATACCTGCAATGGTTTCTTCTTGTTGTCCAATCATTTTCCCTCTTCTTGTATCATTTACAACAAGATAGTTTTAATTTACATGACACACTACAGAAGTTCAGCAATTTGATGCACAGAGGCTTAAAGCACCAGGTTTTAGAAAGTAGGATGAAGGAATATATGCAATCTTAAAAACTTACAAATGCAGATTTCTGAGGCTATTTTCGTTATTATAATAAATAACAGTTTTTTTTGGGTTCAGTGGAGTCAGCTCACCACTTGACAAAAGTGTTGGAATGAACACTTGATTCCATTCCATGGGCCAAGGGCCAACATATATGGTCATGTACAAGTCCTGGTAAATAAGCAGAAAACACCCTAGACAGAGATCTAATATATACAAGGTACATATACTCCTAACAAAAAGCACCTTTAACATTGTACGTTGCACATACAAGTATACATAAAATTATAAAATCATCTGGCAATAGAAAAAATAACATAGGCCCACAAAAATGTTTGCTTGAGACATATATTGCTTCAGAGGTCAAGTCAGGAAAAAACATGTCCTAGAGATAGTGCAGCATTGAAATGATGATTCTATGTCAACAGATAGTTTAACTAGTCCCAATTCACAAAAGGTACCAAAGACTATGTTACTCTTGGCATTTGCACCATTCGTAAACAACAATTTATTAAACAGCGGCCATGGTTACTGTGCTAATTTACCCTGATGCGTTTCTCCAGTTGTAGCCGCCAAGTAAGCTCCTCAACCTCCTTCTCTAGTTTACTCTTGGCAGCCTGTAGAGCACCAGTTTCCTTTGCAGCCTGAAAGTAGTGAAGAAGTGGCCGGGCACCAAAGAAATGAAAATGGTTCTCAATATTTTAATCAATTAGAATTATACCAAACCCAATGATATGCTATGTTTGGTGATTCAAAGAAACATTAATGTATAGCCATGGTAGTGGGTGGGTATCCTGATAAAAAAAAAGCTTAACATCACAGGTTTGCAGTTCCAATACTCTAATCAAATCTAAGAGGGCAGCAAAGGTAGAGCTATGCGATATTGATAAGAGAAACTATGAAAGATGCAAACCAGGTTAAACAAGGTCACATTTGCACCAAAGTTGGCAGTATTGCTGACTTTTCTAAGAAAAATGTTGAAAATCTTTTAGCATATTGACATGCAGTCACCACATTGAGTGGTAATACAAAGACGTACAGCGCAAATGAATCCGTTAGATTTCTTTTTTTTTAAAAAAGATGAAACTGCCACAATCTATACAAAGGAACAAGACTGACAGGCCTGATTACCGCGAAACTACAATTGAGATCTAGGACAATAAAAGAATGTAACAATGTTGTAGCTTGATCCCAAGGGGAAAAGGGAGAAAGAAGAAAGAAGGAAGTCAGGGCAAGTTTACAACCACAGTTCTTACCATTTTGAGTTTCCGAAGTTCTCTTCTGGCCATTCTTCCTCTCCAAGCACACTGAGCTGTGATTGTGGCCTTCATCAGCCTCACATACTGTGAGTGCAATAAATAACAGCGGCAGTGACTCTGCAAGGGATGAAATCATTTAAAAGGGAAGGTAATGAACAAGCGTGGATAAATGAGTGATTATAATTTATAAGGGAAATAATCACTTCATGCTGTAGACTAAAGTCAGCATCCAGTTGGATATAGATGCACACATGAAAGACAGAGATATTGCCATATTGGAGCCATATATCAACTTATCAGGGGAATGCCTTAAAGAGTTTGTTTATGCCACCTGTCAGTGCAGATGGGGCACCTAACGAAACACTGAATACCATGCGCAAAAAACAAATTCTATGGTGCTCCAGAAAATATTAACTCAACAGTGTTACAATAGCTAAAGAAAAAGGGTCTTAATAAAGCTTAAGAGTGAATGTTTGCTGTCTTAGATTGGCAGTCCATTCCACCGTGGGACAAACATATCAGGTTTATTTTGTGAATAGAGATTGTATCAGTCTATTCCACTGTGACGGATGAGGAACAAGACAATGAAAAAATGACAGCTTCAACATATACATTACACAAGCATTTGATATTAGCCTCTTGTAACCACGAACAACACAAATAATTATGATACTTATTGCTGTCATGGATTGGCAGTTCATTCCAATATGGTGAAAACATATTAAGTTTATTTATGCAAATAGAGAACATATCGAATTTGTCTAAGATGGAAAAAATGACATATACAGTATATATGTATCACAAATATATGATATTATGAACAAATTTGCACTGTAATACAATTGTCTCTTGGTAAGTTTATTATTTGTGCATTCCAAACAACGAAAATTTGGGATTTGTAATATTTTAGAAAGCATTTTTTTCGAAATATTTGGTGGATGACTCAAAACTACCTACATTGATGGAACTAAAAAATGAAGCCTTGTAAATACCTGAATAATCACTGCAGCTTTTGTTTGCCGGCAAAAACGGAGTTTCTTGCGAGCAGCCATACCACGTAGACCAGATTGGATAATAGTTGACGCAGAACATATATCTCTATATTTTTTTATTTCATGGTGCATACGATAGCAGGTCTGAATTTTCAATGAAGCCACCTCTCTACGAAGATTTTCATAGCACCTTCTTGAAATTGTTCCTTCAGTAATCAAAATATAGAAGTCACTCTCTGCAAAAAAAAAAGGTTTTGTGTGCGTGTGCGTGTGTGTGTTGGGTGGAGTAGATAGAAGAATAAAAGTTTTCATTTAAATTTCAAACAAAAATATGTACCCCTGCATACTGCCTGGAGTTGTGTAGCATATATTTGCATCTGGATGTATTTTTTGCGAGCCAGAAATGACCGAACTTTGGTTTGTATTTTTTTAGCAGAGAGTCCCAAAACCTCAGTTCTCAGAGCATCTAACTCGGCCATTTGACCAGCACGAAGAAACACTTTTGTTTTCCCTATCTACAGATACAAGAATAATGAAACAACATATCAGTGTTTACATTATGACTTGTCACACTTGGAATCAACGATTTGTTTGGATTGCTATACATTATAGGAATATTGTTAACAAACAATTTTGTTGATGATATATGGGTCTTTAAATGCTAAAAACTGCCACATTAATCCAAGAAAAGTAAAGAGATATACACCACTTATTCTGGGGGGTTTCACATTATATGGTGTAGATTAAACTGAAGTTTCATAATACAACTCTGTTTATTCATTATATCAATCATCAGTAATATTGAGGGCTCCGGTTGTCATTATACCTTCTTTAAGATTGGAATAAATAAATAACTGGTTCAAGAAATGGAATAAACTAATAACATCAAAGCATTGTTTTTTTTAATAATTACCTGATAGCCTGTAAGATTGGCTTTTGCAAGAAGCATCTTGGTAGCAGTAACTTCATCATGACTGCCAAGGGAACATATATAAGTATTTGCAGTCTGGATCCTCTAATTGAAAGAGAGATTGAGCATAAAATAGACACAGAAATACTCAAATAAATCATAAAAGAGAGATTGGCATTGTTTACCTTCGACCCAGAACTTTGGGTTGCAGAATACCAAATCGGTTAATGAATTCATAAAATGTTCGTCTAGTAGGGTATCCTAGACAACTTATCCTTATTGCCTCTAAAACTCCCTGTTCAGAAAGAAAGATGACATCTCACAACTCAAATTAATAGCTAGTTCTTGTAAGATTAGGAAGCAATTTTTGTTTATTAAATTACCACAGTAGAGATGTAGGAGCAACAGTCAAATGTAGACTGTTTTTTCTGACCCGCACATCAATTTGTAAGTGTGCATATTTTTTTTAATAACATTTTCAACAACAGAATTGTGTTATTACTTCATAACATTGCTTTGGGCTAAACTTTTATGAATTTAAAAAACTGGTGAGATATACACTTGTGCTCATATCTGCATGTTTAACGACTACAAATAAAGTGAAATTGCACAAGTCTCACCCCACATCGAAGCTGCTGGAGAACATTACTGTTCTCAAATATTGCTGGCTTGAGAACATTATTGGGTTTTACGCAGCGGATGTAGTGTGGTTCTATTGCACTCAAAGTTTCTAACAGAGATTGTAGTTGTTGCTGCAATATCATGCCAAAACAAAGGAGTAAATACATATAAAAATATGAAGGAAATAGAGTAAGACAAAACGTTGCATACCTTGAAACTTGAACCTATTGAAGAAAACTTTGTGGACTTTGTTGATTCTTCGCAAGGTGGAAAAAGACATGAAACAAATGAACATTTTGAAGCATTTAACAAGACTTGATGTTCATTTACAGCATAATCTATGTTTTTATCCAGGAAAAGGTCTGTTTGATAAGTGACCTGCAACAACAAGAGACATACCTTTAGTGTGCACACCTTAACTGTGTAAATAGCCAATTAAATTGAAGAACCAACTGAGTAGAAAGCACAATAAACTAATGACTCTACTGAGCAGATAGATGGATGGGTTAATTCCTTATATGCCACTGGGAATTTCCAAAATCCCTGGTCGCGCCACTGATATTTAGTGACACAATGAGTCGAGTGTTGCATATTTGTTTGGAGGATCAAGGAATATTTTACTGGCTCTAGGCCAAAAGACTAAACAAAGCAAGTGCATGCTGTTATGCACAAAAGGTTGGCTCCATTATTGGGTGACTATTCAATGCTTTTGAGAACAAGATTATGCTGTTGGAATAGAATCAGTTCAATTTCATGGGGGCAAGAGGCCAACATATATCCATGTACAAGGGGCAAAAGGCCAAAAGGCAAATAAACAAAAAAAAAAGACACCTATACAAAGAGAAACTAAGACATATACTCTCAACACCCTCCTTATACTCAAGGTGGATCGGCAACAATGAGTTTGAAGAGATACAATCAATGTTGAGCTCTAGTATGTGCCTTCGTGAAGAAGTCTGCCAACTAAAACTTTGAAGGCATATACTGAAGTGTAATGACCTGTTGTTGCACATGTGACCACATGTAGGAATCATCAACCCCAATATGCTTGGTGAGCTCATGATTCACCGAATCTCGAGCAATGCTGATAGCACCAATGTTGCCAAACAAGAACGTAGTAGGTGCATGCATTGAAACACCAAAGTCCTCAAGATGCCACCATAGCCAGGTGAACTCAGCCGTTACTAACACTAGAGCCCTCAGCTCGGCCTCAGCACTCGAACAAGAAACTATGGCCTGCTTCTTAGTCTTCTAGGCAATCAAGGAAGAACCAAGGAAGACACAAAAGGCAGAAAGAGATCGATGAATAGGAGCTGCCTAACACGATCAGAAGGAGGAAAACCAAGGTGAGAGGGAAGATGACATGTTGAAGAAGCACGATCACAAAGGTTATATCATGGAGCAGGTGGAGCCAAGAGAGGATCAAGAGCAGAACCCAACAAAGAGGAAGAAGGCACCAGAGAAAGACCCAACAAGGACAAAAGGGTAGAAGTTGAAGGTGACTGAACAGAGGTAGAAGGATCAGAATAAGGACGGTGGGTGTAGTGAAACAGAAGGGAGAGACCTCAACAAAAGAGATGGAAGGATCCTCTGGTGGGAAAGGAGCAAGAGGAGCTGAAAGGGAAGCCAGCAAAGCTGGTGGAACTGCGAAGCCAGTGGAGGTGGTGGAGAAGATGGGAGGGAAAAAATAGGAGTGGATAGCTCAGGATCAGGAAAAGTTAGAAAGGGGATCGACTTAGCAAGAGAGTTTAGACTAGTAATGGTGCCACAAGGATAGCAAGACCGGAACTCATAAAAGGTGACATCATGTGAGATACGCATCTGACGAGCAACAGGGTCATAGCAGCGATAACCCTTATGCTCAGCACTGTAGCTAAGGAAAACATACTCAGCTGACTGAGTAGTCAGCTTCGTGCACTCACAAGGTGGAAGTAGAACATAGCAAACATAGCCAAAAGCACAAAGATAACTGTATTGAGGAGACCTACAGTAGATATGCTTAACAAGAGTAGAACCCCGAAGAGCAGTGGAGGGCTATAGGTTAACATGGTGGGCAGCGGTAGAAACAGCCTCAGCGCAAAAAGCAAGCATCAGAGCACGAAGCAGTCTCAAGGAGGTGAGGTTGCTTGCGATCAGAAACACCAATCTAAGTGCAAGCACCATGACAAGAGTACTGAGGAAGAGTGCCCTGCGTAGAAAGAAACTGAAGAAAGGCAGTAGACAAGTACTCACCAGCATGGTTATTAAAGCAATAAGGCAAGGCGACTCGCCATTTTTTTACCACCAAAGTGATTGAGACATGCAGCGAGGCGGCGCCATACACCAATGCTACTTAGACATGGACCAACTCGGATCCAAGTGTTTGATTCGCAAAAAATTTTGGATACAGGAAATCATAGTTGTCACGGCGGTCCGTCTAGGCGAGGCGAGCCCAGACCGCCTGGACGCCTAGGCGGTGATTAGATGATGAAAAATAAATAATAAATAATATCGATATAATATAAAATTAATTAAATATACGCTATATGAAAGAAAATAATATCTCATGTGACAAACATGACATGAAATTAACTCTCGCCCACTTGGCCAACCCATTTACCTCCCTTTTCCTAACCCTCTCTTCCTTGGCCCGCTTTGCTCTGTCCTCCCTTGTCTCGCTCTCACCTCTCCCCATCTCTCTCCCAATCCAAATGACAAACTGCCGCTCGCCTCCTCCCCATCGTCACACGAGCGAGCTCAAGCTCGAGCTCTTCACGCCATCGAGCTCTCACCTCCCCTGGCCGACTCCCTCTCCTCTGGCGCCGGCGCCTTCTCCGAATCGAGGAGGAGGAGGTGAGGAGTAGAGGGGGGATCGAGGAGGCGAGGAGCAGAGAGGGAGCCACTTTCTCCAGATCGGGAAGGAGGCGAAGAGCTGAGGCGGATCGGAAAGGGGGTTCTCACCAGAAGTCCTGAGCTATGGCACGGAGGCGGTCCGGCGGCAGTGGAAGCGGTTCGGCGACGGTGGAGGCGGTCCGGTGGCGGTGGAGGCGGAGCTGCGGCTCTGCGCTTTGGAGGCGGAGGCGGAGCTGCGTGTCTGCGATTCTTTCTTCTCAGCTCGAGTCCTTGGCCATGTGTAGTAGCCAGAGACCATATCTCGAGCACTCATCGCCTCGGCGCTGTCGAATCAAGCCTTGCGACGCCTAGTCGGAGACTTCGTCGCTCGACGCTGGCGGGCGCGCCTCGATCCGGCCGAGGCGTCGGCCCAGCGCCTGCCTCCCGCCGCTTGGACGACTAGGCGTCGCCTAGTAGACGCCTTGACAACTATGCAGGAAATGCTACTCAAAATTGGACATGAGTGTCGAAATCCAACTAGGATTCGAGGTGTCCGATTCAGTAAATTTTTTGGACACAGATGTCCGAGTAACACTGCCATACACACATCCTAACCTAGTATAGTAGCAAATTAAATGAAAACTAAATAGGAAATACTGGAGTAATCTAGCAGTGCCACCTCACTGACCCCCCTCCCCCTTTCATGAATGATGCACTGCACAACCTTTGACTATTATACCACCTCCCTGACCGACCCATAGGACTGGCCAGTTGAACCTCCTTCCTATTTCCTCTTTCTTCTCTTCATTTACCCTTTGTCCTTCTCACGCTTCCTCAACTCCTCAAGGTTTCAATCAAGCCAGCAAAAACAAAAAGGAATAAGGCACACAACAAAAATAGAGAGGAAGGAATAAGAACCAGCAAAAACAGAGAAGGAAGAAACATAGCAGAGCAAAGAGGGGAGAAAAAGAGAGCGCAGGGGAGAGAGAGAGGAAGCAAACCTAGAACAAGGATGGCGGTGTAGATCTGTGCTGCAATGGAGTGTGGACGATGATGGGGATGGCGGTGGAGCTAAACCGACACTTTAATAACCATGCTCACCAACAGAATCAGCACGAAGGGCACAAATAGCCGAATCAAACTGAGTGTGAATCATGGTGGCAAAGGACTGATAAATAGAAAGGACCTAACTTTGAAGACACGAAGTAAATCCAAGTATAGTGAGAGTAGTCATGAATGAAGATTACATAATACTGATGGCCTCCTTTCAAAATGAAAGGAACTGAATCCTAGACATCAAAGTGAATCCAATCGAAAGGACAAGTAGAAACAGAATCGCTAGAACTATAAGGGAGCTAAACCTGCTTGCCAGGCTTGCAGCCCATACAATGTGAGGAAGTATCACCTAGAACATACCCAAGGACACCATGACCAAGAAACAAAGGAGTGACCTAGACGATGGTGCCACTGAGCAAAACTAATGGAAGTGGTGGCAGCAGAAGCAGTGGCAGTGGTGGTGGTTGACTGGCTGCGAGAAGGAACGGAAGTGGAAGGAAGATAAAGTCAGTTAAGCTCCCAGACACGCTGAGAATCATGACAAGAACGGCAGCACCAACTAAAGCCCATGTTCGTCGATCCTGAACACAACATGAGTCAGGCTCAAGAATGATACGATAATCATGATTAGCAATCTGGCTAGCGAATATAAGCTACATAGCAAGCCTAGAAACATGAGAAACAACAGGAACATGAACAGAGTAGAAAGGGTGCCTCGGCCCTCGGCTAGTAACAAGAAAGAAGGTGCCAATTGCAGTCTGAATAACAACAGGAAGAACAGGACTCAAAGAAGAATTGTGAATGGAGTCTGGTGTCATGTGAAAGGAAGCACTAGAGTCCAAGATCCAAGGAGACGCTCTACCTGAAGTAGGAGACTAAGTGCCTGGATATTGAGTGGAAAGACTGGCAACACCCAAAAAACCTGGGGTCGGGCTGACGACCAGACATTGAAGGACAAAAACCAACTGTTGAGCGATGTATGGCTGGTGAGGAGCAGCAACAACTCCTGATAGAGCAAAGCCATGCTAAGGACGACCGCCTCTACTCCCTGTCTCCGCCTCCTGGTGTAGCAGGTCTAGTACATGTGGCCACCGTGCTGGCACCAAGTATAGTGAAAGCCAATAGTGGAAGCACCAACAACGGTCACCAATGCAACCAACGATGCTGGGGAAGCAATAGGCACTGTTGCCAAAGGTGCCTTCGCAGCAGCAATAGACCAGAAGTAGAACTCCGAACCAAAACTCAACGACGATGCTCGAGGCAAAAAAAACCATGTCGATGTCGAACAAAAGCTCAGTAGCGACGGCTGAGGCAAGAAGACCAGTGACGGCAGCTGAGGTAAGGAGAGCCTGACAACAATGGCCGAGGGAGTGAGATGGACTCCAAACTACTAGTGGCAGTCATTGGCAAAAGCTTGGACATATCAATGGCCAAAGAAGTTGAAGAAGCCAAAGTTGGAGGAGACGGAGAGCCAAAGTACTAGAAGTTGGAGAAGCCGGAGAAGCAGTCGTGAAGCCAAAGGCAAGTGAAAAAGCCGAAGCTGCGACTCAACGCTGAAGCCAGTGAAGAAGCCAAAACAGCTCTTGGTGGCTACAAGATAAAGCCGGTGAAGAAGCCGAAGCTATCGCTCCACGCTGAAGCCAGTGAAGAAGCCAAAGAAGCTCTTGCTAGCTTCAAGGTAAAGCTAGTGGAGAAGTTGAAGTAGCTCTTGGCGGCTGCAGCCAGATTGAGAAGCCCAAATCCGACGGCTGTAGCGTTAAATCCAACATGTGGTAGTAGGATTGAGCTGATTCTAAGCTCAGGTAGGCTCAAATAGAGGCAGAGGCAACCGAATCCAGAGCTCGAGGTGGCAAATCGCACTCAGGCGGCGGCAACCGAGGTAGAGTGCGAGTTTAGACAGTGGTGGCCGAGGGAGAGTGCGAGCTCAGGCAGTGGCCGAGGGAGAGCGCGAGCTCAGGCGGTGGCCGAGACCGGGTGGCTAACTGTGGACGGTCGGGCAGCAAGCGGCGCACAGTGGAGCGAGCAGAGGTGATTGTCTAGTAAGAATGGCAGTAGCGGATCGCACAAGGGAGAAGAGATAGAGAAACAGCTTGGGCAACGCTCAGGCAGCGGTGGTGGTGAAGGAAGTGCTATCCCAGGCTCTGATATCATTTTGGAATGAAACTCAGTTCAATTCCATGGGGCCAAGAGGCCAACATATATACATGTATAAGGGACAAAAGGCCAAAAGACAAATAAGCAGAAAACACTCTACACAAAGAGAAACTAAGACATATACTCTCAATATATGCAATGATTGAAGCCCCGTCCATTGTGCCTCTTTTCCTTTTACTATTCTAGCATGCCATTTGGGAAGTCTTTTATTGTGACATTGATTTAGCAAAAACCATTAATAGATCAGTAGGCCACATTCCAAACCTTTTAAGATGGAGCATTTTAGTGCTCAAATTAACCCACACATATTTTATCCAGGTGTAGAACTGTCCTTTTTTTTAGTCAGATAAATACTTGCCCCCCCTATATGTGAAATTTCAACTGATCCATAGTTGTCAATTATCGAGAAAAGACATAAGAACCTGGTAAGAACAAGCCCTGCATACTTGTGAACAGAAATCTACCAGTATTCACATACTAGAAGTTAGCCACAAGAACCAGTTTGACTAATGAAAAGTTGGGAATTACAAAGGAGCTAATTGTCATTGACTGTTGTATGTGAGAATGTCAAGGTGCAGCTATTCATGCACATGGAAGATGATCTTAGAATGTTATCACCTTGTACCACAAGTAGACCATTTGTATCACAATTATATGTGCAATCATGAGTGCATAATGTATCAGAGCGCAAAGTCTAGATATGTCATACAGACTGTCACGATTTCCAGTGTAGGCAGACGATCTGGTTACCACTCCAAGAAATATATCCCCAAGACATCAACTTTAATATTAAATGTACATCAAGAATATGTTACCTACATTTCCAGCATAATGATGAATCGTGAAATCGGATCGTGAAAATTTGGGTTTGCTGAAGTGCGGGTTATCTTTAAATTTTTGATATAGCTTCTCGGCAAATGTTTCATGGGTTGAATTCCGCAACATACTGAAGCATATGAGAAAAAATTGTTAAAAAGATTTGGAATTCCAATGAAACAAAAGGATATGTTTACAATTATTTGTATATACCATGTCTCATCCAACAGAGCAATTATCCCCCCTGGTTTCTGCATCAAATAAATTAGAAATGAGGAATAAGATTCCATTACATGACCAAACCACAGAATGAAGTGCTCATTACAATATATCATGGCTAACCCGTGTACAGGATTAATAAGAACACAAGAAACAAAATCATGTAGGCAGCACAAGAAAATAAATTTGTGCTTTAGTATTTGAATGGAGACAAAAGAAGGAAAGAAATAAAAGATGGACTGATAAACTGAAATGCAAATATGGCATGCAGGAATGTTATGGCTGATAATTATTAGCATCCTAGTATACAATCTGGTATACAGATTTACTAGCTAATGGCTGATACCGGCATATTTATCAGATCCGAACCGGGCTGGCTGTCCAACCGGAAAAAACCGGACCCAGAGCCAGTCAGGATTCAAGCCTGCAACCTGAGGGACAGGCTAGAAACTTCATGCGCTAGCCAACTGAGCCACTCGTTTGGTTGTGTCTAGTAGCGAAAACAGAAATATATTAGGAGATGGCCAACTAATCGGTCTTGCATCACACATAAATATATACTTAAACTAATTAAATGAAACATGCGATCTGACCAATTCCCCACCAGTTCAACCAGTGACCCAATGACCCGGGGGCTCGGCCAAGTCGATGACCAGGCCGGGTGTGATACTATGGATACCGGTACTTGTACTCATCATCTGGGAGATGATAGTAATTGACCCTGAATGGGGCATGCAGATGCAAGAGACTGTTCAAAGTAATCAGCAGTTAGATTAGATCACATCTATAAGATCTTGTTCAAGAATTACCATAATTTCATTAACATGCACCAAATTGATCATAAAGACGACATTGCAACTAGAATTTGAAATTCTTTACCTTCTCGATGAGATCAAGGATTTCTTGGTTATCTACAAACTGAATGTAACTCCAGTCAATTTCTTCTTTTGTGTATTCTTCTTGTTCCATCTTAAACACATGCTGTTCATGGGACATATGTTGGTTAGAGGACTGAAAGTTAAACTGGTTGGATAACTTAAAACAAACAAGATGTGAAACATGTCAACAAAGGAGATTTCTATTTTACAACCTGATTAAAATGTTGCTGGAGCTTCTCATTAGTTAGATTGATACAAAACTGCTCAAAGCTGCAGAAAGTCAAAATATCAGCATGTAAGAATTACCTTCTTTCAGGCCTGACATACAAGAAGATGGTTATTCATGCAGAAATTGCTAACTCTCATCAATTACCAGTTAGAGCATTCAGAATCAAGGACTTCAATGAATGAGCAAGTTAGCAAAATCTACAAATCAATTAATCTTTTTTTCTTCAAGTAACAAATTATTTTCCTTCTCATTTCTGACAATGCTTATTTTTTAGTGCTGATGAAAAGTGTAATACCCCGGCACAGTTTGGCCCAAGAAGGCCTTAAGATGATGGGATTGGTCCCACATGGCTAATTGTGTTGATTAAAGTAGCATATCTGTCCTTCGGAGTACTTAAGTGCATCGTACATGAATGAAAAAGTGCATCTACCAAGACTTCCATATGTGACTTCTATAACTACAAGTACATGAACATAAATAGTAGATTAAATGCAAAAGCATACCAGTTAAGCACCTGTTTGTCTTGAAACTTTCAAAACCATAAATGTCCAGCACACCAATCAAAATCTTTGATTCAGGATCTTGACCAATTGAACTATTGATTTTATTTACAAGCCTGTAACAGCGAAGAACACAAGTCATAACTGATTTTTGTCTACACCAGGTATAGTACAATATACAGCAGCATAAAAAGGAAGTTCCAAAATGATAGTTTCCAAACTTACCAATCAAACAAACGTGAGTAAACAATCCTAGCCAATGCATCTCTGCTAAGAGCTGCAGCTCGTGCATCTAAATTTTTTGTGATACTCTCCCCACGTGTTGCCATAACACGCTTGCACAAAGATTCCTCAAGACCCTTTTCATCGCACCTGCAGAATATTGCCAGTGCATGTCCATACAAGGGGTGCAAAAAGGAAATTTGGGTAAATTTGCAAAAAGAAAATATTAAAGAAATAAATACATGAAAAGCTCAGCTGCTGTCTTAAGATGGAACTGGGATTTCTCATCTTTTGGTACAGAAGAATCTGCTTCACTTCCTTCGGAAAATTCCACATTCCCCAAATGAAGAATAGCAGCTACAACTCTGAATATTGCATCCTGCAATACATGCCAACAAAAGTTGCATGTAAAAAGATTGTTCCTCTACTCCTGATGTACTAAATTGATTATGGCAAAACCTTAGCCATACCTGTTCATCGGAACTAATACCGACAATACCCATAGCTCTTCTGGTTTCCTTATATTCATTAGAGTCATCCAGCCCATTAAGCTCAATACAATTAGACTGGTTGAGATAGTGAAACGATCTGGCATCTCCCAATTTATATTTCTTGCGATCCTGATAGACATATTCACATACCAAAGCTTAGATAAATAGATTACACATACTGCCAAATAAAATAAGGAAAAAAACTGATGCAACATTCAATTTACAAGGGGTTACCCAATGTGTAACATCAAATGGCGCATCAAAGGATGCAGCAAAGCAATAATAATGCTAATTATATTTAGATAATTTCCAGTTGCTACTTAACATCTGAAATTCTTAGATCCACATATCCATTTCCTGTAGAATTACTAATTTGAAAATCTGGCATCTTAAACAGGTACATTTACTTCCCAAAAATTTACGACACATTATCTCTTTCTTGAGTTGATTATGTTATGCCTATTTTACAGTTTCCATATGCAAAGTTTATCCAAGGAAGAAATACAGTATATATTTCAGCTTGCAGCACTTAGCCTCTTTATATATGAATGCCCTGAGGTTTTTGTAAATTTCAAGTTTATATAATGAGGAATAGGATACGTATCACAAACTTTCATTGTAAACCAGTTGTGAAATATCTAACAATATGTAGTAGTTCCAAAAATGCAGTTGCAACAAAATTTTGGGGAAGAAGTTATAGTGAACAGGCTCTTACTTCTGGTGGTGCAGCACACAACATGTAAAAGCAGTGATAGTTTCTTTCTGGGTCAGATATTTGACAAACACGTGACCTTTCCAGAAGATAAGTCCTTATGGCGGCTCCTGAAATCTTCCCATTATCATCAAATTGAATCTCCACAAATTTGCCAAAACGACTGTAAAATCAAGAAAGGTAAGGTGTAAGGACAAATTGTTAGACGACACGTTGCAGAAGTTGTATAAGTAAATTAATAACCACCTAAAAAGTGAAGGAGGATTATTGCATCACATTTAGGTTCATTACCTTGAATTATTATTCCTGACTGTTTTTGCATTGCCAAATGCCTCAAGAACAGGGTTGGACTGCGATAGACAAGTGGGTATACAAAAATATGTCAATGAAATATATTGTTTCTTAACCCTAGAAAGAGAACATCTTTCATAGTTTGATATATAGATATTCCAGAAAAATGAAGTGCCTGAGGTGCTAACCAATTCATGATTATTATATTCTAATCCAGGAGCACCACATTTTTATGGTGTTTAGGTTGCCCATAGTGCTTGTGCTACCACCAAAAAATACAATGCAAAGTGCCATTGAAAAACGCACCTCCAGGATTTGTTGTTGCACTGACCTTCCTTCAGCTTGAGCTTTACCACCCATGAAAGCAAGATATTGCATAAGCATTTTAGTGCTTTCTGTCTTGCCAGCTCCACTCTCTCCACTTACTAATATTGCTTGGCTTATACGACCATGGATCATAAGTCTGGGCAGAAGAAACATAGGAAGCTTCGTTATGATTCATACTTGAAATGTTTAAAATCATAATGTAAGAAAAACACACCTATATGAACGGTCAGCGATAGCGAATGGATGGGGACTCAGCTCTCCAAATTCTGCTCCTTTGTAAATTTCCATCATGTGGTTGTTATAGAGGTGAGGAAGTCTTTGAAATGGATTCACAGCTATTAAAATATTTCCAGTGTAAGTCTGGACGAACAATTTAATCCATTAGAGAAGCTGCAAGAACATAAATAACATAAAGAAAACAAAAATAGAAAACTCCTATCAGGTTCAAACAATAACAGAACTAGTATTTCTAGGACACTGATGTTCATCCCCATGAATCATGTTGAATCGGACAGGCATAATGGATCACCACTGATTCTTGTTTCAAGTATGAATTAGAACCTATGTCTAAAACAAAACTAGTTATATATTTGTTCAAAATAAATGGTACACAATCAAGATCTATGTAGAGTATTTAGCTGGAATGAGTTGGTGACAATGCCTGATGGCCACATCCCTGACAAGGTAGTAACAGTGATATCAACATAGTCTATGGAGGAGGTGTAAAATACTAAAATGAGCATGTGTTGATGGTGTCATCTCTTGAGAGAAAAAGGTGAACTTGGTGCAAGAGTCACTAGAGTCTAAACACAGCATGATCAAATGCAACGAATTCATGAATGGGATAGCATAAAAAAGCACCCATAAATGGTCTGTGGCTCTGTGCATTTGGATTTATGCGTTGAGAGACTGAACTTACGTATATTTCATTGAGAGCATATCTAGACTTTAGATTCTGGAGCACTCCTGGTTCATGTAAGTAGGCTAGCCTTGTCATATCCTCCACGCCGCCACGTGGAGATTCAGTGTCCTTAGGATAGGCAGCTGAGACATTAGCGGTGACCCTCTTGCCAGAAGTACAGTTTATGACTAGTTCATCATTTCCATTGATCTCCTCCACCAAGCCATCCATCCAGGCCTCATCTGGGTCCTCAACCCAGACATGAGAGCCCACGACAAAGCGGCTTTTGGATGCCTGCAACACAGGATTAATCGAACAAATGATTTGCTGATGCAGGGACAGTAGAAATCTCTATTCCCTTAAACTGCTACAAATTGATAACGTTAAATTATTAATGAAAATGTTCATGTAGGGGTCGTCTCCCCCATAGCTTCCCTAAATAAGGAAAGAGTAAATCTGCCCTGTGCCATCGCAACTGTTGTGAAGTTGGAAAATACCGTCACAAAGGAGGACGATTTCCTAATGACATCGCAATGGCCCAAAATTCTGCAAAATGCAATTGCCATCCATTTGTCCTTTACAAGAGTGCCAACGACCATTCTGCCATCATCTATCTCTCTCTAGTTCTTCATTTTCTCACCTTTTCCTACTGAGGCATTTCATCGAGCATGTTTTGCGCATGGGAAGATGGAAGTTTTCTACCTTAACGGCGTGCACCCGCGCAGCACCATCGCGCCCGAAACCACATTACTCGTCCATGCCCAGGTCTTGCCGATGCGCCACGACTGCGTTCCCAGGAATGCGGCATCGAGCACGCGGAGATCGTCCCGGCGCGGACGGTTGCGTGGTTGGGGCGATTAGCCGCGACGAGCAGTGCGTCAACAGCCCGGAAGGGGTAGTGCGCGTGCGGGCATCGCAGGGACGGGGGCACGAGACCGCCGGAAGGGCAGACATGGGCATGAGGACGCCGATGATGGCCAGTGGGGGTAACGAGCGTGGCTTGTGCGGTGCTATGTACTCTGGTGTATGTAATCCATCTTGCCGATTTTGCGAAAAGCCCTATCTGCTTCCCACTAATATACCCTTTAAATGATATATTGGATATATCTTTATATATATATATATATATTATGTGTGTTACAAACCACCCTTCCGGTGAAAACCATCTGTAAAAGTTTTGAAAAATTCTCAAAAATTACCATATATTCTTCGCTTTTTCCTCTAAATCCAGCTTTACCCCTCCTCCGATATTTCAAATTAGGCCGAAAGAGAGATTTCTACAACTCTAACTCTTTATTTTTTCCTCCCAATGGCTTTTTTATGCCGAGAAATGTGAAAATCGCTTTGTGTCAGCTTCACGATTTTTTCCCACACCCACATGCCGGCACGCCGTACACTACTCTATTTTTCCTCAGAAGAATTTCCGATTAGCTTTTCCGGTGAGAAATATGTTGAAAATGACCATGCAAGAATAGCACGCTACGCCCGCCTAGTATACTATACCTTATATATATATAATTACGTTTAGATTATTCGATCGGTTTTTAGCAAAATAAACCCGATAAATTTTTAAATTCTAAAAATTACGCTTAGGTCCCTTTATGGTTGATGTTCAAGTCCTTCGATGGTTTAACAAAATAGATCCAAAAACCGAAATTACGTTTAGACCCCAAGAAATTGGCTTTTAGCAGATTACGATCCTCGAAAAATGAAATTGCTTAGGTCCTCTCCATGGTTTTCAAAAAACATAAATTGCCGACTGCTTATAGCGATCCACGATTCACCGATGCCTTCTAATAAATTTCATTTTTAAAAAAAACAAAAAAACCAAAATTACACCAAAAAAATGCTTTTAGGTCCCTCTGCGGTTTTCTCAAAAAATCTGCAGATTCGCCGATGTCTCCAAACAATCTACAGATTCGCCAACGGTTTCTAGCAACCTATTTTTAAAAAATACCAAAGTTACGCTTTTTAAAAAAATATTCGTTGACTAAAATTCAAGCAATGAGAAACCAAATTATGTATTTTTTTAAAAAAATATCTGTCGGACCAAATTTCGCACGATCAGATTTCTCATGTGTAATGTAGCGCGTGACCCTAGCTAAATACATTCATAGGCTATGGCTTGTCGATAATGGCAGGCTTAGATGCCACCAACGCTGCATCGGACGTGCGCAGTGCATTGCAGGCGCGGCCGCATGCAGGCTGGGGCGACTGGCCACGCCAAGCAGCGTGTTGACGAGCCTGGCGATGGGCGAGGAGTGTGCGAACGGTGCAGGCATGATGAGGACACGAGTTGGGCGGAATGTGGTGCGGTCACGACGGTGCCGGCGACATCCTGACAATTAAGGAACGACGGAGAGCGAGATATTTAAGGTGTGTTTGGTTGCTTGATAGTACATGTATGAGATGATTTAAGAAAGAAATCATTTATTTGTTTGGTTGCTTGAATGGATCCATCCAATTCTAAATAATAGGATACAAATTTAAAGAATATTCTTTATAGATATATACTAAACCATTCTATTCAACTAAATCAAGGGTGTGTGTTTGGTTGCTTGTACCAAGTGGTACATGTATGAGATGGTTCAAAAAAATTGTTATCCATGTGTTTGGTTGTTTGAATGGAACCATCCCATCCTGGATGGTGTGATACAAATTTAAAGAATCTTCACTATAGATGCTGAACCATTCCATTCACCCAAAACAATAAAACCAAATGATACAGGACTATCCCATCCCATTCAACCTCATCTCACCAACCAAACACACCCTAATAGAACCAAATGTATAGGATCATCTCATCCAATTCGACCTCATCCCACCAACTAAACACACCCTAGAGAAACCACGAGGCAAAAACCGACATTTATGTTTTTTTTTCTCTCACACAAGGGCATGTAGCGGACCATATAAACAGTACCAAACTAATGTATGAATAATTCCATAGCAAACACTTTTCGTGTCATAATTAAAATATCATGTGGATCTTTAGAGACAACCTTAAAATATTATCTTTATAATAGATGAAACTCAATCGCATTTATACCTTATGCGGCATGGATTTGAAGCTCAATCGGAGGTGCCACGTCACCTCCTTCGCGTTGAGATCCTCCAGAAAATTTAAAATTACGTTTAGGTTATTCGATCGGTTTTTAGCAAAATAGTCCCGACAAATTTTGAAATTCTAAAATTACGTTTATGTCCCTTTCTAGTTGACGTTCAAGTCCTCCTGACGGTTTTTAACAAAATAGATCCGAAAAAACCGAAATTACATTTAGGCCCCAAGAAATTGGCTTTTAGCAGATTGCCCCGAAGAAAAATGAAATTGCGTTTAGGTCCCTCCCTGGTTTTCTCACGACGGCCGGCGGTCGGCGATATCCTGAGAATTAAGGAACGTTGGAGAGCGAGATATTTAAGGTGTGTTTGGTTGCTTGATAGTACATGTATGAGATGATTTAAGAAAGTAATCATTCATTTGTTTTGTTGCTTGAATGGATCCATCCAATTCTAAATAGTAGGATACAAATTTAAAGAATATTCTTTATAGATACTAAACCATTCCATTCAACTAAATTAAGGGTGTGTTTGGTTGCTTGTACCAAGTGGTACATGTATGAGATGGTTCAAGAAAATTGTCATCCATATGTTTAGTTGTTTGAATGGAACCATCCCGCCCTAAATGATGTGATACAAATTTGAAGAATATTCCTATAGATGCTGAACCATTCCATTCACCCAAAACAATAGAACCAAATGATACAGGACCATCCCATCCCATTCAACCTCATCTCACCAACCAAACACACCCCAATAGAACCAAATGTATAGGATCATCTCATCCAATTCGACCTCATCCCACCAACTAAACACACCCTAAAGAAACCATGAGGCAAAAACCGACATTTATGTTTTTTTCTCTCACACAAGGGCATGTAGCGGACCATATAAACAGTACCAAACACTAATGTATGAATAATTCCATAGCAAACACTTTTTGTGTCATAATTAAAATATTATGGGATCTTTAGAGACAACCTTAAAATATTATCTATTATAGAAGTTGTATTTAGTTATATATTTAAATTATACAAATATGTACATATATATAATAGTCGTCTCTATATTGCACACGCTCTAAACAGATGTTGATAAGGCTATAGATGGAAAACGTGACGGGATGGTATTTTCCAAATTTCTTAAGGCCTTGCGATGGTATTTGAACCGAGATCTGATTTCGATGTTATTTCCCAACACAGCAATGATTGCAATGGCACGTACTGACTCAGGTTCACAAAAACTTATCAGTTTAATATAAATGCAGTCAAACTTTCGAAATTTTAGATATCAATTTTTTAAAAAAAATATTTAAATTAAATGCATAAAAATCATATATGGAGGTTCGACTTGAAATGTACTTTCGCAATATTATAATTTTATTAGGTTTTTAAACATATTACAATAGAAACTAGTGATTAAAGTTGAGTTTTGAAAACCGTGTCGATGTCCAAAACGATAAATACTAGTCATGTGCACGTGCGTTGCAACGAAAACTCAATTTGCGACAAAAAATTTATTTGCAAAGAGTACTAACAGTGGCAAAGGTGGGTAATTAAAAAGCAATAGCAAAAGTGGGTAATTAAAAGCATTAACAGTGGCAAAGGTGGGTAATTAAAGAGCAGTGGCAAATGTGGGTAATTTTGATGAAGTGACGTGGGAAGAAACTCTCACTTTATATAGTATTAATAGATAGTCATGTGTACGTGCGTTGCAACGAAAACTCAATTTGCGACAAAAAATTTATTTGCAAAGAGCACTAACAGTGGCAAAGGTGGGTAATTAAAAATCAATGGCAAAAGTGGGTAATTAAAAGCATTAACAGTGGTAAAGGTGGATAATTAAAGATCAGTGGCAAATGTGGGTAATTTTGATGAAGTGACGTAGGAAGAAATTCTCACTTTATATAGTATAATAAATAATAGATTTGTGATCGAAAGGAAAGGAGTAACAATCTTACTCAAAAAGAAATGATACAGTTGCTACTTCGTATTGCAAGACCTATATTATCCAGAAACTACACCAACTTAATTAGCGTTAGTCTCAAACACGACGTTAATGTATTTTGGTGCTGCGCACATGGTTTGCGCTAGAATTGTTCCTGTAGGGCCGATAACGTCATAAGGAGTGGAACTGAGCGCTCGAAGAAAGAATCAACGGAACAGTGCATGCCGCATTTAATTGCATTTGGGCATTTCAGCAAACATTTGGAGCAAGGCTGGACACAGGGTCATGCTGGAACGGAAGATGCAATATGCGGCAAAGAATCAATTTTAATGTCAGAATTAAGGGGAAAAAAGAAGGGAGATGGGTACCATTGCGCCCGATGGAACGATCAGACCGAGACCAGCGGCATCAACTCCGTCCCGCGATGCAACGCCGAATGGCGGCAACACCGCACGGCCGAGAGCACGACGACGAGCTGGAAAGAAGGGAATCCTAGCTAGCTAGGATCATTTCGCCGTCCCTCGTCGTGAGAATTGGTTGTGTTGGAGTTGCATGCGGCGTTTGCTTTTTTTAGTAGCGATTTTGGAGGGGAGGTGCATGTGGTGGCGACGGAGGAGGAGGCGCCCAGGCGAGGCCGCAACAAAGAGGCACCGAGCCGAGTGGTCAAGAAAATAAGAGTTCTACGTATATTATTTTTACGACTGCATATTTAATTTTGGAGTAAATTGTACAAACTATTAGAAAACTACAGGTTTTAGTTTTATTTCATAAAACTACAGATTTAAAAGAACTTATATCATAAAACAGTGTTAGAATTGAACATCTCTTGTAATAAGTCTGACAATATAAACCTACATAGTAGCCTTATGCATGAATGAAACGGAAAATGGAGGGCATGAGGTTGCTATATTGGTTCACATTATCAGACCTAGCTATTACATAAAACGGTTAATTCTAAAACATGTAGTTTTGTGACACAAGTTCTACTAAAATCTATAGTTATGTAAAATATAAGTTTGAACATGTAGTTTTTTTATAGTTTATACAAGAAACTTATCGTTTAATAAAATTTACTCTTAATTCTGAGAAGATCCGGGTGGTCTTCTTCCATATAATTAAACATGCTTATAATTCCAGCTTCATGGCACAGTTGTCCTCCTCCCAACAGCAGTTAGCTGCGAATGCGTCTGCACGGAGGCATGTGGCGCGTACAACAGGTTTCAACATGCATGGTCATGAACTCATGGGCAAATATTGGAGGCCCGTACGTATGTGTAAGTCGCAGTACGTCACGAACAATTTCATGCATGGGACAGAGCCGCGCGTGTTCATGGGTGTACCGTGGTGGCCGGCCGCGTTGCTCCCCAGAAGAATCATTCCGGCCGGCTTCTCGCCGCACCGCACGTACGTACGTGCATGCATGGTCATCGCCGGTTGCTGCATGTGCCTGCCCGTACGTACGCACGCACCGGACCAGCGCACGGTCCGTGCCGCGATCCGCACCTGTAATTGCATGAACTCCGACGTGTAACTGAAGCGTACGTTGGGTCGTTGGCATTGAACATTTTTCAATATTGGACCTGCCGGCAGGCGCGCGCCCACGCCGGCCGGCCCAAAAGGCGACCGGAAATTAATCTGGCCAGCTGCCCGGCCGGTTCCACAGGTGCGGTGATGTAGCCAACAGGTGGACTCGAGCCCACCCGCCAGTCACCAGATCATATGTACCGTCTTTAATTAACACCGATGTTCATTTTTTGGCACAGCAACGATGAATATACACACTCAGACATGTCTAGAGAAAAAAGAGACTTTATTGAGCGGTGAGCTATTTCTGGGGCCATGTGGTTTAATGGGCCGCTACTCGTGAAGGTCAAGTAGTAACTTCGCTTGTTGTCTATAAAATTGAACTTGAACTCTCAATGCACGCAGATAACAGAGAGGGAGGAAGGTGGCTCGGCACATCTCATTTGTGAGGGTATGGTAGCCCACTGAGTCAGGGCCGCTTGATGCACATCGTCGAGAGTTAACGATTGCGAGGACACAACGAAGACGTCGAGTGAATATACTGGGGATCTGGTGAGGGCGCGGGCGTGGGCGACGGACAACCCACTACAGCGACGGCAAGTAGATTATGAAGGCGGTGTAGTGTGAGTTGACGAATGGCTAACCGGCTGAGTGGGCTGATCATGATAACAAATAGACAATATGAGTCTCTCTTCTAATATATTTTTTATCAATTATATCTGTGTCGATGGGTTGAAAGTGATAATAGCCGATTTATTCGATTGATTGGTGTTAAATTGTTTATATATTTCCAAAAGTTTGACATGCGAATATTGTATAAACGTTTCTTAAATAATAAACTACCGATAATAACATTCGAAACGATAAGAATACAACACAAGATGTTTTATATATTTGTTTCAATTTAATCTAATAGTTTAAATATATCCTGACATCGCTTGTGCACATGGAACTAGCATGTATCGTACTGTCCTCGCAGGCCGGGGGCCCGTAGTTATGTTCCAATCGCGTCATGCATGTGCGAGCAGGACCGAAAGTACGTGCCGAGTGCGTGGAACGGCGGGATTGTTCTCTTCTGTCCGTGCGTACCCGCCCCCGTAAGTCTACCCTACGACGAGTACGTGGCCATGTACGCCCTTTGGGCATGTGTTAACTAGCTGCTTTCTTCGTTGGGAGGCCCCCGGGCTAGGTTGAACAATAACGCAGATGCAGCTGCCAAATGGACCTGCAGGGAGGAAGATATAGATGCATGCACGCTGCCTAGCTGACTGGACCGGCAGCCTGCATGCGATATATTGTACATTGATTCGTACGTGCCAAGGCAAATGAGATCTGGAGACCGGAATCAAATCGTACTTCAATTGTTACAACTTTAAACCGGGCGTTGTTGTACAAGATGACGAGGTCGCACATATGACGTCTGACTGTAGCCAAGCCTGGGTTTGGGTTTCGTGAGATAACTAGGGTGGGCCAAACTAAAGGCTAAGGCCCTCTTTGATGTGCTTAAAGACCGTTTCTATTTTCGGCGAGTCATGGAAACCCTAAGACCTCGTTTGAGAGGTCCAATCTCGGTTGAGATCGCTATGGATGAATCGGGATTTTAGGCTAAAATCCCGATCCATCCACAGGGATTCCGGCCAAGACTAGGTCTTCCAAACAAAGTCTAAACGGGTTAACTTTGAAGCTGCTTTTGGCAGTCAAAAGTCACACATCACTAAAGTTAGACAAATATATATATACCATATATTATAGCGCAAAGGAATGGCGAGCGGTGGCTGCTGCCACGTCAGTGCTTTTGCACGAAGGTCCTCCGAAAAATTGTAAATTACATTTAGGTCCTTTAGCTGTTTTTTAATATAATAGATCCGAAAAAAATAAAATTACATTTAGGTCCCTCCGCAGTTTACATTTAGGCCCTCCTCATGGTTTTTAGCGGACTGGACCCTGAAAAAAAAATTACTTTAGATCCCTCTACGGTTTACGTTTGGCTCCTCTCAGCGGTTTTTAGAAAAACGGACTCACAAACAAAAAATATATATCTCAACAAAAAAACCCAGATTCGTCGAAGGTTTATAGCAGCCCATGGATTCGCCGACGGATTCTAGCGACCTTTTTTTTAAAAAAAACAAGAAAGCTGAAAAACACAGCTGAAAAGGCAGTCGTAGTTTTTTAAAAAAACAACCGAAAACACATAAAAAAGGCAATCGCCGTTTTCTAAAAAAAGACGGATTCGTCGAAGGTTTATAGCAACCCACGAATTCGCTGACGAGTCGTAACACACAGCTGAAAAGGCAGCCGCGGTTTTTTTTAAAATAAAAAACAACCGAAAACACATAAAAAAAGGCAGTCGCCTTTCTCTAAAAAAACACGGATTCGTCGAAGGTTTATAGCAGCCCACGAATTCACTGATGGTCGTAACGACCCTTTTAAAAAAAATTATGAAAACCGAAAATACGACCAAATTGCCCAGATTACGTAAAAAAACCGTGGTTTTCTAAAAAAAACGCGGATTCGTCGACAGTTTATAGTAGCCTATAGATTCGTCGACGGGTTCTAACCATGGTTTTCTAAAAAAACATACAGATTTGTCAAAGATTTATAGCAGCCTATAGATTCGCCGACAGGTCCTAACGACCCGTTTTTTAAAAAAATACAAAAAAACCGAAAATGCGACCAGATTTCCCAAATTTTACGTGCTGCATCGTCGTGTATGATGCAGCGTAGCGTGTTACCCTAACTGGTATATATATTAAAGTGGTGAGAATTGCCGACCTGAGAAGGGCATCACGTCACTGAGTTCGCGAGAAGGTCCTCCAAAAAAATCAAAAATACGTTTAGGTCCTTCTATTCATTTTTAACAGTGAGGACTCGAAAAAAATAGAATTATGTTTAGATCCCTCTGCAATTAACCTGAAGAAAAATATAATTGTATTTAGGTCCCTCTGTAGTTTTCTAAAAAACCACGGATTTGCCGATGGTTTATAGCACTTCGCGAATTCACCGACGGGTCCTGGTGACCCATTTTTTAAAAAAAAACGAAACAACGTTCGTTCTCCCAAAAACAGAAAAGAACACAGCTTCGTAATGCGGTGCAGCGTCGCGTGTTACAAAAAAAACAACCTATTTTTTAAAAAAACGAAATTACACAATTTTTTTCACAAATATCCATCAAACTAAATTTTGATTCGCCAACGGTTCATAGCAATCCACCGATTCGCCAACGAGTCCTAGCAACCTAATTTTTTTAAAAAAAATAAAATCGGAATTACGCAAAAAAAACTATTTTTTAAAAAAACAAGAAAGTCGAAATTACACAATTTTTTTCCATAAATATCTGTTGAACCAAATTTCGTGCGGCGCAGCGTCGCGCGTTGCACAAAAAAACCTATTTTTTTAAAAAAAAATAAGAAAACCGAAATGACACAATTTTTTCCATGAATATCCGTCGGACCAAATTCGCGCGACACAGCGTCGCGCTACCGAATTTTTCAAATTTCGCGTGATGCAGCGTAGCGCGTGGCCTTATAAATACGTCGCGGTAAAAGAATGTCGTCCCAACATTCCACGCGCACGTAACGGGCTAGCTTGCTCGTCATACATGTGACCCTTGCCTGCATACGATCTGTACATAGCTTGTCATATCCACTTTGTACCATTTACATCAGGCCACCGTTAGAGAACTTCTGTTAATATTGTAACCGCTCAAAAATTTTAGAACAGTAAAAATATGATATTTAAATTTGAGTGTGAATATTTCTGGATTTTCTGAATATTGTTTGCTTTATTTGGATTTTTGTGTTATAAGAAAAAATCAAATAAAAAAGAAATGGGGAAGGAAAAAGAGAAAAAGGCAAAAAAGATAAAAAGTAATAATTTAGAAATTTTCCATGAGAACCCTGATCATGCAAGTAAATCATTTTAGCCAGCAATTGAAATTTTATGCATGGAGAAATGAAGAGATAAATAAAGACAGTAACTTTTAACTAAAAATAATGCATTGTCAGAATTAATACAATATTTTTGAATCTTATGTGGAGCTGCAAAAATTAAAATAAAAACCTAAATACAATTTCTACCTCTGGTAAAAATATCATAAATTAATAATCTGATTTAAGACTTTTCCAAATTTAAAAATAGAAACTCTAAAAATCTAGAAATTGCTATGTCAGAATTTTTATAAAATAATGGTACAGTTTTTAGACTTCAAAATTTTACAGTAGCATGAATAGCTCTAATAAAACTATAGTAAAAATTGTCAAAAATATATGACTTGATTTTATTCTGAAACTAAAAATGACTTCAGAGGCAAGATTTTAGGATAGTCACTGTTGTAGGAATATTAGTAATTTTTAGGTAAGTATTTTTAACCCCAAATTTTTACTAGCCATAAAAATCTGTCCAAAGACCCTGTCCAAAAAGTTTTAAAAAATTTTACCATGGTTTGATAGCTCAATAAAATCCGGTACTGGAACTGTCTGAGCCGAAGCTATCTCTTTGGTCGCCTCGCCTCACTAACAGGTGGACCCGACTTCACGATAACTCCGTTCCCTGGCGTGATGGAAAACCAGCTTAGCCTCTGCCTGGTGGGTCCTGGCCCCGCATGTCAACTCCTTCTTCTTCTTCTGTTCTCGCGACCAAAGCAAGCTCCCCAGTGCAGCGAACCAAAGCAAGCTCCGTCTCATTTAGAGGTGGGCGTCGTGCCGGGCCGGGTTGGTCCGGCATGGGCCCATCGTGCTTTGGGCCGGAACCGTGCCGAGCCAGAACGACCCGTCATGCCCGCTGTGCTGACCCAGCTCGCCTTTCGTGAGCCCAGGCATGGCCCATTTGCGTTTCGTGCATGTGTCGTGCTGTGCCGCCCCAGGCCCGGCCCATTTATATTATTGCGACGAGAGGAAAAGACCCAGAGACGCACGTAGTTGATTGTAAAAAAATACGCCTTATAAACTACTAGTAGTATTGTCGTAAACTGAGGAACGACTAGTTTATAGTGAAACAAGTTGGGAAGAAGTTGTTAATAAGAGATTGCTTGGGGAAATAGGTAAAAGAAATTTCCATCCAAGATTTAATAACTGGTCACCCTAGAAAATCGAAGCAAGAGTTTGCTAATTGTTTTAAATAGATCCTTTGCAATCATCTTAGGGCAGCTTGCAACTTTGTGTGTAGAAATTACCCACCATGCCACCTATGAGTGCATACTGATCCGTAATATATTAAGGCTCCTCCCTTCCTCCTCAGACGCCTACTCCCTTCATTTTGCTGCCCTCACCACCCCCGACTTTGTCACCTCTATCCTCCCCTTTCCTTCCCATCTGACACCTCCTTCCCTCCCCAAGCTCAGCCCTGCCATCGTCCCCATCCCAAGCGTTGCCTCGGTCACCACTGACCCACTCCACCAAAGTGACCTACTCCGACCACCACACTCTCCTAAGGCCGCAGCCGCCGCGTAGCCCCGACGCTGGGGTCTCTACCACTCGCTTGGACCCAGATGATGTCACCGCCACCCCTCCACGTCTTCACCGCCTCGGTCCATCACCGCACTTTCCGAAGGCCATCGCTGTTGCATCCCCCAAACACTAAGGTCCTGCCTCCCGTCAGTCCTAGCTGACACCACTGCTATCCCTCCACGTCGTTGTTGCCTCGGTCCATCAATTTACACACTCCCTCAAGGCCATCACTGTCGCATCACCTGAACACTAGGGTCTCCACCTCCCACTAGCCATGGTCAACGCCACCGCTACCCCTTCACGTCGTCGCCTCCTCGGTCCATCACCACAGTCCCTTGAGGTCGTCACGGCCACATCGCTCGGACGCTAGGGTCTCAACCTCCCATTGGTCCCGGTCAACACCTCCACCACCAATCATTTCGTCAGTCTGTGTCACCAGCCGCCGGTGGTAATCTATCCCCTTCCCCTCATTCCTTCGAACATGTGTTCAAACCCCGTCAAGTGTATTTATCCACAGTTGAAGTAGCCAATCAGCCAGTTGTCTCTCAAAAAAAGCTATAATCACCAGCTAAAGCTACTTTTCAACTAGAAAACCAAACAATAGCTTATGGTAAAATCTATGTCTCTCCTAAATAGGACCTAAATTGTATGAAACAGTAAGCGCAGTTAAGTTAGTTAAGAACTGAGGCCCTGTTTGGAAGTATAGTTTTTCAAAACTATGATTTTGATATACTATAGTTTGCAATTATTTTGTCATGAATATCATGGTTTTACCAAACCCTTTGAAACCATGGTATTCCTTGGAACTACCAACTATTTGGATGTGATATTATAAACCATAGTATTTGAGTGGAAATAGGCAAGAGGCTAATCAAAACCATAAAAATTTTGGGTTAGAGTGGAGTTTCAAATACTCCAAAAATACCATGGTATCTACCAAACCATAGTTTTTAATACAGAGTTTTTGACATTGTAACCAAATACCTTATGGTATGAATGTCATGATATTCTTAGAAACTATAGTATTCCTTAGAAACTATAAAAATACATTGCTTTTAACGAGGGTCGAGTGGTTGCAAATCCAACCTCTACAGATGAGATCCTGATTCCTCGGCTCGCGAGAAATGACCCTCACAAATGCAAGCTCGAGAAATTAAGTTGAACACATTAATTACAGTACATGTCCGGCCTGTGCACTCCGGCCGGCACGAACTCCAAGCTAGGTACGCTTGTACAACGAAGAGGTGCTAGCTAGGGAGTAGGGACCGTGCATGCAAAGCTCTGGGCAGGCGATCGACTGGGAGCCTGGGAGGGAGGCACGTACGCGCGTACGTACGTGATATTCGATCAAGTATTGACCTAACATGTGATATGTGTCGGCCGGTGCCTTTTGGCTTTGGACCGGCCCCCTTGTCCGCGGTCGCCCGCCGCGAGACGACTGGGCCCCTCAGACCCAGACCCCCTAAACCCAGCGCGCTAGTTGCGATCGACTCGATCGTTCGCGCGTGTCCATGTCCGGCCGGCCACCGCCCACCACGTGCCGGCCAGGCTGACGGCCCTGCCTGCACCTGCGCAAGCTGGAGTACTGCATCAGCCATGCATGCATCAGCGCACGCAGCATGCATGCTCCAAATTTTGCAAAAAGCTGCAGGGCGCATGCATGCGTCTAATATTCGGGGGCCGGAGGCAAAGGCCGGCTGCAACCGATCGAGGGCCATGTGTGACCGGCGTTACGCCATGTTAGGTCCAGAAACCTGAAGCAGCCGCTCTTGCTCCTGCAGTAGTGGTCGCACCGTAGGCCGGTAAACGGAACCTTAAGCGAGCGAGCCATCGACCGGGGTCCACAGCCCCTCGATCGTGCTTTAAAACGTACGTACCGGCGGGCGGCAGAAAGAAAAGGCGCGCACACGGCTCGTGTTTTGAGCTGAGCTAGCTAGCGTGCTTTACATCGCGGAGGACGTGGATTCGGTCGTTCTACAGGGCTCGAACGTACGAGTCTCACCGTAGTGGTGGTACGTGATTTCCGTAAAACAATCAGGGACTTTGGAACTCGGGCATCCGTTCAATTGATTCCCGCGGCCTTGTCTGCCCCCACAGAATTCTTGTCCTATCTGTACTCCACCTGCTCTCTAACCCACATGGGCTTCTCAGAGCCGGCCCAATCTCGTCTCCAGTGGAGGTTGCTGTTTTGAGTTTGGTGCGAACCATGTGCTGCTCCTTGTCCTTTCCTTTCATGGATGGAAGTTGGTTAAACTTGCTCAAATTTTTTTTAAAAAAAACAAATGACTAGAGAATTTTAGGTTCGCAAAAACAGCGAGTTGAGTCTCGAAGGATACGTCTACTCCTGACATATGCATGCGTATGCGACTATGCGTCCAGAGAAGTTCTTCCAACCAAACAAGCGTTTGGATTTGGATTTGATCGACCCACTGACCGGGCATGGGTGATCCATCAAAAATGGAGTAGCTTGGTCTTGTCATCCGTTTGCAGATAGTAAATCTTTTGACACGAAGTAAAGTAGTGGGAGTGGTTAAACGCAGGGATCTCAAGCGCATGGAAATTGCTGGCCAAGGAAGCCAAAAGCACGTCGATCTATTCGCAACAAGACAACGGAAACCGAAACTAGATAGATTAATTCACACAGGACAGTGAGCTGCTTAATTAAAAAATTTCCATTTTTTTCGGGTGCAACTGTACTTGTATCTCAATAATGTTTTATTTTTTTTACGAGGACCTATCTCAATAATGCTATCTTTGTTTATTCTCTCATGCTGACGGCACTTGGAATATGCAACAGAGAACAGGGTGTGGAAGAACATCTAACTCCTCTTTTTTATGCCATATATAGTTACCACTTGACGACATGTTTTTATCAACGCCGTGTCATCTCCCCAACATAAGAACGTGCCAGATAAAAATTAATCACCAAACCATTTGCGCTGTTGACAAAAGGGCATGTCGAAAGGTATAGAAGAAATCGCTTTTCTTCCGTATAAAAATGGATAAATGGTCTAAAAAAGTATGAGATGTGCATGTTTCTATGTATCTTTTTTTAAAAGCTATATAATTAAATATTAAAACATGAATAAAAAATAGATACTGATTACTTATTCCTTTGTTTGTTTCAAGATTTGTACATTTGGATTGGAAGGGAATGCATAGAAGCGCTACTCGGAAAGTATATAACAAATTAGCTTGTCGAATTTTCTTGTGCAAGTAGATATAGTAGATGAACCACCGGAAAAAACCAAGGCATCCTTTTGTTTCCTTACAGAGCAACACAACCCAAATCAAGAAACCAGAAAGGAAAGGGGGAGAAGCAATGGATTTGAGAGGCGGTTTGTCTCATCAACCTATTCCAAAGATGTAAAATAAAAGTCCCAAGTCATAATCTATCCTTTCCATCATAGCAAGTTCATGTATGAACAAGCTACAAGAGCTGCTCCCATGATGTAATTGCCCACCAAATAGGTAATTTTAACCAGGACAGTCCAAAAGCCAGTGTGTTGCTCGAGTGTTTCTTACTACCGATATTTCTGGAAATACCCATCTACCTGGATGCTTACGGCATTTTCCTCTTGTTTAGTGCTCCTTTTCAAGGTGCTAATCAAAGTAGTCCCACCAGATCCACCAAAAAACACCTCAGTACGACGCTTTTGGTGTAATTGTGAAGGAAGAGTTGGTTCAAAGAAATGGCTAGCTTGTTTCCAGTGGAGATCAGCATCCACTGCATCATGAATAATGAGTAGCTGCAAGAACCAGCATGGCAAGTTCCGTACATGATGGTTTTGTGGATTGTGATTGATTCACTGTGTTGTCTTACACTCCAGGAAAGCCAATTAATTAATTAAAACGTTGAGCTGGTTCTTTTAAGGGAAACATGTGTTTTCCCCTCTTTTTGCTGGTAAAGCAAATGAAAACTTGAAAAGGCTCTTGAGGAGCCATGTGCACAAACACCAAATACCTTGGAAGAGTGTATAAGCAAGTGGCACGTAGTACGTTTCGAAGGTACTTGTACAAATGCAGCCGTATGGAATGATAAAGTGTGTTTTTTTTTTTGCTTATTTTGTCTTTGTATTCTGCTTTTAAAAATGGCCCTAGAAAACTAATTCTAGTAATAGCTCTTTTTAACGCATCAGCACAAATAGTGTAGAGTTTAACGTCTCCGCACCACGGCTATATCGTGGAGCCCCTTGTCGCCACCTCAGCTGCCGAAGCCAACATGGCTAGGTTGGTGCTATATTAGAGTACTGTTAGCGCCATTTGTTTTCATGTGGTTACTCATAATTCCACGCCAAGATCTTTAATATCGGGTTATTTGTTCTCTATGCTATTTGTGCTAGCACGAATAAAAAGAGGCTATTTCTTAAATTGGTTCTATGTAGGAGCCACTTTTGAAAATAGACTAAAAAAGGCTAAAAGAGGAAAAAAATACGACAAAGAGAGCACTTCATTCAAAATAAAGAAGCCAAGGAAAGTGACCTCGTGTATGTGTGTATATAACATCACCGCCATTGGTGCGCAATCCGACGGCGGAATCCACCCCATCTTGGCACAAAATTATTGGGCTCAGGTCAAGATCTGGACCACACCACATTAAACAAGCAAAGGAAGGGTCCCCTTCTTCAATCATTTGCACAAATGCACCCTGAAGATGGATGCATCTAATCCAGTGGATGCACAGCCAAAAAAGACACATTTGTGGCTGTACATGTGTGTAGATTGGACATTGGAGTCATTGCTGGCTTGTGGTACATACAGGGCATGGGGTAGATCAATGTATTTATTACTTTATCATGCTTGGAGTAGCTAGCATCTAGCTGTGCATGGACACATTATGAATGTTTTTGTATATACTGGATGCATGAAAAAGTTTTTGTCAGTGCATGGAGCCGGGTGACACGTAGAGGATCAGCCTCAGGTCATATTCAGTAGTAGTACTTTTGTTTCTGTATGTTCGAGTAAGGTCATCAGTGCTAGACGGCTAGCTTGTGCTTTCTGGTTTCCTTTCCTTTTGTTTTTGTTTTTGTTTTTCTGACGAACAGATAAATTCGGTGATGGACGTCTTATCCAGATAAGGCTAAAACCTTCTTCAGTTCTCTTTGAGTGCTATTGTTCCAACAGGCTACTGGTTAATGTGAGAACTGAGTAAGCACATAATTAAAACGCATAAGATGTTTGACCATTACGTAATTAGTATAGACACTTCACTTCCAGAAGATAGCCATTAGCCAGACATATACATAATTAATTTTGCTCCTGATTGACCTCGAAAGCCTAATATCTAATTCCACAACACTAGATCAGACAACTGGCCTTATTTTTCAACAAGCGCATCTGCTTCAGCTCTTTGCATAAGTGTGTATGTAATCTGGACCGTCGAACTAGGATCGGACTGCTGAGGTGTGACCCACGTCTGAGCGAAACATAGTTGAAAAATCACTGTGCATGACCTATGCACAATTAGAAATAGGCATAGGCGCCTAACCAACCAAAATAATAATGCCATGATACTGTATGTACATGTGCAGTCAGAGCAAGTTGCAATTTCATTTCTTTTTAAGTTATACTTCAGTCTATTTTAGTACAAAATCATTCTGCAAGAAATAAACAAATGGCAGTGAATGTAGTTAAGATGGCTTTCTTAAAATTATTTAATCTCTAATCACGTGCAGCAAATGTACCGTGAGTTTAAATAGGGAACAGAGTAATACATGAAAGCGAGGTTGGAACAATACTCTTAACAACAGCAAGATGAATCTGTCATAACTACAAAACCTGATGCTCTCTTCACTGCGTGCCATTTTAAAATCAGCTCACAGATCTGAAAATTTTGGGTATGATTCGTTGGAATTTGATGACAGCGATCTATGGAATTCAAAAATGTTTCTAAAGTCTAAGATCTTCTGCACGCTTGCTGGGGGGTTATATTGAAGGAGGGAAGTGCCGAGTGCGTGTTGTTTTCTGCCAAAGACAAGCCTAAACAACGTCTGTTATCTTTTATACAATTTCATATTAAAATAGATCAGATCGAAATACCTATTGTTAAGGTTAGGAAGAGCGAAATACGGAACACGAGATTTAATGTCAAAAACCCTTGCGGAAAAAAACAACATGAGACAAATCCGTTAATCGTTCAATGTACATGTCCATAGTGGTGGCAATATAAGCCAAAATAAAGAGTCCGAGTATGAAAAGATTTAACATATGGAGAGATTGGATATTGAGGGACCATTAATATCTCTAACACATATTATACTACACTAACTCCTCTTACAGTAGAAGAATAAAAAAAATCGCAATATGGTGCTCTTGTTGTGTGCCTGGACAACGACCAATCAAGGTTACATAAACACGAGATTAGAATAGAGACAACATATATATATATATATTACATGGCACTCTCTTTATTGATATAACTCGTATCAAGGTTTCAAATTTTGGTTTCGGATAGCATCGCGGAAGTGGTCGAAACCCAAATTTTGAATAAAATCTAGTTGAAATTCAAAAGGCAAAATTCAAATTCGGTCCAAAAAACTTGAAATTTAGTCAAAATATTCAAAATTTCGGCCAAAATCACTGAATTTTTTGTCAAATTTGCTGAATTTTTGGTGATTTCAACCTTTGTCAAATGGTCTCCAGAGGTTAGAACATTGTCTTGGTTTAGAACTTGACATCCTGGGTTCGAATCCCTCCTAGTGCCTGGCATTTCAAATTTTTGTGCGCATAGTGCAGAGATCATGATTCGAACCCACGACCTCCTTTAGAGCTCCATCCGTGTCTACCAACTAAGCTAGGGTTGGGTGTTGAGTGTATTGCAATTTTTTTTATATGTATTCCTTACAAATGGCATTAAAATTCTCCACAAAAAATTTGGGGCCAAATCCGGTCCAAAGACACTTCAAATCGGTCCAAAAAACATGAATTTTGGTCCAAATTACCGAGATTTCGGTGAAATTTCTGAAATCATTATAGCAATTTGAATTTTTTTATTTAGCCGAGATTTGGAATCTCGTCCCTGGGCGAAATTTTGAACTATGACTAATATATATACAATATGCTTCATGCCTCTACTTATATATTATTCCCTCCAATCATAAATAGTTGTCTTTTGGACATCAACATGGTCTCAAAAATACATTTTTGACCACTAATTTTTATTATAATATATTTGTAAAAACTAATATAATTATAATATTATGAAAGCACTTTCCAAGGCAAATCTACATATATTATTTTCATGTATCTAATTTAAATATTTAAAAAGATATTAACAACCAATATTTCAAAAGTTTGACGGTACTTATATCAAAAAGACAAATTGTTCATGATGAGGGGAGTAGTAGAGAAGAGGACTTTTCTTGAAAGCTAAGTAAGGATCTAAAGTATCCTACCATGATTATTAGTCCTTGTTAGGAAACTCCTATGAATTCATTTAGGAGTCAGTTTAGGAAAGTGTGCACACATATGTGGAATTAGAATATTCCACAACACTTCTCACTAGACACTTTTCTAAATGTATGCTCATACCTCATTACAAAATCCTTCTGAAAAATCCAATGTGAAAAAACGGGTAGGAGAAAAAAAGGTACATAGCTCACTCTCTTATCTTGCACATGTTGCATTATTAAAAACCTTTATTTGAGAAAACCCTGTGGGACAATACTCAATTGTGAGAAAAAGAGAAAAACATAAATCATCTTGGATTGAATAGTGTCCTTCACAATCCCACAACTTTGATCTCCGAGATCAAAACGATCAAGTAGAATACCTTTGCATAAACCTTTAGCAAAGCTAAGCATTAAAGCTCCTCCTTTACATTATGGTAGATATAAGGTATTTAACTTGGACTTTTCAGATTTCACTTATGCTAGGAATAGGAAATAGGAAGATCCAAATAAATCTGATAACTTGCATTGACCAAGAAAGATCAAGCAAGGAACAATAGCGGATGCACAAGATAGATGCATCTAAAATCTGCCTCCTATCACGTCAAACAACACTGCTGCAACAATAACAAAACCGTTGTCATGGCAATGATTTCTTCGTTCATGATAGGATCCGCATATGGCTTTTGCTCCCAAGCTCTAGTGCTGATAGCATGTTGTGTAATTGAGGTAGCATTGCTGACAAATCAAGATCACATAAACATGATATCACAACAGAGACAACATATGTAGATCCCATAGCTCTCTCTCTCTCTCTATTAATATTTCTAGTGTATGTACAATATGCTCCATAGCTCTACTTATATAGTGAGTGCAAGCATGTAAGGATCTAGAGTAATCTACTAGGACTCATGGTCCTTATTAAAAAAAACTTACATGAGTTCCTTTTGAAAACTTTTACAAGTCTATTAAGAGAAGTGTCTGTGTGTGTATGTACGTACGTACGTACGTACGTACGTATGTATGTATGCATGCATGCATGGGTGGGTGGATCTAAGGGGTGTCTGACACCCTTAAAATTTTGAGAAATACTACAAGATCACCTCTTTAATATACTAAATTTGTCGATTGAATTGATTCCAATTTCAATGATTTGGGATTTTTAAGACATTAGAACTATTTGTATCTTACTTTTAGAAAATTTTAAATATATGTGTTGGATTTATAATGTTATGAAATCATTGTACAAAACAATAAAGTTATACATGTGAAAATGTGCACCCCATAGAAAATTTTCTAGTTCCATTACTGTATGTATATACTTATATATGTGTTTGTGTATATAGGAAAATGGTTTCCTACTTTTGGAGTATGTACTCCTACTTTCAATATACGACTTAAACAAATAAGTTATACATCTTTATCTTTTGAGCATACTCTAATAATGATTATGAGATATTCCAAAGCGAGTTCCATGAAAACTTTCATTAAACTCCACTCTTTATAGCATAATTTGTATGTGTACTCCTTTCATATATGGAAAAGAGTATATAGCAAAATAAGGGCTTAGATGAAAAAAATTTCAACCATGTCTCATTGGAGTATCATAGAATTAGTATTTAAGGAGTATAATGCATCCTTTTAAGTAATATATTAGGAGTGGGAATATATACTTGTGGGAGTATGAAAAATAACTTCATGTATGTATGTGTAGTATAATTACTTGGGGCACCATGATCCAAAAACAAGTATATTCCCCTATGTATTGCATGCGAATTTTTTTGAAATTTTTAGGATGTCGAGTTCAACTAGTTTTATATAGAGAGAGTAGTTACCCTCACATCTAAGATATCATGTAAACGAATTTGAAATACTCTTTTATCACTTTAGGCACGCTCATATACTAATTATAAGAAATTTCAATGGGCATCACATGGAAGAATTTCAAGGGAGTACATAGTTTTTAGCGTATTTGGCAAGTATATTCATATATGCATGTAAAAAGAAGTATGTCTACAAAATATACATACCACCTCTAAAAAATATAAATACCACATAACTAGTCTTATATATTCGTATACTACACATACATACCCTCCGTTGCACGAGACACTTCCTACGTTGTGAGATAGAGAGAGAGAGAGAGAGAGGGGAAGCCGAAATGGGACACCATGGTGCTTAGGCAATATGACTTCAAATGCGCAAATTCAAGTCATATTTGAGTATATTTTTAAAAAATTTTAGTTTTAGGGTATATACTTATCTATAACAATTCAAATAAAACACATACTTTTGAAAAAATATACTCGAATTCAAAGATTTTGAACAGGTTTGGATCACATGCTTTGCTGATTATATATAAAAACCAGCACATACCTACAACCAAACTATTATCAAAAAGGGAAACTTTGATTTGAATTTTAGCTCAAACTTATTTGAACTAGTTAGTAAATTAGTTAAACTTAGTATCCTAAAAATTTCAAAAATATCGCATGAAAATATATATAGCACCATAATACCCTAAAATTTCAAAATATATATATATATATATATATATATATATATATATATATATATATATATATATATATATATATATATATATATATATATATATATATATATGTATATGTATATGTATATGTGTGTGTGTGTGTGTGTGTGTGTATGTGTGTGTGTGTGTGTGTGTGTGTGTGTGTGTGTGTGTATGTGTGTGTGTGTGTGTGTGTGTGTGTGTGTGTGTGTGTGTGTAGGCGGCATATTTGGTGCAAACCCTCTCTCTGGTGCAAACCTGCAAACTAATAACCTGGGCCTCTGGATGGTTCAGATGATCAAAGGTGGGATTCCACTCATCCACTTAAACTAATATGCATTAAACCCTCCATCTAATCCCCGCATGTTAATCAGCCCTTCATCTAAATCCCCGCATGTTAACCAAATACGCCTATATATATATATATATATATATATATTACAATTACCTGCGCATCATTGTATCTAACCCGGACACCATTATCCAAAACAGGCATTTGCCCGATGTATCCAAGAGAGAGAATCTTGACACTATGGATAATAATAGAAACTTTTGGTGAGAAGAAATTTACACGAGCTCGTCTGCGTGCGCGTGCGCGCGGTATTATCTGCGCAAAGTCTTTGCTGGATCGGTTTGATTTGACTGGAGGAAAGAAAATTCAAAGGCAGAGAATATTAGAACTGCTCGACGACTCGTTGTCCAAAGTGGAATCCATGACAGCGACCATGGGATCTCGTTCTTTCTCCACCCCACTTGCCAAGAATGTGACACCAAAACTGAACTTGTGTTAGGTTAGGAGCTTAGGATTGCTAGAGGGAGAGGAAGACGCTCACGGCAACAGCCAACAGCTATAGCTAGCGGCGACCTACGTGAAGTCGATTGGACAACTGACACTTACACCGGCCGTGCGAGCTTTCGCGATCCATCTCTGCGGAAATTAAACTGTCTTATACAAAATTTAGTAAATTTAGGTGGAATTTCTGTTTGAAACAAGCACTTATAGTATGTTTTTTTATATATCATACTCTGTGTTGCTAGTGTCAAGAATTAGTCTGCATTATCAAACTCAAATTTTACCAAGCAATATTACCACTGGTCTGATCAGTTGGGAAAGTGAGTGGAAACGAAGTGACAGTAGTTCTTTAAATATTACTACCACTGGCCAGCAGAGAAAAGAACTCAGTTGCAAGGACGAGACAATTCGGCTCCGATCTTGCCTTGCAGCCATTAATTTTTTCTTTCTTTTCGTGAAGGGGTGCTAGCTTTAATATTTTATTCGGCCCGAACCCGAATGATTCGTGGTCACGTGATGCAACGGGAATATAAGAATGTTGGTTACCCTGTTCCTTCAAATGATTTGATCCATGCATGCAAGTAAGTGTTCACAAGTCCGTTCGACCTTGACCACGCGGAAGCAGATTTTGGGTGTGTTTGATAGGGTTCAGGCTAGGTATTTTTAGCTCTATCAGATTTATAGAGTTAGAGTTATGAGTACATTAAAAATGTTTAGATTGATCATCTTGTTTATATTTTTTATCACAAATATAAATTTAATTCATTTTATTTTAGCCTATAAGTTTCACATCTCAGGTGAAGCTGAGATTTGGAGCTCTACCAAACAGGCCATTTGTTAGACTCGGAAACAAAACAAAAAAAGAAATTGCTAGCAGCTGGACGTCCGATTTTTTCGAACGCTGTAATATTTTTTTTCTACTCATGAAACATATTTTTTATACGTGTGAAACATTTTCCTTTGATAATAGTAGAAATGTTGATCCGGATCGCTACAACATTTTTTTCCTACGCATGAATATTTTCCTTCGATAACAGTAGAAATGTGCGTGTGAAAAAATGTTGCAGACATTGAAAAAAATATTGCAGACGTTAAAAAGATGTTACACCGAGCGTTTGACGAAATATACTGAGATCGGACGTCTCAGTGCTAGTGCTCGCCAAAAAAAAATACACATTTCTCCTTCTCTCTCTTCAGCACGCAAGCAAGACTGGCAAGAATTGCATGCATTTCCGCAAAGTCTTAGCTTAATTGGCCGTATTATGTTTTTTTGTGTGCAAATCTAGTGTTTTTATAAATAAAATTTCAAAAATAATCCTATTCCTGACAGTAGAAGCTCTGGCAAGAGAAGCGCAACAATCGAGGATTAGGTGCTCAACACTAGACGACAACAAAGCAGGGCATCGGGAGGCAGTAGGTCTTGGCGCGTTGCCTAGCTCAGTAGTGGCCTGGTCACCTATTGTTGTACACGAGCGTGAAAGATGACACGTATCACTTGTCGCGCTTTCCACTCATGGAGAGTTTTATTTTTACAAATTTATTTGGAAGGACGATATTTACAAAAATTGAGTAAAGGTGGTAGAAAAAAAACTATTTCTACAACTACGTGTGTAGGTTGGCTTTTGAAATTGCAACTATTTTGGCCAGCTTGACCAGCTTGACTGCTACTGCAACATAGTAACATTGGATCAAGGTTCACAAAACCATCCAAAACCTCTCAAAATCGTGGTTTTCAACCATATCTAACCGGTTTGAAATTCAAAACCAGTTAGTAAATCGATCGAATTAAAAATAAAAAAAACGAAAAAAATTATGCGATGTAAACTGGTCGATAATCGGTGAAAATCACTCGATTATCATCAAGCGAAAATCGCAAAAAAAAATCGGCTCTAAGAAACATTCAATTGGTTGGTCGATTTTCAGTTAAAATCAACCGGTTTTCGATGAAAACCAATCAATTTTTATTTTAATTTTTTTTGAATTCTTAGCCTTCAGTTTCTAGCGATTTTTGATTTGATGTTTTTGATTTTTCAGCTGTTTCATATCGTGAGCCCTGCATTGGATTCGCTGATAAAACCAGGACACCCGTTCTCTGACAGGTGAGTTTGGCCGAGTAAATGCAGCCCGTCTGCGCCTCTCGTGATCGCAGGAACTAAAAGCGTACTGAACATATATATACAGTGCTACTGTAAGATTGTAGTACTCTACGTACAGTAGCGGCTGCGTGCAGTACCACCAACTAAACAAATGAACTCTCCCTTTTCTCCTTCCGTTCGCTCTGTTCGTACCTGCATGGTAACCGGACACGGTTGAGTACGCACAGGCGTACCTACAACATCGATCTCAGCTCGTTGCTAGTACGTAGTAGCATTGGGACTAAGTACATACGTATACGTACTCCCAACTCCAACACAGCGCAAATACCGGACGCCACGCGCGGACCGCCGTTTTCTTCTCTTGTGTCACCGTGCATTTACTGCTTTACTACGGATAAACAAATATAATCAGGGGCGGATTTAGAAAAATTGATCGCTAGGGTTATTGCCGACATGCGGTCTACAGGCTGATTGCTTTTAGATAACCAGGGTGAGCACTAGGACTAAGGTCCAGGCTAATCTGCCGCTAGGGTCATCAACCATGTTTAGCGGGTGTATAAAAGGCTAATACGGGGGTGTCGGGGTCACCAGACCCGGCGGCTCAATGATGGATCCGCCCTTGAATATAATAGCATTCCCAAATGTTAAGTTGAGGTTGTCAATAGGGGTGAAAACGGTCGAAAAACATTAAAATCATTTTTGTTTTCATATTTTTTCTCGGAAACGATATCGGAATCGATAACTACGGAAACGAAAACGGCATCGGTAATTCGAAAATATCGGAAACGAAAATTCGATCTGAAATATATATCGGTAACGATCGAATCAAAAAGAGACCCAGAACGTCGTAAGGACATGTACCACCAATTGACTTCAAAAAATTCACACAAATAGTACATCCACATAGAAATTAGTAATTAATAAATATTCACAAATTTATGATGAACACACATCAAATTTTAGATTTGAATGACTACATTAGAGTTTTGTTTTTATAATATTTAAAAATATCTATGATTGGTTAAATCATGAAAATGGGTGGAGATTGTAGCCCTCGTGATAAGCTTCACATAGAGTCCAAAATCACCTAAATCGGAGTTCGGAGTAAAAAGTTATGGGCGTTTTAGTGACCGAAGGAGTGTGATTTGTGGGCTGGAATAATTCCGGTAATTACCGACGAATTTACCGATTTTTCCGGATATCAAGGAAACGGTCGGAACCGATCAAAACCGTTACTGTTATCGCTTCCGACAAAAATTACCGATTCGATTCCGATTCCGAAAATTACCGATACCGACACGTCCGGTTGAAAAATTTCGAAAACGGTTTTCGGAATTTCGGGAATTACCGATACCGTTTTCACCCCTAGTTGTCAAGATCGAACTACTGACACCCTCGGCTCTGTCTTCGTATCGGCCGAGCTCCTCAAAACTGGTGTTACATCTTTACTGTATTCAAACTACACCACACTCTCGACTTTGTCGCAAAGTCTAATCAAGCCTCGTAGTGACTGATGTTGTAATTTGTATAATTTGTATTAAAGTTAATATGCCATGAGAAAGTTTTTTGTTAGATTTTTTTAGGGAGGTGGTTTTTCCATTATAGAGGGAGTGGAAGGGGTGACTTACCATCACTAGTAGCACCACCAACTCCTCCTTTTATCATTATTTCTTTATTAGTTGAACATTTATGGCAAAGCCATAGATAAAAAATTATATTACCTCAGCCCATCGAGTTGATGTTGTTGTTGTGAACGGCCTGCCGAGTCCACGCCCTTAGTTCTAACTCCGTGCACACTACGTCATGCCTCCACGTCCTTAGAGCCATTGCATACCCATTAGAGCTACATTTTTTTTCCTGTTAGAGAATTTTTATAGATATACAATTTATTTCTTGTTTGATTGCACGTCCTCAGAGCCATTCCATACCCATTAGAGCTACATTTTTTTTCCTGTTAGAGAATTTTTATAGAGGTACAATTTATTTGTTGTTTGATTGTTCTTCTGTTTTTGTTAGAAATTTTTTCGGGGAGGTGGAAGGGGAGTTAGGAGCGGATGACATACCATCGTTGTCATCACCGCCAATATAAGGTTCTTTTTAAGTTCAATCACATATAGCATGTACGTAGCAGCAGCAACAATATGCACATATATAGCTAGCTAGCTACGAGGTTAACTACAACTTAATTGTAAGTACTACCTTCACCTTGTTGGACAGGGGAGCTAGCCAGCCAGAGCCGGCCGGCCGGCATGGGTTGGTGCTGAGCCCGGGCTCGTGCAGAGATGGCCGTGACACGGGACCATCCCCGTTGCCACCCTCGCCGGTCGCCACCGCCAAAAAGAGTTCCAGAACATATATCCGTGCATACATGGGTGCCTGTGCAGGCTTTCCACCTGGTTGAGCAATCGTTTTTGGGAATTAGTAGTAGCAAAGGCCACCAAATTGGATCCCTGGATGAGTTTAATTCCTCGAGGTGAACCTTTCGCCCGATAGGCGCCCTCTTTCTGGTTTAGCATCGCCAGTGATCTTCTTCTTCTTCTATCAAACGGAGCGGAGCGTTGCATCTGAATCGAGCAGCTGCCTAAAGGAGGATTTACCGTATAAAATTTACTTTTCACGGGTCCCGATCTCAAGAGATCATTTCGTTTCGTTTTCGTCTCCATTTCATAGGAGTTCGAGAGCCAACGCAACGCAAGTACTCCTTCATGAACACCAACAGGTCCTGCTGCTGAATAGACGGTCCTATTTCTGGGACGACATGAAAGCAGACCTAAACATACATTTAGGACGAGATGTACTGCAGAGACGTCGAGTCAACAGACCCCCACGGTGAAAAAAGTGAGCACCAGTGCCAGCAGCGGTAACAAACACGATTCAACGATTCAATGCGTGTATGGCTATTCAGTATTCACTGTGCTCGTGGGCGGGAGGGCCCAACCAGCCGGAGGCAGTGTGCAGAGCCAGCGGCTGGTGCGATGTGATGCGACCCATCCACTCGACTCGAGCTACCGTCCCTATCGATGGAGCTGGGTTGAAACGGTTCTTCATCTCCTTTCACCGAGTCGGTGAGGTCGTTACTTCTTTCTACTGCATCTGCATCGCCAGCAGTGTGTGTATGACCGTATGTATGGCTCGACCAGCTCGCAAGCTGGAGGCTATGATTGCAGCACTGACTGCTGCCTATTTATGGGTGGCTGTGGTGCTCCTTCCTCCCACCGCATTTCTCCTACGCTACCTGCGAGTCTGGGACTGCACAAGTGCACATACAGTAAAGGCCAATTTTGACGATTTGACTGACACCCAGGTAACAACCGCCATTACAAAATCTCATCCATTTTACTGCCATCTCTGCGTCACTGTGTGCTCCTCTTCATCAGTCAAAGCTGTGACGGTCATGTGTAATCGTTTTTCAGAAAGAAGTCATCTATGTGCAGCAAGCATACAAATACATGTGTAGCAGCAACAGCAGCAGCAGCAAAAGTAGTGAGCAACTGAGCGTGTTGGCGCAATCCTCTCATCATGTCGCGCTGATGGTTAGGCCGGCCGGCATTATCGAGTGTGACGGCGCTGTAACACACTGTCGGCGTATTCCGCCTGACAGGTCCGGAGTCTACGGATCGGGTTTTGTTCGGAAGAAGGGCGTCTTCGCGGCGGGCTAAACCTAGCGAGTGGAAACCCTAGGAACTCCCCCGCAACGAGCTTCGGCCACCAAGAACTAGGGATGACACCAAGATTTTACCCAGGTTCAGGCCCCCTTTTCCTCGGGTAAAAGCCTTACTTCCTGCTAGATTGCTTATAGAGAGTGTTTGGAAACCGGCACAGTACAAAGCTTGGGAATTACAAGTTCTTCCTTAGGCTCTCCTGCGGTACTCTTGCTTGTTCTCTTTTCTACTTTCGACCCCCTTTCCCCATGCACCCGAGGGCCCTTATATAGGCCAGGCTAATGGGAGTAGGTAAAAAAGGGGTCATCATGCTGATCCTTACACATTTAATACGCCTCCCGTCTGTCCTGTTCCTCCAAATTTCATTAAATGCCGACGCGTGGCTTCGCCCGTCCGCCCGGGATGTAACCTTTCTTGACAGTTGGTGAGAGGCGTCGAGGAATGGGCTTGTAGCAAAATCCATGCAGCTTGATGGTCGACATCGCCGTCTGTTGCTTAACGATGCGACAGGAAGGAGCCTTGGGATGAAGCCACCTCGCACCACCTTTTTGCCTTGCGGCGGGCGGCGCAGCGTGCGGCCCACTCCACCGGGCGCCACGTGGATCGCCGGGGCGGCGAGGCGTGCTTCGCCCACACCTTTCCGCCGGGCGCCACGTGGTCTCGCTTTCGCGGGCGGCGGCGTCTTCGCCCACTGCTTTCGCCGGCGCCACGGGGTCGACATATTGACCGCCGTGTTGACCGCTTTGTGCGGCGAAGAGGGTACCCAATAGCAGATCGCCGACACACACTGTGTTAGGGTGTTTGTACCTTGGCGCCCCTAGAAATGTGATTCTTAGCCCGAACAAAAGAGGTGGATCCTTGGTTGTAAAAATTGCCTTTTCAAGGAAACAGAAAGGTACCGCGACAGCAAAGCTTGTTGCGAACACAATTTGCATTCATGTGCTGATCTATTTGCAACTAATTATTATATTCTATTCAAACAACTTGCCGGTACGTCATGCCCATATAGTTCTCATGCTCGTACTTGTTTGGCCAACCAGCCAACGAATTTCTGAAACGTAGCAAGAACAAGCTCCAATGGCAGTACATATGGTACTGAAATTTCGGAACTAGTTTGAATATAGACGATTAATTAAGGATACTTTTATAAGGTTTTACCTGCCATAAACTGAAAATTTGCTATCTCACATAACAAGGATCTAAAATATTGAGCAATCAGACGATTTAATATATATAGTCTCTAAGTGTGATATACTGCACCATGCGCGTAATCAGGTTGTATTACGTTTTAGGAAGCGAAGGACAAAATCATAAGCCGAACATTGTATTTTCCTCTTCTCACTAGCTAACTATAAACCGTTGGATCGGGGCTACACATGCAACGCAGAAATTTTCTCCAATCCCGATTATTTATCGAGTAGTTTGCCCTCGTGTAAGTCTCGTTCCCTCATCCACTTCTCTTCCCGGCGCCGCAATCTTATCTCCTCCTCCCACTGTTATCTTTGCACTGCCCATGCGCTACTCTCCTCCTTTGCCTCACCTCCCGCTTCCTTCGGCAGCAACTATCACCATGGTCATCATCACCTCTGTGGCCACCTACTTCTTCCTCTCGCAGCTGTCGCCGCTCTTCACCATCGACACTCTTTGATCTATGTGATCTAGGGCCAAGTGGATGGGTGAATTTGTAAAGGCTGTGTGATGTAGACCTCGTCGCTCATTGTTGGCTATCATTGATATACCACCGAGGTTGTTGTCCCATCCTTTGTCATCACATTGTCGTACCGACCACCAAAAAAAACCTTTTGATCTACAAGACTTAGGGCCAAGCAGATGGGTGAACCTGTGAAGGCTTTGTGCTCTATCCCTCGTCGCTAGGGAAGAAAATGGAAACGGAATTTCCAACCGTTTCAGATAAAAAAATAGAAATATAAGCCTTTTTTCGGAAACAAAAATGGGAAATATCGGTACGAAAATGGAAAAAAAAAATTCCGTATAAGTGAAACCAGAAATTTCATCAGAAACTTGGCCCAAAAAGAGAATGGAGAATTTACATTTATTTTCGAATTAAAATAATTTTAGAAATACAAATGGCTTTATAGAAAATATCAAATAGAGTTAAAATTTTTTGAAAAAATTCTCAAAAATACGTTGGAATATTTTGATCTTAGGAAAATTATTTTTACCATAATTTTTGTTTCATTTTTCATGAATAAATTAATTTTATAAATCTAAAAATGGCAAAATGACATTTATAAACTCCAGAAAATCCAGGATAAATCTCAGAAAATCATAATTAAACATTGAACAATAATATGAAAATTTTAGGGCATTACACCTTTATAATTGAAGGAGCAAGAGGATGCCAATGATAGTAATATGGAGGAGAACATGATTATCTGATCTGGAGAATAAATAGCGAGCCTTCAACTGACAAACTTGAGAAAAGCTTTCTAGTGATACCAATGAATATAACATTGTTCTTGTATCAGCATTGGAGGTGAAATGAGTTACATTATTTTTACAGTCATGTATATTGTGATCATGTACTATATTCTTGTGGAACTTTTCACTTTTGTTTTTGTATCTGCTCCGTTTCATTCCGTATTCGTTTCCATTACTATCCGTTTTCGAGGTTTCTGATTTTATTTCCGTTACGGTAAAAGATACAGAAACGGACACAGAACGGCCATTTACCGGAAGTTTTCGTTCCATTTTTATCCCTACTCATCGCTCGTCATCGACCATCATTGACGCGCTACCGTGGTTGCTATTCATCAGCTTGCAAAGAAGGCATCTTTTTTTCCGGGAGATTGGCGTCACTGACACTCTTTAAAATTCGTGATTTACTTTATGACATCCTGACCTACTGTCATAGACTCAGATGGACCCACATGTCATAGACATATCACTAAATACCAACGAATTGAGTGTCGCTGGACTAATTATTCCCTTTTTTTCCTCTCTATTTGAGCAAATTTCTTATTTACGGAATTTCGTACACTCCCGTTATAGAAGATTTGTTGATCCAAACACCTAAATACACAACGAAGAGAAACACTTAGCAAACACCGTTACATGACATCTACACATGAACTTCCTGATAGTCAAGCATCGAAACAAAACCCGCTAACAGATCACAACCCCAGCACCCTCGTTCACGTTCACAACAAACACACCTCAGCGACGGTGACTCATGAATCCATGGCCATGCAGAACAGCACAAGTAGCTCACACTTCTGCTCTAATCACCCTCTCAACCGCCCGAGAACAAATTCTACATCCAGCTAAGAAAACGAAAACCGAAAGCAGAAAATACATAGAAGAGAACAAATACACGCAGAAAAGAAAAAGGAAGGAGAAACAGCCGTAGCATGAGGAGCGAGGGGGCCGAATGCTCATCCCCGCCAAAGTAAAGGACCGCTTAGTTTGCTTCTAAGGATTGCTAATGCTTTTAGAATTTGGTTTGCTACTAAATTTCTGACAAGATCATCTTCTTCCTTGGTTTTTTAGTTTATTTTCTTGCTAATGTTTAGCCGAAAGATTGATAGCCAATTTAGCGATCAAATTTTAACAATACAGTATCAAATTTTAGTAAAATTTTATGAGGCAAATTTGTTTCAAACTAAACAGCCGTAAATCCAGCCCTCCACGCCGGCGACAGCCGTCAATGTACGGATGTCTCCCCGTCCGTAGCCCACCTCGGCACCTCCACCCCCACCCCTCCCTCATTGCCGTCAAGACTGGAGCATTTTTCGGTGAAAGAGCAAGCGAGCCTCGATGCCTCGTGCTCCTCCTGCATAACCCCGCCCATTCCCACTGCCACTTCGGTTTCCTTCCAATACCCCGCCGCTGTTGGGTCTCCGTCTCCATCCGCATTCCCTCCCATTCGGCTCGCGCCGACGTACGAGCGACGCGGCGCGGAGCATGCGGTTGGGTTTTCACCGCGGGTTGGAGGAAGTTCTGCGTGCGTCGCGACGAGCCGCTGCCCGCTGGCACCCGCACCCGCACAACAAAAAGCGAAGATTCTCGCGCTTGCCTCCCGTCCCCTCCTCCGCCACCTCCTCCTCCCGTAGCTCAGATCTGCTCGCCCCCGCGCGCGGCGTCGCCTAGATTCGCCGCCGCCATGCGGTTGCTGCTGCGGCGGCTGTGACGGAGAAAGGGTAATAAGGGGGGGAAAGTTGTTTTTTTTTTGTTCCCCTCTCCTCGGCAGATGGGATGCGGACAGTCGAAGCTGGAGGAGGAGTACGCGGTGCGGCACTGCCGGCAGCGCTCCGAGCTGCTGGCCCTCGCCATCCGCCACCGCTACACGCTCGCTGACGCGCACCGCGCCTACGCAGAGTCGCTGCGGAACGTCGGCGCCGTGCTGCACGACTTCCTCCGCGGCGTCCAGACGCTGCCCCCGCCGCCGCCCGAGCCCACGCTCCACCTCCCGACTCACCGCAAGGGCGACAACCTCCCGGCCGCGTCGCCCTCCCCCGCCCCCGCAATCGCCTCCTCCTCAGCCGGGCAGCCGCCCGCCGTCGCCAAGCATGTCCGTATCGCCCCCGATGACGAGCACATCCGCTTCCACTCCGACGAGGACTCCGATTCAGATGGGCACATCAAGTTCCACTCAGACGACGAGCCCGAGCCGCCTCAGCACCGACCAGAGCTCGTCCGGCGCACTGGGGCGCCGGCTCCTCCGCAGCCGCATACGGGACCACCGTACGATTCCGGGTATGGTCCACCGCCGTATGGTTCGGGCTACGGGTATGGATACGGCCCTGCCCCCTATTACGGCGCCATGGGCGGGGGCAGCGGCGGCTACGAACCAGGCTATGACAGTATGGGTAGCGGCGGCGGCGGCTATGCAGGCATCGGAGGGGGCGGCGACGGCGGCGGCGGCTATGGACCAGGCTATGGAGGCATCGGAGGGGGCGGCGACGACGGCGGCGGCTATGGACCAGGCTATCGAGGCATCGGAGGGGGCGGCGGCTATGACCCGAGCTATGGCGGCATGGGCGGCGCCGGCTACGGCCGGAGCTTCTTTAACATTAGCTACGCGCGCAGCCAGCCCCCGCCGCCGTCCGTCTCATACGGGCATCGCCCGCAGGCCACCGATGCCAGGGTCCACTACTACTCTGGCGACGGTGGCGCGCAGCCACCCCTGCGCGGCTACGCCGGCGGGTATCCCTACCCTCCGCAGAGCTCGAGCTCTTATAACCAGTATGCCTACGGTGGTTACTATAGCGGTACTTCTCCTCCGCCTCCGGCCGACATGCCATCAACCTCCCGCGAGGATGCCACGCCACCACCACCCCCATCTCCACCGAGGGTGTCTACTTGGGACTTCCTGGACCCGTTTGAGACCTTTGAGAGCTACTATGAGCAGCCAACCGCTGCTCAAGCACCATACACTCCCAGCAGGAGTTCAAAGGATGTGCGTGAGGAGGAGGGCATCCCAGACTTGGAGGACGAGGACATGGAGGTAGTCAAGGAAGCTTACGGTGATGAGAAGCACTCAGTGAAGGGTTACACTAGGAAAGGGAAGGCGGCAAAGAAGGAAGGAAGGAGCAGTACTGGGGATGAACTGCCCCGTGAGTCCAAGTCATCGGAGGCGAGTAGTAGTGGGAGCAACTTGGAGCATGACGTCCATGTAGTGGAGAAGAGTGTTGTGGGAGAACAGGCGCAGCGGTCGGAACCACGTCAGCATGTTGCTGGCCTGCCACCCACAGGATCGGAGAAGACATACATTGATGACACTGAAGTGGCGATGGAGATCAGGACTCAGTTTGAGCGTGCCTCAGATTCAGCTGGTGAGGTGTCAAAGATGCTTGAGGTCGGGAAGATGCCATACTACCAGAAGAGTTCAGGTTTCAAAGGTCAGTGGAGTTTGTTGCAGATCTGTTATCAAAAGTTATGAGTGTTGTTCATTTGCAGTTTACAAATTTGAGTGCTAATTTGACCCCACGGCGGAGTGTCGATGCAGTGTCTACAATGATGATTTGTGGGATACCAACAATGGAGGAGTTCCTGCGGTTTGAAGAGGACAAGGCAATGGGATGCGGCAACCTTTCCTCGACACTGCAGAAACTGTACATGTGGGAAAAGAAGCTTCTTGAGGAAGTCAAGGTATAGAATGCGCTTTTACATCTTTGAATTTGTTGGGAACGATGTGATTCGTGAGATTGCTTTTTTGTGGATGTGGTCTTTCCTGTTTGCACCAGCATGCTTGTAGATCCTAATTCAGAGTGCAGAGTCCAAATCCAGTATATGAAAGTTCTGGATTTATCCATTCTCTATGTTATTGGCTGCTACTAGTTAGGAGTTTCCAACTATTTTTAAGGAATAACACTTGTTTAGTTATGTTTTATTTTTGTATTATAGGCTATGAATGTGTCCACTAATACTTAATTTTTAGTTCCTCCATATTATAAGCAAGTGTTTGGTCCTTTTTATGTCCTTGGAAATTGTGCTACCATTTTCTTTCTTTCTTTTTTCCTTTTTAGGAAATGGCCTCTACAAGAAATGATTGTCTTTTATTTTATACTTTACGGGTTAATGTTTGGAACGTTTTGGCTTTATTCTTTGTAGTGCTTCGCTCCAACTATGTAATGCAATGCTTTTATTTTGCCATACTTATGGGTCCATGGTATTTTACTGTTCTGTAGTTTCTATTTCTCCAATTTTAGATTGGGTGGACTCAGTTTTTTTTTTTCACATTACAGACTGAGGAGAAGATGCGGGTATTGTACGATAGGAAACGAGAGGAGCTGAAAATACTAGATGAGAAAGGTGCGGAGGCTGATAAGCTTGAGGCGACTGAAATTTACATCAGGAAGCTATCGACCAAGATAAGCATAGCTATTCAGGTCGTGAATACTATCTCAGAAAAGATCAGTAAGCTGAGGGATGAGGAGTTATGGCCACAAACATGTGAGCTCATCCAAGGGTATGTAGCTCTCCCTATAAACAACAATGACCTTCATATATCATCACACAAGCACTAATAGTAAAGCAAAAGTTGTTCTATCTGTATTCTTGCTTTCTTGACGTGTCATATTTCAACTTTGTCCAACTACATTGATTTGGGTATTCACTTCTGCCAATTTGATGCATGATTTTGTCTTTTTGGTATCTTTGTATTTTGTTAGTGCAATTGAGGCATACAATTCGAAGTGAATAGTTTGCAGTCAGCAAAATAACTTGTCCAAGGTTCGTTCAGTGACCGAAATGTTTTAGTGATGGAATTTTTGAAAGTAGAAAATCTTTTTGGCAACTAAATTTTTGGGGAAAAAAAGGAAACTGTTTACTCCATATCATACTCATCAGGCATCACATGCCTAAATGAGTCATGCACAGTGAATTTTCTGTAGAGATACTGATTGCAGATGTAATTTGTGTATAAGGGTGCATTCTTGGAGTAGACATGACCCTGACACGATAGGCATAAATAAAGTGTGGATTTGTATGATAGTTATCATCTCATGGGTAGTTCTGAAATCCCAATCGAATTTGTCTACTCTACGAAGAAAAATTGCAATTGTATGAAACTAGCTTGACTGCATATAGACACCTAGTGGTCATCTAGACTGCTAGGATAACCTATCTATTTGTGATTATTTTGTGTCAAAAAAATCGTCTGCCATTTGTTTCGTGTTGCTGTAGTTGGCTAGTTGAATTCAAGTTTTGTCTGATCATTAATATTCTATTCTATTCTTAGCAATTTGGAAGTACATTTTAAGGTTCAAAATTTTATTCACAGTGGGTTGTGTGTAGTTAAATTGGCACCTTCGCATATTTATTTACACCCTGAACTATTTGTTATTTTAATGTTGGCTTTGGTATTTTCTATGGATCATTCCTCGACTGAAAGATGTAAACATACTTTTTTCAGGTTGATGCGGATGTGGAGCATTATGTTAGAATGCCATCAAATCCAGTTGCATGCCATATCCCAAGCAAAAAACATAGACTCCATGATAAGCGCTGCGAAGTTTGGTGAAGCTCATATGGACTTGATCAAGCGTCTAGAACTTCAGCTATTGGATTGGATTGCCTGTTTTGCTGCATGGGTTAACGCTCAAAAGAGCTACGTTAATACTTTGAATGAGTGGCTGATGAAGGGAGTTATCTACGTACCTGAGGAAACTGATGATGGTGTCCCTCCTTTTTCTCCTGGACGGTTAGGTGCGCCACCGATTTTTGTCATATGTAATAATTGGGCAGCCGGTGTGGGGAGGATATCTGAGAAGGAAGTAGTCCAGGCAATGCAGGCCTTTGCATCCAATGTTCTCAACCTCTGGGAGAGGCACCGGTCAGAGCAAAGGCAGGGTCTGATGGCTAATAAAGGTATGGACAGGGACCTTAGGGTGATGGAAAGGGATGAACAGTCGATGCGTAAGGCTTTGGAAGCACAAAACAAGAAGCTTGTACTCATTTCTAATCAGAGCGGTGTGTCTTTGTCTGCACAAGTGTTACATGATGGAAGCTCCCGTGCTGAAATTGGTAGTTTGCAGTCAAGTTTGAAGAATATTTTTGAAGCAATGGAGAACTTCACTGCCGCCTCCGCAAATATTTATAAGGATCTCCATCTTCGTGCTGAAGAAGAGAAAGCTCGAGTTGCCCAAGAGAGTGGCAGAGTTTTCTAGCTCTCAGGGTTTTGCTGTTACATGAGGACATATGGTCAGTCGATGGAACTGGCCCCGGCGGTTCAGATTTTTTTACTGTAGCATGCATGGCAGTGGCACAATTCTAGTATCAGCTGTTGCAACTTGCTTGCGATTTGCTTCTCCCCAACATTTGGGTTTCAGGGCTGCTGGATAGGTCCGGGGCAGGCTCAGTAAAGTTTAGATGTTGTTAGATGGAGACTTGATACATCGTGTTCTTGAATTGAGAACTGCCCTGCATTCTCGGGATTGGATGATCAGCCATCTCCCGCTGAAGACATACTGGAGAAGCACAATTTCAGAAATAGGTGAATCACCAGTCATATTGCTGGTGGGGGAAGAAAGTGAAGTGACAAGTGAGAAGAGGTACTTGTGCATCTCAGCAGCATTACGGTTTCCAGTTCATTGGAAAATCCCAGTAAATAGTTGGAAGATTTGGGAGGCGCTGGAAAATCTCAGCTGCGTAGACTGAATTGCCGATCTAAGCATGGAGCAGTAAGTTGTTTGGGCCATGAATCCAAGATTCATGATGTCGTTTCCATCCGTGTAAAAGACAAATAGTGATCGTGCTGTCAGATTTGGGAGGCGCTGGTACAGGTGTGATGCTGGCATGTCAGTGTACAGTCCGAGACAACGCGATGTGGGTGAATCGAAGCTGATCCCTGATGCTGGAACACATCACATATGTGATACTTTCTCTCTAGAGTTGGACAGCAGCTTCTCGCGGGGAAGACTTTTGCAGGGTTTACCCGAGGCTGATTAGCTTATATAGGATAGATGTCCTGAGTCCTGACCGTTTCTGCAATCCGCTAACCGTCTGGCCATCACCAAAATTTTTTGGTTCTTGTTTGTTTATACATATTAATTCATTTGTGTCGTTGTACAGCTGTTGGCTAACTCCAAACCCTTTTTTTTGTGTGTCATATTTAGTCTATATTTTCCAAGTCGGCTCGGTCGATTTCGGCAGAGCATTTTTTGCGGTGAGGTCGTCACACGGCATTGGTGTAGTGTGTGGTTAACAATGCTCAATGATGGAGCTTTGAACCTGTTTTAGTTGAAGCTACGGTTCAGTTCGTTTTGAACTGAAATGGCCAATCGAAAGTACGAACGGTAGAAGTGGGGTGGTTGTCCCGGGTCCATTGTCAAACGGCAGCTGAAACCTTCCACGTGGTCTGTGGCCCAGGCTTGTTTCCCCCTCTCTGTAAAATCGCCGAGTTCAGTCCGTCCCCGCGAACGCGCCACGCCGCCCTCCTCTCCGCCGGCCGCCGAGCAGGAACTTGCCGAAACGCAGCTGCTCCGGCCCGCCGCTGGCACCCAAGTTTATCACCGCGCGTCCCCACCGTGGGACTTTGCCTAAGGCTCGGCCCAGCGCGCGTCACGCGCAACGCGAATTTTTTTTTATTTAATATTTTTTTTAAATCTTTTTCAAAACTAATTGCCCGCGCTAAAAAATTACAAATCTAGCCGCCGTCGCCTCAAGATGAGGCGATCGCCCTTTCGGGCGATCGGTGCGCTACTAACGGTCTAAGCAAACCGTTGCTCGACCAGTTTGGCCAAGTACACGCGTCGACCAGATTAGCGGTAGCCGCCGCCCATGGCTGAGGCGATCGCCTGGGCCCCAGGCGACCGGTGCCATTTTTATACCTGCGCGAGCGACACTGTGCTCATTTCAACCGAGAGCAACGCAATGAAGCGTGGGCGGCGAGGAGAAGGAAGGAAGAAAGAAAAGAGAAAGAGAGGAGAAGGAAGAAAAAAAAAGAAAGGAGAGGAAAAAGAGAAAGAAAAAAAGAGTGAAAAAAAGTTGATTCTTTGGTTTTACGGTAAGTTTAAAAATTTTATATATAGTATTTAGAAATTTAATATATTATTTAGTATTGTTTAGTATTTAGAAATTGTAGTATTTAGTTTATATTTTATGTGGTGATTTTTGTAGGTAATATTTAGAAATTAATGTAGTATGTAGTGTTTAGAAATATTAGGACTGTGTAGTATTTAGAAATATATATTGAGATTCCATGTAATAGAAATATTAGTCAATATTTAGAAATGTAATGTGGTAGAAATTTAATATTATTAATTTAACATGGTAGGTTAGCCACATGTTACGCGGGCAATGTTTCGAAAATTGCGACATAGAAATTATAGGAAGTACGATATATCATGTATATACACAGTTTTTAAGATTAGGACAAATGAATAATATATAGTAGCAATTCCGTAATGAAAAAATGGGTAGTCGAATTACTTATTTATAGTCGTATTTCTTAGTATGATCACCATTCGTTTTATACATAGTATTTTAGAGTATATTTAAAAACATGGTAGGCTACTTAACATTTAAATCAGAACCGTATACGCTAGAAATTAGTAGAGTAAAAAATTTCAACATCAGTTAGAAATCGATGAGAGTAAAATTTGACAATATGATGTAACATCTATATAGCGGTTAGATGGAGAAATGATGATTATTTCGGTTCGACGTTGTAGGCAGCATGTCGGAGAAATTGTATTTTCAAATATTCTATGGAGATGGGGAGATAGCACAAGGACCGGATGGAGTCGATTTGTCGGCATTTTCAACAGTCATACGGGGTATATCTAGGCCGAGAGAGAGGACATACAGGGGTTTGTTGGAGTGGATTTTTCGGATGTTCAGTTTGGATACCTAGAGTGTTTGGCTGCGGGTTAGAGCAGTAGTAAGCCGTGCGCAGGACTTTTTTATGGAGAGCTGGTTCCTATTAACGCGACATCGGCATGGAGGAGCTATGTTGGGTATGCTGTAGAGCGGGGCCGGCCGCTCATGTTGCTGGTAGATTGGTACTAGGTACCTCCATCGGTGTCGGAGGTTCGTGATGTCGGGGTAGATATTACGGAGGAGGGGAGGACAGATACGCAACAATGCGATGATGAAGATGGCGAGGACCCCGGAGACGGGCGACACGAGGTTGGCGGTGGCGACGGGATCGGGGCGGGCGAGGAGGCAGCCGTGGAGGCACGGGGGGTGGCCGACGAGGGGAGGAGGTGGAGCACATAGTTGACTTGATGGAGGAGGAGGACCGTGCGGATGAGGAAGTCCCCGATGGCGAACGCTCGGACGAGGAGGACAATACTCCTGAGGCGCCTGTCCCCGGTGCGTGGACTAATTATAATTTCGAAGACCTAACAATGCATGAAGGGAACAAAGATGCATGGGAGTATCATGAGAACGAGGTCGCGCAGGGGGCCGTATATAAAGACAAGGAGGTTGTGATGGATGCGGTGAAGTACTGGTCAATGTCTCTTCGACGGCAATTCAGGGTAGTGAAGTCCAGCAAAAAAGACTACGACGTGAAGTGCGTAGTTGACTCGTGCCCATGGCGGGTGCATGCATACAAGGGGAAGTGGAGGGACTACTGGAAATGTTCCATAGTGACGAACATAATCGCTAATGGAGGAAGCGGGCAGAGCACCGCAATCGTCAAATCCACTTGGGTAGCAAATGTGTTTTATGGTCGATCGTGGACAATCCGCGACTTTTCTGACCTCGATCCATTATCAAAGCCGTCGAGGAGAGGTTTGATTACAAGATTAGCTACGGAAGGCATGGAGAGAAAAAAACGACTTTGCAAATACGGTTCGGGACATACGAGGCTTCTTATGAGAATATTCCACACTTGCTCGGGGAAATATCAAGTAGGAATCCGATGCGGTCATCGACCTTGCGGAGTTTCCGGGATGGTGCGTCTTGGCGGGCAAGTGGGTCTTCTGGCGGGCCTTCTTCGCCCTCGGCGCATGCATAAATGCCTTCCGACATTGTCGCCCGGTCATTTGCATGGACGGCACATTCCTCACAGGGAAATACAAGGGTCAGATTCTAACGCATCGCGGTGGGCGCCAACAACCGAGTTCTACGGTTGCATTGGCCTTCGTGGAGGGAAAACACGGAGAGCTGGTGCTGGTTTCTTGAAAGAGTCAAGATGGCGCTTGTCCAGATCGCTGCGTGATGTATGTGTCATCCATGACCGACATGCGAGGTTCTTGAGGTGATTGTGGATATGCAACAAGGGTCCGACGCCGTGGGAGCAGCAAAGTGGCCAGACCTGAAGAGCAGGTGGTGCATGAGGCACATGGGTGCCAATTTTTTCCGTCAGTTCAGGAACAAAGAGCTTATGAACATGTTCAAGCTGCTGTGCAAACAGAACCAGCAGAGGAAGTTCGACGCGCTGTGGAGGACGTTAGATGAACTAACCAAGAAGCAATAACTGAATCCAAGGGATGGCGCTAGTTCATCAAGGAACCCTATGGTCTACCACGAGCAAGGAGATGACCCCACAGCCTTGTGCGCGCTCCCGACCGACGCACCAAACATTCGGCGTAGGCCGGGGACAAGCATAAAGAGTTTCACGGACTGGATACGGCACGAGCCGTTGGAGAAATTGTCCCTTCTGCATGACGAGGGCGGTTCCCGTTATGGAATAATGACAACCAACCTGGCGGAGATTTACAACTGGGTAATGAAAGGCGCGAGATGCCTTCCGTTGGTGGCCACAGTGGGGTGACGAGGGCCAGTCTTCGTCTCTCGCACAGCCACAGTGGCCAGGGTGGGGTGACGCGGGCCAGTCTTTGTCTCATGCCGCAGCAGGGCCCCACGGTGCTTACGGCTACTCGGCCTACGACGACGTTGACGACGTGGATGCTTTTGATGTGGAGCAGTTCATGTCCACTGAGTACGTCGGCCCACCACCCCAGCAGACACCCGAGTCACCGACAGACTACACTACCCTGTCTGCGGCCCGCAGGTCGGGTAGGAGGGTCGTCCGTCGCCGTCGCCGATCCACGTACCCAAGGCGGTCGAGGCGTCGTCGTGGATGATTTATTACCGGTATGCTTGTAATTTATTTATCTTCACCACCATGTTGTCTAACTATCTGAACTAAGTGCTTGCATTTGCGTAGGTTTTCTTTTCTTAGCCATGTCGTACAGCACCATTTACTTATTTTCGCAACTTCGTGCTGGAGCAACGCCCGGCTAACTCGGCAATAGATAGGTAGTACCTCGACTTATTTTAGCAACCGTCGTCGAGCAACGCCCGCTAACTCCTAATAGATAGGTGGTACCTCGACTTATTTTCAAACCGTCGCGGAGCAATGCGGTTAACTCGACAATAGATAGGTGGTACCTCGACTTATTTTCGCAACCGTGCATGAGCGAAGCGAATGTTATAAGCGGGAAATATCGCTGGGTATGGGGCGATCGCCGAATCTTGGGGATAGGGCCCATCATATTTGTATTTAATATTTGTTTCAAATTGTTTTTCGTATAGTAAACGATAAAAAAATAGCATGCTGTGAAAATGTCAAGAGGCACACCGCCCGATGGTAAATATCGCCTGAAATGGGAGATCGCCCATTTCGATGATATTTACCATCGAAGGTGCCTCCTAACATTTTCACAAAGACATGCTATTTTTTATCGTGTTCGTCATTTGCTCTCCAGTGCCTATATAACAAGGGCGATGTGTTCTAAGAAGCACGGCGATGAGAGGAACAACCAAGATGAAAAGGCATTGACGCTGCAGTTGTGTGGAGTAACCCCTCACCACCACTATAAAACAAGGCCGAGGGCTACACATCCAACACAGCCAAACCAGCAATAAACGTCAGCTCAATCTATACAAATTAGGGCACAATGTCGTTCTACTGTCGCCTCTTGACAGCGAAGTCATCCGCCCGAATATCCGGATGCCGATGGCGTCGCCGAGTTCTGCCGGAGTTGCCCGACCAAATCATTGCAACCTCTGGCGAAGATGATGCAATCTACCCATGGAGAGACGGCCGCCCGCACTCACTACTGTTGTGGCCGCACCTACAAGGTAAACCTACTGGTGTCCACACAATACAGGGTAACACTACCATTTCATGCATCGTTCTTTCTTTTCTCAGCACAAGGACCGGTGTTGCTTCTTCCAATGGATCGACGGGCCGGAACGACGTGACTACGAATTTCTCTCCAACTGCCACGACGCCTACCCCGCTTCGCCCGAGAACTTCACCCGGTGGGAGAGGCCGCCAGGATATGTCCCTTTTCTAGATCGACCAGAGCTTAGGGTGGTGGGCAAGGGGCCAACCAATCGGTGAGTTTCATGCGACATACTCATGTTAAACTCACAAAGTAGTAGTTCTAAACCAGTTCATCGCACACAGAGTTCAAAAGCGAAACTTGCGAATTTGCTCAAGTCAAAGAGAACCTCCTCGGGGCCACCCGCAAGCCCCGACCTTTGCGAACATGGCCTGCAGGCAGTGGTTGATACCTGCCACGATGATCTAGCGGACCGGAGATTCTACCGGTGCCCCTTGGCCGAGGATGAATGGTGCTGGTACTTCAACTGGGTGGACCCGGAGACGTACCACCCACATCTCATGCTTCCTGTATGGGATAACTGGGGGGAGCAACCCTCTCCGTGGTGCCACTACCGCCCAGAAAAGCCAGACCCCGAGTACGCCTACGGTGTTATTCAACGACCAAAGCGGGCATACTGCATTGACTGCAGGGCACGCTTCCGGTTGTCCAAGGATAAGCCCAACACACACCTCCTGCACCATATAGTGGAGTGCGAGCCGAAACAGAGCAGGCGTCTCCGCATGCCTCCGCCAACAGCCAACACACCAGAGGTGCAAGAGGGTTCCTCCTCTCGAAGAAGAAGGGACAAGGGCGAAGCGGTACGAGGTCCGCAAAGACGCAACAAATCCTTGGCGTTGCTTGTGCAGACCAACCGGGAACCCGGGTGGTATTAACATAGGGGACGCCGGGAATCGGGATAACATGCCCATATGGGAGGGCAGAAATCCACATAAAAAAGACCAAAAAATTATGTTTTACACACCCGAGACCTACGGCATAGGCCACCCATTCGGCGACAGCTGGGAGAACTGCGGATCCCTATGGAGTTCTTTCATAGTAGGGATTGAGCGGTGTCCGAGGACAAATCGCAAATTAAACACGGGTCAGGTAATATGCAGAAAATGTGGGACATCATTCTGGCTGTACCCAGATAGGCGGAACGATCATTTGTTCCACCATGACAAACAGTGCTTTCGTTAGTTAGTTCGTCAAGCAATTTCGTCACTGTTGTAATGCCCTTGTAATGTAATCTAATCTATTCCTTATTTTATCATCTGAACTTTCGGTGTATGTGCCCTTAAAATTTTCTAACGTGGTTTGTTTCATTTTTCATTCGGTTCAAACTTGTCGGCCAGCGTTTTATCAGGATAGTTGTATTGTTTGAATTTTAAAAAATTCCTCACATCTTAAAATCATTTGAAATTTTTATGGTAATATCACTGATTTATCAGGAACCTCCATAAAAAATTTCAAAATTTTTCGACGTCGTAACTTCTGTGGTTTCATGGCCGCAAGTGCCTTTTTCGATTTTCGTAACTTCCTACCGGGGCAACGTCTGGCTATCTCGCCCATACGTAAGTGGTACCCCGCGTTGCGTAGGTTGCCCTTGATTTTTCCGTATTTTTTGGGCCGTATCCGGCTTGTCCCGCGGCCCTACGAAAACCCCTAAGTGCCCACGATTTCTGTGGTTTCATGGCCGCGAATGCCTTTTCCGATTTTCGCAACTTCCTGCCGGGGCAACGTCTGGCTATCTCGCCCATACGTAAGTAGTAGCACGCGTTGCGTAGGTCGCTCTTGATTTTTCTCGTATTTTTTGGATTGGATTCGGCCTGTCCCGCGGGGTTGCGAAAACCGTTAAGTGGCCACGATTTGCACGATTTCGTGGCCGCGAGTGCCTTTTCGGGTTTTCGCAACTTCGGACCAGGGCATCGTCCGGCCATCTCGCCCGTATGTAAGTGGTAGCCCGCGTTGCGTAGGTCGTCCGTGATTTTTCTCGTATTTTTCGGCCGTTTTCGGCGGACCATACGAGCCTACGAAAATCCCTAAGTGGGATGCGTATCAGTAACAGGAAAATAATTTTTCCGTTGTGCGAAACAACAAGAAATTTTTTTATTTCGTAATTGTTCTCGGTTCAATGCAACAATTATTGTACAAACAATTTACCACAAAAATTGCAAAAAAAAATGCTCTGATGCCGATCGCCCGGTCATGCGATCGGTATTTTTAATTTTTTTTCGGCTGCTGTTACAAGTACAAATCTGGCAGTTAGCGTAGGCACCGATCGCTTGAAGTAGAGGCGATCGCCCGATACTGGGCGACAGGCTAGATTTGCAATTTTTTAGCGCGGGCGATTAGTTTTGAAAAAAAGATTTAAAAAAAATATTAAATAAAAAAATTCCGCATAACGCTCGCTCTTGGCACGGCGTGAAGCTTCTACTGTTTAGCCGCTTAACGGTCTTTTTTTTCTTTATCTTTATCTTTGGTTGTTGTCCACACAAAATTACAGATTTAGTATTCTTTTCAACCGTAGAAGTACCAACAGATAATATGTGTTATTTACCACGTTCTCCTACCATAGCAGGCTACTAACACTGCATCAACTAGGGCTAACGAGCTACCGCGTTGCCCGAGCTTAGCAGCAGGGCTACTATGGTGCCCTAGCTTGGGATAAGGTATCGCAGTTGGTGATATGTGTTGCTTGCTGATGTTTTCATAGTTGATAAAAGACTATGTTTGTAATTTTGTTGAAATAAGTGTGCAACAGAGGCGAATATACGGAGGCTTTGCAGTGGGTCCTTAGTGTCGCACGTCTTTGTTCTCGGGTTATTTACTTATCTAACTCACTGTACCTCTATTTTATAAATCTAGTCTTGCCACGCATACTTTCGCATATTTAGCTCCTTCCTCCGCTACGCCCTGCAAACGCATAAGCAAAAACGCTAAATTTGCGAAAGGAAAAAAAAAACGAGATAAAAGAGGTGAGACGATTAGCGACGAATTCCCAGTTCACCACCCCGCGCGGCCGCGCGTTGGCGATACCCAATACTTCGAACGGACACGGGCTCCCGCGTCGCCAAAGCTGCCTGTCCGGGCCCATCCTTCGTTGCAAAACTCGCTTGCGCGGCCGAATTCAAGCGGGGCCGCGCGCAAGTTGCCCATTTGTTGGGCTGCAAGCCTTAAAGATTGTCCTTAGCCCATCTCGTCTGGAACAAAACCACGTACACCATGTCGTTGGCTCGTTGCCCGTGCGGGTCACCATCCGGGATCCGCCTTTGCTCGCCTGTTTGGCCGGTATAAAATTCGAGGCCGGTTTGTTTATGTACGGCTGGAACCAAACTACAGTCTACTCTCTACTGCTCAGTAAACTACAATGAGATACGTCCACTCTATCCAACAGAGAAGCTCTCGCCTGAAAGTCTATTCAACCGAACATCGAGTGCGCAGTTTGCTAAATGGGTACTGTGCCATGAAAGAAACCTTGCTTTAAGAAAATCGGAGCTCTAGCAGATTGTGTAGTGCTACAAGTAATTGTCGGTTTGTCACCACTCGCCTCTACGGTTCTCTTCAGCCAATCTGCCTAAGCCTGTGTATGTAGCCTTTTGCACATTTTTATCAATTTTGGCTCTCTCTTCAATAAATTACAAATTTAATTCATTTCTTGATCGCGGAAGCGTTGTTAGACAACATGTGAACTCACTATACTCCCTACCACAGCAGGTAGTTGGCATTACACATACCCTCCTACTGAGTTCAAGTACTATGGCAAGTACTTGCCGAGCATGATAAGAAGGAGTACTGTGATACCCAAGCTCGGCAGGAGAGGGTACTACCGAGTGCGGCAGGTCTTGCCAAGCCCAACGTGCTTGATAAGTCGGCTCTAGCGGTGGTCCCCACCCCACCTGACGGATGGCATTGTCACGGTCCCTTCTACCTGTTGAGCTAGGGGAGTCACCTGTGTTGCTTTCACAGTCAAGAACAGAACTATTTTTATAATTTCGTTCGAACGGATCAAATTTGTAACATATATACATATGTATGTACGTGTGTATAGAACAGGGTAAGGTAAGCCACACTTGCCGGTCCGCAACATTCCAATAAGGTCATTAGTTAGTTGCACAGATGCATGAGCAGATGCTGCGGCACCTTAGGCTGGGCGAAAATTCCTTTGCAGTTACCCGCCGCCAACGCAAAGCCAAGAAATTTCAACCGCGTGTGGCTGGAAAATAATCTCCGTTCTTCCCCAGATCACGAATAAACAAAACTGCAGCATCTGCACTTTGCATTAAAAATATATATAATTCTCATGCACGAGATGGAAAGCAACGTTTTTAGGCCGTACATGACAGCAATTAGCACGCACACCAACCCACCAAAGGTGTAGCACACGAACACGTTATATTTCTCAAGGAAAATTAAACGTGATTTGGACCTAATCCACTCGATCATCCATAGGCGTTAGTTCTTCCATGTTCCCGGAAACTGCTGGCCCCGACTGCATCAACATGCATCGCCATCGCCCGCGTCCATGTCACGCCGGCGTAATCGCCAACGAGTGACTGGTACGTTGGTGCCTGAGAAGATCGAGTTGGACACGTCAAGAAGAGTGCCTATGTATTTGTAGTAGTTAACGTCGATCATCGATCTCAGATTCTCAATTTTCATGTGCTTGATTGCATGGTGGTTAACAATATGACGTCTGATCTCAAAGGAAAAGAAGAAGAAGAAGAAGCGAGGATGGAATGTCAAATGTGTCGAAGATTAGAATTCGACAATAAACTTACAATCACGGATATCTTCGATGTCAGAGTCAAACATAGAGAAAGCGGCACACGATGTATACAGATTCAGGCCTTCGGATGAAGTAATACACTACGTCCTGTGCAGATAATGTATGTATTAATTTGGTGTATCGAGTACAGAGCGAGTTATCTAGCTCTAATTATAATGAAGATTGAATCTAAACAATGGCTAAACTATGGCTAGAGGTTGACGAAGCATGGTCCGTCGGCCTCTGGTTGCTCTGCGTCTTCTCAAAGCTCTCTCTCAAAATCTTATCTCGTACCCATCCCCCCTTGAGGACACCTACCATCAGCCTTATATAATCGAGGTAGTTCTGTCTTAAGTTGAGTTGTAATCGGCTTGAGATATCAGATTGTAGTTGATGAGGAGTCCATTATCGTGTCGATCTATCTTCGTAGCATATCCAAACTTCACTAGATATCAGACGTACTCGAATTGGTTTCCTCGTAACGGGAAAGTGATTGAGTCTTTTCTAATATGGAGTTACCTTCTTCGTGTATATCTTATTCATAGAATCGAACTCGTGATATTCGGAGTTTCTATATGTCACTAGAACATACTCTTCATGTATCATTCACATACTCGTACTCCATATTTTGATGTGACAAAATGCAAACTACTGGGCGGCTTGAGCGTGAATATAAAGTGTAAACCACGTACGCCGAGGAAAAAAAATCATGAAGGGAAGTTCCAAAACCCAAATTGCAGAAGATGTTTAAGTTCCCTCATAAACATGCACAAATTAAATGTTCACCGTCCTTCTCATCCACCAGAGCTGTGTTGGCGACAGATTCAGCTTTGAAACTAGTAGTAGCTTGCTTGCAGAGAAGTACTCATTCGTAAATGTATCGATATAACATACACGTATTCATTGCCATTGGACGACCGAGATCGCCTCCTTCGCAAAGATATATGCTTGCATGGAACTTCAGCGTCACATCGTTTCCTACGTTAATTCTCAGCTAACGTATAGGAGCGTGTAGGAACAATCATCACAGATGCATTTACTTCCTCCTCTGATCGATCGATCGATTCTGACTTACCGATTTGATCTTACCCGTTGGGAATGGGGACGAATTTTAAACGGTTCGTACGAGCATGGAGCCAGTAAAATTTGATGGGTCGTACTTACAAGCAAGAGCATATTGCCTGTGAGGTATGAACGCTAATTAATGGCCTGCTCAGCATCAGACATGGCTTTAATTTAAGGGTTCTCCTAATTCTCAGTCGCCTGATTTTTTATATGTCACTAAAATTGAAAAGGAGTATCAAATCTAAACTTTTTATCCTAAGAAATGTGCAATTTTAGTGAAGCTTTACTACAATTTTTAGTTCTACTAGATTCATATATATTATCCTATCATGTTGAAACACAGTCGAGGAAAGAGTAGTTTTTGCACAAACAAACCCTTGTCTTTGTGCCTTTGCAAGGAGACACACAACCATGCTGGTTCATGAAGAGATTCACATAAACATGACCTACAAATGAAGAGATGTATGGTTGATAGAGAGCTCCCCATTTTGACCCTGGCGGTGCTAGGCTGCGGCAGTGGCCTCCCGGCTCGACGCCATGGGCGAGAGCGGCAGAGAACATCTCCTAACCTCGACCCTGACAAGCGAGAGCGGCGATGGAGCGCTCTTGGCTTCGGCGCCCCTCGGGCAAGAGCAGTGACGTACGGCATGCTCTTTGGTTCGATCCCGACGAGCGATGGTGGCAGTCGCAGAAAAAGACTCCCAGAGGTTCAGTCTGGGCAAACGACGTACGTCACAGCGAAAATCGGCAGGCTCCCCAGTGCAGTGAATTTGTTTCTTAATTTTGTGAGGCGTTTCTTTTGTTGGGATTAACATGGGGCTTTTCGTAGATCAAGCGAAGGCGGTTGAGCCCACATTGTTCACATGATTTTTTTCGAGAAGCTAAAGGGGATCGCGCGATCTCTTTCGGGAGATAGTTGAAGCCAGACGGGAGAATGCATTACTCAGCACTCATTAACAATCTCCCCTAGAGCAAGTAGAATAACAAGCCCGCTACTTACTTCACCTCTCATTTATATCATTTAAAGTAAGTAATAAATTCAGCTTGTACAATAACTACATCTAAAAGTTATCTTTAGGGAAACACTAAAGTATTTAATTTAGACATTCAATACCAACTTCATCTTTGTGGTTATTAGCAAAACACTAACTTCAATACTAATAGCCACTCGCGCCGGCTCCAATAAGGGCTTCTGACTTCCTATAGCATGTTGTTTCTCATGTGATATTGACTATTAAATAAGAGCTGGTTCTACAAAGCTAATATATACATATTAATAGTAAGTTGAGGTGGTGTTATTGTACTGTCCTTGGTGTACCATAAAAGTGCTCTTCTGGAAGCACAGTAATCGTCGTACTTGACAAATACAAGTCAAAAGGAAAGAGTTAAATAACCCAATGCGATTGCTTTGCACTAGCGGGACCAGACGTATTGATCGTCAGACTGCTTGCTGATTAAGGTCTGATCAGACTTGTTGCATGGATGATTCATGCAGAACGCCCACTTGCTGGGGCAGAGATATAAATGGACGCGATAGCTTTTGGCGCCATGTTGATCAAGCCACAATAGTTTGCGTTTACTAGACAATCCAGTAGCTACAGTAATTTTTCACTGAATTACAGTTACTAATTCGAGATGCAGATAGCAGCAGCAGCAGTGTCTCCGTGCCTCCATGCTTGGTCTTCGCGCCTATCTTAAGCAAAATAGATGGGAAGCGGCAGCGAATATGAGATGGGCATCAATCCAAATCCTACGCCTTGGGCGGTCTCTCCCCAAGCACTGCTCCCCGGTACACAACAGCGAGCTACTGCATGCTGAAACTGCTTCAGCATTTGCATGCAGCAGAGTGTGCTAGTGCTACTTTCACTTGCTCGCTTCGCTGAAACTTTTGATCAGCTGCTGCCCCGGGGGCCTGCAGGCGCATGGCTGCAAAGCTACCGCTCCAATAAATAGTTAAATACTACCTGTATTTAGTGTACTACTTGTACTCCTACGTATCCAATATGTATTGTGTATAGCTGTGTGTGTATTAATTGTAAGTTAGTAACCGCAGTTCCGTCTCAGTGTAGTGTGCTTTGGCAGAGTTGTTGTTGTACTCCACTGAATGTTATACTTATCCAATATGTATTGTGTATTAATTGTAAGAAGAGCTGAGACTTGAATGTTGCCAGAGAAGGTGGGGTCCGGGCAAGCGAGCGAATGAAGCGGTTAATGAGGTGGAAATTTTGTGTGGAAATCCAAGGGGGGAGAATTACATGTAGTGGTTCCAGTTTCCAAGGCCACTTCACGTGTGAAAATCTTGTGTTACCGGAACCAGCCGGGGAAATTGGTGAAAATCGTAGTCTTAGAATCAAACATGAAAAACGTTTTTGGTTCGTGGCAATTGGTTACAGCCTGACGTTTCATGTTTGAGTTTGGGTTGGTGCGAGTGGTGACTGCAACCCTGCAAGTCATATATAGTAGTATTAACTAAGTTGAGTATGACAGTTGAATTTGTCTGGATGGGACTGAAGCACCATAGATTAGACTGACTAGCTAGTAACATGCATCACTAGTAAGGCGACGATTTTTTTTTAATGAGTGCTGAGTAATGCATTCTCCCGTCTGGTCCATTATTTGTCCTTAGATGCATGAAATAAGTGCAAAGTAGTAAAGATTGGTTTACTTACTGATAAAACACGTTCTGTGATCCTGATAAATGGTGGATGAATGAATAAGAAGCCTCTAAAGATTACCTGGAATTCGGTGAATCCCATACTGTGAATGAATTATGAAAAGTCTAAAATACCCCTGATGAACGGATAGAAAAAGTCTAAAATACCCTTGAGGAATGGATGGTTAGATTTAATTTCTACTACCACTACTTACTACCTGTGTTATCCACCATAAAAATTTCTCTAAAAATACGATGCTTCCAAAGGGGTACAAAGTCTAAGGTTTTACAAAATTATGAAAACTGTTGTGCCTAAAAATTCAGTTTTTATAATTATTAATGGTTATAGTAGAAATTAATTAAAGGTTAAAGTAATTAACGTAAACCGTATGTTCTAAGTTATAAATTTCCTTAAAACCGCACTGTGCTAGTCGAAATCCTTAACTTGAAGGTCTTTTCACCAAAATTACCGTTAAGTGGACCACGATTACGTAAGATTCCAAGGGTTTTTCTACAAAATTTCTTAGTACCAAAAACATTCTTGTGGTTATATATGTGTGTATATTAGTATATATATGAAGTTTTTTCTGTACTTACAGGTGTACATACTCCCACCTCTAATATACCATTTAAATGAATATGTTATACTTCTTTATCACTTTTGGTATACATCAATAATAATTATAAGATACTCCGATGTGATATAATTGAAACTTTTCATCGAAGCCCTTTATTTTTTTCTATATACACTGTCCTTATGTAAAAGGAGTGCATACACAAGTTATGCTATAAAAGTGGAGCATGACGTAATTTTTTTATGGAACTCACTTTGGAGTATTTTATAATCAGTACTAGAGTATACCCAAAAAATAAAGAGGTATAACAGCATCATTTAAACGGTATACTTATAATAGGAGTACGTACACCTAGGAATATGGAACCATATATATAAACACCTCATTCATTTTAACAGCAAACAAATCTCACAATAATCCTAAATTCTAGAAATTCTCACATTAGTCAGAAGAAAAAGAGAAGGATCTCCACTATTTATTTTGGTGAGATCAGATTATAACGGTACATACTAATCATATATAACAAATATAATTGTATTTCAATCATTAAAAAGATCTCCACCACATATTTTGGTAGGGCAGATTATAACATTACTGATTAATTATATATAAATAGAATTATATAACAAATATAATTGTATTTCAATAGTTAGAGATAAAGTTGTATATCAAATATAATTATATTATAATATCTAAACGGACAGTTGTACGAGTAAATCTGCTAATTTATCCAATTATAGGCCATTTTTATTTTCATTTTCTCCGAAGTTGATCAGATTCAGTTGAACCAGTTACCATGTTTGGGCTGGATCCATAATCCAGTCCGTTGCCATTCGCCCTGCGCCCTGCCTCGGCTCACGTTAAGAGGAAAGACCCTAACCCTCGAGCTTCTTATTCGCCTCCACGCCACCTCCTCCTCTGCTGGATATGCCCCAAGCGTGCGTCTGCCGCCACCTCAAAGCTCAACGTCTCCTCCGTCCGCTGCCGCGCTACAAAATTCGGCACCGTGTAACACCCCGGAGCCCATACGCGCCACGGATGCTACCAAAACCCTGATTCACTAGCGACACCCCTCGGACCCACACAGGTCCAAAGGTTTACCAACACACGATAATTCTCCACAACAAGATCCATAGAACTGAGAATTACTGAAGAAGACATAAAAAAAACCTAACACCCATACGAACTGACTGCAATCAACCACTAAACTCTAAAACCGGCTTAAAACTAAGTCACCGAATTTTACGAAAATTCGGCATGACCTCTCTAGAAAGTAGGACATCCACTCAGCAGACAGAAAACATTTGCAGAATGATATCATTCTAGCAGGTCCTTAGTTAATCAATCACACCCAACAGAAAAATAATAAACTTCACCATGATGAATAATACATTACAACCACATTAACTACATCCAGACTTAATGAATTTGTTAATTAAATTGTTGAAGACCGAGGTCGTGTGCGTGGTACTACTCCCAACCCGACGAGCCAGCTTCAAAGTACCTAAAATAGGAAGCAAACAAGTGTGAGTCCGAGACTCAGCAAAGTGCACAAATAAAGAAATGCAACCGAATCAAACGAAAATACCAATACTTTGAAACGTAACATAATCACATACTTGACCGAACTTAGTAAATAAAAGAACCGAAAACTGATTCCAAATACCACAACCATCTCAAGAATTATTTAAACTTAACTCATACCTCGATAGCCACCTTTGGATGAGTCCACGACTCAATCCTCAACCTATAATTACCATTAGCTCCACGATTAACCATTAACAGGCTCGATTCGTTGCCTTCAATGCTCAGGTGCACAAAACATTCAAAAGAAGAACCTCATATCCATACATCATTGTCAATGCAAAATGCATAAGCAAATATGCCATACAAAACATAATCTCATATCCATACATCACAATCAACTCATTTAAACATGATTCATCATTGTCAATGCAATGCATATGCAAGTATGCCATACAAAACAGAATCTCATATCCATACATCACAATCAACTCATTTAAACATGATTCACCATTGTCAATGCAATGCATATGCAAGTATGCCATACAAAACAGAATCTCATATCCATACATCACAATCAACTCATTTAAACATGATTCACCATTGTCAATGCAATGCATAATTCACAATTCTCATGCATATGATGCATCATGCATGTCTCATCTCCTCTTTTAGCACATACCGGTATGGCCGAGTGCACACCGTCAGTGTGCACCCTCTCATTCCCTTCCACCCGTGGTGGAGGGTGCCTACTCTTCTTGACTCGCTCCCATACAACCACGTATATGGGACTCAGGTAGGACTTTCGTGCTTACTACATGTAAGCACAAAGGCCCGCATCAGAATGGGTCGCCTCTTCCATCATGAATGCACAAATGCAATTGACAAAAACCAATTCGCAATCTACATTCATTTCTCACATCCATAAATTACCATTCACATCCTCAACACTCAAATCGCATTCGCAACACTCAATAATCACATTCTCAACACTCATAATCACCTCCTCAACATTCATATTCGTACTAACATCTCCATTACTCGAGTAATTACAAATTCCATCTATTTTGATCATAAATCAATCCATTTTCGCAATCTAATTCCATACTTTCAGTATTCCCACTAGCCTATCAAACTAGTGAACGTAAATATGAAAGTAAGCTTTAGCAAGACGTCATCACGGCATCTAGACGGAATTTCATTAAACATCGCACATAACATTCAATCCAGGGATGCAGCATAATTTCATAACAGCAAGGCATATAAAGTTCATCAAACAACTCATAACACGTTCAAACAATGATGCACTTACATCAGATTTCTTACCCTTTTATCAAAAGACAATTACCTTACTAGACGTTCCTATAAACACGAATGCAACCATAGGGTAAGCATATATATAACACAAGCAATGAACTAATACCCTATAAAAGATATACGGATTTCACTTGCCTTTACCGACGCGTGAGGCAACACGGGGTCGTGACCACCCCCGAAGACACTCTCCCTGAAATCAATGTTACGCACAAGAATGGATCAAGGTTTGACTCAATACCTCAATGCATGACTAAATCTCAACTCTTGCCAAAACAATCCCAATTCATAGTAATGAAAACTCCGGGCAACCTACTAGACAGCAGACATTAAAACTTACTACTAGGAGAACACACTGACAACTCTCTCAGTTTGGGGTCTTATGCATAACCAATAACCAATTAAGCTAATATACAATAGAATTGATCATAATCAAATGGCAGTAAATAATTCTTAACTCACTCATTTGAATTGAGCCATACAAAAAGTAATAAGGATCAAGTCACAGCATAATATTCACAATCATTACGAGGGTAAGAATGATACTATAGAAGCTCATACACAACAATCACACATATACATATCTCATTCCATAAACAACACCACATAAAGTCCTCAAGAACCTAATACTGATCAACATATACAACTGGCTATATGCATTGGTCGCTCAATTCCTTTTAATTCATTAGCGGGCAAACATATAGAACAACAGATATGGATATATATATGCGCATAAAAATTAGCAATGCCTCGATTCTTGCATTTCAAGCCCATCTCTCAACCTTGCATACTTAAATCATTGTGATACCACAACATACACCTTCTAGGCATTTCATCAAACACATGGCATGCATACTAGAAACCCATTACCAAACATGGAAGCAAATCCCTCCCCCCAAAACAATACCTTGCCTCACTCTCTTGGATGAGGAAGAAGGCCAAGGGGAGGTGAGGGAGAAGCTCACCTCGCCTAATTGTCATTCTTTGGTCCGGATCTTTGCATTGCTGGTTAGTCTTTGCCAAGTCTTCTTCTTTGGTGGTCTTGGTCCATTCTTCTTGCCGACATGGGGGAAAAAGAAGGGACAAGGGCGCCGGCAGGAGGGAGTCCAATGGAGAGCCTTGAGGGGCGTCGGCCAAGACAGCGGGGAAGGGCGCCCGCCAGAGTTGGCCGGAGGAGGAGGGGCCGGAGGCGCACGGAGAAAGCGAGGGGTAGCTCGGTGGGGGCTGCGGCGTCGAGGAGACCTTGGCTAGGGCTGCAGTATTGCTCTCTGCTGGAGCACTTCTTGCCGACCGCTTTCTTCTTCTTCTTGGATTTACTGGGAGGGAGGAGCAGGGCGCCATGAGGTGGTTCGGCCAGGGTAGGAGCAATGCGCCAGGAGGATGAGTCGGCAAGGCCTCTAAGCAATGACAACCATACAAGAAGGAAGGGAGAGAGATATTAGGTAAGGGAGGTGAAATTCCCAAAAACCCCTTCTGATAAGTTTTTTTTTTCACGGAAAAAACTCAAAACCTTTACTAAACTGAGAGGCGACAAAACTTTTCTCCAGAATAAATCATTGAATCAAGAACATGAAGACAACTCCGGCCAAAAACCCAGAAAAAACGATTTTGCGATATTACACACCGTGTCTCCTCCGTCAGTAGCTCAATATGGCCAGATCTGATGGTTCCGGTCAAATCGAGATAGATGAGGTTAGGGACGATGAAGTTAGGCCTCTTGGTGCTACGTTCCCGAGCTGATGCAAGCGTGGAAGGAGAAGCAAAAGTCTGCAATGGAATCGAGTGAATGCTGGGGCGACCAAATCGGGCGAGAAGTGTAACCAACTAACTTATGGGTTATCTATCTCCGCTGATTTTTATCTGTGTGAGGAGAGAACGCCAAAAACATATCATTTACTACAACCAGTTACCACTACACATCATTTACTACAGCTAGTTACCCCTAGTTTTTCCTTTAGTAGTAAAGATACCGATGGTATGCAAAGGCTTAAAACGGGAGCAACACGCTCTCACACTTCCATAATGCTCGCTCGGACCGCGCAAGCCCATAAAAATCTTGTCAAATCATCCAGGAATAATTGTTCTCTAGTATCTACGTAGTGAGTGGTACCAAGTACCAACTGGTAGTCTGGTACCAACTGATCCTCACAGCTTTCTTCTGCCATTGAGTCTCTAACATTTTTTCTTTAATTTTGACCAGAGAAAGATAGCTCCACTGACAGACGCATGAGATAGAGATCGTGTCATCGATCAGTTATCACCCTCTGCAAGATGCAATGACTTGGTACTAGCATACTCCGTACCTAGCAGCCTAGCTACACCATACCACTTCGCTTGTCTCGTATGATGGGTCACAGGTTAATTAATAGGGAGAAACTAGCGCTCGAACGTCCGATTTCTGTTTATCCTATCGTACGTCTCTTTTAATATTTTTTTTCTACGCTTGCAATATTTTTTGCCAACACATGCAACATTTTTTTGAACGCTTGCAACATCTATTTACTGTAATGCATTTCACTGTTTGTCGAAAGAAAATGTTGCACGCGTTATAATAAAATGTTGCACGTGTAGAAAAAAATGTTGCAATGCATTCGAAAATTTCGAACGACGGGACACAAGTCATTCGTAATTAAGAAGGCATTCAACACTCCTACAGTCCTCCCCTACTTGCAGCAGCAATTGCTCTTGATTGGACGGATGGGTTAATAAATCGAACAGATTATCCCATATGGCCACCGATTAATTAACCGCGGTAACAAAGTGAGTTGCAGTAGTAACACTAGTCAGTGGGGAAACTGCGTGGATTCATCAAGAACTCCTATTCGCGCAGGCCCCACCCAAAAAGCGCGGGTTTTATATATCCCCCGTCCCGGGCGCTGGCAGCTTGCTTTTTCCATCGCCCCAGCCACCGCACACGCAGCGCTCCACGCTTTCTCCAACCGAGAGAGAAACAGAGGGAGCACGCTGCACGCCACGGCACAACAGCAAGCCGACCGGGCGCGACGCGCGCTGTAGAAGACGCCGGAGCAACCATGCAAGGAATGGAGGAGACGGCCAAGAACGGCGGCGGCGGCGGCGGCGGCAAGGGCGTGGAGCCGTCCAGGTTCCGGCGGGTGTGCGTCTTCTGCGGGAGCAGCTCGGGCAAGCGGAGCAGCTACCGGGACGCCGCCGTCGAGCTCGGCAGGGAGCTGGTAATAACATAATGATTTTACTAGCTACTCATTTGCATGCACGCTCGTCTAGTTAATTAACTGACAAGTGCATGCACTCAAATTCGATCGGTTTTTCTTCTTCTTTTTTTGCGCGTTCATGAATTCGTTAGTTAAGCTGCTTGTGCTATTTGCTTGGATCATGTTAGGTGGCGAGGAAGGTAGATTTGGTGTACGGAGGTGGCAGCCTGGGGCTCATGGGGGAGGTCTCCGAGGCCGTGCACAAGGGCGGAGGCCACGTCATTGGGTACGTCCGTTTTTCATATCGCAGCTAGCATTATTGCCGCCTTTTTCACTTTTTTGTCGACACCGAAATTTCCAGGTAGGCAGTGTAGCTCGCAAAGTTTTTTTAGGTACAAGGGCTCTATGACCTCTCAAGCGCGTTCCGTCCCACGTATATATATATCGTTTTCAATTATTGTGAGGAGACACAACAAGTTCATCGAACTCCGGTGGACAAGATCTAGTTCGACTACTAGTTGCCGTCGTGTTTCTCTCAAAGTTGCTCACGGCTGTTTGCATTGCTTTTCTTGCTGCAGCGTCATACCAACCACTCTCATGGGCAAGGAGGTAAGCAAGAACTAACCAATTAATAAGGACCACACGCACGTGGCAAGAGTACGTAATTCCACCTTGCGCTCGAATATCTCGTGTTAATGGAGACGCGTGCCGGAGCAGATCACCGGGGACACCGTGGGCGAGGTGCGCGCCGTGGCGACCATGCACCAGCGCAAGGCCGAGATGGCGCGCAACTCCGACGCCTTCATCGCGCTACCTGGTAAGCCTGCGCGCCCACGGGCAACGCACGCTCGCAGCTCACTCCCTGCTCCGATCCATAAGCCCACGGGCGCGCGCTCGTCATTAAGCACTCAATTTAGCATCGTATCCATGCGATTCGATGGGGTTTCGCGCAGGCGGGTACGGGACCCTGGACGAGCTGCTGGAGGTGATCGCGTGGGCCCAGCTTGGCATCCACAGCAAACCGGTAAAGAGACTCGATCGATCGCGCCACCAATATTCTCGTCCTAGCCGCTAACTTAAATCGGCGTACGTATGGTTCGTTTGTTAGTGACACTACGTGCGTGCCGCAGGTGGGGTTGCTTAACGTGGACGGGTACTACAACTTTCTTCTGGCGTTCATCGACAAGGCGGTGGACGACGGCTTCATCAAGGCCGGCCAGCGACACATCTTCGTCAGCGCCCCGGACGCCAGGGACCTCGTCCAAAAGCTCGAGGTAAAAAGACTACCCTCCTTCCACCAGTCTAGCACTGTAGCACCGTTGCCTGCCTGGCGCCTAGCTCGGATATATGGAGTTGCATTAATTGTTACAGGAGGATCGGAGTAGATCTTGGCTTGGTCAGTGGCACGCACGACTGCACTCGAACCTGACCCGACTTCTCTTTTGTCTGGTCTAGACGTCTAGTCACGCTCATACGCACTGCATCTGCCTTTTCCTATGCACAACGGCATCGATTTCTTCCGAGTTCCGAGCGACTTCTACTCACTCAGCTCCTAGCGCACATTGCATTAAAAGTTGAAGCTTTCTCCATCGGTTGCTTCCGGCCGGGACGAGTTTTCTTTTAAGTAATTGTTTAGTCACAGTAGTATACAGTAAGTTCGACCATTGACGACGCTTGCTGGGAACTAATAACGGGCCGGGCTTTGTTTAAGCTGAGAGAGGTTAGTTAATTAAGCACTGTGATTTTTAGTGTGGTCCGTTCTAATTGTCGGATTCACAAGAACTGTTCCAAGTGTATGCTTAATTTGTGCGTGCGTGCAGGAGTACGTGCCGGTGCAGGACGAGGATCCCTCGACGCCCAAGCTGCGGTGGGAGATCGAGCAGGTCGGCTACAACTCGTCGCTCCAGGCCGAGATCGCTCGTTAGTTGTAGGCTTTGTTAGTTAGTACCGGCTAGTAGTTAGTAGCATGCAAGCGTACGTGGAAGCCAGGCCAGCAAGCGTCGATCGATCCATGTTCACGCAGGGTGATTGGCTAGCTGACAAGACGGCAGCACGAGAAAACGTACGGAGAAATAATTTTTGGGGTGTGTGTTGTTTTGCACCTTGTCTTGCATGCACGCGAACTATATATATATATATGTTCCGTTCCGGTTAGTTGGTTGACCCTCGTCGATGGATATCGCATGCGCTCAAGTGTATCTATGTTGATGTACTAGGACAGTGGTAATATAATTACCCACCAAGCATGTTGCTATTTGCTTTACCGCGTGCCCTTTGTCTTGTTTAATCTGCTTGTCTCTGTTTCAGCAGCTAGTCTAACTTGTACTGGTAGCTTTTATTTCCTATTTTCCTTCTTGTGAGTTGTGACGAGCGACGAACGGGCTTGTTTAAAAAAGAAAGCTGGGGGCTACGAGCGAACGACATGCACGTACGTACCAACGAACTGTGTCAATGGAACACGTGTTGGCAGGTAGGAGATGCACGTTACAGAATGCCCCCGGCCCTATCCGTACGTGAACCACGGAAAAGAACGCGAAATTTTCGCGGTACGCAACGCACGTGCTGGGTTGATGAGCAGTAAACGGGCGTGCCGGCTGTACCTGTACGTGCGCGCGTCGCTGCTCCTCTCGCGCGTGCCGTCGTCGATCGACGTACGTGAGCAGTGACCGCGCGGGCAGGCCCGCCCGCGGCCCCGCCGAGTGCACTGACCAGACCACCACTCGATCAGCGGTGAGTATTAGTACCCTCCCAAGTCCGGTGGTTATGTGACGTGGGAAAGAGATTCAACGTGGTAACTTTTGTGGCTGAGGATCAACAGTCGGATAAAATAACAATGATTCAGATCTTTTACGGCACATCTAGAAAATACTATAGCACCCTCTCATAGGACCTGTTTGGTAGTGCTCTAGATTTCAGCTTTACTTGAAATCTATAACTTGTAAGCTAAAATAAAGTGAATTAAGTTTATATTTTTAGTCTAAAATGTAAACAGGATGATCTATCTAAACACTCTTAATGTACTCACAGTTCTAGCTTCACGAATCTGATGAAATTAGAATTTTCAGTTTCACCAGATTCACGAATTTGATGAAGCTAAATCCCTGCCAAACAGACGCTAACATTGCTTAAGTTGCATTGTAGCAATACATAAAGCTGGTTCTGTAGCACAATCTAACCGTTTCTACCACGCTACAGCGACGCTAGCGCATGGCACGCAATTACTTAAGTTGCAGCTACTACTACAGGAACCTATCTAGGGCCAGACCGGCCACCGCCCCCACCAGCTCGCTCCAGACATAGCAACAAGCAACTGCCGATGCGGTGGGGTGCTTCTTTTGGGGCTTCAATTTCCCTTCAATTCTTCCAACGCCAGCTTGCCCTGTAGCTAAGGTCTTTTCTGTCGTTGCGGCACGCTAGGTCACTATCTAGCTTTCGTGTGCCTTCCTTGGCTTCACTTCTTCGCTTCATGCCCCCAACAGCTGCAGCGGTGGTTCACCTCTTCTCTACGGAGACTGGATAAAAACGGGTCAAATATTTCCTACCTGATCCGGGATTAGATCAGATCAGGATCGGATTTGACTATCCGGACGGATCTGAGATGAAATTCGGATCAAGGATCGGATACGGAGCAGCCAATATCCGGTAAATACGGGACGAGATCCAGATATCCGTATCTTTCATATTAGGATATCAGCAAGGCCCCGACCATTTCATCACAATTTTCCATTTCAGCCCATTTATATTGACAATTAGTTAGTTCTATTGATGCTAAAGTATCAAATTCTTCATATGATGTCTACTGGGTTTGATTGATATATAACTTGCTATTACAGTCATGTACCCGTATGGTTTAATTCAACGTATATTGCTCTATATATACGTAAATTATTCATATATCTTTATCTGTTTTCGACTCGAATTCGTTATATATCTGTCTTGTATCCGTATCCCAAATAACTCGGATTAATATCCGTATTCGACTAGCTCATATCTGATTCTAAATCCCAAAAAAAATATAAAATAAGATATGAAAAAAGCAGTACCCATCTGTATCCGACATATTTTCAGCTCTAATGGAAACGTCATGGTGCTGCGGCCGCGACCGCGAGTCTCCCATGATCCTTGACCTCCGAATCCGATCGTCCTAACGAATTCAAGCGGCCCCTGTGGCCAGCTAGTTGCCAGTTGTAGCCGGGTGTCCGGCCTTTCCTAGCTCTTAACAGGTCGTAGGTGTCATTATATTACTCGGCTCCCGGCCCAGCAACTCCGGCCTCGACCTGTGACAACTCGATCATCACCTAAATTAGACTTTCGTTTCGGTCGAAGCCGGGACGTGCAGGTCTCTCTAGCTCGGAGTAACGAGGATTACAGACCAAGTAAATAATTTTTTTGTCGAAAGCGGGTGCAGATGATAAGAGCCTACTTAGTAATAAATTAGAAGCTAACAATGACAAATTATAACAAAGAGATATCAGTTATAAGAAATGACAACCAATTATATGGTTATATAAGTCTCGATCAGGTAAACTAGTCGAGAGATGTGATAGTTTCACATGTGATTAATATGAAAGTAGTTACCGACGCATCTATCAACATATGACGGTTGGTCAAGAGCCACAACTTGTTAGAGGCTCACTTAATATAACGGTTATGTCTACAACCACGATTCAAACAGAGCCTTACTCACTTTAGTAACAAACTAGTCATAAGTCAACAATGATCAGTTATGACTAAGAGATGACTAGTCATATGGTTCTATAAGTACTAGCTATGTAAATTGGTCTGAAGACATAGCATTTTTCCACATGATGATGTGAAAATAGTTATTAGCGTATCTGACAACTTATGACGGTTAGCTAAAAGACACAATGGCCAATCAAAGAACACGGTTCAAGACTCAACGAAAATACATGTGCGAGGGCAAAAGATACCTCTAGCGGTATTAACTTTTACCTCGTAGATACATAAACAGAATGAGTCAAAGACTTAAAAAGACATATCAAATTTATTCTTGTTACACTCTTTCGATCAACATCAATAAATTTGACTGTGGCGGTGTCCTCTTATTTTTACCTTTTCGTGAGTGCCACAGAGAGGCCTGGTATCGACGGGGTGCTTCTCGAGGGGTTCAGCCCAGTCATTTGGGGGAGAATATACTACCGTACCGTGCAGCAACATGCGCTGCACAGTTGGGTCGTTGTTGCGTGTCGTGACATGTACAGTAAGCTAGACAGCTGCTGCGCACCATGTACCTCTGTCGGCCGGTCGGCGCAGCTTGCGCGCGGTGATTGCAGCCGGATCGGAGGAATTAATCTAGTGTAGAAAAGCACACAGATGCAGCAACGAATGGCTCCGCTCGTAGGTACTTAGTGTAGCATGCATGGCTGGAATAAATTCGGTGAATATTTTGTCATTGTTTATTTTTTTTAAAAAAATAGTCGGAAGACTGTCGGTTCTGATGTCTTTTACTTTCGAATGACTGAGCTGTAAAACTGGGCGTTTATAAGCCGATGGCCGGAGGAAATGAAAGGAGAATATCCCAGCATATCTCTAGTTTGGTAGAGTAGGTTGTTGTTCCTGGTGTTCTTCCTATCGCCGATTCTGATTCCTATCAGGTAATCCAATTTCGGGGCCTGACAGGTACCCTGTATTATGTAGTTATGGACCTATGTAGTACAATGCTGTGCCAATCAATGTTTATGCCTGCCTGCAATGATTTGCAGGGCGTATGCAAAATATGTATCTTGCTGGTTGATTTTCGTTTTCCGGAATGTAGGTCTCGACAATTACTTTTGTATTGCACTCAACTAGAAAATGAGACGCGTGCTTCTTTTCAAGTCCAGCTAATAGTATTACACCAAGCACTAAAAGTATGTTGGTAATCTAGCCGTTCGAGCATGTCTCTGTGGCGCAAAATCGAAGATTATTCTTCATAGCAAATCTCAGCTCCGTATAAATATAAAACTAGCCAGCAGTTACGCGTGCATGTCATCTAGTAACAACTGTTTCACTCTGCTGTCAGACCTAATTTTAACCTAGTGCTAGAACAGTAATACCCGTACTTAGTTCGGTACAGTTAGTTCTACGTACTTGAGCTCGCAATTTACTCGCGCATAGTGGTCACTTTTATTGCTTGTCTTCACAGGCTCCTGCTTGTGTTCACAGGGTACGGGTGGGGGCCTGGGGGGTCTTGCTGTGTGTGCGACTGTGCGAGTGCTCTGTGACTGTGCAACCCATCTCATAGGCTTTTGGGCCGGGTGGGAGGATCAGATGGGCGCGCGCGAGGTTGCCCGAAATAGGCGAGGCACGGCCGCGCGCATCCGATCCAGACGGCGCTCGCCGTGGTACGCGATCGAGCCGTACGCGCCCCGCCGAAACCCATACACACTAGGTTGGCTGCGCGTACGCTGGCTTGGGTTCGAATGTGAATAATGGGCTACTAGCTTACTACCCAAGCTAGACATGCGCTAGACTAGATAGGACTTTTAGCCCGTAAAGAGGGGGCCGGACGGACTACTGTACAGCGCACAGGTACATTATTAGGTTATTCCCAGCATTGTGAACGCATCTATTTAATACATGGCATAAAAAGCATTTGATTGATGAAGTAAGAGAATTAAGAGGAGAGAAGAAACAAGATTCTTGAAGCAGATACCACTTGTAGACACCTAAATCATAGTATTGAAACTTGAATCATCTAAATGGCCCACAATTCATACTCTCATACACATCTAGCATTTAATTATCTTGTGGGGATTAAGAAACAATCTATGATGCCATGTATTGGGATAGTTGTATCTTCTATAATATCATATGATATGTCAGCTTTAAATATTGTGATAAGATACAATACACTGTGAATACAGGATACACAACAGTGTCCTGCTCCATGCATGCATGCATGCCTCGATGCCCCCAGGCCCTCCTAATCATCGCTCTTTTGTCCTCTCCACTGCCCATATTGCCACATGTAAACAGACTCTTAGCAGATGCTAATTATGATGCCAAAGAATCAGGAGTGATCATTCTTCTTCTCTCTCACGCTTGTCTTCTAAGATTACTTCAAAATACGACGTCATTTTAAACGTACGTGTTAATTTGTTCAATTCTATCTACACTTGTACAGCATGGTTCTGGCTTTTGGTATATGGATGGACCCGGCCGTCCTTGTGTCTTTCGCTCGCTCGGAGAGAATCATTGGCTTTTGTAGGACGCATGTGCTAACATTCCCAGGCGAAGTTTGGCTAGCTACGTACCGGCGAAATGACTCAGTCACGCTAACGTGTCGAGATTCAATAGGAGGTGTTCGCTCATGACAAGACGCGCCACCAATCACTATTATTCGAGTGCATCCATGGTCCCTAATCAGTTATTTTCGTTATCAAGGCTTCACTATTTCAAACTGCGTGATATCTCAATATTTGGAATTATAGCTAGCTAGCTGTTGCTCTAGTTTTTTCTTAATTTATTGTGCAAAGTTTAATTGTAGATGGACTGTGAGGATTGGATGTATCAGAAAAACCGTGTGAGTGCTGAATTTCACAGGGGTGTTAAGGAGTTTAAAAAAATTACAGAAGAGGACATGGCGAAGATGGGGTGTAAACTTTATATATTGTCCTTACATTGATTGCACCAATCTCAGGAGATTTAACAATTCAGCCAAAATTGAGGACCACTTAATTCGACGTGGCTTCATGATGAATTACATGTGTTGGAGCCATCACGGGGAGGCACGTAGTACCCTTCCGGTATGCAACGAAGACATAGTGGAACCCGATGATGTGTTGCAGCGTTATATTTTTCAGGAGGATAATTTGGAGCAAATGCTGTGGGATGTAGAGGGAAATTACACGAAAAGAGAGTGTGAAAAGTTTAAAAGCTTGATGGAAGATGATGCCAAATGATATTCTCGGGTTATAAAGCGGAATACACCAAGTTAGGTTCGATCCTTGCATTGTTCGAACTGAAGGTAAAACACCGTTAGACAGATATAAGTTTAATGTACTTCTAGTTCTTCTATCAGATCTGCTTCTGAAGGGAAACGAGTTGCCAATAAGCATTTATGAAGCGAAGAAGCTACTATGTCCATGGGAATAGAAATAGAAAGGATACATACATGTCCAAATAATTGCATCTTGTATCGTAACGCGCATCAGGAATTGCACGTTTATCCAGTTTGTAGTGTGCACCGATACAAACAAAAGGAGAAGTGTAATGACAAGAAGCGTAAAAGCCGGGGCGATGACGGTGAAGAGGTAACTAAAGGTGCACTGGCCAAGGTATTGTGGTACTTGCCAATCATTCTCCGTTTAGAGCGGTTGATTGCAAATCCCAGAAAGGCAAAATTATTGTGTTGGTATTATGAGTCTCGAAAGAAAGATGGCAAACTCAAACACCCCATTGATTCGGCTCAACAGAGAAATATCGATTGAAAATAAGAGGAGTTTGGTGCAAAAATAAGGAACATAAAATTTGAATTGAGTACCGATGGAATGAATCCATTTGGTAACATGAGCGGTCGTCATAGCACCAGGCCAGTTTTGTTGTGTATCTACAATTTTCCTCCTTGGTTGTGCATGAAGCGAAAGTATATCATGATATCATTACTAATCTCAAGTTCCAAATAGCCGCGAAATGATATTGATGTGTAACTTACACCACAATCGAAGGAATTTGGTAAACTGTGGAATGAGGGGTCACGGTGGATGCATACAAAGAGAACACTTCACTCTACGGGCCATGATATTTTGCACTATAAATGATTTTTCGGCTCTTGGTAATTTGGCGGGATACAATACCAAAGGAGCCAAGGCGTGTCCCATTTGTGAAGAGAAAACTGAGAGCTTGTGGCTGCCGAATTCCAAGAAAACTGTGTACATGGGTCAATATAGGTTTCTACCTCGAAGTCATCAATACTGTAAAATGAATGACAAATTTGATGGGAAAAGGGAAGTTCGTTCAGCCCCGCAACCTATGAGTGCAAGGCAAGTACATTCACGTATGAGGGTATCGATGTTTAGAATGGAAAGTATCGTAAATCTGTTCGGCCAACGACCATTTGGAAGAAGAGGTCAATATTTTAGGACTTACCTTATTGGAAATAGTTAGATGTCCGCCACTATATTGATGCTATATACGTTGAGAAGAATATCTACGATAATTTGGTTGGTATCTTACTGAACATACCTAAGAAGCCAAGGATGGTGTCCATGCTCGCCGCGACATGACCTACATGGGAATCAGGCCCAAGCTTGCAACGATAGAGGAGGAAGGAAAAGGTCTGTACATCCCCCTGCATACTACACCTTATCCAAGAATGAGAGAGAAGACCTTTGTAAGTGTCACCAGGGTATTAAAGTTCCATTGGGCTACTTCGCAAATATTAAGAAGTTTGTGTCCAAAGATAATATGAAGTTGCTTGGTATGAAGTCCCACGATTCTCATTCTTGATGACCCAAATACTCCATGTTGCAATTAGAAAATATTCTGCCAGAAGATGTCAGGTTGGCAATCACGAAGCTATGTTATATCTTAATGCGATTTCTTGCAAGGTTATTGACCCCGATGTGCTAGACGACTTACAAAGTGAGGTGGTGCAAACCTATGTCAGCTCGAGATGCATTTCCCCTCTCGTTCTTCGATGTCATGGTCCACCTTATTAGAGAAATTAAGATATGTGGATCTGCATTCCTACATTACATGTATCCGTTCAAGAGGTATATGGATATATTAAAGTCCTACGTAAGAAATTGGTCATAGTCTGAGGGTAGTATTGTTGAAGGTTATGGGACTGAAGAGGTTATTGAGTTCTACATGGACTACTTAGGTAAAAGACAAGCAATCGGTGTTCCTGTATCTCGTCATGAGGGCAAACTTGCCGGTAAAGGAATCGTTGGGTCCAAACTAATGAGTTCGAGGTTTGATATGTATTGCAAAGCACATTTGATGATTTTAACGATAAGTCACAGAGAAGTTTGTCCATACATCGAGCAGTACAAGTTGATATTACGTGAAGAGAATCCACAAATGGATGAGCTTTCCATCGCACGAGAACACAATGACCGATTCCTCATATGGTTCAAAGAAAAAGCAGATGTCTCCTTTAGTGAGAATATCAAATGGTTGGCTGACGGACCAAGATTTAATGTACAGATATGACAGGGGTACGATATTAAATGGCTACACCTTTTACACTAAGAGTCAAGATGCCAAGAGTACCATCCAAAATAATGGTGTGAGCATAGATACTTTTTCTGATGATCATCACTTGAAAAGAGTCTCCTCAACTACAATGAACTCCTACTATGGGATGATTGAAGAAACTTGAGAGCTCGATTATGGAATATACCAAGTTTCATTGTTCCGATATAAGTGGGTGAGACTTTCACATGGAGTGAAGGTCTACAAGAGAGGCTTTACTATTGTGGATCTCAATAGACTCGCTTACAAAAATGACTCGTTAGTCCTTGCGAAGCAAACAACTGAAGTCTTCTACATGCGTGATCTGGTCAATTCAAGGTTGCATGTCGTTCTTCATGGCAAGAGGCGGATCGTAGGAGTTGACAATGTCGTGGATGAAGAAGAGTACAATCAATTTGATGAAATACCCCCGTTTGCGGTTGGGGTCTGTCTTAATGGGGACGACGACACACATAGGGCCAATTACATATGAGTAGATCATCATGAAGGGTTGTATTGTAAATAAATATGCTATTTAAATATTTGTTGCTAATATCATTGTTCCATTATGTATGTAAAATATCGTGTAATACTTTCGGAGTAAAATCCAAGTTGAATTGCTGCTTTTCGAGATTTTCATGGAAATTCAATATCTCTTTATGCCTAAATAGCACATTGTCACATATATCTGTAAGAAAATTCCTTTCGATGAAATTCTTTTTGGGAAAGCTTGTAACTGGTCAAAAGTTCATTTCTGGAAATTTTCAAACAATTTAGGCTAAATTTGAATTTTTTTTTACTTTTTTACTCTTTATGGAAAATTTAGGACTACGAATTGAAATTCGGCGTATGTCTTGAATGGGGAATTTCTATTCAAAAATTCTTTATGGAAAAGCTTAGGAGTATGCCAAAGCATGTTTCTGCAAAATTCAAAATAATTTCAACTATACATGACAAAGTTATGACCTTTTCTCTCTGTGATGAAATGCTAAAAATTCAAAATTGTACTATGGTATGAAAATTCAATATTTGTATCGGTTTCGGATGTAAACCGACACAGCTAGTTGTCACTTCAATATACACACAAGTCATATTACTATCGGTTTCTTTAGGAAAACCGTCATGATACAGATAGTTGTTGCTTCAATTTATCAGTGTCGGTTTTTTTAAAACTGATACAGATAGATCTACGTGGGTCCTCTCATTAGTGTCGGTTTTTATTAAAACCTACTCGGTGCGAATCATTAGTGTCGGTTTTTAAATAAAACCGGTAGAGACATGTTCACCATTAGTGTCGGTTTTTAAATAAACTTGATAGAGATAGTGTATCAGTTTTCCACTGCAAATATTGTTATTGGTTTGAAATGAACTGACACAAAAAATAATTTGCATAATCAGTTCTTTAATAAACCGACACAGATGTTGATCAATGGTGTCTGTTCTTACTCAAGAAGATACTACAGTCATTTGTGCCGGGTTTTTCAGAGAACCGACACAGATACAATAGTCGTTTCTATTGGTTTTTAAGAGAACCGACACATATAAGTTGTCTACTTGTATCAACATTGAAACAGATAATGTTATATTTGTATCGGTTTTACAATGAACTGACACGAATACGAGAACTATTTATATCGGTTTAATGGATGGACCGACACAGTTATTGTATCAATTACATTTAGTTCTACCGATTAACCGACATAGATACTATAGTCATTTGTATCGGGTTTTTCAGAGAACTGATATAGGTAAGATGGTCATTTGTATCGGTTTTCTAAGGGAACTGACACAGGTAGTTCTCCATTTGTATCAGTTTTTAAGAGAACTGACACAGATAAGTTATCTACTTGTATCAACACCGAAATAGACAATGTTATATTTGTATCGGTTTTACAGTGAACTAACACGAATATGAGAACTATTTGTATCGGTTTAATGGATCAACCGACACAGTTATTGTATTAATTACAATCGGTTCTTCCGATTAACCGACACAGATACTATAGTCATTTGTATTGGGTTTTTCAGAGAACCGACATAGGTAATATGATCACTTGTATCGGTTTTCTATAGAAACCGACACAGGTAGTTCTTTATTTGTATCGGTTTTTAATGAAACCGACACGGATAAGTTATCTATGTGTATCAACACCGAAATAGATAATGTTATATTTGTATCAGTTTTACAGTGAACCGACACGAATACGAGAAATATTTGTATCGGTTTAATGGTTGGACCGACATAGTTATTGTATTAATTACAATCGGTTCTACCGATTAACCGACACGAATAAATGAAATGCTCCTTTCCTTAATTACTTCCCTCGTCTCATCAGCCCTCACTCATGCACACGACCCCCACTCCAAACGCATTCTTAGCTAGTGCTTTGCCTCGGCTTCCGCATCCATCGTCACCACCGGTGCCTCCCTCCTCAAAGCTCCCCCATTGGTGCATCCCCGCTCGGAGCTCCCCCCACCGGCGCCTCCCCTCTCGTCGGTGTCCCCATCGGTGCCTCCCTGCTCGGACCTGGTCCACCGGCGCCTCCCTGCATGGACCTGCCCCCACCGGTGCCTCCCTGCAAGAAGACTTGAGCTCATTTCTAGTGCCCCGTGCACAAATACTATGCTATCAATCATGATTTTCAGTAGATATTGGACCGCTAGTGCAAAAATGGACATTGTCTTTGGAGTTCAAACTTCAGAACTTCAATGTTGTTCGTAAATTTGGAATTTGGAGAACTAAATATATATCTCCTGTCAACATTTATGTATAGAACAAACTCAAACATTGCGCCACATTATGATCAAATCAATGACAAGGTTTATGTTAGGATACTCTTGCCACAATATATATCCTCTCTGGATAGCATGTACTTCATCATTTTACAAGTGTTTGTTAAGTTTCATTTTATGCATGTTGCAATATAGGGGCCATACTAATACATATAAGCACAGTCTGTTGTAATTAGCCATTACATATTCGTTTTTTAGCTAGCCAAAGTGTGCAACCTCAATATTCCATCACATGTTCTCCCTTCTGTTGTGTTGAACTAAGTACTTGTCCTTAGTAAACTAAACTGCATTTCTGTTTTGTAATTTATGAATCTTCTATAGGCATATATGTTTCTAGAATTAGTGTAGCATCTAAGATGAGAATAACACTTTTATACCTAAAGTTATCGTATTAGTCTTTTGTTATATAATTTCCCAGTTTAGTTTAGCTAAGCCTTGTTCCTGTACTTAATTCATGTTTCTTCAAAAACCTACATCAGACAGATGAATCACAATTTTGCTAATGGCTTATTGTAACCGGTCTGGCGTGGCAACCATTGGGCGCCATAGCATGGGCGAGGCCGTATCGGCGATCCTGACGCGGCAAAGTAGGAAACAATGGCGAGGAGGCCGTATCTGCGATGACGATCGGCGGTCACGAGGAGACGAAGCGAGTCCGATAGAAGGTTCAGTGGGAGAATTTGTGCGAGGGCATGCGGTGGAAGCGAAGTCTCCGTGCGACCCGGATGACGACTTCGTCGGAAGGAGCCGAGTGGCACGGAGAAAGCGGTGCGCTCCATGTGCGAAGAGGGACCGGATCCGCTGGCAACGTCCCATGGATGAGAACCAATGGGGGCAGCAGAACCGGTCGCACGAGCCGTAGAACCTGCAAGAGGAAAAGGGCCGACGGGCAGCTGGACAGAATCCATATTAGTGAGAAAGTCAAGAGCGGATGGATCAAGAACGGCATGCGCTGTGGCGAAGGGAAAAATCGTCTCATCAAAAACGACGTGACGAGATATGATGATGCGATTTGTGGACAAATCAAGGCATCGGTAACCCTTATGTTCCGAGGGATAACCAAGAAAAACACAAAGGGTGGAACGGGGAGAGAGTTTATTAGCTGCTGTGGAGGAAAGGTTGGGATAACACAGACATCCGAAAACACGTAAGTGAGAATAGGAGGGGTGGAGGCCATAAAGAGCGAAATGCGGGGTGAGAAACTTAAGTGTTTTGGTGGGGTGAAGATTTAGGAGATATGTAGCGGTATGAAGGGCCTCGGCCCAATAGGAGGGTGGAAGGTTGGCTTGGAACATGAGAGAGCGCATGATATTATTTGTAGAGCGAATGATACGTTCGGCTTTGCCATTTTGTTGGGAGGTATGAGGACATGACATGCGGAGTGCAACGCCATGTGTAAGGAAAAAATGACGAGTGGAAGAGTTGTCGAATTCACGGCCGTTGTCACATTGAATACTTTTTATCGGGAGGCCAAACTGCGTGCGAACATAGGCGAAAAAATGCGATATAGTAGAAAAGGTGTCCGACTTAAGACGCAAAGGGAAAGTCCACGAGTAGTGCGATCGATCGTCTAATATAATGAGATAGTATTTATAACCGGAAATACTAGCTACGGGGGATGTCCACAAGTCACAATGAAGTAAATCAAAGTTTGCGTGTATGCAGGAGCGAGAGCTAGGAAAAGGTAAACGAATGTGACGACCGAGTTGGCAAGCATGACAAATAGATTCAGGGGCATTATTACATGAAATGATGGAAGAACTAGCTAATTTGGAGAGAGCCTCAGCACCAATGTGACCAAGACGGCGATGCCAAAGTGTAGACGATGATGTGGCGACGAAAGCTCGGGGTTGGGGAGGACATGGCAAAAAAGGGTAGAGCTGGCCGGAACTATTGCACTGGCGATCACGCTCCCGGTCGAAGATCCTTCACGAGAAGGCCATAGGGGTCAAATTCAGCGGAACAATTATTATCGATAGTAAATTGTGAGCAATCAATTTTTGATGAGGTGGGGGGTGACAAGAATGTTTCGTAATGAAAAATGACCGTGAAGGTTAGTGGAGGCGATAGAGGTGACAGGGAGAGTAGAACCGTTACCCACGACCACAGAAGAGTGAGATGGAGGAGGAGGGTGGGAAATGGTGATGTTACCGGCATCCGAGGACATGTGAGAAGTGGCGCCGGAGTCCATGTACCATTCACGAGATGGAGGAGGGTTGAGCGACATTGTGTTGAATGAATTGAGCAACGCCGCTTGGTCCCAATGGCCTGTAGATGTGATGGCGTCAAGGCAGACCCATCACCGAGCATCACACGGGCACCACAGAATGGCGGCAGTCGCACCGGGCATTAAGCCGGCAAGCGGCGATCGCACCGAGCATCACAAGGGAAGCGGAACATGGGCGAGGTCTTTGCGTCTGACCGATTAAGCGCCAGGTGGAGACGGCGTGAAGCGGGCTGGGGGGGGCGCCGTAGATGGACGTGGACCGAGGATGGAGTTGCTCCCATGCGGCCACACTTGCACCGTACCGGTCCATGGATTCCATGGCAGGCCAAACCGAGGAGGATGAGCAGTGTGCGGCTGCTGGAAGTGAGAGGCCTGGGACGTCGAGAAGTCACCGGTGCCGCCGCGGTTAGAGCGGCCGCCGCGGCGATTGTTACGGCCCTTGCCGCGAGCGCCACCTCTGCCGTAGAAGGTATCGCCCCCGTTGCTGGAGCGGCCACCAGAACGTGATGCGCCACCCCCACCGGTCTGGCTGGTGGCAAGGAGAGCCGTCGACGTGCCAACCCGATTCTGCAAGGTGAGCTCTTCCAGCATGAGATCACCACGTACCTCGACGAACGATGGCAGTGGCTTGGTCCTGCGGATGAGAGCTGCCATGTGAGAGTATTTGTCGTTGAGGCCTCGGAGAACGGCAAGAACGAGAGTGCGGTCGAGAACGGGTTCCCCGAGATCACCAAGAGCGTCAGCCATGGCCTTCAACTTGCGGCAGTAATCGGAGATAGTGAGGTCGCCTTGGCAGAAGGTGCGAAACTCGGCGTCGAGGTACATCGCGCGTGTCTCCTTGTTGCCAAGGAACTGCTCCTCAAGGCCAAGCCAGACGCGGCGAGCGGATGTAGTCGGCGACATGACGAGCTCGACGAGGCTCGAGCATATGGTTCCGTAGAGCCATGACAGGACCGTACACTCCATGCGAAGCCAAGACGGATCGTCGGGAAAAGCGACATCGGCGAGGACGTGATCGGAGAGCGCGTACTTGCCGATGACGAGGAGGAAGAGACCGCGCCATGTGGTGTAGTTTGGCGAGTCGGAGTCAAGGACGACAGGGATGAGAGTGCGGATGTTGACGACGGCCACCGCTTGAGCGTGGAGGGCGGCAATGGTGGAGGCTTCAAGCACGCGGTGCTGTTCTTGCATGGCGCGTTGGGCTTCCTCAAGACGGCGACGATCCGCATCAAGACGAGCACGGTCTGTGTCAAGAAGTTGGCGTTGAGCAGCAAGATGCTCGGCCTCAAGTTGCATCTCGTTGGCGCTCATGGAGAAAGGAGAGAAGACGTGGCAGGCGGGAGTCGCCGGCGGCGTGAATGCGGAAGTGAGGGGCGCAGGAAACGAACCCGCTCTGATACCATGAAAGCGTGAAGCTAAAGGATAGAAAACGCTAACTGAGTTTTTGCATTAGTTGTGCCCAGTTCAAATAGCCATTGAGGCGTACAGGGAATCAGTTGAGGCGTACAGAGAAAAGCAACAAACTAGGAGTACAAGCATGCTAAAGAGGAGACAAGGAATCCTGGTTTGTTGCAACTCAGTCAGAAGCATGCCAGTGCCAGTGCATGTAAAGCAGACGCAGGGCTACAGAGCTGCATGGGGCATGCAACAGAACGGACCGTCTAACAGGAAGATCTGATATCCACTATAGAAAAAGAAAACAACTACTGAACTACAAATACAAACACACACTCTATACACGTAAACACTCACACCGCACGCACCTCCGGTGCTTACCTGCAAGAAGACAACCAGTGAATTCGGCAAACTTTTGGGGCAATCTGACGACTTCACTTAATTAAGTGACTTTTCACGGACGAGATTTCTCTTGGAAGACCTGATGACAAATTCTATGGCTAGTAATTAAGTAGACACGACAGTAAAAATCACTGTGGCTGTCAAGTTGTGTCGTTAAGCTGTTTGTTCTTTGACTGTCGGTTCTGATGTCTTTTTACTTTCGAATGACTGAGCTGTAAAAACTGGGCGTTTATAAGCCGATGGCCGGAGGAAATGAAAGGAGAATATCCCCAGCATATCTCTAGTTTGGTAGAGTAGGTTGTTGTTCCTGGTGTTCTTCCTATCGCCGATTCTGATTCCTATCAGGTAATCCAATTTCGGGGCCTGACAGGTACCCTGTATTATGTAGTTATGGACCTATGTAGTACAATGCTGTGCCAATTAATCAATGTTTATGCATGCCTGCAATGATTTGCAGGGGCGTATGCAAAATATGTATCTTGCTGGTTGATTTTCGTTTTCCGGAATGTAGGTCTCGACAATTACTTTTGTATTGCACTCAACTAGAAAATGAGACGCGTGCTTCTTTCAAGTCCAGCTAATAGTATTACACCAAGCACTAAAAGTATGTTGGTAATCTAGCCGTTCGAGCATGTCTCTGTGGCGCGCAAAATCGAAGATTATTCTTCATAGCAAATCTCAGCTCCGTATAAATATAAAACTAGCCAGCAGTTACGCGTGCATGTCATCTAGTAACAACTGTTTCACTCCAAGGTCCAGACCTAATTTTAACCTAGTGCTAGAACAGTAATACCCGTACTTAGTTCGGTACAGTTAGTTCTACGTACTTGAGCTCGCAATTTACTCGCGCATAGTGGTCACTTTTATTGCTTGTCTTCACAGGCTCCTGCTTGTGTTCACAGGGTACGGGTGGGGGCCTGGGGGGTCTTGCTGTGTGTGCGACTGTGCGAGTGCTCTGTGACTGTGCAACCCATCTCATAGGCTTTTGGGCCGGGTGGGAGGGATCAGATGGGCGCGCGCGAGGTTGCCCGAAATAGGCGAGGCACGGCCGCGCGCATCCGATCCAGACGGCGCTCGCCGTGGTACGCGATCGAGCCGTACGCGCCCCGGCCGAAACCCATACAGACTAGGTTGGCTGCGCGTACGCTGGCTTGGGTTCGAATGTGAATAGTGGGCTACTAGCTTACTACCCAAGCTAGACATGCGCTAGACTAGATAGGACTTTTAGCCCGTAAAGAGAGGGGGCCGGATGGACTACTGTACAGCGCACAGGTACATTAGGTTATTCCCAGGTCGTGAGTAACGTCTTGCATTTAATGTATCTGCATAAACATTTTTGATGATGTGGCGAGAGAGTTAGAGGGAGAAAGAAAGTGCATCTTGAGCAAGATACCACTTAGACACGAAATCATAGTCATTGAAACTTGAATCATCTAAGTGGCCCACAATTCATACTCTCATACACATCTAGCATTTAATTATCTTGTGGGGATTAAGAAACAATCTATGATGCCATGTATTGGGATAGTTGTATCTTCTATAATATCATATGATATGTCAGCTTTGAATATTGTGATAAGATACAATACACTGTGAATACAGGATACACAACAGTGTCCTGCTCCATGCATGCATGCATGCCTCGATGCCCCCAGGCCCTCCTAATCATCGCTCTGTTGTCCTCTCCACTGCCCATATTGCCACATGTAAACAGACTCTTAGCAGATGCTAATTATGATGCCAAAGAATCAGGAGTGATCATTCTTCTTCTCTCTCACGCTTGTCTTCTAAGATTACTTCAAAATACGACGTCATTTTAAACGTACGTGTTAATTTGTTCAATTCTATCTACACTTGTACAGCATGGTTCTGGCTTTTGTTATATGGATGGACCCGGTCGTCCTTGTGTCTTTCGCTCGCTCGGAGAGAATCATTGGCTTTTGTAGGACGCATGTGCTAACATTCCCAGGCGAAGGTTGGCTAGCTACGTACCGGCGAAATGACTCGGTCACGCTAACGTGTCGAGATTCAATAGGAGGTGTTCGCTCCTGACAAGACGCGCCACCAATCACTATTATTCGAGTGCATCCATGGTCAACTGGTTGTAACTGACGTCCCTAATCAGTTATTTTCGTTATCAAGGCTTCACTATTTCAAACCGCATGATATCTCAATATTTGGAATAGCTAGCTAGCCGTCGCTCTAGTTTTTTCTTAATTTATTGTGTAAAGTTTAATTGTAGATGGACTGTGAGGAAGGGATGTATCAGAAAAACCGTGTGGGTGCTGAATTTCATAGGGGTGTCAAAGAGTTTAAAAAAATTATAGAAGGGGACATGGTGAAGAGGGGTGTAAACTTTATATATTATCCTTACATTGATTGCACCAATCTCAGGAGATTTAACAATTCAGCTCAAATTGAGGACCACTTAATTCGACGTGGCTTTGTGATGAATTACACGTGTTGGAGCCATCACGAAGAGGCACGTAGTACCCTTCCGGTATGCAATGAAGACATAGTAGAACCCGATGACGTGTTGCAGCATTATATTTTTCAGGAGGATAATTTGGAGCAAATGCTGCGGGATTGGAGGGAAATTACCCGGAAAGAGAGTGTGAAAAGTTTAAAAGCTTGATGGAAGATGATGCCAAATGATGTTCTCGGGTTATAAAGCGGAATGCACTAAGTTGGGTTCGGTCCTTGCATTGTTCGAACTAAAGGTAAAACACTGTTAGACAGATATAAGTTTCAATGCACTTCTAGTTCTTCTATCAGATCTGCTTTCGAAGGGAAACGAGTTGCTAATAAGTATTTATGAAGCGAAGAAGCTATTATGTCCATAGGAATGGAAATAGAAAGGATACATGCATGTCCAAATAACTGCATCTTGTATCGTAACGCGCATCAAGAGCTGCACGTTTATCCAGTTTGTAGTGTGCCCCAGTACAAACAAAAGGAGAAATGTAATGACAAGAAGCGTAAGAGTCGGGGCGACGACGGTGAAGAGGTAACTAAAGGTGCACTGGCCAAGGTATTGTGGTACTTGCCAATCATTCTCCGTTTGAAGCAGTTGATTGCAAATCCCAAAAAGGCAAAATTGTTGTGTTGGCATTATGAGTCTCGAAAGGAAGATGGCAAGCTCAAACACCCCACTGATTCGGCTCAATGGAGAAACATCGATTGAAAATAAGAGGAATTTGGTGCAAAAATAAGAAACATAAGATTTGGATTGAGTATCGATGGAATGAATCCGCTTGGTAACACGAACAGCCGTCATAACACTTGACCAGTTTTGTCGTATATCTACAATCTCCCTCTTTGGTTGTGCTTGAAGCGAAAGTATATCATGATGTCATTGCTAATCTCAAGTCCCAAATAGCCGCGAAATGATATTGATGTGTACCTTACACCACTTTCGATGATTTGGTAAAATTGTGGAATGAGGGGGTCGCGGTGTGGGATGTATACAAAAAAGAACACTTCACTCTATGGGCCATGGTATTTTGCACTATAAATGATTTTTCAGCTGGTAATTTGGTGAGCTACAGTACCAAAGGAACCAAGGCGTGTCCCATTTGTGAAGAGGAGACTGAGAGCTTGTGGCTGCCGAATTCCAAGAAAACTGTGTACATGGGTCGATGTAGGTTTCTACCTCGAAGTCATCAATACTATAAAATGAATGACAAATTTGATGGGAAAAGGAAAGTTCATTCAGCCCCGCAACTGGCCTATGAGTGCAAGGCAAGTACATTCACGTATGGAGGGTATCGATGTTTAGAATGGAAAATGTCAGGGATTGGATAAAGACCGATCGTCCCATTCGCAAAAAAAAAAAAAAGAAATGAAAACTAGTGCTTACAGAGCAAAATCTAAAGGAAGAACGGGATTTGATGACATCTCATGAGTCATGAATAGGGTTTCAAAAACTGAATTTTAAAAATCGGTTCAAAATTTGTGGTATGAAAACCGTAAAAATCGTTCGAAAACCGAAAGGTTAAGAAATACAAAAATTTTAAAAAAATTCAAAAAAAATAAAAATCGCTTGGTTTTTACCGAAAACCAACCCGACCAATTGAATGTTCTTTAAAAATGATTTTTTTTGTTGAAAATCGTGGTTTTTCAACGGTTTTCAAACACATAAATTTTTTTATTTTTTTAGTTAGACCGGTTTACCGAGCGGTTTTGGATGTCGAACTGAAACGTTAAGATCGAAACTACAGTTTTCAAACATTTTTCGCCGGTTTTTGAAAGCCACTCATGAATCATGATGCCCGTATATAAAAGTAAGAGCGAAGCTCTAGCTTTCTTTGATGTGTGATTGCCATATCGTTCCCGTGCAGACCACCAATTCAACCCAGTTGGGCCGTGTGAGCCCATTTATAAAGCCCAAACAGAACATGTTTGGGCGGATTTAGGCTTGTACGGGCCAATCTGGCATGTACTCATGTCGCGGAGACAAACCGCAGCAAATTCGCGCAATCTCGTGCCTCGCGTGGTTATTCGGTTATTTCGATCTTTTTTGGTTCGTTTTTTAAATAATTCGGTTTTCTAAAATTGCATACCAATTTCTCTAGCTAAAATAAAAAACCTAACTGAATTAATCAAAATAGTTTGATTCAATTAATTTGATTTTTCGGTTAACCGAAATAAGCACCAGAACGAGATAAGATACACCCCATTGTCGGTCGGACGTTGGCCATTATCGCCGCCCAAGGACCGCGTACCATGTGATTGAGGCCGTTGCCGCTGATGAGCGCCTCAGCCCGAGAACCGCGTGGCCAAGGCCGCCGCAACGACTCCATCATCGCGACGACTGGATCTGGTCGTCGAGCACCTCTGTGACACCGACATAGCTTGCAGGCTCTCCCCTCCTCCACGCTCTGTTCCCTCCCATCCCAGCCGCCATGTAGGTCCTCGTTGACCGCCCTTCAAGATCCCCAATAGCCCCAAAGGGGCAAGGGGAGTGGGCGAAGTCTACAAGGGAGGCGATGTGGAGAGCGTGGTGGTGGTCGTTGTGGAGGAACTTGCGGGCAATGCACATGAAGGCGAATGGAAATGGTGGGTTGAATGGCCGATGTTGAATAAGGAATGGCAAACTAAGCTTGGCTCTCCATCTTGCTTTGATCGACTAATCATCTGCAAATGGAGTATATATTGGTTGTTCGGTTTTTTAAGTTAGAATCGAGACGGAACCTTAATACCGATAGCACTAAAATAAAAATCGTAGGATCGATTTTTTTTTCGGTTTACGGATGCCTACCTACCTATCCGTGCGTGTACGTACCGCACGGCCGTGGCAGCTTCGCGGCCAAGAAGATGCCATGTTGGCAGCACCAACCGCAGCCTCCGGTGCAACCCAGCGGCGCCACACGTACGTCGAGCCATATGCCGCTCCAAGCGTCCAACCGCACGCGCGCGGTTCGGTCGCGAATTCGAGGTACTTCCCCGTCCGCCCCGCGCGCTCGTGCGACGTCGCCACTGCCGCGGCCGCGGGAAGCGAGGCCAGCCAGGGCGTGCCGTGCCGGTGACGAAGCGGAACAAGCATACATGGGATATCCGGATATGGACTGCCTGTGTTCCCTGCTCTGTAGCAATCGATTTGCGGGCGCATGCATCGTGGAATCGTGAATACGATGCTCTCTTGTGATAATTTTATCATAGAAGATATAACTTTGTGAAATTTAGTACTACTTTGCGTCCGCAAGGAGAGTATGGTGAGCGATAAGCTGCACGTACTGTAGGCACTTGTCTGGTCGACATTTTCTGGTGCATGTGAGCTCCACCAAAACTGGCCACGTTGTAACGAAATGCTTGGCCGGCTTAAGAAGGCTGCTTGAATTAACTCACTGGTTTTACAGGCTTGAGAGAGTACTGCTACCTTAGGATTCCAGCTCCGGCTCCGCAAGTGCGCAGATGAAGATGCAGGCTATGCAGCCTTTTCGTTTGTAGGATCAAAAGTAGCATCGACTGTGGGCCAGTTGTCAAATGCCAACCATAGAAGTTGGCAAGTCGAACATCCCAACACACTCCACTCTCAAGTGCTCAACCCAACCTGATCAAGAAGGACTTCACGAGTTGGCAGAGCTGCACTGCTGCACGAACGATCTCCGAATTTGGTGAGTAAACTTGGCCCTGAATTCGGAACCCGGATGCATCCGTCTGAAAACTTCCGAGTTCAGACAATCAGATGCAGTTGGGCCATCCTGGAACCAGATGTCGAGCTCGTCGGCACCCGTCACGTGCAGGCTTTCGTTCCTGAGGAACCAAGCTTCGTATTATGAATTTATGATCGACGCTGTGAGCCTGTGACTGTGAGTGAGAGTTGGATAAGTAGAAGCAGTAGTAGTAAAAACAGGAGAGTTAAGAGTATGGACAGAGTATCAAGTTGGGACTGGTCCAATGTTTAGTACCATCGGTGGGCCCACATGCAAGTAAAACAATCTCTTCGTCTCCCCCCTCTGCTCCTCTGAGTCCTCTCCTTCAGTTTTCACTCACATTTCCATCTCCCTGTTCGTTCGCTCCCCCCAGGGCCCGGCGCCCGCGTTCCTCAGTGCAGTGTGGCGGATCTGTAGGCGTAGGAGGTGAAGCAAAATCATGGCAGCGGCTGGCGGATCGAGGCGATGCTTGGTTGAGGCATCCTCGACGGCGCCTCCCCTCTCGTCCATGTCCAACGGCGACGACCGCCGAATTCGGAGGCGCGACGACATCACCGGCGGCGGATTTGGTAGATCCCAGCAAAGGTATCGACGCAACGCCTTGAATTGGTGGAGGCAATGCAGCTTGCACGATGATGGATTCGGTCGCCGATGGGTTCCAGAGGTAACGATGACTGCGATTCGATCCACGCGGCAACGACGGGTGCTCGGATCCGCTGGTCAGGGGCCCTAGTGGCGGTGGCGACGACAATTCATCCAAAGACACGGCTTCGTCGACCTCGTCCCGGTGTCGCACAACTCTAGCTACATCCGTTGGCGGCGGCGTGGCAGAGTAAGGAGCTGTTTGATTTGAGATAAAATTTGCCAAACCAAACTTTATCAAAAATTGATATACCAAAAATTTGGTCACCAAATTGGTTGCCAACATTTAGTCAATAATTGGCAAGAAAATGAACTAGGGTGCCAATGGAGAAGAGAATCTAGCCAAAATTTGGTTGCAAACCAAATGCTTGCCAAATTTGGTCAACACTATCAAAATTTGGTAAGACAAACATTAGCAACAATTGGAAGCAAACCAATCAGCCCCTAAGTAACAACGTCTCAGACGTGCCAACTGACAGTGGATGCCCGCATGTTTTTTTCCTTGGTACCGGTACCAGGTTTGGTATCCGGTTCGAACTTAGAACATTTTCAGTGCATAGTTTCATTTCCCAGTTTACAAGAGTGTCACATCAGCTTTTATCTAGATAATTGTGTATCTCAGGTTTCATCTAGATGAAATTCTCTCATCTCCCATGAAACTCTCTCTATCTCTCTCTTCATAATTACTTTGCCATATCACCAAACATAATGATATGTTATGTCATTTAATGAGAATGAAACTCAGTTGAAACTCCCACCGGGCATGGCCTTAGGAAGCCTACGTTTTTTCCCTGAGAAAGTTATGCAAATCTGGTCCGAGTGAATTTACAAAGGTAATTCCGTCACCGATTGCGAAAGTAGCGAGAGATGACACATGTCACATATTGTACTTTTGTAGTGCAACACCTCACCGGCGAGCTCGATAAGGTCATTCCCAGTGGCAAGTTTCATTTCATGGTTTCTAAAAATGCCACATCATTTAAAGGGGTTTAGGTTGATAATGAAACAAGGTCTCTCAATGCATAGTTTCATTTCGCAATTTCATAGGCTAGCCATAGCATTTAATTATTGTATGGTGTTATGATCAAATGTTCCATTTGGTGTATTTTCATTCGATTTTAGTGCGTGGGAATACGTGAGATGAAACGATTCGCTCTCAGTGCAGTTTCATTCGGTTTCCAATATATTAGAAACGGTGTGCACCTGTTTCATCCAGATGAAACTCGTTTCCTCTCTCTCTCTTCATAATTTCTTTGTCATATCACCATTTTTGCTGATGTGCCATCTCATTGAATGATAATGAAACTCCCATTGTGAATGGCCTAAGTACTCACTGAGCACCCATGTCTCGATAGGCTAACAAATGTGATTAATTAAGTAAGTGATTAATTAAATAAGCGATTAATTATTTAAGTGATTACTTGGCTCGTTAGATTAGTGAATACGTTCCGAGTAAGGGGAGCTTGACAACCCAGTGGGATTGTGGGAGCGTGTCCTTGGGTTGCTTGTGAGCTTGACAACCCAGTGGGATTGTGGGAGCGTGTCCTTGGGTTGCTTGTGCCTTGCTATTGTACAGATAGCACGTGTTATTTGTCATTGCTTCAATGATCAGATACATGACTAATTTTGTAAATTCACCTACACGAGAGCTAGATCTTGCAAAATAAGTTGATCGGAGGGAGAATAGCGTATACTTCCTAAGACCTTCTCCAGCAGGCTGCGCAAACCCATCTTGCGCGCCGGTCCCGTACTGTAGCAGATCCAGGAGCCTGCGCAAGTGGCCTCGCAAAATGGACAGGCGGGTCATATGCTTTGCATCCGCATGTATTCTCTCTCATCTGTGCAAACCAACTGCCGTTCTTCTTGTTCGCAGAGAGAGAGCAAGTGGCTGCTAAGGAGGCTGGCACGTCACAAATGCGCGTGCTGCTGGAGAGGCTGGCAAAATCCCCCTTCTGGGCTGCGGCTCGGCGAGGCAAAAGGCCCATATGTGCAGCCGTTTTTCCAAACGTTGCTGGAAATGGTCTTAGTTCCCTCTTTGGATTTTTGCTACAATGTAAGGTACAATTTCCCTCCCCAAATCTCTATTTCTCTTGCATCTTCTCTATTCTAAGAGCAGCTCCAACAGAGTCTCTATCCGGTTACTCATCGGAGGAAATGAGGAATCTCGCGCTACTGTTCAACCAAAGTGGTGCTCCAACAGCTTCCTCATCCCGTGTTCTATTTTTGGGGAGAGGAGAGAGAATCCCGAAATAGAATCCCGAAATATCAGGATTCTCTCTCCCTTCCCTATCCCTTCCGCATCGGCTCGCCAACCACCGGCCACTCCGTCCCACGCCCACGAGGAGCAGAGGGGGCAACGTATTGGAGGTTGGGTCCATCCCTCGCCGCTCCATCCTGCGCGGAAGAGGCCCAGGAGACTTCGCCCTCGACCTGGTTTGCATCGCCGTCGCCCCCGTCGTCGTCGACTCGGTCGCCGCTCCATCCCGCGCGGAAGAGGCCCACGAGACTCTTGTCGTCCCCTCCTCCTTCCCTCCCCGACCGCGGACGGATTCCCTTCCCTCGAGAATCCGGTGGCAGTGGCGCCTAAGCGGCGATCATGTGCGAGGAGGCATGGGGCTCTGGGACCACGCTCCTCAAGCGCTCGAAGGTTCCCTCTAGTATCTCCCTTCTTTACCCGATCTTCTTTTTCCTTTTTGATTCGAGAGATGCTGGTAGAAATCCCACCTTTTGTGGTCCAAGAACGCCTGTGTGTTTGATTTGAGTGGGACTACGAGTTTTGCTGCTGTGGGTTTGGATCGAGCTTCCCTGTGCAACGAGATGGCGCGGTTGGGTTGTGTGTTGTGTAATTAAAAATAATCGGTCAAATTTGGTCCGATAAAAATTAAACGTAATTCATGTGGCGGTTAAGAAATATTATTATAATATAGGAGGGAGAAAATAGAGAGTGAGATTTGAGGAATGCTGTTGGAGAGGGAAGAGATATAGGGAAGGAATCTTTTTAGGGAATTCTGTATATGAGGATATAGGGATCCAGATTTAGGGAATGCTGTTGGAGATGATCTAAATGGTCTACGTTGTTCACCTTTGAGACTTGGACATAGGTTTGAAATTTCGTTTTTAGTTCTGTTGGCACCGAAAAATATTGTTTCAGACCAAAATCTTCTACGAAATTTTTAAAATTTGGCGGGATCTTGGACTGCTTGGACGGTCCAATGCCCAATGGGCAGGAATCTTTGGCCGACAGCTAGTTTAAATCCTGTTCTTGGGAGGCCGTGTTCATAATGTCAAGTGCGCCAAGTGTGTGTATTAGTGTATAGGAGGATGATTATGTTAAAATCGCTCTGTGTGCGTGCTCGGATCCTTTGCATTTGCAGGTTGAAAAATGGAGGGTTGTTGACGTGTAGTGCACTTGTGTTGCCGTCGCAGGGTTGAGCTAATGCTCTGCTTCGCACCTTCTGTGCGCTTTTGTTTTTAAGGCTCTTTTTTCAGCACGCCTCAGCGATGTCTATTAAGACAGTACCAATACATATAGTTTATATAACTTCTATATCATCTAGATACTACATGTAGAAACTATGCTCTCAATGGATAGTTTCTTCAAAATAAACTCTCATCCAATCTCCTTTTTTCTCTTATTTTCTCACCCAATCCCCTTTTTCCCTTTCTTGGTACTTGTGTAGAAATGATTTCCTATATGAGAAATGGTTTCCTTCTCTTTCATCATTAGGGCATTCCCAATGGAGTTTCTTAGATGATGTCTTAGGCATTAATTACTATGCCACATAGGCACTATGCTGAGTTGGCAAGTTATTTATTGATGAAAGAGATTGAAGTGATGTCTTATATAAGAAACCACTCTTGTAGAGAACCAATGCAGTTAGAAACTACTGAAAATAGTATTGGGATGGCCTAGATGTCTCCCCTACATATTTTGTGGGCCCCACATTGATTTGTTGTGGCATTTAGATCGTCCTGCGCATAAAAATGTTTGTCATTGTAGCTTGCTAGATCAAATGTTTATTAATCCCGTGACATGCTTAATTGTGTGATCAAATGTTTGTCATTGTGGCTTGCTAGATCAACCAATATCCTATATATCTCTTTCCATATGCGTACAAAATAAAATGCACAACACAATTGAGGTTTGTATTGGATCAAAACATTTAGATAATTAATGCCTTTGGATTACTAGTAGACACCACCCATTGTGATATCTCACTAGAGACACCACATACTTAATGCATTTACTCATCTATAGATACCACCTAAGAAACTATCCATTGGGAATGCCCTTAGCTCTACCTCTCACATCACCATTTTGCTTACATGGCAACCTAATTAATGCTATGAAAACTATCCTAGTCATCCCATTGGGATTGCCCTTATCGTTACGAAGACGAGCGAAAGTGAATTACGTGTCGCAAAATGCAAACTGCTCAGTTCGAAGTAGTCTTGCTACTGATTCAAACCACTGCCTCACCCTCAAAAAAAATAATCCAACCATTAAGCGACAAGAAGAAAATCATCCACAGAGAGACACCACCACTACGGTCGACGGGCGAATTCAAACGTCAAGGCCTCTACAGCAACAATAGGACGAAGAGAAGTTGGTTAAGAATCCATTTCCGTCCTGTTCCCGTCCTGTGAGAGTGCGATCTCTCTCTAGTGTTAAACGATTAGCAGAGACCAGTAGCGTTCGCGTCACTGCCACGGTCTCGCAGCCCAGTGCTGCTGTCTGTCAGAATGGTGCGCCATTCGCCGTCAGTTCTCTTTTCTAGGTTAAGGAATAGTGGGCGATGTCCATTGTTGAGTTAAACATTTCCACGCTGCTTTCGTGACATCGGCGGGCGCGGACGAGGGCGCGCACGGCCCACGGGACGGGAGCGCAGGGCCGGGGACAGATGGGGCGGGACCAGACAAAGGCATAAAATGCTGGAAAAAGTATATTTTTTTTAGTCTCTCGAGTCTCGACTGTACAGTTTAAAACAGGCCAAAACGGGTGCCTCGAACCGTCGAACGACAATACGTTTAATTTTGGTCCCATAAACCAGAAAATAACGGTTTTGATCTGGATTGACCCGCGTGACACTCTTGCAACGTTTCAAAAAAAATATCGAAACCTTCTCCTAGTGCGATAAGAAACTATGCGAAATTTCACGACTAAACTCAAAAGTACCTGGGAGAAACAAAAAAGACAAGCAGAGGCGGCGGTATATACATTGAATTTTTTGTACAACTCCCATACTGTTGGTTTTTAAAACCAAATTTTATAAATCATCTAAGAATTTAATACTGTTTCTACTAATTTTCCATGATTTTTGAAAAGTTTTAGCTAGGTAAACCCTTAATTAGTATATATATATGTTAATTATTGGTTTACAAGCTAGAACTTTTCAAAAATCATCAAAAAAAATCAGTGGAACCCTAATATGATATTCTAAAATAATTTGTAAAATTTGGTGAAAAAATCAATACCATGAGAATTCTAAAACAATTCTATATATGCCGGCACGGCTTGTCTTTTTTTCTCCTCCATGCCTTTGAGTTTAGTCACGAAATTTTGCAGTGGTTTTTAGTACACTATGATAATGTTCTAATATTTTTTCATGATTTTTTGAAAGACTTCAACAGTACCGTGTGGGTCAACTCTGATCAAAACTGTCATTTCTCAATTTGAGAGATCAAAATTAAATGGTATTGTCAGTTGAGAGACTAGTTTTAACCAATTTTACACTTCATAGACAAAAATAATCAGACAAACCGAATAGTTGAGGGACCAAAAATACACCATTTCCTAAAATACAGGCTTTCAAGCAGGAGCAAGAAATTCATATGTGAGGTGCCACCTACACATAGAGCAAATGCCCTGGTGCAGTGGACATTTTATAGGTAGTGCTACGGTGGTAACTAATAAATATGTGTTCATACTAGAAAATTTTCAAAAATTTACTAAAATTACTTTATAAATATTTTAAAATATTATAAATTCTACACAATAAAATTAAGATTAATTTTATTAATAAATTTAGTCCATTAAAATGTTTCTCCAATTTTCACGAAGAAGACACGGAGCCAGGAGGAGCACTGGGCACAGAAGATCCATCCATCCATACAGCACGACAGCCGCAGGCGAGTGAGCCAGCGCCCACGCTTTGTCTTCTCCCTCCACTGCACCACCTCCACTAGGCTTTTCCATCTTCACTCTCCAGTGCCATACGGACACCGGAGCCCTCGTCTCGAGATCCAGACCATACGACGAACAACGAACGATAGTGATCTCTCGTGGAAGCCGGCACTGACCTGGCGGCAATGGAGAGGGCATGCGCGGACCGCACCGCCCACCTCGCTGTGCACACTGCCCCACTCCTCTGCCTCCGCGCCGCGCCAATGCGCCTCCCCACATTTAAACGGACAACCCAAGCAACTCTCCCCAGACTGCGCACTGTAGCAACACACACACACACTCACTAGCTGCTTGCTAGTACTGTACGAGCTCACCTCGCTCACCGTGCCGATGGCGTTGCTCTCCCTCATCCTCTGCGTCGCCGCGCTCTCGCCGGCGGCGGGGGCGGCGCGGTTCGCGTGCAACGCCACGGCGCCGCGTGCGTCCACGTGCCAGGCGCTGGTGGCCTACGCGCCGCCCAACGCCACAACGCTCGCCGTCGTGCGCGCGCTCTTCCAACTCCGCTCCCACCGCGCGCTGCTCGCCGCCAACGGCCTCCCGCTCTCCACGCCGCCCTCCGCCCAGGCACCCACGCCGCTCCGCGTCCGCCTCCCCTGCCTCTGCTCCGGCGGCGCGGGGGCCACCTTCCAGCGCCCAACCTACCGCATACGCGCCGGGGATACCCTCGATGCCATCGCGCGCAGCGTCTTTGCGGGGCTCGTCACCTACCAGGACATCGCCGCCGCCAACAACGTGTCCGACCCCAAAAAGATGGCCGTGGGGCAGGAGCTCTGGATCCCCGTGCCCTGCAGCTGCGACCCCGTGGGCGGCGAGTCGATGGTGCACTACACGTACGTCGTGCCGCCTGGGAGCTCCGTCGCCGGCATCGCGCAGGACTTCGGCACGACGGAGGCGACGATTCTTGCGCTGAACCGGATGCCCGACGCCAAGAGCCTTCTCGCCGGGCAGGTTCTTGATGTGCCGCTACGAGGTAAGACAAAAAGGAAAAAGATTTTTTTTTATTATTGCAATTGCTTCCAAGATGGCCCGTGAAGTATTCAACCTTTTTGCAAATGCATTTTTTTGCTTATACTTTTGTGGGGTTCCTTTTCTGATCCAATAAACCGTCAATAACTTTCTGTGTTCTTTTGCTACTAGTACATTGTGCATTTTTTTAGTTTTTTGTTGGCACATCCAACAAAGCATAGATTGCAATGGCAGCTGCTGATGTCTAGCATCACAATGTTTTTTGAACTCTTTTTAGGTTGTATCTGTTGATAAAAGTTGTGGATGATACAGAGATGCTTTGCCGTAGGGCGAATACAAAGTTCTATCTTCTTTTAGCTCCTCGTTGTGTGTTTTAGTACTTCTCCTTGCCCCATCGAACAATGTTCACAAGTAGCTTTTCAGATTGTTTGATTGAAAAGTTTTTGCTTGTGAATGGGCAAAAAAGGAGGCAATAAAGATCGATACAACTAGTTGTTTCAGCATTTTGTCTCCTATGGTTGCTTTTTGCTAGCTTTCAAGTTGCAGTGCGCATCGTTCCTTGGCTTAAAATCTAGTGAGGGCTTAGTATCCTTGCCTGTACAAAGATGAGTAAATTGGTAAGAGGGAAAAATGAATTGATATCTCTACTGTAACTCTCGAACTACTGCTGTTTGTCATATTACAGGATAAGCTAATGGATATGTATGCTGAAATTTGGATCTGAAGTTCTGAACATTTCCATTTGTCATATTGTAAATTTCAAAAGAATTTAAGCTTCGTTCTCTTTGAGGAAAATTCAGGACCAGTGCAATTATAATACTAGCTGAGTTAAATGAATGGTAGCAGGACAGGACGATTCATATAAGATTTTATCTTCTAACCTGTACCTCGTTTGGAAGTTTATTTGTATGTCCCCATGGTTAATTTGTGGTTGTCATAATCGTGGTAATGCGAGTAATCTGTATGTAAAGTGCTTGTTGTCCTTCACTTTGTACTACTATCTAATTTTCTGATTTGAACTGAACTACTGCCTCAAGCAAGCCTGCAATGGATTTAAAGTTTAAATGCTTCAGCAAGTGTAGTGCTGCCCCCCATTTATTAGATGACATTCTGATCCCATCATCATACATTTAGTCAGTTCCGTTTGAGAATAATGGTTTGCATATATGTGCAGCTTGCTCGTCAGCCATTAGCAATACAGCCATAGACCGCAACCTTCGTGTTCCAAATGGAAGCTACATCCTCACCGCCAACAACTGCATCATGTGTGGTTGCAGCTCCTCTACTTGGCAGTGAGTGCTTACTCAACCTATTCTCATACATGCTGTTGAACTTAGGCAACCAATGTAACTTCGCCATGCTGCAAAATCTTCAGGCTGGACTGTCAACCAACGCAAGGAATAAGCTCATCCTTCTGCCCTGCTGCGAAATGTGGAGATTTGTTCCTGGGGAACATGTCCATGTCCTCCACCTCATCTTGCGAGAGCACGATGTGCTCGTACGCTGGGTACACCAACAGCACATCTTTCAGCATCCTTGCCAATCTTACCACCAGCTCCGTGTGCAATGGTGAGTATATATGGTGTCGGTTGTAACCAATAGCTATCACGTTGTGTGCAATGGCCTTGCTTGTAATTGACTCCTTGTTGATTGTAATTGGCAGCTGCTGGGATGTCTCCAACTGCACAGCCGGCTCACTCTTCAGCGTTTAGGTTGGAATCGACGTGGTTGAGATGGACAGAGCTGATTGTTTGTCTTCATGTCGTGTTGATGTGTCTAGGGTTTCTGCATCATGATTGAGTAGCATTCACATTCTTACTTTCTTAGTGTCTGGACTTCTAATTCGTAGTTTTATGCTTTTGAGCAATCTGGGCAGTGCTTATGTGGCCTTAATCTGTATTTGACTGGATGTATAAGCGTAGACACAAGGAGAACACTTCTTTAGTGTTAGAAGGTAGATCAGGACACATTTGTACTGTCAAACTTTTGCAAAGGTATTTCTGTGTTTTTGGTTTTAGCCTTTTGTTATTATTGTTCTAGGCAGGATCAAATTTCGTTTTGCCTGAGACGAAGCGATGTATGGATTTTTATGGTCTCTACTGCATCATACAGTAATTTTGTGGTAGTTTCTTCTCTCTTTTTTTTTTGAAACTGTAATTTTCTGGTAGTTTTGGTTTGTTGACCACCAAGACTAAACAGGAACAGCAGGGATCAACTTTCTTATATTTGCTTTGGAATAAGTAAAACTAATGGGCTGTTTTAATAGGTTTCACACTACATGTCTGAATACATTTGGATGATGGAATGTTTTATCCTTCTTGAAAGGCTGTGTTTAGTTCTTTCAGAACTCAGACTGCCTTGGCCTATAGGCTACAGCTTCTTCCATTGAAAGTTGGTTGTATGTTTTCGACTTTTCATAAATTGGTAGAGCGATCGAAGTATGTCTCGTTTCAGGGAATTTGATATGTTGGTTGATTGCTGTACATGGTTGTTTTTAGGCTTAGTATCAATGTCTAGACGACTATACCAAAATCATTCCATGCTTGGGTGATGTATGTCATCTGTACACGGGTAGAAAACATAGGAGAGATGCCTTTGTACCGGTAAATTATCGTTTTGCATATCGTACTAGTTTAATGTCCTGTGAATTACTATAGATAAAAATAATATTATTTAGCACATTAAGTTGTTGTCGCCGAGGTTAACTTGCATCATGCTTTCGGTTCCACTGTAGTGTTTGGTCGAGTTTCGTCCTGAACCACATTGTGCACATAAAATAACTTAAATGAATAAAATGAGTGCAGAATATTAAAGATTGGTTTAATCTATTGGTATATAATTTTATTAGCTTTCCAGAATTGTTTTAGTTAGGTCATTCTCAGTGGGAGTTTCATTCTCATTAAATGACATAACACATCATCATGTTTGATGACATGGCAAGGTAATTATGAAGAGAGAGACAGAGATAGTTTCATGAGAGGTGAGAGGGTTTCATGTAGATGAAACCTGAGATACACAGTTACCTAGACAAAAACTGATGTGGCATTCTTGGAAACTGAAAAATGAAACTATGCATTGAGAATGGCCTTAGGGCATATACAATGGGCATTGATTGCTGACCCTAAAAATTGCCACATAAGCAAAGAAGCTGACATGGAAGAGAGATGAAAAGGAGAGAAAAACATCGTTGTTTCACGTAACAACGCCTCTTGGCGTGGAGATCAAAGAAAACATCGATGCTAGCGTGATGCATTGGATGACCGGTGGCCCTAAGCGCTCCTTTGGCGATCGGCTGCGCTCTTTTCCCTCGCGCCGTTTCCCCACGCCGGTCTCGCGCGGCTTTTCCTTGATGCGCCGCTTGGCAATCCAGCCTACTTCCTCTCCTCGGCGCCGCCCCAACGCCTGCTTCCTCTCCTTCTACTCTCTGAGTCCTACGCCTCTCCTTCCTATTCCTCTTCCTCCTCCTCACAGCGCCCCAGCAATCGCAACCTCAGCCTCGTCGACCACGCCACCAGCGCAATGCTGGTAATTAGAGGATTTGTTTGGTGGGGTGGGGGTAAATAACAGCAGTCATAAGCATTTGCCTGAATGGTAAGGGTAGCCAAAGTGAAGTATCAGCTTTGTCAAATAGAGATGACCACAAACAGGCCATGGCTTGTGGGTGGAAGAATGTGTGTTTTCTGTTTCGTTGTGGGGAGAAGTTGTTGATGGAGGGTTTCATTGAAACAACATCAACTCAGCTGAGTTCTGCATGTTACTATTGCTCAGCAGAACTGGTGCTATTTTTTTCTCTAGCATTTGCAGTTTCTCCTAGATCAAGATTTTTTTTACATGCTTGTTTCAGGGATTTTGTTGCTAAGACTTGATATACCGTTCAGCTTGGGTACAACCTATTGTCTAGCTGATGTTGATGATCTGATGTACTAAATTTGGCTGGAGAGAAATTCCTGAAACCATTTCTTAAGAAAGAGAACAAACTGAAGCTACAACCTCATATTTGTTTAGTACTTTTAGCCCATGTATTCTACCAGGTCCTTTCGATGTCTTCTGGTCACAATAGATTTACTCTATCTTCCCTTTTCTTCTGCTTTTCTTTATTTCCACTTCTAGAATATCAAAGTGATCATTAAGACATGTGCTTTGCTCATGAATTCAGTGTTGTTGTATTGACAGCATGCCTGAAAATTCTTGGCCCTGAGAAGCTTCAAAATCTGGAACTTCCTGAAACCCTTGAACAAAATCTGCTAGTCAAGAAAGTTGTGTACAGATCCAGTCTGCCCCATCTTAAAGATGATGTTTCATCCGATACAAAGAATCCACGATTTAATTCATTTACGGGATACCAGACTCTTACTGAAAGGGAAGAAAGTTTCAAGGTTTCTTTTCAGACTGTAAATTTCATGAAGTTCTAGAAAAGTATTTAACCTGCCCTGGTTTATCTGAAACTTCAGTATGTGTGTTCTTGTTTAGTTTTGGATAACAATACCAAGTGTGACATTACAACCAATTCCGTATGGCAGCTATCCAGAAAGTACATACTACATGATATACGTTGTCGAAATGTTGAATTATGGATCAATTATTAATTACCTTCCATTCTCATTTTGCCTGCTACTGACTGTTACAGCTGAAGGAAATTACAATGGTGCATTGTGGCTTCTACAATGAAAATGGAGGGTTCAGAGTTTCTGATGTTGATAAAGCTTACATGAGATCTTGCAGAGTTGTTGTGGCCACATGTGCATTTGGTGGAGGGATGACCTTCACCAGCCTATAGGGATGACAGAAGTTTCTATCAAAAAGGTTTATTATTTTTCTTGTGTTGGATGTTCATGTGTTGGCAGCTTGTCTCAGCATTTTCGATTGAGCTCTGCATACCGATGCTTATCAAGCACTCTTTCATATTTCTTTTGTTACCATCAAGGAGGCAACATAATAGACATTTAGCAAAAATTTACAATTGATCCTATCATAAAAGAGACACATGTAGAAAATTAATTATCGGTCATTTAATGAAGAGACAGCTTTAGAAACAACCTTTTATGCTGCGAATTGACTCTTTGCTTGATGTGAATTTGTCTAGGAGATTGAGCTGGGCTCAACCTTTGTATATGCCCTTATTAAACCTGTGTTTGGGATCACGTGCCCAAGAATGGTCAAGATCACCCGGAACCATGCGCTCGGAATCAGAAAATTAATTACCCTAAACAAACAATTAATTGCTAGGAAATAAACCATAACAATATGATGCTTCCAAAGGGGTACTAAGTCGAAGGTTTCACAAATTTATCAAAGACAATATGCCCAAAATTCAATTTCTAGGATTATTAATGGTTATAAAGAAATTAAATAAAGGTTAAAGCAATTAACCTAAACAGCAGGTTTTAAGTTATAAAATTCGTTGCAACCGCACTTTATTGGTGCGAACCCAAAACCCAAAGGCCTTTTATGCAAAATTACTGTGAACCCGAATGTGAGTCATGATTTCTCCAGATTCCTAGGTTTTCTGACAATTTTCCTAATACCAAATCTTTCTCGTGATTTTTCTAAAATCCAATTTCCTTTCCGCATTTTTCCAACATCGGGCCCTTTTTATTTTTATTTTCTTTGAAGTTGTCTGGATTTAGTCCAACTCATTAACGTGTTTGTTTGGATCCACAATCCGATGCATTGCTATTCGACCTGTCCGCGCTGCCTCGACTAGGGTTAAGGAGGGAGCTTGAGTGATGGTGGTGACAGGACGGCGTGGGAAGGCTCAACTCCTACAGGACCTGTGTTGCCGCCCCCTTCCTCGAGCTTCTTGTTCAGCTCCGGCGGAATCTGCGCCACCTTCTCCTTCGTAAGATCTGCCTAGAGCTCTAGTCTACCGCTGCCTCTGAGCTCCACATCTCCTCTGTCCACCACTGCGCTTGAGCTCTGTGTCTCCTCGGTTCGCTGTTACACCTAAGTTTCGCATCTTTGTTTGCCGTCATGTCTCCTCCATCTACCACGCTACCCCCTCTGTCCGCCATGCCACCTTGGGAGGAACGGATCTAGCTAGATCCACTGGCCTCGCGGCTCGATCTGGCCAATCCGGCGACGGTGTGGCTCGATCTGTGTCCGTTGTGCCTCCTCTGCCCATTGTTGTGTTATTGAATTCGGTACTGCGTTGCTTCAATTTGCGGCTTGATGCGGCCAAATCAAATAGTGCTGGTCAAATCAAAGAGAGAGAAGAATTGGGGACGATGGAGTTGGGGCTCTCGGTGCTATGTTCCTGAGTTGGTGCCAGCGGGAAAGGGAAGAAGAAGAACAGAGATTGGGAATTTCATTCCATTACTTTTCATGTCCCTCTCAGATACGTATTCCCTTATATACTCGGGTTTTACCTCGCCATTTCTCCTCCTCAGAGATAACAAAAAGTAAACATTCATTTACAGTTACTACTCATTTGCGTAACTACTATTCATCGTCATCAGTTTATCGCCACCGCTCGATGTTTGTCCCGCATCATCCAAGCCATCACTTCCCTTTTAGACGCTTCACGCATTACCCCACTTGGCCATGAGTGCTGACATTACCCCCTCCAGGAAAACCTGCTTGTCCCCAAGCAGCTGCCATAGGATAACGCTGATTGTCAACATTAAAGTCCTCCCAAGTAGCCATTTCCGCCGGTATCGTAGACCATTTCCCCAGAACGTGAGCAACAGCAGAACTCCCTGTTTTGAACCATGCAAATAACTGTTTGAGCCTCTGATATGTAGCCGCAATACCGTGAGTGACCCCAATGACACTTGAATTAAATGCATCGATTATCTTTGTGCGTAGAGCGAATTTCACCGACCCAAATCCGCTTCGACATTTGATCAATCCGTTGGATAACTCAAAGCCTGTTCATCTGAGGTCCGATAGCCAAAGCGGCAAGCGGTGCCGATCTTTTCAATCGATGGTGTACGAATTGATCACTTCACTTGGTCAGTATGAGTCCGTCTTTGCAAAGATCTCGAAACTTGTCGCCACTTTCATCTTTTGTCATGGGAGAATAGCAAGAAGGTCGACAGTTCATCGCATCTTGTATGGTCCATGCATGGATGGAAAGCGACAAGAGACCAAATTGCATGCGCCTGCGCCCTTTGTACCTTTTGTTTGTTTAATGATGACCCTTAATGGGTGATGCCTTTGCGTCCTTTGCCTTGCCGCCTTGTCTTTGAATTCGTGGTTCAAGCTTCCAATGGCAAAGCATGGGATCGTGAAGTTGCAACCAATCCATACCGATGATTGCGTCGTAGGATGCCAATGGAAGGACTCGCAAATCGGTGCGAAGGTATAACCTTGGGTCCACCATTCCAATTGGGGCACCACCCTATCACACTGCAGAGCATCACCGTTTGCAACAAATACCTTAACCGGAGGAATACTGGTAGTCCCATATTTGGTACGTTCCAAAAACATGGAACTAATGAAGCTGTGTGAACTTCCTGAGTCAATCAGCATGACCATAATTTGATTTCCCACCATAGCCTGGATGCGAATAGTCGCCAAATCTTCAGTGCCGGCGAGTGCATGTACAGACAACTGATATTGCTCTTGCTCAAAAGCTTTATCATCTTCAATCAAAGCTTGCGAAGACTTCCCGCCGAGGTATTCACAACCGCTTCCACATCCAACAGCATGCAAGCGAAAGCAACGCACTTGGTTTGCATTGGTGGTCCTTTTCAAATTTATCACCACACCGAAACAAAGTCCACGGCGCGCTTTGATTCCGGCTGCGGTGCTCGCCCAAATCATCGGTTGGTTGCTTGGGTTGAGCGGCTACATTTTCGATACAAAATGCTCCTCCGGCTTCACCAAGACTCAGTGCTTCCATGGTCGTGCTCAATTTGATCCACTTTTCCTCCCGAATCGAGCTAGGATAAAGGCTCGATTTAACCGAATCGGTAGTTGAGTCTCCACATCATACCGCATGATTAAATCGTTTAATCCCATCATAAAATGATTCACAAAAAATCTTGATACATGATTTGTTGTAAGGCTTGGACTTTATACATTAAGGCCTCAAGTTGATTATAGTAGTCAACCACCCCTCTGCTTTGCTTTAGCGAATGAGGTCACGTAGATATCTCCTAGCATCATAAGCCCCGAACTTCGAATCAACAATGAGACATACACTGCTTTCCCGATACTCAATGGATTCTCTTCTGATAAATTTGCAACCACATGGTCAGCATTTCCTTCCATGTGCATAGCAGCAGCCGTGACCCACAAGGACTCATCAATGTCATACATGCGAAAGTATTGCAGACAACGGTTCTTCCAGATTCGTGGATCCTCCCCTTCAAATTTAGGAAACCCCAACTTAGGAAGAGGTACCTTTTTCTCAGCGATCAGGACTGGAGTATGTGAAGACGGGGTATGCATGGTAGTGAATCTGCCCCCTTTTGCCAGATCCGGGCCAAGTTTCCATGGCGGTACCGGACCTTTACCCAGTAACCCAGCCATGAGTTCACCCCCATGAACCGCTGATCCTGGCACAAGTCCGGGTGTGGATGTTCCTATGCCTTCCTCGATTCGCGATGTTTTCAGCGCGTCGGCACTTGTCTTCATCTCTTGCAACATTTTGTGAAATTGTTCCATCAAACCTGAGATAACAACACTGTGTTCCTCCACCTGCGCTGGATCGCGCAGATCACCTCCACTGGTTTGATTTTCTCAACGATGAAGTCAATATTAGCTTTCAAGGATTCGGCGCTCATCCATGAGGTCCCAATGAGCCGCCCTGATTCTCCGTTTCCTCCATGGCCTCCAACACCAATCTGTCCGGACCGAGAAGGTTTGATCGGCGCCGTGGATAGTGGACTGAGTGAACCAGAGTCGGAAACAAAAAATTTGTTGCGCGGAAATGCTCAGGATCAATTGCTTGATCCCAAACTCTCCAACCCTAGTCTGGGATTTTACCACTCGAAGTCAGTTCAGTCCAGCACGTGATGGCGTCTGCGGAAGATGTTGGATCGGCTGGCTCTGATACCAGATTGTCACGACCTCTTTCTGTGATCGCCAGAACCAGAGAGAAAAGCAGAGGTGGACGAAGCAGAATAGGAGAAAAGGAGACGTGAGGAAGAAGAAGAACAGGAGATTGGGGAATTTCATTCCATTACTTTTCATGTCCCTCTCTGTATTACGTATTCCCTTATATACTCTGGGTTTTACCTCAGTTACTCTCCCCTCCGACAGATAACAACAAAAGTAAACATTCATTTACAGTTACTACTCATTTGCGTAACTACTATTCATCGTCATCGGTTTATCGCCACTGCCGATGTTTGTCCCGCATCATCAAGCCATCACTTTTGAAAAGGAAATAAAAAATCCGCAACTGAATCGAGTGAATATTTGGACGACCAAATCAAGTAGGGTGTGCAACCCACTGGTCGACGACAATTTTTTGTGAGGGGAGAGGTGTGAAAACACATCATTCACTATCACTAGTTTCTTTTACTTAGGGCTCCTATTTCTCTAAAATTATGCTTCGACTGCTCCTGACTATGATTTTATGAGGACTCAGAAGCAGTTTATTAAAGTATTTGGCTAGCTAGTTGGCTCTAGATTCTTGAAAGAGGGGATTTGGGTGAGACAAAAGAGAGGGGAGCTATACCTTAGCGCACGCAGGCGGGGCAGATCGGCGGTGGTTGAGGTAGCGCAAGTGGGGACGGGTCGGTGGGCTCGAGGTGACTCGGTTGGGGTAGATCGGTGACGGTCGAGCGGGGAGGCAACGTGATCGAGGCAGGGAGGGGAGGTGACGCGGGGCTGATTCTTCCAACGAGTAGGCTTGAGACCGTTCCTTCCGGGTAGGCAAAATCAGAGAATCGCTCCTTTGGGATCAGGAGCTGCACGAGGAAGCTGAGGGGGTTTGGAGCTCTACCGAATGGATCCTTAGTGTGTAATGTATAAAGTAGTATAGTATATAAAGATTATCGCAGCCAAATGGACAAAAATTGGCGAGTTCTCGCAAGCGTTTCGGAAAAACGACCGGGGGCTTGCACGCGTGGGCCGCGGCGTAGCCCGCACACGAACGCATAAGCTGGAACCACGACGCGAGCACGCCACGGCCCACCGCGATGCAGCCAGTCCAGCCCGTCCCGTGGGCGCGCGTCGCGCGTGACCAAAACTCCTGCCTGCCGCCTCCCGTGCTCCGCGTCATCAATTCGTCGCGCACGACGGCCGCGGGGCCCCGCGCCCTCCTCGCAACGCTGCCCCACCCGCTCCCGCGCGCCGCTGAAATCCTGATCGCTCCGCTCTGGTGCTCTGATCCGACGTGGTGCGGCGCGGCGGTTGAACCCCACGATGGAATTCGCCGCCGGGACGGGGGGGCAGCGCGGCAGCGCCTCGGCCTCTGGCTGCCGGTCTCCCCAGCTGCAATCGGAGTGCGAGCGGAGGGATCGGCTGGGCCCGTCGCGCCACCGCACCGAGGCTCTCGCTGTCTCCCATCACGAAACGAGCGGCCTCTGCCGCGAGCGGCCACTTCCTTCCCAGGCACGTCGGTCGCTCGGGCGGCGGCGATGGGGAATTTCGTAGGGAGGATGCTGCGAGCGACCAGTCATTTTTGACGCGTGCGGTTCCCTCGGATGGTGCGAAGGATGCTACTAGCCTACTACTGCGCAGTAAGTCCGTAACCGTGTGTGCTTGTTGTTCTAGTGATTCAGAAATCAGAAGTCTTCTGTTTTTGTGTGCCTCGCGTTTGGCGACTCATCGAGTGATCCGCGTTTTGTGTTTGTCGCGTTCTATTTCTCAGAAATTTTGTTGGGGATCATCCTGGAGGAGTTAGGAAGGAACTCGTGAATCCGGCGTTACCGGCCATAATTGAGCATTTCAGCAAGCGATCGATCCTCTTGTGCGGTTACTGGAGACTACATATATTTGTCGTTTAGGTAAATGTCGCATCTGGCTCGTTTAGAAATAGATTTATTTCCTTCAGCTGAATCATTTGCTAGTGCGATGCTTGCTTGTGAATTCCATAACAACACTGAAGTATCTGAAAAAAAGGAATCAGGTGTGCTTTCGTTTCTCTTCTCCTATATTACGCTGTTGTTTGTCTGAACCCTGAACCTGATAGGTCCTGTGGAGCTGGCTTCAGCTGCCGTTGCGGTGTCCATCTTCAATATTATATCAAAGCTTTTCAACATACCACTCTTAAGCATCACAACCTCATTTGTAGCTGAAGATGTTTCAAGGCATGATTCTTCAGGTACTAGTTGTCTACTGAGTCTTATGTGTTCAACAGCTTAAGAAACGTGTAACATCTTAGAATTTGCGAGCTTACTTTCTCTGCTGATACACAGAAGGAAATATATCTAGTGAGACTGGAGAAGGGAAAAGGCTTCCTTCCATATGTTCTGCTTTACTTTTGGCAGCTGCATTCGGTGTCATTGAAACCTCGATATACCTCCTTTTTCTTTCCTTTTTTCTTCGCGACTAACAAAATTCAATCCACACTTTGATGTAGATGAGTGTTTTATTGCGTCAACCTAAACACCCTATTTCACTAGAACCTTGATGCAGTCTTCTTTATTTTTACTTGGGCAGGCATCAACTATGCGTAATCTTGCAATGTAATTTCTTTCTTTAAGGGCACTTGGTGCTCCTGCCGTTGTAGTTTCTTTGGCTATTCAAGGTGCCTTTTGTGGACTAAAAGATACAAAGATGCCTCTACTTTACATTGTAAGCCTGGTACCTCTTACTGTTTTGTATCACTTCTAGAGTGATCGGGTTATTGATGGTGTTGATGATCTATATTACGCCATGTACTTATGTTCTATTGTAAGTTATATCTTCTGCTTGGACTTCAAATACATTGGGTCGTGATTTCATCCCTTTGTCAGGACACTGGATAAAGTTGTCAGTATTAATTTTCTCTTGATGTCATATGCCACTTGAAGATCAAAGCTAACAGCTCATTAGAATAGACTTGCTGGTATGATATTACCACCTTGAGCTTAGATACCTGAGGTTCAGTACATTGTAATTTATTGCAAGGATTTCCAGAATTATGTACTAAGTGGCACATTTGCCTTTTTGTTCATACAACTGCATATAATTTTATGTTTTCTACACAGTTCGAAAGGGGCCTTAGTTTTATGTGCTTCACTGAAAGCATGCAGAATCTCAACATCTTTCCATGCGACGTGCTGCCTACGTGCTATTTGTTTTTGTTCCTTAATAATCCATTACTGTATTGTTGTATAGTGGCTGAATGTCGTAATAAATCTTCAGGTTTAACCCATATTCCAGCTAAGGAATAGAATTAGGGAAAACCAGAGACGGTCATCCCGATGGTGCTTCTCGCTGCTGCGCCTGAGGCGCATGCCGCGGGTTGTGCGGGCTCGATGGTCCAGGTAGGTGCGGGGAGGTCGGTCGTCGATGTCTACTGGCGCAAAACAGTTGTTGCGGTGGCATGATGGCTGACCTCTTGGTGGCGTGTCTTGGTGAGGACACGTGTGATGCTCTGGCCAGTGGAGGGTAGTGGTGGCACAGGTGGCAGCGGGGGCCCGGGTGGTGATCTCTACTTGGCGGTGAGGGTCGGGGCGGAAGCTGACTTGCCTCCTGCATGGTGGCCATGGTGCTTTACCTGGCGCGGTGGAGGGCCGAGTCGTCTCCTGCATGGTAGCCACTAGCCAGTGGGGGGCGTGGTGGAGAGCCGCGGTGGAGAGACATGGTGGTGGTCGGTGGAGGGCCGCGGTGCTGGTAGTGGGGGGCCACAGTGGTGGCCGGTGGAGGGCGTTGTGGAGAGCCACGGTGCTGGCGGTGGAGGGCTGCGGTGTTGGAAGTCTTGTGCTGGCGAGCTAAATGCTCTCTACGGGTTGGTGTGTTGTGTCGTGGATGTCAGGGGTGTCTCCGGCTCGCGGCATTGTTGTTGTAAAGCTCGACTGCGCATGTCTCGTGGGTCACGACGGCGGGTGAGGGCATCCAAGAGGTGTTGGTGTAATTGGTGTCTTGGGGGAGCTCCTAAGTTTGGGACTCGTTCTTAGTTGTTGGTCTCCCCTGTTGGGGTTGATTGTCGGTATTGTTGTAATTTTCTCTCCAAAGGCTATTGTTCTATTTTCTTCCCCTGAAATGAATGGCAGAGCTCCTGCTTTTAGTTTCAAAAAAAAAAAAAACTTCAGATTTGGGCAACATCTCAGCTGCAGTTCTACTTCACTTTTTCGTGTATTCCTTGAACCTTGGATTAAATGGAGCTACACTTGCAACTATTGCTTCACAGTACACCTTGCAATCGATCCTATTCAGAGAATTACATTGATATGCAGGCAGAATCACACAAAACACACACCGCAATAACTTTCAAAGTTATGCCTGTACAAGTATTAAATGGGTTAAATAGATAGAAATATAGCTCAAAATCTATTCATTTGTTGCTGGATTTAAGAGCTTCTCATTTTGAGAATCCCAATTGTTTATTGATCAAAACAAGTGACAAAAGGATGATCTAACTATCCATCAATGTGCTCAGCGATACTGTTTTAGTACAATGCTGAAGCCTGAAGCAGCGTGCACAATTCCTTTCTTATGACTTTTTTCTTCCGACTTTTTTTTTTAATCTTGTGTTGTCCAGGTATCTTGTGTCACGGACTTGCCTGAAGCTGAAGGGACTTGTGTAGTCACCGAAATGGGACTACAAAGGGTTGCAACCATGGCTGCCATCGTAGGTTGAGGACGAGCTGCATGTCTTGGAGGGGTGCAGTGTCATGCACCGTATGAACTGTTAATGCGTGCGTGTGAACAATACCATTGTACTGTAGCACCATGTAGTACATTGGTTAGGATTGAGGTAAGATTAGTTTAAGAGGATCTTATTAATTAGTTAGTTGGTTAGCTGATTTGTTAGGCCGACTCCTATAAGAGCATGTGGCAGCCTTTTGGCATATCAAGCAATGAAGATGAATTAATCTAGTCTCTCTCCCAAGATTCTTCACCCTCATATGTAGTCTAATCTCTCATCCTACCAAGCTGACTCCACCCGGCCTTCCTCCCGGTGGTGTTAACCCGGTTATGAACTAAGGTTCAGGACAATTTATTCCCAAATCCCCAATTCCTAGCTCAGATCTCTCTCCTAGGCCAGCTCCTCTAGATTTGTTCCTGTCCCCAATCGGTGCCCTCCTTCGTCTACGCAGTTCTACCTCAAGTTGTCACCGTCGGACCTCCTTCCGACGGATGTTTACCCCGTTATGAACTAAGGTTCATGACACTCAGTCCCTATTGAACAAGACCAGAGTGCATTCAACTTATTTTGTACTTGCTTGATTTCAGGCATTGATTGCGAGTTCGTTTGCTAAACTTGACTACGAAAAGGTGAAGGAAGTCACATACTATGCATTAAAGGTCATAACCTTCACTAAATTACTATGCTACTTGTATGGGTGAAAAGTAACATTGAGCATGTTCCAAAGCAACTTACAAATGATTTTTCCTTTTCCAGACAGGAGTATTTGTTGGTATAGCTTTAGCACATATTCTGTTTGCCTCTTTTGTAGACTTGCAGAGCTATTCTCCAAAGATCCTATGCTTATACAAATTGTGGGGAGTGGTGTTTTGGTATGTGCCTTTTGTTTTTTCACACTAATATAAGATAAGATGTTTCTAGTCTCTATCAACACTATCTTTACTCATTTCTCTTTGTTCAAAGTTTGTTAGTGCCAGGCAGCCAATCAATGCTTTGTTAGTGCCAGGCAGCCAATCAATGCCCTTGCTTTTATTTTTTATGGACTTCATTTTGGTGTCTCAGGCTTCTCATATTCGGCTTTCTCCATGGTATGTACATAAAGGAATCTGTGTTATTTTGATCTTGCAACAGCTGCCGTAATCAGTGTGCCAGCATTTCCTTTCCTTTCTGCAGTGATTTATTAGTGTGTGTGTGTGTGTGTTTTAATTCGCACATGGTAGTTGGGGTACTATCCTCTTTAGTTTTGCTATATGCTCCACAAGTTTTTGGCCATCCTGGGGTTTGGGCTGGCCTGGCTCTTTTCATGAGTTTGCGTATGACTTGCAGGATTTTTGAGGTAAACTTTACTTTATTGATTTCTTCCACATGATTTGCTGAAAAATAGGGTATTACTGGATATAAACCCACTTGTCAGACAATTAGAATTTTCTTGGAGGAATATGGTTGTGTCTTACTCTTTTCTGCACTATAACGGATATAATAATTAGAAAAGTTTAGCTTCTATCGAAAGTACAAATATACCACATGGTTGAGTCATCTCACCAACCTTTTAGAAGAGTACAAACTTGCAATTCTGATTTTCTTAAGAAACATTGTTTCCATAGATTGATTGTCTTCTGTGTCGCTCATGCCAGGATTTTCACGAATGTATATCGTACGGTCGACAGCGTCGCTCATGCCATCATCCAGGACACCCGCCTCCGTCATAGTGCTTTAGCCACTATGCATTGATTTCGTCGCGCTCTTGGGGGGGTTTCGTGTTCTTTTACCCCGCCAAGCGTGTGTCAGTCTTTGCATGTCTTTCCCATTTTCTTCTCTGGTTCTTGTGTTCTTCCACTCAAACATTGTCTGTACCTTCTCCTTCTTCTTAATGCTTTGGCAGAGTTCCTGCCCTTATTTCAAAAAAAAAATTGTCTTCTGTGTCATATATTTTTTGAAAGGAATGGCGAGAGCTCGCCTTGCATTAAAGATAGATATGAGTACAACGAAGTTAATTTATAGATCGGATAACATCCTCTCGGGGTAGATGAAACAACAAAAAGAGAGGAAAGGGCGAAACTCCTAATCCGTCAAACTTTTATCTAATCACCGAAAGGCGAAGGAGCAGCCCCATCTATGAATCCGGATACTAACAAATTTCTTCGACTACGGATATCGTCAACCGCGGCGTCGGCGACGGCGTCCACAGATCTGTAGTGATTATTAAAAATCCTGCCATTCCTCTCCTTCCAGAGGTTCCACGCTACATACATAAAGGCGCCGTCCGCCTGCCTGCGATATTGGTGGCAGATCGTGGCGCGGATTGATCTCCACCAGGCTGCTATGTCAGATTGTACCATGGTTGGTCGGTTGGCGTCGAAGCTTATGTTCATGCCTAAGAAGACCTTTCTCCAGACCTGTGATGCGAACGAGCACAACAGGATGAGGTGTCTAGCTGACTCTGGCTCTAGTCCGCACATCGCACAAAGCGTGCTATGCGGCCATCCTCGGAGGGCCAGTCTATCAGCCGTGAGGATCCTATCCTGCATGAATAGCCAAGTGAAGAATCTGCATTTCGGTTCGGCGTCTGCTTGCCAAATTATCTTGAAGTTGGGGTCTGGAATGGCGCCGATGAACTGCGACCTGTAAGCTGTCCCTGCTGTGTAAATGCCATGCTGCGTCCAATTCCAAGAGATGCTATCATGTGTGCCTGGTGAAAGGTGAACTCGTGAAAGCGCCGCCAAAGCCGCACAAACTCTTGGATCTCTGGGGTGAGGATATCACGCCGCTGCCGCGCACCAATTCTGGAGAGTAGCTCATCCTTGACCGATTGCCCTTTTCTCCGGACAAGACGATAGCAATTTGGCGCTATATCCCTGGCGACATCCCATGAAGCCAATTAGATTCCCAAAATTCGCAGCTTCACCATTCCCTAGGGAGATCTTTGTGCTAGCACGGAAAAAAGTCATGATCGATTCATCGCAAGGACCGACATCCCAACCCATGGCCTATTTTGGTCTCGTCCATGTATACCACGACCATCGGAGACGGAGCGCTTCGGTACCAAGGAGGTGAGATCCTTAACTCCGAGCCCTCCCAAAACCTTAGGCACGCAAACCGACTTCCAATTGACTGATAAAGGTGCCCTCCAACAATTCCTTCGCCTTTTCCAAATGAAACTTCTGCGAATCCTGTCAATTTTCTTTGCTGCCCATGCGGGGAGCGAGAACACAGTCATGTGGTATACCGCGAGAGACGTGAGCACGGAGTTTGCAAGCACCAATCTGCCCGCCCTAGAGAGGAGCTTTCCTTTCCATCCTGCAAGCCGTTTTCTCACTTTGTCAATGAGAGGTTGAAGGTCGGAGCGCCTCAGCCTGGTAGGGCGAAGAGGTAAACCTAGATACCTGCAAGGGAAAGGTTTGGATAACGCTGGGAAATCCTGTAAGACAGCCGCCATGTCTATTGAGCCACATCTGATGGCATAGACCTCACTCTTGTGGATGTTGGAAGCATATAATGGATGTCTATTGAGCCACATCTGATGGCCACATTTGATGTCATATATTTGCAAGCATATAATGGGTGTCAACAACCAGCATTTAATTTGTGTGATACTTTGCTACAAAATTGCCTTTAATTTACCTGTGATGTTTGCCTCATTTACTTTATAGATTGGGTTGGAGAGCAGGGCCTTGGTGGTTTTGGCAGCAGAAAGAACCGAAATACAAGTTAGTGATAAAAACTTATCTTCTTGGTTGTACTACTGCTTGTCGTTGATCCATTTTAATCGATTAATTGTTTACCATTATTTTTATACCCGTGTTGTAGTGTGTTGTGTGAAAATTGACTTGGGCAATTTGCTAATTATTATACTATTTGAACCAGCCCACATTTTGACCTTTATTTTTACTATGATCCATTATCTAGAGTTTAAATTGAGCTCATCCTAATATCATCTTCCATGTAGGACATATACAGTGGAGATCATTTTGTTGTTAAGCAATAATCTATATATTTTTAAATAAAAAATTAAGTCTCCAACCTATCACAGATTACACTTAGCATATTTTGTAGCGACTAACAACAATACTACATTTATGAAGGTGCTCAACACTTTTATGCAGGCTACACTCAAGATTATGTTGATGTCAGGAAGTAAGCAAATGGCAAGATAGGATGGAGAAGGGAAGTGATAAAAGGTGCATTATACTCAACAAACCAAGTTGATGTTTGTGTTTTTAGCATTATGTAAACTTCTGTGTATTTGGATTAGCAGATAGATTTGATAGATTTAGAACTTGGAGATCACAAGTAAAGATGCATCAGACGAAGTTTGCTTGTCGTTATGGTCTGTAGCTGGTAACTGTTCATTTCACTTTCTTCTTTCCTTTTTTGAAATTAAAACTATATGCACAACATTTTAAAACTATTTTTCTGCTAATAATGGTAATGATAAATTTGCAAAGACAAAGTCTTTCTAAAAATCATCCATAGGGCCCTGGAGGTAGTAACTCTTGTCTCTTTTTTTTCCTATGAATATGCTAGTGAGGAAGATGCTATTGTCTTCATTGAAGACCTGCGTAATCACCAGGTCCATATGGCTGGAACCATTCAGCCAGGAATCCTTTCTTCCTTTTAGGGTTGCATCCGATGTCTTGGCACAACAGATCATTGAACCAAATGTTAATGGTGCTTATACAGGACCTGCGAAAATACTTTCCATTGTAAATATCCTTGTACTTCGCCCACTCTGCTACATTCTCTTCCATGCATCTTATGCTTGGCAATTGGAAGCCACCGGCCAGGAAATGGGCTACCCAATTGGCCATCCTTTCTGAGGCATATATGTTGGTAAGGCTCTCAGAGTATCCCACTATTGCCAATTGAGGAATCCGGGGATGGATGCATTCTCTGTTAATTTCAATCATTTTCATAAATGAGATTACTAGAAACCCAACATACAGGCTTTAACAAGTAAATGTTCAAAATTTATTTTCACCTAACTTAATATTTCGAATTTATTAAGGTTGCCATTTTCTCCAGTTATACTAACCACTGGTTCATTTTTATCAAACCTACGCTGAAGATACCTACTGTGCTGGTCATGGTTTGAGAGGCACTCTGTACAAATACTAGTTAACAGCATCAACAGGGGGATACATGTTGTTAGTATATACTTTGCTAAGATCCATTTCATGGAAATATTGCAATAATACAGAACATATTTGTTTATTTAGTGTTTCATTTTAGGAAACATTTGCAGTGTGGTTTCCTACTCTCTCACCGCATTGCTAATTCATTGTTCCTTTTCCTTATACTTTCATGTTAAAATTGTTAAGCAGTGCCCATTTTTGTAGAGAATGTTCTCCCTAAGCCCTGGCAGCTGTACTATGAAATGTAGTGTTGACTGTTATCCAAATATGCAAAAAAAAAAAAAAACAAAAAAAACTGACCAACATATACCTGTATAGAGGAACTGTTGTATCTGATGACCCTGCCACTATCTTTCTGCACCAGTTTGCTGTGAAGATGTCCCTAAGTTTCTGGTCTCCTCTAAATCCTGTTGCTAGAATTACAATGTCACTCTTTATGCATTCATTTCCATCCTCCAGGATAATTCCATCATTAGAGAAGCTGAACCTCTTGGATTTCTTGAGAACAATGCTGCCTTCGTCAACCCGGTCATAAAACCCTTCTGGCAGCATTGCAATCAAGCAAGAAGACATAGCAAAGGAGAAGCTATAGTCAGGTACCATCCCATGCTTTTGTAAAGGAATGCTGCGCTTGAAGTAAGTTTCAATTACTTTTGAAATCGCCCATCTCTGAAACAACAGATATACTTTCAGTTTTGTGTATTCGTTAGCAAAGTTCTTTATTTGAGAATAAATTGTCCATTGATAGTTTCCAAAACTCTATGTAAGTTGAAGTAATTATTTACCAAGGGAGAGAGTGCAGTGGCCAAAATATAGTGCAAAAATCCTTCACCGGGTTTATGAACTAGTAGCTGCGAGATGCGGTTAAGAAAGAAGTAACTAAGGTCAACTCCCCATATGCTAGACTTGTGTACTAGCCAGTGCTTCGTTCTATATATCATGGTGCATGGCTGAGCCGCACCTGCATTAATTGGAATATATAGAAGTGTCAGCCATCTATTCCTGCGACTGATAATTGATAGTGCGGTGTTGATTCTCCTGGACTCACCGTTCACCTTGGCAACCTCTGCAGCAATGTCAAATGCTGATTTTCCAGAGCCAACTATTGTCACATTCCTCCCTTTAACTAATTCAACCACATTATCCATGTAAGAGTAGTCTATAGAGTGCAATATTTTCCCTTTGAACAACTCAAGCCCTTTGTTTGCTGGAAATTCCGGGATATTCGGGGCCCCACTGTGCCTTCCAATGCACAGGACGAGAAAATCCACTAGAAAAACCTGCGACAGGAGATCGCTTATACAGGTTGCAGTATGGCCTACAAATTTATTCCATATATAAGGTGAAATGCATTATATTGTTCAAGCAGACTTCTTGAGTTGAGTTTTTTTCGTGTTCAGGATGATGTTTCTGTATTTACCACTAGACAATTTCTTTCTCATCAGATTATCCTCTCTTCCTAGGCATCTATGTGAAATCGATATTTAGGGCTCAGCTCTGCTAATTGCCTAGCTATCTACTACCAATCCATACGCCCATGATGCAAATAAAATTGAAGAACATTATCTATTTAGACACAACCCTGCAATCTGAACTCTGTGTGCGCATTTGCAGTTGTGTATGTTGGAACTCCGAACAAGATAGATATCCCAAGGGGGCTGTACGTACCTCAACGCAGCCAGTTTTCAAGTCCTTCACTGTGAGGCGCCACCCTCCATCCTTCCCAACTCCGAACGCCTTCCCAGTGCCAGACCAGAGCTCCCACCCCATTATCTCTTCCTCAGTCGCACCAAGGTACTCAACACCGAGCACCTGGCTATTGAACTTGATGCATTTGAGGAGGTCAAATTTGCATGCGTATGACCTTAAGTACTCCATGACCTTGCGGTGGCTTGGGTATGCCTCTGTCACACTCGCTGGCCATGCCAAATCTGAGAACCGGAATGCTGTGGTTGGCGCCTGAAGCCTTGTTGACTCCAAGGTATGCGCCCACACTCCACCAATCGTGCAGTCAGCCTCAAATACTACTGGGCAAAACCCCTTGTCGAGCGCGTGCTTGCAGGCCGCTAAGCCGCTCACACCAGCACCGACAATGCCCACCCTCTTCCCGGCCATTTTCTTGCTCTGTCTCCAAGTTCTTGGAAGGAAGGAGGGAGGGAGGGAGGGGTTGTCTTTTATATAACGTTCACGTTTGATTCTTTGGGTAAGATAGATTTTTTTGAGTTGCTGGATCTTTTGAGTGGCTGGATGGGGCCAAACAACCACCACTTGCTTGGTGGTATCTTTGGTTGTTTTCTGGTTTCATTTGCTGTCAGTCATTTTTTTGTTTTGTTTTTGTGTTCAGTGCGAAATTGAGAATCCGTGAAGAAGTAGCCGATGGATTAGTTTTTAAATGCTTGCTAACTTATATGTCTCTTTCAAATTTACATCGATATCAACTTGGCATGCGGAGTTAACTTGGAAAAACTACCTAGTGTTGTCAAGGTGATGTTGCATGCCTTACAACCATAAGTACGAGCATCTAGTTCGTCGACCCAACGATATATTACCGCATAATGCTGGGCACATCAAAAGGGAAACTTTTTCTTGTTTGAGACAAATAGGTTGTGTAAAAAAGCTTTTAGTTACCCATCTGTGTTAGTTCAATATCTATTCTTTCGTGGAAAGGAGGCATTATGATGACATTTTTATGAGAAGTGGGTTTGTTTGAGAGGTGAGCATCATCTAGCTGGACAGCTAATATTTGTAGGGTTGGATCCATTTCTATCTTTGTAGAGACGAATGCCATATTCGTCGGCGGTGGTTACACTTAGTTGAAAGAGACCTTTTTTTGTCTCGGTAAAGTAGGTGAAGATCTGAGTACATACTGCGTACCCTTGTTTGTCAGTTGTTAATTCTAAAGAGCTGCTACACAATTTTGAATTTGACGTGTCTGTCTGGTTAATGTGCGCTTAGTGCATATGGAAATTAACAAGAAGCGTACCATTGCCATCTTCCTGAGAATCTTTTTAGAGGCCGTTTTTTTTCCCCGGGAAATGGCTCCGGTGGTGAGGAATTTGCGGATTTAATCCCATATGCCCTAAATTTAGCGGCCGGTGAGTGCTGACTTTTTTCGGTCCTGTCCTCGCTACCTATCTACCTGTTGACGGCGGTTAAGGTGCCGAAGAAATTTATCTCGGATCTCGACAAACTTAGATGATGATTCCTTTGGGCGGGCAAAAATGACCTTCACGGTGGAAATTACAAAGTCCGCTGGACAACAGTTTGCCAACATGCATGCGAGGCTAGGCGTTTTGACCTTCACAGGTTCGCCAGAGCACTCCGCCTTCGATGGCTATGGCTCCAATGAACAGCTGATGATAGGTTGCGGATTGGAGAACCGATTCCATGCATGTGATTGTATCGACCGACAACTCTTCTCTGCGGCCACTAAGATCACTATTGGAAATGGTCGGATGACGTCGTTCTGGACTGATAGATGGCTCCAGGGCTACGCCCCTATGCAGCTGGCACCATCCCTATTTAAACACTCCAGACGCAAAACAAGATCGGTTGAAGACGCTCTCCTAGACAACAATTGGATCCGGGACATTAGGCAAAACCTAACTATGTATCATCTTTCGGAATTTGTAAGCTTATGGCTGCGAATACAATCGGCTCCACTGCGACCGCAATATCAGGACATCATAACATGGACTCAAAGCTCCACTGGAGTCTACACATCCTCCTCGGCAAATCGCATGCAGTTTGCAGGAAGCACCTTCATGTCCTTCCCCTTTACCGTCTGGTCTGCATGGGGACCGTCGTGCTGTAAAGTCTTCTTTTGGTTGGCGCTCCAAGACCGACTTTGGACTGCGCAGTGCTTGCAGCGGCAGGAGTGGTCAAACCATTATTTCTGCCAGATGTGCTATCGAAATCTTGAAACGGTTTACCACTTCTTTATAGACTGCCCTCAAGCCAAACTTTTATGGGCAGCTATAAGCTGGTGGGCCCTCACGCCCTCTCTTCTCCCGAAACGATGGGAACCAGCCGCCGACCTAGAGCAATGGACCCTACACCAGCTGAACAGCCAACAAAGGTCTCGAAAGGGCGTAAAAACCGTCATTATTCTAACTTGTTGCCAATGGTAGAGAGAGCGAAATAATAGAGTCTTCAGAAATGAATGCAAAGCAATGCGATTCTCCAGTCCATCAAGGACGGGGCGGCAAATTGGATCTTCGCGGGAGCAAAGAACCTACAAAAACTCGTCCAGCGGCGTAGTTGATTACCTCTTTTTTCTTCTTTCTTTATTCTTCCTCTTCATTCCCTTTCTTCCCCCTATCTCTTTTGTTTCTCTTCTTCCATTCCCCTCGCTAATCTCTTCTCGATGGTGCAGTTTGTTGCACCATTGCACTCTTATTCTATCTCTTATCTAATATAATTGCAGCTTGTTACCTTAAAAAAAAGACTTTTTTCTTCATTTTTTCCGCCATAAGCAGCGGACGGTGAGCGCGGTACCCCTACCGCTGAAAAAAAAATTCAGCGCTGCCCCGGTGATTTCACGTGTTGCTGAGCGTGCGGAAATCAAGCGGTGCCTATCCGCTGAATATAAAAATAAAAAAATCAAGCGGCACCCGCTGTAGAAAATACCTGCGCGTGGGACAACTAAAAAAAATTTCAAGCGGTTTCGAACCGCTGAAAATTTCTGAGAAATTTCGCTCGTCGGTCATTACTTGCAGCGAAAAAAAATGAAAAAAAAATCAGCGCTCGCCAGCTGCTGAATTTAGGGCATATAGGTCTAAATCCGTAAATTCCTTGCCATCAGGGCTTTTTCCGGGAAAAAATACTGCCAGGAGGCCACTACAATAAAAAAAAAATTCTCTTCCTGGACTGACACCGAGAATGGTTCACCCGTGAAAGGAGTCCTGGAAGATCGGTAACAGGACGAATATGAGTTTAGTGCTGACTTTCTGCACCTGTATTTAGGAAAAGGGCACCAAATCTACGTAAGAGCTTATTGTCGGATGTTCTATTGGCACATTAGTCAACCTCCGACGTCGCGATTTCATACGACAGATCACAAATGTTATATTAAAAGTCTAGTGAACTGATTGAACTTTTGAGATTACACAATCTACTGTGTTGCCTGTTTTACCCTTTTTATTGGCCCGTTGCCGAGGGCACAGCAAAAATAATTGAAGCACTTCACTTATTCATGTCGACATCTGCTGCTGGTAGACAATTAAGGAAGCAGCCAATCTTCCAATAACCCCTTCTTCCTCCTGGGCTCACCCCGCATGCCTTGGCACAGCTGATCGCTGTATCAGATGCGGAGAGCACCGACACAAGATAGACGGAAGTAATCTTTTTTTTTTGAAAGAGCAGCAAGAGAGTTGCTGCATTACTTATATTAAGAAGGGAATAAAGGGTGGGTTCTGTTTTTACGAAAAACCGAATAGAAAAAACTCACAACTTACCCCCGCTTACAACACTGACGAGTACACCACACAAGCCTATAAGGATCTATTAGAAAAACGAAAAAGCACTCCAAGAGAAGAGGCACTAATCCACCAGAGGCACTAATCCGAAGATTTAGCTGACAGAGCGAAACCACGGGTGAGGATCGCATCCTTGATCGCTAAGGCCACCTGTTCTGGCGATCTGACCATCCCTTGGAAGATGCGTTGGTTTCTCTCTAGCCATAAATTCCACCAGAAGTAGATACAGAGACCATCCAGGTCTCTTCGTATTTCTTTATCAAATCGTCTTCTGAGCCTTCGCCACCACATGTACACCGATCCGCTGTGACTGAGGTTTTGGCACCACTCCAATTTCCCCCATCGTAATAGGATAGTCCAAACCTCTCTAGCGAACGGGCAATCTTTACAGAGATGGCTTGGTGTTTCTTGCGACACGTTGCAGAGGCTACAGTTTGCGTTACATGGCCACCCCTTTTTGATCATGTTATCAGCTGTTAAAATTTTGTTGTGAAGCAGAGTCCAAGCAAAGAATCGACATTTTGGTTCAGCTTTCGCCTTCCATATCGGGCAGATCTTCATCTTGCAGTAAACCGTGTGAAATTGCATGAGGTATGCGCTCCTTGTTGAGTATTGTCCATCAGCTGTCCAACGCCAAGTTATCTGATCCTCCCTCTCTTCATCCATGTTGATTCTACGAATCGCTTCAAATAGTGCCACAAACTCCCTGATTTCATTTTCTGATATCACCGGGGTGCAAAAACGGATCCAGTAGTTGTTTTTCAACGCCCTGTGAACAGATATGTTCTTTCTGCTTGCAACACGGAAGAGGTGTGAGCGATGTTTTAGGTGATTGTCCTTCTATCCACTTGATCTCCGTAAGTCGGCGAGTTTACCGTTACCTCACCGTGACCACCGTAGAGGCATTGAAGAGAGTGATATCGCTTTGTCACATGGCAAGTCCATCCTGTCCGAGCCCTATCGTTGTTTTTCCATCTCGAACCAAAGCCAACAAGAACCTAAGCGCTCGGCGGCGCCAGTCTTTGATACCCAGTCCCCCTTTGTTTTTTGGCATACAGGTGACTGGCCATTTGATTAGGCAATGTCCTCCACTACAATTCCCTTGCTCTTTTCCTCTCCAGAGAAAGCTTCTTCTTATTTTGTCAATGTATCTAATAAGCCACTTTTGAGCCGGAAAGACCGTCAAATGATAAATCGGTTGAGATGTTAACACCGAATTAATAAGGGTCTCTCTTCCGGCCGTAGAGAGTAGTTTCCCTTGCCACCCTGCCAGTCTACTGCTTATTTTATCAATCAAAGGTTGAAAATCAATTTTTCGTAGTTGCCTGATGTGTAATGGCAGTCCGAGGTACCTCCCTGGGAAGGTTGAGAGTTTCCCAGGGAAAACAGTTAACAACTCTTGTACGAGGTCATGTTGGCATCGATAGGGTAAATTGCTTTGGAGATGTTGATTTTTAGGCCCGAGCATCTTCCAAAATTTCCAATAGTCGGCTAAGGGTCATCACCAAAGAACATCTGCATTTATAAATATCCCCGCATCATCAAAGATAAAGTGAACATCTAAGTCTCGCATTTGTTGGTAGAACGGGTTTGAGGATACCCGACTTCACCGCAAGTTGAAGCAAATTTTGAAGAGGGTCCATTGCAAGGATGAACAAGAAGGGCGATAAGCGGGTCTCCTGTCGCACACCGCGCGCATGTCTTATTGGCTCCGACGGTTGCCCATTGATTAAGATCCGTGAGGATGAGGTCCTGAGAATTGCAGCCACCCATTCTCTCCATTTGCGGCCAAAACCAAGCGCCTGGAGAACCTCGAGAAGATATGTCCAGTTTAGCGAATCGAATGCTTTTGAAATGTCGAGTTTGATGAAGAGAGCTGGCTTTTGGTTTTTGTGTAGATGACGGATGACACTTTGAACATATAGAAAATTGTCGTGTATGCATCTTTTCTTTATGAAAGCATTCTGTGAGATTGAGACCAATTCCTCCAGTTTTGGCGCGAGCCTGTTTGCTAGGATTTTAGTAATGATCTTCATGAAGTCAAGTTAATAAGACTAATTGGCCTAAAATTTTCCGGTCTATCTGCGTTCTCCATTTTTGGGAGCAGAATAATGTTCGCTTCATTTAGTTTATGCAACTTGTCATGTCTTAGATTGAAGAAGTCCTTAATTGCTTCCATTAGGTCCGATTTGATGATGTGGAGACATGTTTTGTAGAACATACCGATATAGCCATCCGGACCCGGTGATTTTTGTGTTGGCAGATCTTGAATGGTATCATCCACTTCGTTGTCCGTGATGAATGTCTCTAGATCGCTAAGGTCCCTTTCAGTGTAGCCCAAGGAATCCCACAGGAGAGCTTTGTCCCTTATTCCGTGTCTGCCCAATACCATTTTGAAATATTCATAAGCTTCTGTTAGTTTGTCCTGCTGATCGAACATTATTCGGTCTCCTCTCTTGAGCACCCGAATTACGTTCTTTCGCCGCCTTGAGCTGGCCATAAGGTGGAAAAAACGTGTGTTGGCGTCCCCTAGTCTGATTTTTGTTAATCTTGAATGTTGTCGCGCTCTTGATTTTTGTATTGCCGCCAGGCCGAGCAGTTTGGCTTTGAGAGTTTTCCGGAGTTCAATTTCATCCTGTGATAGCGAACGTCTTTCTTGTGTGCATTCCAGGATTGTGAGAGTGACTTGTATCAAAGCTGTTTGTAGTGTAATGCTCGCGAAAATTGTTCTCCTCCACTTCTTTAGTGCCTTAGCTGTTCTGTTCATTTTGACGTACAACCGCAGCATCGAGTTCGATGTATGGACCGGCTGATTCCAGGATTGTGCCACTGTTTCCTGGAACCCCGGCATCGATATCCAGCACGCCTCAAAGCGAAATCCTCTGAAGTACTCAAAACTTGCGTCTCCTTGCATGAGGAGGGGGCAATGATCTGATATCATGGTTGCCAGAGCAAATAAATCCGCATTTGGGAATGTTTCGTGCCATTCTGTTGTAGCCAGGAAACGATCTATTCTTGTCATTGTGGGTTGCTGTTGCTCGTTTGTCCATGTGAACCGACGACCCTGGAGGTCAAGTTCGACAAGCTGCAACGTATTGATAGTGTGGTTGAAGCGTTGCATCATTCTTCTATTTGTCGACCTCTATTCTTTTCCTCGCCGCCTAATTAGGTTGAAGTCCCCAACGATCAACCACTCGGAAGTGCCAATTCGCTCAGATTTTCTAACTCGGAGAAAGTTTCTTTTCTCCTCGTCGATTGCGCCCGTATACCCCGGTTATGTCCCAGTCTCATCATCACAACGTGATGTCAATGTTGTTTGTTATCGTGTTGGGTGAGGTTCGTATTTTGGAGGTCATACCGATCTTCTAAGGCCGCCAGACAGATTCCTCCCGAAGCACCAATGGAAGGGGTATAGGCTATCTGGTTGGCCATTCTCGCCCCAAAGTTTCATTAAGCAAACTTGTAGTCCATTTTCTATTTTCGTTTCTTGCAGCAAACAATCGTCATACTGTTGATTGTATAAGATGTTTAGTGCTCGCTCTTTTTGCGGGTTGTTAAGACCTCTAACATTCCAAGAAAGAATATTACATTTTGCGAGCATAATAAGCAAGTAGTTCCACTAGCTTAACGGCTCAAACCAATTAATTGAAGTACATAAAACATCGCCATTAAAAGTCCACAAATAACATGAATCGACTAGGAATTTTCAGGTCTTCGCGCCAAAGGTCATGGGTTGTGCCATATAACAGGGGGACAAAACACATATGGCACCAATATACCGCTGACAAGCATCACCCGACTAGGGATTCTAAATCCCCTGAACTCAGGCCTAATGGCCCGTAACACCATAGCAGTTGATTCAACTGACTTACACAGCACTTCAGATAAGCTAATAATATAACTAAGGGGAGCAGTCCAAGCTCTATTAGGACTGCCATGAGTTTGCCTCAGCTCATCTTGTGGCATGAGAGGAAAATGCAAACTCCACTTCAGGTGGCCTCCCTTGCTCAGCCAGTCAGCCTCGCGCCCTCCGTTGATCCCGTGATCCCCTTGCGTGCTTTCTTCTCACCTCTGCACTTGTTCTTGCCCTGGTTTACCAGCTCTAGGATGGCCTCCATCTTTTCCTTACTTAGTGGCTGCTCGAAATAACTAGCAAGCTGCTCAAAAAGACAATTATGTGAGCGATCATTAAGCATCTGGTACTGTTGTTCAGGTGGTGAAAGCTCCTTAAGTTTCGCTGCTAGAACTTCTTGAGCTAACTTGATTGCATCCGTTTTAGCCCCAGTTCTGGCTTTAGCTTTTGCCGCTAATCTGATGCTTTTTCTTTGGGTGTAACCTTTAGAAGATGTACATTTATTTTTGGAATTGGGTTGCTGTCAGTCATTGAGGCATGGGGGGGTTTGTATTAACGGAGTTTGTGGTTGTGTGCAATCACAAGATGAATTCCTCTAGACCCAATTGGTTGTTTGATGTGCTATGATCTCGTGAACCGGGAGACTTGGGCAATCTGAGTCGCAGTGTAGCAGAGGTGTCGGTGTTTGTGGTGGAACTTCTAATGTCGTTGTCGATGAATCTCATCAAGTAGTCAGTCAGCGGCAGGAGTTTGTATTTCTGGTGTAGCCACTAGTGCTGCTGTTGGTGAAGCATCTGGAGTTAAGGTTTCCGGTGCATTATCTTCAGCTATTATGGCCTCTAAGTTTTTCAGTAATGTTGTTTGTGGTGCTCTGGTTGGTGGTGTATGAAGGTCATGCTCAATCGGGTTATTGGTGCTAACTTGCATTGGTTTGTCCTGGGAGTCAGAAGCGGTTGGTTCGGCCTGGGAGCCACTAGGCAGGGTGCAAAGAGGTTGGTCTGATGCCAGGCTATCTAAATGGGTAATTACCGGCCGGACCGACAAACCAGAATGACCATGAACAGGCAAACCGCTTTGGCAATTTAACGGCTCGTGCAACACTAACAGACTTTGTTTGTCAGCCTGGGTGTCGGTAGAACGAACAGCCGGCTTAGTGCATTGTAAAGTCTGTAGTGTTGCAGGGGCCATATGCGAGTCTTGAGCAGAAGAGCGAGGCAAATCGAAAACATTATGCACCGGTAATGCATCTTGAGAGTCAACAATAGATGCATTATGTAGAGAGTGCTGGACCACTTGTGAGCAATCAATTAATTTACTAACTTGACTTACCTGTAGTCCCTTCAGAGCACTTCCGTAGTAGGCCCCTCCCTTCATCTTATCCACCGTGTTAGTGTGAGCATCCCCTGCTGCCTCCTGGATCTTCTTGCACACACTCACAAGCGGTTCAGCGAAGCTCACCCTCCTCTTGCCTTGCTCCGTGTCAGTCTTCTTTGTCACCCGGGCGGCCTTGTTCGAGCGCCACAGCACCTGATGGGTATGTTGGGCGCCCTGCCGGCATCTTCGAGAGGCCGAACCAACGAAACCACGCCAGGAGGCGCTATGGCAGTCTTCAACCCCACCTCTGCATCTTGAGTCTCAAGCCCAGCTGGACAAACTGCGATGTCTGCGTGATCTGCGATGATCGTCGCGGTTGTAGTCATCATCATCTTGATCCTCGTGACGGCGGCGGTGGATTGAAGCTCTAATCACGATATTACCTCTTCATGTATATATTCATCCCATTCCCGGATGTGAATTCGGCTTCCAAGGCCGATTTTCTCAGTAGATTGATTTAGGGAAAAACGACCAACACATATAAGGTTCACGCGACCGATGGGTAATCTTGCAATACGTACGGAATTACGGATCATGCATCCTCGATACGCATATCGTGTATGGAGAAGTGAGCCGCTAACTCACCGGCTGTGTCAACTAGGGATAGTGATCCTGGCACAAGACGGATCACAAGAGAACATTGATTTGTGCCAACAAAAAGAAAGCAACTAGAGACGAAAAATCTACAAGATAGGTTCTCGTTACTAGGAGGAGGTTGGCGGATAAAACTGACGGCATACGGTGTCCTGTAGAGACGTGTTAAATAACTCGTGTTGTTAAGGATCCGCATAACCATCCAACACAACTAGAAATAAGAATAATCGCACAATTAGACAATGAAAAAGTAGAAAGGGCAAATAGACATAAGATATAGACAGAGCAATTTGATGATCGATATTCTTTTTTTTAATTATCTTCTGTATAAAATACAATAGATTCTCCCTTGTATACCGAATGTATACTATATATATTAAAGTGGTGAGGATTGGAGATCAATGGGAGGTGCCACCTCACCCCCCTCGCGAAAAGGCCCTTCGAAAAATTAGAAATTGTGTTTAGGTCCTTTCGACAGTTTTTTAATAAAATAGACCCAAAAAATATCGAAATTATGTTTAGGTCACTCTACGGTTTACATTTAGGTCCTCCCGGTGGTTTTTAGCGGAATGGACCCTGGAAAAAATACTTTAGGTCCCTCTACAGTTAAAAAAAACACATATTCGTTGAAGATTTATAGCAACCCACGGATTCGCCGACGGGTTGTAACCGTTGTTTTCTAAAAAAACAAATTCACCGAAGGTTTATAGCAACCTATAAATTCACCGACGGGTCCTAATGACACCTATTTTTTAAAACAAATACGAAAACCGAAAATACGACCAAATTTCCCGAATTGCACAAAAAAGCAGCCACGATTTTTTTAAAAAATCACAGATTCGTCGAAGATTTATAACAGCCCATAGATTCTCCGACGGGTCCTAACCGCGATTTTCTCAAAAAAATACAGATTCATCGAAGGTTTATAATAGCTCATGGATTCGCTGACGGGTCCTACCGACCCATTTTTTTTTAAAAAATATGAAAACCGAAAATACGACCAAATTTCTCAAAATTTTCACGTTACATCGTCGTGCGCGACGCGGCGTAGCGCATTATTCTGGCTAGTTATTTTGATACGTGCCCATATCTCTCTTACATACAAAGTCCACTCTAGAGGCGTCGGTTATTTCTCTATTTGTTCTAATTACGAGTTTGTAACGGTGGCCCATTCTCCCCGGGTATACCCATGAAATCGTCATTATCACGATCTTCTATATATTGGCGAATGGAGAAAGTTTTAATTCGGTTAGATATGAATGCATGCGTGATCTGCGGCGTATCAGACTCTTATCTCAATCAGTCGATTCCATTTTCAAATACTGCACGGCCGATTCTTTTTCCATATACTGCACGCATACAACTTTTAAGTTACCATGTGCTTTTGAGTTGCCATATGCATCATTTCCATTAAATATTTACTTGTATGTGTAGATAAGATCATCTTTTCTTTTTATCTAATCACGCATGGTCTTGATTCCGGTTGGCCAGTAGCATGCACACGGCTATGCATGACGTGACTAGATAAGTTTGTTATCTCTATCTCTACTAATTCTAATTAGGAGTTGGTGGTGGTATGTCTGTTCTCCACCCTCACCCCGACACGTGTGCGCATCTGCATGGCTGAGTGGGAAGCATGTAGTGGCCACCCCAGTAGATTGGATTGGATCATCCCATCGCGGGAGGTAAATGAATATGTATAACTCATTTATTGCTTTCCTTTCTCCCATTGATTTGGCATTCAAATCGGCAGCGATTGCTCCTGATGCTTTTTGGATTGGATTGATTGATTTCCTTTGGAAGGAAGCAGAGCTTCGATTTATGGAGTTGTGTCTCTTCTCGCATCTTTTCTTTTTGTTGTCTTACTTATTGGATGATTTTTTAATTTGGATTCCATAAATATCTCCTCGGTTGCTGAATTTATATAACCCTACCGATTCTTACATCTCCTGCAGATATGTTGAGCTTTATCCGTTGAGCGGAGGTAATGGGTGAGCTTTTTGATCTCGTTGATGCGGTGCAGGGGTAGGTCGCCGGTGGTGGGTGGCGAGATAGGCTGACGACGCTGCTGGAGCTCGCTGCGGTGGATTATGTCAATAGGTTGAGGGAGGCGCTCGCAGGGGGAGGCGAGGAGGCGGTGGAGATGGTTGATAGGGTGGGGCTATGGTATGACCGGAGTAAGGCGTATGAGCCACGCATGCCGCTGATGGTGACAGCCACATACGGATGACGTCTATCTCTTCAATGCCTTTGTTTCCATGGGGCAGCAGGTGATGCCTCTTTCGGTCGATCGATCGATCGATCTCGAATTATGGCGTTACAAATTTACAATCCCAAGTGCTGTGATGTTATTATTTAAGTTTGTGAAATTAAAGATAATTTTAAGCTCGAGTTTATAAACAGATGCTTGGAATTTGTATGCTTCGATGAATTAATTTAAACATTTAACCATTGCACATTCAGAGTGAACATTATTATTCAAATAAGGTTAGTGCTCTTTGCAAATAATTTTTTATCGCAAATTGAGTTTTCGTTGCATCGCACGGGCACATGGCTAGTAATAGCTAAAACGGCAGCCTTCCTGGCCTCCTGGATGGTTGCCATCAGTCCAGAGCGCAGGGGTCTCGTTGTCTAGGATGATCATTCGGTTTTTTTCGGTCTAATCGATTTGGTTTTAAAATAATTTGTTTTTTGGAAACTAGCAACCGAATTTCTCAGACCAAAATGAAAAACTGAACTGAATTAACCGAAATATTTGAGTTCGGTTAATTTGGTTTTTCGGTTAACCGAAATATGAATAAACAATAGGTAGATTAGGTTTAGTCCTTCTTATATCGTAACACAGAGTAGGAATAAAATCACACAATATTCATAGTTCATTATAGTATAAACATAATAGAACATATGAATATGCCAAACATATGTATAAATGTGTTGAACATAAGAATTGTGTAGTGATTTTAGGAATTAAAGAACATTATAAAAGTGGTTTTGTATATGGGCTATTTCGTTATTTTGGTTTTTGAAAGTGAAAACCATACCAGACACCAAAAACCGAATTATATCAAAATAAAAATCGAACCGGAAACAAAAATCAACAAAAACTAATATCAGTTTGTTGGGTAATTCGGTTTCAATTCAGAAGTGTCCACCCCTATCACATCGGCCTCCAAAAGGTGTCTGCCTTTTCGCACCAAAATTGTTGTGCTAGTCCAAAAGTGAACGGCTAGCTAGGCTCGAGGTTTTGTTTGCTACAGATCGACTACTCCTGTTGGTATGCTACATCGATTCACGTAATGGGAAAGTAAAACCCCTATTTGGATTGACTGGACAATTGGAGAGGAAAATTTTCGGAACTAACTCGTCCACAGATGATATATTTTTAATCAAATGTTGACAGAACACATACACCACTACACACGGCTCAAGCATACATTTAAAATTACGAAGGTTGAGAATAAATCTCTGGTCTCGCAGAGCATAGACACATGTTTTTTCTTTGAGGTGCACTTATGCAAGTGAAAAAAGATCGATAATCAAGATTTAAACCTTGGCTTTCCCTCAACGCAGAAATATTGTGGTAACCGGTGTAGTTCTTTATAGTTTTTATATGAAATTCTTGTGTTTCAACAATCTTACGAGGCGTGTGTCCGTACATCAAATGCAAGCAAAAAGAGGGCATTCATAAAACCAAAAATGACAAACACTTGTGTTGGACTAAGATTAGATTTTGGGAGGATGTTTGGTTTGGTAACTCCTGTTTGGCTGTACAATTCTGGGATCTTTACGTATTGGTAAATGAAAAAGGTTATACGATTGCAAATATTTGGGACGGTGTTAATGTTAAATGCACCTTTAATTAGAAGAACGTTCTCTGACAACATGATGATTAGGTGGTTTGAATTGGTGGAAGTGGTCAATTCTGTTATACTTATCAATGAAGATGATGCTTTGGTGTGGCAGTACAATAGTAATGGTGTTTACTCTGTTAAATCCTTGTATGCTATTATCAATTTTCGTGGAGTTTTGCCTGTTTTTATTCCTGCAGTTTGGGGCTTGGTTGTTCCCCCCAGAATTCAATTTTTCCTTTGGCTTGTTTCTCATAACAAAATCATGACGCGTGATAATCTATTGAAAAGGGGTATGAATAATGGAGCAGTTTGTAGTTTCTGTAATGAAAATGAATCTGTTGTTCATATTTTTTTCGATTGTGTTGTTGCTACAAATATTTGGTCTTTGGTGGGAGAGTTCTTTGACATTAATATTGGTTTCAATTATGAATCCGTTGCTCGCTTTTGGTTGAGTAATAAGAAAAATGCGGTGCTTAATACCATTGGTGCGGCTGCCCTTTGGTGTATTTGGATTAACAGAAATGATTTGATCTTCCGTTTTCAGTGTTGGAGAAGTGTAAAACAATCGGAGAAGAATGCTTATTTCGTTGAGGGACCGGAGACCTCTATTCAAGGAAGATATCTTGACAAAATGGACCAATTCTGCAGGATGTTGGAGTCCGTGCTTCAAGCGCCGCTCCCCGATGTTCGAGTCTTGCCTCGAACGAGGCAGCCAGATGATTTCTGAAGCTCCAGATGGTGTGCTTGTGTCAGTCCTGAAGTTTCGTACTAATTATATTAGTAATCTGTTAGATGGGAAAATGTAATCAGGTTCCTGGCATGTGAGTTTCTAGTGTCTGTGTGGTCTCAGGCATCAGATGGTTCTTGTTTCTGCGTATGATGAAGGTTTGAAGTATTCTCATCGGGTGATGAAAATGCTGCTGATGCTGGGTTTTGGTTTTGACTGGTCTTTAGTGCCGGGTCAGTAGTAGCATGGTTTTTCTCTTTTGATCAGCTTCTGTTTTTAATTGAGCATCCTTATGTTGGATATGAGTTTTGAACTGAATATTATGCAGTTTCAATACAATTGGAACTGGGGCATCCATTTTTTGGATGACCTGTTGATCTAAAACAAACACTTGTGTTGGCAATAAAATCAATTTTCTCGCCCAGCGGTGTACAAGAAATTGAGTGGAAAACTGGAAACCAACAATTAGTTGGAGACTTTTTTTGGTTTAGACACCATTAAATATTTCAAATATAATTGATGATGTAGTCTATGGAGTGTTGTACAACTCACTAAAAATTTCTATTTCAAACTCAAATTGCGTTAGAAGAAAAACAATGATACGAATAATAGCTTTTGTCTTGCCACTTTTCATTTGATCTACCACTTGTTAGAATTTTCTCATTTTTATTACTCTGAACATATATCTAATTTGAAAAGTGCATCTTTAATTTTTATTTTGTAATTTGTTGTGTTGATTTGCTGTTCTTTATTAGCTAGAAAGGGATAACAACACATGGTCCACGACTTGCGATGAGAAACCTTCAATTCAGACGATGGATGTTGCCTTGCACGAAACCTTCAATTAATTCAGTGGATGTCAGCGTAGTCGGCGGAGCCGTACGGCTGGAACCACTCGGCGAGTAGCCCTTTCTTCCTCCTTGGGTCGCAGCCCATGTCACGGCAGAGCTGGTCGTTGTACCAGATGTTCACCGCACCGAGGCACGACTTCCTGAAGTGCTCCCCGTTGCTCCTCTTCATGTACCTCCCCCACTCCGCCACGCTCTCCTCCATCCGCCGCACGCTCGGCAGCCGGAACGCGCCGTCCAGGAAGCGCGCCACCCACTTGGCCATCATCTCGCACACGTGTATGTTGGTCAGGCCCTCCGAGTACCCGATCACCGCCATCTGCGGGATACGGGGATGCACGCACTCCCTGCATGCCCATCATCCGCATCGATCAACCTCTTAACTTTCTTGACGTACTTCGTGTCAAGTTTGTGCATTGAACAAGAAATGATGAACTCGTGGCTCACCGATAAAGAGGGACGGTGGTGTCCGACGAGCCTGCAACGATCTCCTTCAGCCGGGGCGACACGAACATGTCCCTGAGCTTCTGGTCGCCTCGGTAGCCGGTGGCGAGGATCACCAAGTCGGCCGGGATGCGCTCGCTGGCACCGTCAAGCACGAGGCCGTCCTCGCAGAAGCTGAAAGACCTCGACTTCTTGATTATGACGCTGCCTTCCTTCACCCTGTCGTAGAACCCATCCGGCAGCATGGCAATCAGGCACGATGAGACGCAGCTCGCGAACCTATATTCCGGCTCCATCCCGTACTCCCGCATCGGTATCTCCTTCTTGTAGTATGCTCCAGTCATTGTCGATATCAGCCACCCCTGCACAAACATCAGGTTGCAGGCATGACACGACAAACTGTATATATGTTTAAGGACGATGAGGTTCAGCTAGCTGTTGCGTACCAAAGGTGCGAGCAATGTGGCGAGAAGGCTGGACGCAAGGCCGCCGCCGGGCTTGCGGACCATCAGCTCGGCGAATCGGTTCATGTAGAGGTACCCGATGTTCACCTTGCCCCAGACATTCGTGTTATGCAGCAGCCAGTTTGGGCTTCTGCAGATCATGGTGCACGGGTGCTCGACGCCTGACGGATAGAGACAGACAGACACGGGCATGAATCAATGGTGTAATTAAGCATATACATCATATCTGGGTCACAGATTCGTCAACCCGTTAGAAATAATGCGCTCTCTGCATGAATAATTTAGCAACCGACCATTCGCCTCGGCGCACTCGGCCAGAATGTCGAAGGCGGACTTGCCCGAGCCGACGACCGCGACACGCTTGCCCTTCACCAGCTCGGCGGCGTCCGCGTCGTCCATGTCGGAGAAGTCCATGGAGTGGAGCACCCGTCCTCGGAACGCGTCGGGGCCTCCGTTGGGCGGGAACGCGGGGACGTTCGGCACACCACTGAACCTCCCGACGCACAGCACCAGGAAATCGAACTCGTACGTCTGTCAGACCCAAACACACGACGTGCTACACGTCAGAAAACCTTGCTTCGAGCTTCGCACCGGTACTTGTAAACGTGGACGTCGTACCTGCGTGGTGCCGGACTCGCCGTGCTGCACGGTGAGCCGCCACACGCCCGTGCCATCGCCGAACGCCTCGCCGTTGCCGGGCCACTGCTCCCACGCGGCCGCATCCGCCTCGGCCCCCCCGACGTACTCCGCGGCCACGACCTTGCTCCGGAACCGGACGCACTCGTCCACGCCGAAGCTCCGCGCGTAGGCCGTGATGTAGTCCACGACCTGGTCGTGGCGCGGGTACCAGTCCGCGGACTCCGGCCACGGGAAGTCGGAGTACCGGTACGCCACGCCCGGCGACTGGAGCCTCGTGGACGCGAGCGTGTGCGTCCACAGGCCGCCGATGGACGCGCCCGCCTCGAAGACCACTGGCCGGAAGCCCCTCGCGAGGAGGTGCTTGCACGCGGTCACGCCGCTCGTGCCGGCGCCCACGATGGCCACCCTCTTCGTCTTGTGATCCATCGATGTCGCGGTGCGGTGCTCCTCCTTGGAGTGTGTTTGAGCAGCGCGAGTGATCCGGAATTCAATATCGATCCTTAATTCAAAGGTACACTACTACTAATTAATCTAGTGTCCCGACAATTTTACAAACACAAGGCACGCACCTTGATAAATATAATACTCCTGCCCTGTGCCTGTCATGTGCGCCATTTCTTAATAGGAATAGTCGATGCGGCTTGGGAGTATGGGCAGTGTAGGTCAATATTGTCTGCTGGGTGGGCTGCTTCCATCGAAATCTTGATGTAATCGCAGTGATTTCAAACTTGGAACGGGCTGCTTGACTGCTTCGGAGAATCGGAATGCTCATTTGTGCTTAAAGTCAGGAAGAACATGGATAACAGAACGTAGTTAGGGTGGAGTTAATTTTTTTATCTCACAATGTCAGGTCATCAAGATTATGAAGCCCTGGGATTACCAACACACAGCCAGCTGAATCATTAGAGCAAGTATAGTAAGAGGTTTATAGCTCGCTTATATAGCACTTTTGCCTATGTAGAGGAGAGAGGCATCTAAAAATGAGAGGAGTGGGCTCTCATGCAACAGCCCACCTCTACACGTGCTCCAAAACAAATAGAAGAAAAAGAAAGAGAGAAGATGTCAATCTAATAGCTAATCTTATAGCCCACCCTATTATATGAGTGTTAGTAGTGATGGATCTATATGACATGGCAATATCATACAGTCAACAGTAGGCTCTATTATTAACCTTTGCTCTTAGGCAAACAAACGTTTCCGTGTTGCAAAGCTCCTTCCAAATAAGAGGCCATCAAAAGGGACCCTTCCTTTGCAAGCAAGGTGAAGAAAATAGTCGTACTGGGTGGAGCTTTCCTCGCGTCTGGAAATGTCAACCCTGCAGCTGAAGCAAATATCTATGGAGATCCAGAAGCAGCTGACATAGTTTTGGAAAAATATCCCGTGCAATCACCCCTCTTCGTGAAACCATCGTGTAACTGAACTAAAAAAAGTTTCAAAAAATTCTGAAAAAAATCATGGATATACATCTCAACTTACCCCACCTACATATAAAATTTCATGATCAAATTCGTCCTACGCTAGCAGTTACAAAAAAGACAAATTCAGCATGAATAGTGATTTTTTACTGTTCATCACTATTCATTTTTGCTGTTTGTTTTTTTCATATCTTTCAAATGCGATTGAGTTTCAACTTCAAATTTTGCAGGGTTGTAGAGGTTCACCTCCTCTACATATGGTAATTTTTTGAGAATTTTTCAAAACTTTTTTTAGTTTAGTTGTACGGTGGTTTTACGGAGAGGGGGGGTTGCACCGGATATGTTGCCCATAGTTTTTACTTCAGGAGCGGATATTGTTGTAGTGGGCATTATCATAACAACTCAAGTCTGTTTTACAGACGAGGACCTTTTGGAGCTAAAGAACTCGAAAGGGCAGCACGCACAGTTCTTATGTGACATGTGCAATTTTTACAGAGATGGGCATGTCAAGTCTACGGCTTACATGGAATTTTCCTCCACAACCCTGTGAGCTTCACTGATCTAGTTTTGACGAATACTCATTCCGGGGATACCTCACAGTAAAATATACGTCTACTTCAAGGCTGTATTTCTCGCAGCCAACCAGGCCCGAGGAGATACAACGGATCATCAAGCCTAGGTGTGGTTTCTCGAGAAACTCCGACCGAGTCTTCGGTCGGACAGCCCCAAAGGCTCCAACCAGGGTCCCCGGTCGGGATCTCAACAAGCCTCGCCTCGACAACTTCTGCCACGTCGGTGGTCGACTCCAAGCCGGCCGCCTGACCCGTGGACCCGACGTCCATGCTGAGATAGGTGGTTTCCTCTTAAGACGGCGTAGGAGCCGTTAGGTCAAACGCCCGTTCCTTCACCACGTCAAGGGTAAGGGAGCGTACGTGACACACCACGAGCAACGTCCAAGATCTGGCGAGCGATCGAGGGCAAAAGCACCTTCCCAAAGAAACACCGTCCGTTGTGTCTACCAACCCGGCATGGATGAACAGGAACCCGTCAATCGTCAAGGACCGAAGACCGGACTTCCTGGGCGTAGCATACTCCCTACCCCTTTTCTCCAAATTTTCGTGTAGCCTGCCCCCTCCGGCTATATAAGGGGAGGCAGGGTCCCCGGCAGCGGGGCGAACCATTTTTTCATTCTTCCATATCCCATCTCGCTTACTCTCCCGACCCGAACGACCGAGCCAAGCTCCTGAGCTTGGCCGTTCGGACGAGCGCTGAGGGCTTGTCTTTAGTCCTCGTATGTAATCCGCCATATCCCAGATCAATGAGATCCTCCGCCACAAACTGGAAGTAGGGACGTTCGGCCCGAACCAGTATAAATCTGAGACTCCTCGGCCCAATCCCGTGTTCATCCGAGGTTTCTTTAGCCTAACCATTCGAGGAGAGGGGGCGCGCGATCACCTATACTTACAAATCTACTTGCCGGTTACGCGAAACACCGACAAGTTTCATCCCGAGTACTTCACATTCAAGAAGGGTGTCGTGAGAGTTGAGACTCAGGGCATTTGCACTGGCCATACTTTGATGGATCAGGGATTGAAAAAGTGGAATTCAGAGAACCCATGGTCAGGTTACACACCGATTTTAGTTGCATGGACTGTCGATGTGCCAAAGGTTCTTGCATTCATCAAGAAGCTGCTTATGGCACCATGAGCGATATTGCAGTCATTTAACGATGATCGTGCTTTCTGATATGCTTGCAAATTTCACAAATACAGAGTCTCTCACAGCCGCCTTGTAACTAGGCTCTGGACCCAGGAAGCTTTCTGATCCTCCAAGAATAAGAGGTTTATTTTCATTTTTTTAGTTGTTTGCCTAATGGTTCAGATACCACACGAGTAGATGGATTTGCCTCGACCAGCAGGCATCAATTCTGGTGGTCAAATAAGCTTACCTGTTCTTATAAGCAAGCATAGGAGGAAGGGAAACTTCCTTTTTTTTTTAGAGAATGGAATTAACTCCGGCCTCTGCAGAAGCACACAGCCCTGAAGGGAAACTTCCTAGTGAAATGAAGTAAATTCTGCACATGACAGACAACATCGTTACACATTGTATCAAACGTTCGGGTGTTTTTTCTCCCCCTATATTGAATGAACGGTAGAGCTTCTACCAATCTTTTTTTAAAAAAAAACAATCTCAGGTCAGAGACGGCGCAGACTTGCAACCATTTTTTGCTTGGGATGAAAGTAAAAGGTAAGTGCAGTCTCGAAATAGTCAAAAGCCAGTTCCTTGACTCAGCATACATGCCAGTCTCATTCCGTCCGATGACCGGCGTTTCCTTGAGTTTTGTTATGACATTTTTTTCCCCAAAAAAATCTTTACAAGTTGGGGCAGGCATAAAAATGGTGCACAAATCGCACACAGCCCTTTCATGGGCCCTGGCACACCGCCGCACGTGAGTTTGATAAACATCAGCCCCGATGTTTTATGTTCAAAAATTATCTAAAATGTATATCGTTTGATCTATTGGTGAGTTTTTAATCTACTCACTAACAGGCTTTTCATCTAATGGTTGAGTCATTCAATCCAATAATCCAAAATTTGAACATTACTTATTACAAAACCATTTGGAACATAGCTAACGAAGAATAAGTAGTCACCATCTATTCTTCATTCATAATTTGATATTAGCGTAACTTTTTAAAAAATATATATATAAGCACATTTCGCATTTCAATCATATGCTTACCACAATTGGAAATAACCGGATTTGGAGAATGGTCAGGACGCTTTGTTAATCACATGATAATACCATGCATATCGGATCGGGTTGACCGGCATTTTTACAAGATTTCCTCGCTGAAAAACTTACACGAAACAAATTTTTTTTGTCTACCCAATATTTTTAGAAGTTTGACCTCTATTTAAATAAAATTATAAATCTAGCCCCTTCTCGACCACGATAGACATCTACCACGCTTTTATATCATGGGACGGGTGGACCAGCTGAGCTCTAACACTGTGGTAGGTCACCTACAACAGTCATATACTGCAGCAGGTGACACGTGTGGACTTTTAATCCTCATATGGTTGAGGAAGTGACTAGATTTGCAATTTTACGCAAATAGAGATCAAAGTTGGAAAAAATTAGACAAAAAAAGCCAAAAACTGATAATAAACCCCAGGCAATATGCGCGAGATCCTTGTCTTGCCTATTGAGTACTGCCTAGGCAAGTGGCGCGTTCTCCCGGGCACGTGGGCCTTGTCAGGCTGCCGTGCATCCTGGCCACTGCCGACTTGCCGTACGCTGAGGAATCAGTGGCGGCAATGCCATACTTGACAATTTGAGGCCCTGTTCTTTAATTAAAATTAAGTTATATATTTAATAAAAATCAACAATCAGTATAAAGGCATTATTTTTTATATTAAAATTGTAATATTTTTTTCCTTGCGGTAGAAAGGATTTGATACTTCTGAAAGTTAAATATCTAAACTAGTACCAAAACTTTTAAGTGCAAAGCGTCATTCTCCTGGTATGCCTTAAAACAAAATCTTCAATTAACTTCGTGATTAATTTTTCCCAAATTAACCTTGAATTGCAAGTGCTACTGTTAAGTTTTTCCTGACTCATTATAGAATGCAAGTAGAACTTTAACAACCGTAGTATCGATATATATTAAACTAGCAATCAGAGGGGTGAATATTTGCGCAGAAGCTAAAATCAAAATTTTAATGATTTTTAAAACACCCTAATTCGAACTCAAATTGTCTGATTCGGATTCGACAAAAACAGAATGATACATGTTCACTAAAATAGTAATTCCTAAAGATCTCACCGTTGGATTAATGTGAAATTTTAATTGTAGAAATTAGATTCAATTTCAAAACTAACCCAATAAGAATTAGCTCGATCGGATCTACGGATCTAGAGTTATGACCTTTGCAAGATGACTATAACAAATAATGACGAAGATTAATCTAACCCTAATTACGAGATTAATAAGGATTTATGAGGAATTAACCAATCAAACTTTTCAGATCAATCAATTGATTCCCTAGCAAGGTTTTGAATGGATCAAATCAAAATTATTATGCTGAAATTATGAATCAATATAAAAGTAAAATAGGCATGTAAATGAAGAACGAGATTACCAACGCATCGACTTACAAATTGTGAATTTTATTGTCGAGATGTGTTCACAAAATGCCTCCAATCGCCGAGGAAGAAAACCAGACGCTAGAACTTGCGGCCACAAGCACACGCATGCACTAGAATTTTCTAGCCGTGAAAATCCACTAGGAGACAATTAAGCGCCAAATCAAGAAAATCTCCTGATGCATGTAATGATCAGACTCTGAACTTTCTGGCCGTAAGACTCCAGATGCCGCGCGTTTCTGGCCGAAGAAGCTCACGCATGCATGCGGCCACCAGGACAAGCCCGCACGTCTTCACGCCATGCACTTCTAGTCGCCGCCTCTAGTTCATTAGATGCAGCCGCAATGGACACCAGGCGCAGGAGATTAGTCGCCGGCCGCGAGACTAAGCAGTAGCAGGACAAGTCTCACGCCGCCAGAGGATCTTTCGCCACCCAACGCGAGCAACAAAAACCAGAAACAGCCGTCGTCGGCCGCCTGGCTAGAAAGCCAGCATAGCAAGAAATTTTTTTTATTTTTTATCTGGTTATAGTACTTTAAAATAAAAGAGTACAAACTTTAATACCTCGCTCCACATAAACAGAAGACACCTCCCCCTATTTATAGTAAGTAATCCTAAAGAGTTTGTATACAACTCCACTTGACCCAACATGGTCAAATACAATTTTGCACGTGCACGGCCCACTTACCATACTCACGTGACTAACCAGCCTTTATATACAGTGTTCTCTAGCTCGAACGTCTCGCATGACATTCTCGACCACTAAGACCTTGATTCCTCTCTGAACCTAGTCCCGAACCTCAATTCCTCCATAAGCCTAGTTCCGATCCCATCATGGTTGTTCGCCCTCGAGCAACACCTGCATATGAATAAATAAGAAACAAATCCGAACACAAGTCCACGATTCAAAGTTAATCTATGTAACCATTCACACGAGCGCATTGCATCAAGCAAAACCAATATCATACTATCACAAGCATATCAAATAATCATCTGAAACAACACATGCACAAACACCACATATGCCATGATCACAACCACTTTGCAATGCCAATTTCATCATTAAGCTAATTTTTCAGCACATGATTTCACAACAACTTTAATTTATATAAGCTCTTTCTTGCTGATAAATATTCACCGAAATAGTCAACAAAATTATATAAACAATTGCATTATGAAAACAGTTTAGCCATTTCATAAATTTTGAAATATCAACGGGCCCCATATTTTCTTAGGAATGAATGTAGCAAAAGAAAAGAATGAGGCAAGAGGTGGAGAAAATGGATGTGAATGGTGGTAGTTTTTAGGAAAAGAATAAATAAGATGCTCACTTATTATTTTTACTCTTACTAGTATAAAGATTAGGAAATAATCATTCAAGAGGGGAAAAAATGGGGCCCTAATTTTTTTGGCCCTGTGCTGCTGTGCACCAGCTCATACTGTACACGCTTCTTATACAAACCTGAGTGGTGGAACTAGGATTCTGTTAAGCTTTGAGCAGAAAACTAAGCTGTTGTAACTACCGCTAAATACCACCCACATCAAGGTACAATAAAAGTATGCACAATTAAAAATATATTTGAACTTTATGCTTAATGATACAACAAAATAGATAAAACATAGCAAAAACAACATAGTGTAGTGAAGTAATACAAATATTAATACCTAACTAATGAAGGTTAGGTGTATCTGAGCCAATCATATCTTCATTAACAATAGTACAAGAACATAAACCCTTAAAGATGAAATTGCATATGTAAATTAGTGACACAATATTACAAAGTTAATTATGATTCAAATTGCAAAACAAGAATGCAACATACCCATAACACCAGGTAGGTTTTGCTTCTGCAACCTTATATTTTGAAAACGCTATAAAATTTTATTATTTTCAATGCTTGTAAATGCATCATACCACACCGTCGTTCATCTATTTGCCACTCGTCTTATTCCGCATCTCAGTTCTAAAAATATTTATAACTGAGAAGGCAATTCTACCGTTATGGTTGCAATGTGTAAAATCAATGCTAATTCAATGAGGCGATATACGAATGGGAAAATTATGTGTCTATTACATCAAATTGAATTCAATCAATTTATCCCTAATTGACTAATTTAGAATGTAGGTAATGCAATGTGACAGGTAAGGATTAAGAGAAAATCATCTAGAGTTGACAGCTACTGATGGATAGCTTGACTGCTTAAGGATGGTGTAGGGCAGAGGGTTTATTGTCTCGGAGCCTATGTTACTGTTGCACCTCAACCCTCAGCACTCGTCTTGTCCACAAGAGAGAGGTAGAGGAAGCGAAGGTTGATCCTGATAGCCGAGAGAGTTTCTTACTTCTTAACTTTGTAGACTGTGGGGTGTCATGGATGGTAGTGCGTTATCGCGCTGGCTAGGTGTGCTAGAGAGGGAAGGAATATAGGTTGTTGACCTGAACGTCTCAGTGTGTGTGTGTGAGGGTTTTGTATTGCTTATTGGATCAGGTCTCGGACTATTGTCCTAGCGGACTGAGGCTTATCTCTGTCGCTGCTGAGGAACGGAAGGCTACTAGTCTCGCAGTGTGCTTGAGTGTGACTGCCTGGTGGTATCGGACGACCCAAAGCAAAGGAGGCACTTCTACTAGTACAGAAAGTATAAGTTCTCTAAGCTCGAAGAAAACTGTTATAGGTGGACCGCAGGAACAAAGTTTGAAGCATCAGAACAATGTGCTTCATACTCAGACAGCTCGTGCTTTTGCATCTCCTGCTGCATCTTCTGCCTCCCATGCTTTGCCATCTGGAGGATTGATAGCTCACCACTCTTTCGGGAAGCAATCTACAGGATAGTATGCTGTTCAGCCAAGTATTGTTGTGATTGTTAGTCCACCACCACGTAATGTGGTGTCTACTACTGCAGTGTCTCAGAATTTTGTAACTAATATAGCACCTTGTAATGTTGTGGCTACTAGTACATTATCTCGTGATGATGTAGTTACTACTTCAGCACGTAATCCGACTGATTTGCAAAGATCAAACAATCAAGATTGGAAAGAGAGGTTTATACGGCTACAGGAATTCGTAAGAAACAATGAGCAATCAGGGCAGGAAGAATATATTCGAAGTAAGTTCTATCTTATTTGAATATAATTACTGCAATTGCTATCTAATACATTTTGTCCTATGGCTAAACTATAGTGCTTTGGTCTTTGTCATCTGTTGGCCGAAGCAAGCATGCCATTGAGCTGGAGAACCGAGCAGTCAATCTCTTGATTGAAGAAGGTATTCTTCATTCTGATTTTTGCATCTGTGAACTTGCGATTCAATAATAGTTCAGTTTTGGTATTTGTATTTTCGCCTATCAATCATCTCGTATCTGTTTATGAAAGCTTGAGCTTTTGGCTTGAGTGCTTGACTACTTATTTTCTTATTCCCTTTAGGGAAGGAGCTGCAGAAGATGAGAATTCTGAATGTACTGGGCAAGCTTTCACCTATTGATCATCCATCAGTACCAACTCAGCCCACTTCTGTTGTGTGCCTACCATTCCCACCCTGCCGACGAAAAGAGTGGAGAATTCGGTCATGTCACTGCATAATAGGTGTTTAGGAACTGACTGTTTGGAAACTTTCTTCTCATGAACTCTTGTCAACTGAATGCTGTAACGTGGTCAGGATGTGTTGTTGTTGTGAGAAATAAGCTGTTTATCTGTCTCGAGACTTGTCTATCTCAACTGACCACATTCAGGGTATCGGAAGCATAATCGTGGTGTTTCTTCGTGCAGTTTGTTGTGAAGAGGGGAGGAATCTAATGTAACCGTAAACAGACTCAAATGATGACTGCATAGTGTGGCATTCCAGGCCATTGCCTAATTGCTTTCAACAATCAATGTTTCATTTGGTTCTCAAACTTTGCTTCTGTCCTGCACAGTGTACATGGCATGCTCCCTGTGCTATTACTTCTGCGTGCAAAATGGATACCATGCGCATGCACACGGTTGCATCTTGCATGAGTAATCGTCAGGTGTTGTTTTTCGACTTATATACTGATTCATCCTGCCAATTCAGCATCAGCAATTAATAAATGTGTGTCATGCCCCCGTGGCCTACTATGAACGCAGGAGTGTGGTCTGAGCGTAGCGGAATGAAGAAGAAGAAGAAAGCAAAAAGAAGAACAAGAAAGAAGCACAAATATGGAGAGTTTGGTAAAATTCCATTCTATTCTGTTCTTTCTCCATTACATGGTATTTGTTCCTTACACAACAACCTAGACACTTCTACCCATAACAAACTCTTTACCCAATTACAAACTCATTGCACAGCAACAAAAATACTCTTACCGCTGCAGTCACCTTTTTGGTAATTATTGCTTACCGACTCAGCCGATAGATCTTTAGCGCCTAACTACTCTGCTAATCCCTACCGTCCATAACACTATTCGCCCCTGGAGAACTTGCTTGACCCCAAGCAAGTCCAAGAAAACGTTTGCTCAGCACATTGAGGTCTTCCCAAGACGTAGCTTCAACTAGAATGCCCAACCACTTGATAATACCCTATAGAATGGCAACATTCCCTTTCTTCACAAGTCTGTGCTCCAATATCTCTTCAAGCTTCGGAACAGTGACATCCAACTCTGCCACTTTCGGAAGCATCTTGAACACTGGAGTATAATTCATAGTGAAAGCCTTTAGTTGCGAAACATGGAAAACTAGATGAACCTGAGCATCTGCTGGAAGCTCCAACTTGTACGCAGTTGATCCAATTCGCTCTAATACAGAAAATAGGCCACATAATTTTAATGCCAGTTTAGGGTAAGGCTGATTCACCACTAAGCTCTGAGCATATGGTTGAAGCTTCAATAACACCTGATTGCCCACCTGAAATTCTTGGTCTACACAATGCTTATCAGCTTGTATTTTCATTCAGTTCTACGCAGTTGACAAATGATGTTGAACCAATGCAATATGTGTTTGTCTTTCTTTAAGTAATCCTATACCGTCTGCTGCCCAGTCTATGTAACTCCAGGAATGGTTCCATAACTTGGTTCAAATCCATAAAGGACTTTGAAAGGAAAGCAACCCAGCGTTGTGTGGAAATTGATATTATACCAAAATTCTGCTAGTGGCAACCATCTTCTCCACTTCTTGGGTGAATCATGAGTAGCACATCGAAGATACATCTCCACACGTTGGTTGAACCTCTCGCTTTATCCATCCGTTTGCGGATGATAAGCAGTACTGAATTGCAATTTGGTACCCATCAACTTAAACAATTCTTTCCACACATTGCTAGTAAAGATTTTATCCCTGCTCGACACAATAGAACTAGGAACACTATGAAATTTAACTATGTTATCAAGAAATTCCCGAGCCACCTTAAGAGCTGTAAAAGGATGTTGAAGAGGAATGAAATGGCCATATTTAGAGAATCTATCCACTACTACCATGATCACCTCAAATCCTTTAGATTTCGACAGTCCCTCTATGAAGTCTATGGTCACTTCTTGCTAGGCACCAGCAGGGATAGGTAGTGGTTGTAATAACCCGGCTGCATTATTATGTTCACCCTTCGCTTGTTGACAAATACCACATTGCTTCACAAAGTTCTCAACTGCCTTTTTCAATCATTGCCAGCAAAATAACCTCTTCAATCGTTGATAAGTAGTTTGTACTCCTGAATGCCCCCCAATAGCACTATCATGAAATGCATCGATTAACTTTGTTTGTAATGTGGAATTCTCCCTAATCCAAATGCGACCTTTGTTTCTTATCAAGCCCTGAACTAATTCATTACCTTGTTCATCTGGGTTGCATATAGCTAGTTGTGCTCACTTGCTTTGGGCACTGCTATTAGTTACATAGGAGTTAAGTACTTCTTGAATCCAAGCCAATCGAAGCTCATAAACTGAATGCAATGCCATTAGATGTCCAACTTGTGAGAGGGCATCTGCAGCAACGTTTTCCTTACCCTTCCGATAAACCACTTTGAATTGGAGTACCATGAGCCGAGTCATAGCCTTCATTGCAATGTTTTCCTTACCCTTCCGATATACCACTTTGAATTGGAGTCCATGAGCCGAGTCATAGCCTTCATTTGCATAACCGAATGCAATTGCTGCTCATCCAAGAAACTGAGACTGCAGTGATCGGTTCTAATAATGAACTCTCCTTGCTGTAAATAAGATCAGCATCGCTCAACTGCCATGATCAATGCTAAAAACTCCTTTTCATATATCCAGGTGTTGATGAGCTACCCCCAACGCTTTACTCAAAAATGTTATTGGGTGTTCTGCTTGAATCAGTACTGCCCCTATTTCTCCATCACATGCATCTGTCTCCACAATGAAAGATTTAGAGAAATCTGGCAAGGCAAGTATCAGAGTGAACGACATAGCCTGTTTGAGCCTCTTGAATGCTTCTTCTGCCTGTTCATTTGACATGAATGATTTCTTTTTCAACAAGTTTGTCAAAGGTTTAGCAATTATACTATAATTTTGGACAAATTTTCTGTAATATCTTGTAAGCCCCAAGAATGCCCGAAGCTCAGACACTATAGTTGGACTTGGCCATTTCACCATTGCGGGTGTCTTTTTGGGGTCAGTAGCTATTCCTTGCCCTTAAATAATACTCCCTCCATCCCATAATATAGGACGCCTAAGTTTTTTCATGCAATTCCATAATATAGGGCGTCTCTTGATATAGGGTGCACATTTTCCCTATTTACCCCTGTACTCACGCGGTGCATGAGGCCCATAATTAGCAGTGTGCATTAATTAGCGGTCGGCATGCATGTCCTGATAATTAGCATGCACAATTATTAAGGGTATTGCTGGAAACAATTAGCCCGCCATCTCATGCCTAGGTATTGGTGAAAACAATTAGGCGCCCTATATTATGGGATGGAGGGAGTATGCCCTAAATACTCCAATTGTCTTTGTGCAAATGAACACTAGGATCTCTTCACTAAAAAACTGATGCTGCCTCAATTGTTCTAGCACTAAGCTTAAGTGCTCCACATGTTGCTTCAAATTAGCACTATAGATTAGTATGTCATCTATGAAGACCAATGCAAATTTGCGCAAATATTGGCTCAAAACCGAATTCATCACACATTGGAAAATAGCTGGTGCATTGGTGAGTCCAAACGGCATCACTCTAAACTGATAATGACTGTGATGTGTTTTAAAGGCTGTTTTTTCCTCATCCTCCTTTTTCATTCAAATTTGATGATATCCTACTGTGAGATCCAATTTGGAAAAATAATTTGCACCTCCTAACTCATCCAATAGCTCATCAATTACTTGTATCAAAAACTTGTTTTTAATGGTCAATTCATTCAGTGACAATAATCTACACAAAACCGCCACGACCCATCTTTCTTTTGCACTAACAAAACCAAAGATGCAAAAGGGCTCATGCTGCATTTGATTATCCCTGATTGTAGCATCTCTTTTACTTGTCTCTCAATCTCATCTTTGTGCAATGGTGAGTACCGATAAAGTCGGGGGTTGATGGGAGTAGCATTTGGCACCAACGATATCGAATGATCATATTCTCGAACTAGAGGTATACCTTTGGGTTAAACACTTCCTCATAATGTTGAAGTACCGTCACAATCTCATATGGTATCTCAATTTCTTCCACCTCATGCGGCTCCTCCAACATTGCCACTACCCACACATACTCCTTAACAGATTCAGTCTGCTTAAGGGTTTGCAAATCTTCCGGTGCCTGCCGATGGTCATATGCCTCGAATTTGGTCTCTACCCCCGTAATAAATTATTCCCAATCTCCCAGTTCCTGCTTCAGCTTGAATGCCTATAGCCATCTTGCTCGTTACCTTCCATATGCATAGTTGCTGCAGTCACCCACATTCCTTCCGGAATGTTAAACATTTGGAAATAATCCAGACATTTGTCTCTCCAAATTCTGCGTGCAAAATGGATACCATGCGCACACACATGGTTGCATCTTGCATGAGTAATCGTCAGGTGTTGTGCAAAAATCTTGGCATACATGTCATTTTGCAGCATGTCATTTTTCGACTTATATACTTCTGGATTCATCCTGCCAATTCAGCATCAGTAGTCAATAAATGTGTGTCATGCCCTGTGGCCTATCATGAATGCAGACGTGAGGTTTGAGCATCGTGGAATGAAGAAGAAGTAGAAAGCGAAAAGAAGAACAAGAAAGAAGCAGAAATATGGAGAGTTTGCTAAAATTCCATTATGTTCTGTTCTTTCTCCATTACATGGTATCTGTTCCTTACGCAACAATGTAGCGACCCCCATTTTCGCATAAACGCAAAAATGAAAATCTCATGTACTTACCGTACTAGTTTCATGATCAGTGGCTAATACGCACATTTATAATAATTGGAATCACAAAAGATTGCATCATTTGAAATTCCCGCAACCTGCGACAAAAAGTTATCCTTCGGAGCTTCATTTTCTTATCCACCTAAAATATTAGATTAAGGGGGTGTTTGGGACAGCTCCAGCTCCACCAAAATCTATGGAGTTGGTGGAGCAGGTTATTTCTAGCTCCAGAAATTTGTGGAGCTGGAGCTATAGGTACATTAAAAGTGTTTAGGTAGATCATCTTGTTTACATTTTAGACTAAAAATATAAACTTAATTCACTTTATTTTAGCCTATAAGTTTCAACTCTGAGCTGGAGCTGGGATCTGGAGCTCTCCCAAACAGGGCCTAAGTAAGGTTGAGTACTTTCGTACTCCGCAAGACTTAAGGTGGTATTTGCAAATGCATAAATACAGGCAATATCAAAGGAAGCTTCTAAGGTTAATTTGCATAAAGCAACATTCAATTTGTAAGACAAGTTGTAATTTAGAAATGGAATTTGTAAAGGCGCGCATTTGACTGATAAGAAATAAATAAAGCATAAATAATACTCATAGCCCTTCGTGAGTAACTGTAACATTCCAATTTTGAGCTTCTTAGCGTTTGAATTTCAAAATCGAACCAGTTGCATTTTATTCGAATTAATTCCAGCTTAATTTGAATTTTACAAAAACAAAAGGATTTAATTTGATTAATCTATACCTCCAATTAAAGTTTTTCTATTTTTGTTGGGTTCCTTGTGCTTCATGGAATTTTTCTGTATTTTTGGAGATTTTTATGAAGTTATTTGCTATTTATTTGAATTTATTTGCTCTTATTTGAATTTCTGGGATTTTCTTGAATTTGGAAAATGTTTTTAAATCTCTTTTTCCTCCTCAGGCCGAATTCCTTCGTTCGGCCCATTGTTGTTCATTTTTTTTCGGCCCGCTTCGCACTCCTGGCCCAATCCAACCGAAACCCTAACCCTAGTCAATCTCCGCCATCGGTTTCGATCGTGCGGTTGTTGCTCACCCACGCAGCCACGCAATATGCGTCGTTGGATCTTCGCCTCGCGTGCGGCCGAGATCGCGCCACGATGCACCTCAGCCGCAACCCTAACCCTAGCTCGCGCCAATCTCGACCGTTGGATTTTGATCCAACGGCCATCGCTCGCCCGTTCCCGTGCGCGTTGTGAGCCGCCCGATCAGCACCGAATCGACGGCTAGCATCGCGCCACGTCGCCCCGAGCACCGCCGCCGCCCGTGCAAACCTTAGCCGCTGCCGTCTTCGACTTCCGCGCCTTTTCCCGCCTCCCGAGGCTATAAAAGCGGGCGCCGCACTCCTCCTAAGGTTTGCCACACCGCGTCGCCTTTTTCCCCCACTCCTCGCCGGCTGGGACGCCGCCGTTGGCTCCCACGCCCTCGCTGAAGTTCCTCTGCCGTTGCAAAGTCTTCTCCGCCGTGTATCTCCGCCACCGGTGAGTCTCCGCCGAAGTTCTTGGTACCGTTGAATTCGTCTCATTGTTCTCCCTCTAATCTACACAAACCCGTGGCCGATCCACTGATCCTCCGCCTTTTGCCATGTCTTCGTCTCCACCTCCGGCGGAATAGCACCGCCACCTCGCCGTCGTCTTCAGTCGCAGGCCCTCCACCGTCCGATCGCCCTTCAACGGCTCAGATCACGCCGTGTCACCGCGCCTGCGCCTTCGCTTCACCGCCGCTCGATCTGCACCGAGCCGCCGTTGGATCTACGCCGCGTGTCTTGCCCGGTAAGCCGCCCGCCAGCCGCCGCGTCAGCACCGTGTCAGCCACGTCGAAGCCACCTCAGCCCTAGCCCTCTGCGTGGCTGCCATATCGTCTGGTCTGCCACGTCATTCCGTATTCCCCCTCGGTGATCCCAGTCCACGGTGGACCGAGTCTCCGACTCATGGTCCCCATGTGTCAGCCGCATGTATTTTTTCCTTTTCTGATTTTTTCCAAAAATCCGAATCCCAGCCAATCAGAAGCCGACACGTGTCACCCTTAGTAATTTTCCTGATTTTCTCTCCCGAGAAACTTCCAAAGGCCCGTTCTCCTTCGTCCGAACTCTGATTTGAGTGATTCAAATTTCTAAATTCGTCTAAATTCATGCTCTATCTGCCAGTGCCTTTCTTTTGATTTTTTGGATTTTATTTGATTTTTATTTATTTATTTTGTTCTCATTTTACGTGTAAACGACTCAGTTGAAGCGCAAGCGGATCATCCGGCAGAGGTAGCTCCAGCGGGAGGCGTCGAAGGCAAGTCTTCCTTGAACATGTTGATCCCAATTTTATGAAAATATTATGTTGTTTTAAATTATGCATGCTTATTATTTTGCGTAAAGTACTTTAAATGCAGTTTTAATGCTTAGCTAAATTCCAACTTTGTTATGCCCTCATTGACATTAATCGTGAAAACCTTGACACCTTAGGTAATATTAAGTACTGTAATTGATGATAATTAATAATGTGGTATGAGACGGTAGAATTGCTTAGTCTTGCTTAAATACTTCGGTATCTTACCATTATGAAAATTCTTTCAATCATTGTTCAAAATTAATTGTGAAATTATGGTAATTGGTATTGCTGGTATTATTTAATTGAAATAAAATGAAAATGGTTTAGACCGGGGCGGATGGTTGTTTGGTGGGTGCGGGATGCAAGAGATCTTGTACAGTGTTTGTTCCGCCCTAGTCAATTAAGGACCGAAGCGTGTGTTACTTTGGACCGAGGTTTACCGTACAACCACAAGTCTATATGGGTACGACCTGGCTAATTAATTTGTGCTTGTCGTTATTGGCTTCGCCATTGGGTTGAATGTGGGTGTCGGATGGAGACACTTGCAAGGCGCAAGAGGGGGCTTCTGTACTGGGTGGATTTAACCCTAACAGCGGTGAAACCTTAGCGGGCGAAGTTGGTAGCGGTGTCGTACATTGTAAAGGCCTTGTCATGATCTCTCTGCCGACACACCAAAGGAAGTGTGTTAATTGCATGGCAAAAAGAGTCGATCATGTCTTGTGGGTAAAGTGTACACACTCTGCAGAGTTAAAACTACTTGAGTAGCCGTGCCCACGGTCAAGGGCAGGCGAGGTACGCTAGCATATTGAAGATTTTATGGTTTTGGTTTTAAATGAAAATAATGTTTTGGAAAAACCGTGAGTGGATGGAACTCTCGGGTTTTGGTTTGGCGGTTGGAGCCAATCGGGTGGTTAGAACCTATGAAATTGTTATACATCAAATTCAATTATTATTTTGTTTACATTTTGTCAAATATTGCTTTATGAAATTACTATTGTTATTCCAAATTAAATTCTGCTTTATGCAAATGAACCATATTATGCCTTCAATTGTTTAGCCTTGCATATAGTTATCATGCATTATGTTTCCAAGACTTGCGGAGTACGGTGTGTACTCACCCTTGCAACATCCCAATTTTTCCCAGAGGAATTTGCTGAAGCTGAAGGTGATTATGATTTCTATGCGTGTGGATTCGATGAAGGCGATCCGGACTACTAGGGCGCGTACCCCAGTCGATTGCCTGTTGGGCATATGGCTTGGCTCACTTTGATGTTTTTGTTTTATTTCCGCTGCTACTTATCAACTTAAGCCATAAGGCTTGTTTACTTGTAATAATGTGGTTACAAAGTTATCCCCTTTTTTGCTTAATTACTGTTATTTACTTTGTGATATGACTATATTATCATCACTGTGTTCGCTGTGTGTGCTAGCTTTTCCTGGACTAGCATGGTTATACACAGAGGGGTCGGATTTGGAAATCCGGGTTCCGACAGAGGTGGTATCAGAGGAAGCTTCTAAGGTTAATTTGCATAAAGCAACATTCAATTTGTAAGACAAGTTGTAATTTAGAAATGGAATTTCTAAAGGCAAGTTTGACTGATAAGAAATAAATAAAGCATAAATAATACTCATAGCCCTTCGTGAGTAACGAATCATCCAATTCCTGCCAACCTGTGGCGTAACCACAATCTTTGCCAACACAAGGCAAAACAGGTGAAAATCATTCCACTTTGAAAATAATAAAACAAATAACTATGTGATAACGTTACAAAGTGCCTTTGACCGTAGACGCGGCTAATCGATTAGATTTACACTCTGCAGAGGTGTACAACTTTACCCACAAGAAATGGTCAGCCTCTTTTGCTAGGCCATTCGACACATTCCTTTGGTGTGTCAGTAAGGAGATCATAACATAACCGTTACATTACTTAGAACTAACTTTGCACCAGCCCAGTGACATGAAACCCTTGTTATGGAAGAAGAAACATAAATAAGTCATAACAGTCCATCCATGTAATAAGATCAAGAACATAGACAGTCCATCCCTGCAGTAAGGGTTTCTTCCCATAACAAGGTGTACACCGTTGTACCAACATGTATTTACCCACATCGAGGTGTGGAAGCCCCTTACAAGCAAACCTAGAAAGGAGTGCTTGTACTATCTCCCGCCTACCAATGTGCAAGTCAGATCTAAGCAACTTAATAGGTTAAGACTGCCCCATAACAGCACTTGTGGTTGCACAGTTTCCTTGGCTTGTAAGCAACCCATAGCTCAGACCTTAATCCGACACGGGCAATAATCTCCCCCTACACTGCGTACAAGTCCACCCCTTGCACAACCGGCTATTGCCAATAATTGTTCGTATCTAAACCATAGTTTTATTTTGATTTTTTAGCCAAAATACCCACAACTGACATCGTGTCATATCCAACATTTTCAAATTCTCAAGAGACAATTTAATTCTATCATCCCAACTTCTACTACTAAGCATGGTTAAGCATGGATAATATTCGTATATACCCAACAACATTATGTATTGTCTAACCCCTTTTCTATGGTTGTCAAGGTTCACATATCCATGCTTATCAAGGAAGTTCAATGAACAACAGGTTTATCTACCAGTACCACAAAGTAATGAATTTACAGAAAATAAGCGCATGCATGAAACTGTTTGATAAACCAAATGAAAATTAAATACTAGGATCAATATGATCAAATGGGTACTTGCCTTGCTTATCTGTCATTTATGGCAAAGTCGTGATCGTAGCTGACGGTGTCGACGATGGAGTTAGTGATGTCGAGTTCTACACGTCATTTAACGGAAATATAGCAAATAACAATTTTTAATAAGGGCAAAAAGAAGATAGACAATAAATCAAATAAAGACTTACTACAAAAAAGAGGCATGGTTTGGGGTTGAATGATTTCAGGTTCTCATGATTTAGTCGAATATATATATTTGCATATGTACATGTCGTTAACAGCTTTTCAGGTTGAGCGATGCACGATTTCTTTTATGGATTATCTATTCTTTTCTTATGAATTCAAGAGGCTAAGATTATGTATTCTTATATTTATAATTTCGAATTCAAGATGCAAAAATTATTTGGATTAATAGAATAAACATTAGTCACTTGTTGTATGATATATATATATATATATATATATATATATATATATATATATATATATATATATATATATATATATATGTATGTATGTTTGTATGTATGTATGTATGTATGTATGGACAACACTTATTCCTTAATTAACTTTGCACAAGAATTAGTTTTAAATATGCTAGGCTTGTCAAGCTAGGTTACTGGTTATATACATTCATGGTTTTTAAGAAGGTTATGGTGTTACAATTATCTTAGTAAACGATTTCTCAATTATTATTATTAAGTTCATTACTTGTATTACGGATTTCAGAGATCGCAATACTTAGGGTTATATAGCTGATAGGATTTATATGCAAAGCATGACAAAATGAGGTTATTTCTTCATAATAGGGTATTCTATACTTTGGGGAGCATTTCTAAACTGATTTTATAAATTTAAAGTTTGGACGAGATATTATGTTCATCACTGAAGTAGCTTACATGGTATGGCAAGGTTTACGTTACATGGAATCGGACTAGCGAGGTGAAGTTTACGATTAACACATAGGGGTACTAAGTTAGTAATATTTATATGAATAGCAAGTTATAAATAAGATATTTCTAGAATACAGTAGTCCATATACTAAGTAGTGTTTCTAAGCTGGTCCTACCAAGATTTGCATTTAGACGAGTTATTCTATAGGCCACCGAAAAGGCTTAAGTGGTTTAGTTTTCTACATGACTAATTCACGAAGGGTATTTTCAGTAGTAGGATTTATATATAGAGCAAGTTTTAAATAGAATATTTTTTCAAATTATAGTAGTACATATGATGGAGAGTGTTTCTGGTCCATTCCTTCAAACTTTTGCATTTAGTTGAGATATTTTATGGGCTTCCGAAAATGCTTAAGTGGTCACAAAATCGACGCAATAGAGGTTCACTTTTCTCTTTTAGTTTACGACTGCACTTTACAAGATAATTGAACTATTTTTCAGATATTAGTATGGGATGTCCTTAAGAGTGTTTTAAAGTTGGTTCCGTGATGTTTGGCTTTTATCCGAGATGTTTTCCATATAAGAGATCATTAAGGCTTAACATATACTTAATTCATATTTACACGAACATAAGGTACTTTTACATAACCAACAAGGGTATTATTTTTTAGGGTCCAAGGATTTGGTTTCATTAAATTTGAAATTCTTTTATGCAAGTTATAACTATTCGAATTATATAAGTAGTGGAATTCCAACTATTTAGTTATATGTTGATTATGACTTTATTGTAATGATTCTTTGCTAGAACAAATAATTGATTATATAGGATATTTAGAATCCAGTTTCTCATGAATTAAGACTTACTTTTCATAACCTATATATATACATTTGTTTACGTAGATAAGACTTATGCTCTTTATGTATTTTGCATTTGAATATATATGATATTTCATTAAACATTTCAATAGTGATAACCTATTCACTTTGATACATATTTACATCTTATACAGCTATTAGATACTTTACATATGCATATATATACTAATTTTTATGTGCACATATATACATATATATATACACATGCATCTATTCCATTTGGACCATTTGCTATTCATAAAACAAATCTAAATCAAGTTCATATCTTAAACAATTTTAGCATAATAAGGTAGACTACTGTCCTAATATTATTTATAAATCAATTTTATTTATTTTAGATTTCTTTTTCACAATTTATTCATTTTGAGTATTTATTGTATTGAAGATAACCTTTAATATAAAATGATTCAAACAAAGACAAAATTTAAATATTTTTATATATTTGTACTTTTGTAAATGTAAGTATTCCATTAACATTAGTTTCGTAAGTCTATGTTTGTTTAGAAAAAATTTTATATATAGTCTTTTTATGTCTTCTCATTAAATTTTAATTTCAAATTCACTCGAGATTATTTTCAAAATATTATTGCATATTCTGAAATCACTTGATTTTCTATGATTTTATAAATTTATTTCATTTGATTTGGATGAAAAATGCAAAAGTTACGAATGTTTGATCATTAGTTGGTTTTGCAAAATCCTAAAAAAAAATGAAAATACGCTTTCTTATTAGGATCACACCTTTCGGCTGTGCGCTTTGAATCGGTTCTTGCCGCACAGCTGACGATGAGGGCCCTCTGGTTAGTGGCGCAGAGACAGGGGTGACCTCACCTGAGCTCGCCAGCAATGGTGGAGCGGCGGGGCTAGCCGGCCGGTGAGCGGAGGAGCTCCAGGGAGTGGTGGCGCACCCAGAGGGATTCCTAGCCACGACCGACAGTTGCTAGAGGTGGCTGCCACCGGGGGTGGCTCTGATGGCCGATCAATGGAGAAAAGAAAAGGAGAGGTTTGAGCTAAAATTCTTGCGGGGATTAGCATACAGGGATCACGGGGAATCCATTTTTCTGCTTACCTTGGTTGGAGGCCAACCGGAGTGGGCTGCCACCAAGTGGCCGGATCTGGAGAAGATGACCGCAGTGGAGGCGAGCTCCAGATGAGATACTCCAATTGATTTTGAGGTTTTTTGATCAGTAGAGTTCGTATATGTTAGGACTTAAAGCAATTAGAAATCAAGGTCGTGTAATGGTCGAATTTCGTGTTTCCTCAAAGCTCGGCTTTCTCGGCAATGGTGGAAATGGTAGGAATTGGGGTGCTTCAGCTAGGGGAAACGAAGGAGAGGGAGAGGGGCAATCAAGTGCGCTTCGTTGCGAACCCGGGAATGCTATTTATAGACGGCGAGGGCGCAGATGAGCCGACCTCAGGTGGGAATTCGGTGGGAAGGCTCTCGGCGCTCGCATAGGGAGAGGCATGGATACGGCATGGCTGCTCAGCGAGAAATACGGTGAGGAGCTCCGCATGGCAGAGACGGGGTATGGCTGGCGACACAAGTTGCAGAAGATGACGCCAGCTACAGGGAATGACGTGAGCCATAGGAACGGTGGAGCTCTGTGGTGACACGGCTACATGGGAGTTGAGCTTCACTCTGTAGTGCCAGCGAACTGGGGAAGGAGAAGAGCAGAGCGGTGGCTGACGGGTGGCCCCAACAGGTTTCGGGTCCCACGTGGCAGTGAAGGGAGAAGTGATTCCTGGGTTTTACAGCAGGCTGAACCGGGTCAAGTCCACTGAATCAGACGGCCATCCAGCCAATAAATTATTTGAAATTTTTTTTGAGTGATGCTTAAGTAATTTTCTACACACTGTGAAAATTTCAGATAAAAATACTCTGTACAGAATTTATAAAAATTCTGACAATGTATGGTGCACAAATTTTAGTTTTCTGTTTTTAAATTTTATGGGAGTATATAACTTATCAAAAAATTTTGAAACTTTTTTTAAGAGTTCCATTGCTCTACAGGGTCCTTAAGTAAAAATTTCAATTATATATATTTTTATTTATTTTATAAAAATTTTGACATTCGATTCTTTAATATTTAGCTTTTCGTAATTGAATTTTAAATATACCAAACCTTATTATTAATTTTTAATATTTTTAATTTTTATGTATTTATACATAAAGAGGACGATAAAATTTTCAAGTTGAAGTAATGTAATATTATTTTTATTAAATTCTGACACTATCACTGTTGTTAGTCAAGGCTGATTGAATTCCTTTCTTGTCACATTTTATCACTTGATATGACTTTTTAAATTTATAATTGAGTTACTGGAGGTACCCTGAGTTTAGATAAAAATTTTAGTTATTTTAGTGCTATAATCTTTTTACTCTTCTCTTTATCTAATATTTAAGTTTACATTAAGGGATTTCTCCATTGAAGCAAAATCAAGAAAATTCCAAAAAAAAGTCAATAACAATCCAGAGGTTTCATAAAAACAGCATTAAATATGATTAAAGGTTTAAGATTTAATTCCTCATTATATTTTGTGTTTTGTGATGAAGAGAAAAGGAAATTATTAAAATGAAAGATTTCTTAAGAACCAAAATTCAATATAATTTCTGTTTATATGGAATTTCGAGGTGAGCTTATATTTTCAGATTTTGTTTGATATGAAATTTTATTTTGCAACTCATTCTTGCATTAAGGTCTAGTTTCAAGATATTGAGATAAAAGGTATTATTTTAAACCATATTCCTGATTTCAATTCAAAGTTTTTATTTAATTTCATTTTCAAACTTTAATTTTTATTTTTATTATTTTGAAATTTTTAGGATGTTACAAACAACCAAGACACTTTTACCCATAGCAAACTCTTTACCCAATTACAGACTCACCGCACTGCAACGAAAATACTCTTGCTGCTACAGTCACCTTTTCGGTGATTACTGCTTACCGACTCAGCCAATAGATCTTCAGCGCCTAACTACTCCACTAGTCCCTACCGTCCATAATAATGTGTTGGTCTTCGCTGCTGTCAGATCAGATCACTCTCTGGCTGTCAGATTAACTTGCTGTAATTTGACCGGCCAAGATCCACCATGGTTAACAGCAATCAG